>OY978527.1:68616767-69330988 GCA_963854835.1 Megamerina dolium
TAACCAATACCACAATATACATTTTATATACATAATTAAAATCAAATAAACTAATTATAAGTAATTTTTTTTTTTAGAAAATTATATTTAGGAAAATATGATAGATGTGAAACATTTCATTCCCTGCTTCAAATCAATTAATATTTACATATAATCATATAATTTCAATAATAAGTCTTTTAAATTTGTACATAATAAATTTTAATTTTAAAAATTCTAATATATTTAATTTTATAAAAAAAAAAATACCACTATTTGACGTATTTTGAATTTCATTTTCGATCGATAACAATTTTACGTAGACGTCAAAAATTCAATATAACCACAATATTATTATAGAATTCGATCAATGTCGAAAACGGAACGAAAACTAACTTTCCGACGTATTCTGAATTTCACTTCGAGCTGTATCGATTTTACGAACAGGTCAAAAAATTCAAATCAAGCATAGGGTTAACTAAGAATCCGATCAATGTCGAAATTAGAAATAAATTCGACAGAAATTTCTTTTAAAAAAATGAGAAACCGGTTATATTGACTTCATATTCGAATCGAATAATTAAATCCGAATACTTGTAATATTGTCAATAGTCGAAAAAAAAAACCAATTATTCGTTTTGAATTAAAAAGTAGACTATAGGATAACTCGTCCACCATAAAATTATATTATGCTAATATAATGTTAATTTAAAAATCACATATGCATTCTGTAAATGAATTCTCATAGATAATTTCATGGAAGATAACTTTGGAAAAAATGGAAAATGGCAAAATGGAATAAAAGCTTAAGTCTAGTAAGCAGAAAATTACGTTTTGAGTCACATAATAAATTGCGTTAGGATTTTACAAATGATAGATTTCAAAATTGTGATAAATTCAAGAAAAAAGAAGAAACAGAATCAAAATTCGTGCTGGAAATATGGGCAAATTTATGGAAAAGTTCATTTTTTCATGCTAATTACTTTGAAGCTTTTTCGTTATATATAATTTTTTTGAGCTACTTCAAGTAATAACTTTTGATTAATACATTTTAGATTTTAGAGAAAAAAAAAATGCATGCTTTTAACGTGAAATAAAACTATCAGAATCCATATACAGAGAAGAATTCACTGTGTGTGTGAAATAAGGCATATTAATAAACTATGGCATTTATGTACACAAACAAAAATTGCTACACTTGCGATTTTAATTAAACTTATCATTTAGTTTAGCGTGTGAAAAAAAAAAAAAAAATATTTGAAAAAATATTTTGCACTAGGAAATTCGCTTGTTTGTTACAATCTACCAAAAAATTTGTAAAAAAAAAAAAATGAATTGGAAACATGAGTACAATCTCATGTATACAGTGAATTATTTGGCTAAAAATACTTTAACTAATGATAAGAAAAACAAAAATGTGCAACTAACAAATAGTAATAATAATAAATTAATACACACACACACGCATAATAAAATTGAATAAGGTGGGGTTTGAATTGTTTGTTTTTCTTTGATTGTAGTTGTGTTAGAACAACTTTTAAAATTGTATGAGATCACCTTCTTCCACTTTTGTGCCACATGATTGCTGTTGCTGTTGCTGCTGCTGTTGTAGAGGTTGCACAATATTTGCTTTACCTTCAATAGATGCATTTAGTAATAAAGCATCACTTGCATGTGTATATATGGGCATACCATGATCAATTCGATTACCCATTTTTGCCGATATTTGATCTTCTAAATATTTGATTTGACGATTTACATACGAGTAAGAGGCCAATTGTATGCATTTAACCCAATTGAGACGTTCCTCTGCCGTACGAGCAGCAATTCGTTGTGGTAGACTACCTTCAAATTCTGTAAAAAAGATCAAAATTAATTAATGAAGCTGTAAAAGTATGTGTATGAGAATAAAATAGACTTACCTAATATAAAGACAAAACCATCAAATTCACGCTCCTCATTACGAATTAGCGGACGACAATTTTCCAATACCAATACACCGATGGGCTGTGACTTTGGATCGTGATCTTTTAGATAGAAAAGTAGATTACCACGTAATTTACACCAGCGTGGATAATTTACTGCATGCATCATGTAAAGAAGAGGAGAAAAGGCAAAGCATGTTAGAGAATGAGTTTATTAATTGCAATGATTAGATACTATCAGAAAGGCTATACTATACACAAATATACTAAATACTTATACATAATACCAGCAATGATGATTAATAAAAATGTTATAACAAAAATTTGTGTCTGTATGAGTGTGATATGCATGTGTATGTGAAAGTCGTTGCTTGTCGGTGATGATGATAAAATAAATATCTAATTATACAAGTAGATTTTTTAGATACTACCTTATACCACGGTGCATGTGTGTCTGTACAATTGTCATATTTATTTATAAAATTCTATGTGTTAATTAGTGTTAGTTTTAACTACGTCGCTATACAGAAATTATATTTGAATACATTTTTAAGTGATTAAGTTAATTCAAATGCAAGTTCTAAAGCATATTGCTTATTGCATAGTGACATCAAAATATATTATACGTTTTGATCATACCTATGTATATTCTTTAAATACAAGTAGATAACTATGTACGAGTATATGTATGTAGAGTTAAAAAATGCCTATTTTATTTTATACACATATATAAATATATATGTATAGTTATATTGGATATATATGTGTATGAGTTTCGAGTTGACTACCTGTTAAATATGAGAGAAAATTATTAATGAGTTGTATTAAAATATATAAACATTTGTACACAAGCATACATATATATAATGCCATATTATGTAAAACGAAATGACACTACAAATATAAATTCAATATGATAAAGGGTAGAGTTGAATGTCAAGGAATGACATAATTAAAAATGTGCCATAAATAATTTCGGCATTAGTGCAGAATAGCCAACTTAAAGGAAAACAAACAAGAAATGTTTTTCGTATAGAGCCTATTTTTGTGAATACAAGAAAATAAAAAATTGTTTCTCGCCCATTTAAGGCGTGGCTTAAGGTCAAATTTCAAATATGCGATCGAAATTACTCAATAAATTCGCAAAAGAAAGGTCTTTTTAATACCAGTGATATGTATATAACATTTATAGTTTATTTCGAATATTTTAAAAGTTATGATCAAATCAAAATTTTTTTTTTTTTCAAAAACCAATGTTTTTATTTTTCGTAAATAATCACTATTAACCTGTCAAAAAAATTTAGAACCATATTCAAGGCTATACAATTTCCTTTCCAATGGTTCCTTCCAATATTTTAAATATTTGTTTTTTAAGTTGATATTTCATGAAATTTTTTCAATATGGATGGCTTTCGATAGAAATACTTTCAAATGTCTTCAAATTTAGTTTGGCGACCATCAGTATTTTCATATAAAAGTTTTTCTTGATAACCGATGAATTTTTTTCGAAAATAATCTATTGACCTACAAAAAATTTAGAACCATATTCAAGGCTATACAATTTCTTTTAGAATGGATCCTTGATATTTTATGAAGTTTTTCCAATATGGATGACTTTCGGTAGAAATACCTGCTTGTCTTCAAATTTAGTTTTGCGACCATCAGTATTTTCTGATTAATGTTTTTCTTGATAGCCGGCCTTTGGCCGAGCGCAAAAATAAAAAAATCAACCCACAGACACTATATATTTAGTGTACACGCTCACAACTGACCCAACCAGCCGAAAAGTATAATAATTGCAATTATTCCGCCATTAAAAATCAGCTTCTGACAAAGCTTCTGGATTGAATATCCCACAGCTACTTTGTCAAAGATATTTGTATATGCTAGGTATGTTATGGTATTGTGGTTGCCCTAGCTCTGAGAGGACACACTTATAGCCTAGACAGACGGAAGCGATAATCCGGATTACCGGCGCACTTAATCCGAATAAAATATTAACCTGACAGACGGCAGTATTGCGGATTAACTAAACGGTTGATTGCTGTTTTATTAGGTCTGCTCACTTACATTACTATCACTATTAATTTCGGTCATCTGTCACTCTCGATATGAGAAAACCAACAAGAAGTACGTGAACTGAAAACTATCAGAAACTTGTAAATTGATATTCACCGTTCGTAATTGACAGCTGGATTTATTTTTTCGCCAACACTTTTCATGTTGAAAATTGTTGAAAATTTTTTGTGAGCGAACAAACCTAATATTTTGTAAAATGGATCAAGAAAAATTCACAATAGACAATTTTCAGCAGTGTTGCCATAGCAAATTGTCCTAATCCTCTTTTATTTTGAGAATTAACTCATAGAGTTTATGCGGATTAGCTGCAGTTAATGCCCGAGTTAATTCGAATTAACTTGGTAATCCGGAATTAGGCTTCCGTCTGTCTAGGCTATTAGGCCAGAAAGGCCCATTGTGATACCACCGAGCTTCTCTTCCAATACTGTTGTACGTGTTAAATTATTTTAGCCGGTTCCGAATGGCAGAACCCTTGTGACATCACTTTAACTTAGAGCTCTTTCAAGAAGCATTTTTGGCAAATTGTTACTGCCGGAAAAATTGTCAATTCTTGCCGACAGGTGGGTACCGTTCGAAAGAAAAATCTTTTCGATATTAAATTTTGTTATACTTCAGCCGGGGATTAAATCAGAAGGCTAGGTAATATAATTCGCATAAACTTGCACTGGGGATGCGCACTAAAAGCGTTGATTCCGAGCTCAATGTGAGCTCATGAGGTATCAATGCACCAATTCGGACAAGTGTCTGAGCATCACGAAAATAGCAGACATTTTAGACGCGCAGTTGTTCGACAATCGTCTGCGTGAGTTGATGTGAGCGTTTTCTGAAAATTAAAAAAAAAACCCGATTTTCGAACTGCCTTTAAATATATGTCCTTGAAAGGCAATATAACTACGACGAAGTGAATGCTGTGTACGGGGAGTCTCTTTCGAAGGAACAAAAAAAAATTATTCATAAAATCGTATTGACGCTTTTATTTCGTTTTACATAATATGAATTATAATTATTTTCAACATTGGTTTTCGCTTTGTATTGTACATCTAATTAACTAGAAATTTTCGTTGTTTTTCAATTACCTTAATTGTGCACCTCACTTGTGGATGCAGTAACTTACCATCGGTACGTCGAAAGAAACCCTCTTGACGTTCGGTTATTATTAGTAATCCTTCTCTTTCAAATTTTGTTGTTGGATTTGAGGCCAATGTTACCAATTCAGCCTTATTGAAGCGCATATTTTGTTATTCGATTGATTCCAAATTACGTATTTCTGCTTTGCTCTGCTGTTGCATGGAAGTACATATATGAATCTGCTACATTTGATGTATCTATTTTAATTATAACTATCAGTTTATATGTGTAATGTTACATCTCCTTTATGTAGTCGTATACTATTGTGGTATCTTTTGGTATAAAAGGCCGTCACTTGGCGCAAACTGCAATAAACATATGTAATTATAAATTGTTAATTGAAAATATTACGTGGCTGGGTATTTTATATTAATGTCGATTTTATGCATACATAAATTTATTTAATGGGCATAATTATATGTTATACTCGAATGCAATGGCTATACTGTGCTGTCGCACCTCAATTGCGTTTGTGGTTTTTCTTGAGTGAATGTACATGTTTATGTATGTACATAGTACTAATTTAAGCAAATGGAATTAATGCTTTTCCTCAACAAATAACAAATAACTTGTAACTATTATTGTTCTGGCTATTGTTGCAAATTCAAAAAAAGGGGTTTTCCAATAAGGATGATCAAATTGGTGCGATTAGTATTCTCAAATATAAATAATAAGTAATTGAGAAGAAATTGAGTACACAATAAAGGTAGCCCTTGAGATTTGAAGGGCCCACACAATTTCAATATTTATTTTAAATTTTATATGATTTACTATTTTTATAGAAATTAATCTAGGAAACATATATTTTCCAGTCCTTTGTTCATATACCTCATTGACAAAATCATTGATTTAATTATCTCAAGACTATCTTGGTCAAATGCAGGATATAATCAAGACTCTCTAGCACGACTTGCTAAACCTCTTATATATTTTTATTGCAATCGTACATATTGTATGTACCCCCATCCACTTAGTTGGATAGCTCCTAAGCAAGAAAGCATGCAACAACTAATGCATAATTTACACATTACCCATGAGAGTCACAGTTGTGCCCGGTGTGGCACAACAATTTCGAAGAAGAAGAAGAAATACTATAAAACAATTACAAAGGTATACTAGAGAATGAAGGTGTTGCGGTCATATTGTAATAAAAGACAATTTTAAAATTGTACAGAAGAACGAGTAAGTGTTACCATTTTCTAATGTATTTAGATTTTCTCTACCTGCATGGCTTTTTGGCCAAGGTAAAAAATTCGAAAATAGAAACATTAAAAGATGATGAAAAATTTTCGGATATTCTTATATAGATTTCCTTTGTGATATTCTGAAGAAGCTGAAGAACAATGAAGTTAATTACTACTAATTGTATTTCCAATACAATTCTGATCTTTAATTGAAATATTTTGGACGCTACATAGCTCGATTTGGCGCAATTAACCTTGAGTGCCCTATAGTGCCCTATATCACTCTGATATTTGTTTCAAATCTCATCTCTGGTTTAGGTACTCCTCGGTAGACCGAAATCGAAACTAAATTAGCACATAGAAAACGCCATTTTGCTACACCACTCCTGAAACCACTGAAGTGAGGTCTATTCGAACCATCTTGATCCGTTAATAAACCTGCTAATGTCGTCTATTTTGTTTCCAGCAATTTTATTTAGGCTATCTATTACGAATTTTCCTAGAGTTCTATGTCGTAGACGCTCACATTTGGGCACTCACATAGATAGTGGAAAACCGTCTCCTTGGATCTCTCTTGTTTGCAGTTTCGGCATCTGTCGTTGCATGGTCCCCTATTGGCCTATTCTTTCTTACCACTTCGTCGGTTCTTGACTTATCGTATTTAGGCTAAGTTGCTTTTACTATTTTACAGGCGCCAGTTCTTGACTACCTGGTTTCTGCCTGCTTTCGAGACTGTAGGTAGAGCCCTCTTTTGATGGCGCTTAGGAGGCTACCAACAGTTACCGATTCGGATACGCTGTTAGTTACTCCCTTCTTGCCAGTTCGTCCGCTTTCTCGTTTCCTTCTATGTTCCTGTGACCAGGTACCCAGACGAGAGTGATGTCCATTTTGCGTGCTGGTGTGTTGAGTTCTTCCTTACATTGTCTTATGATTGTTGAGTTCGTTATCGGTGATATCAATGCCAGAAGTGCCGCTTGGTTATCTGACAAAATACATGTATTCGATCATGTATGTATCTGGCTGTTTAGTATCTTGCAAGCCTCTTTTATCCCGAGAGCTTTGGCCTGTAATATACTAGCTGTATCTCCCAGAGGGAAGGACTTTGATACCTCAAGATCTTTGGAGTATACCCCCACAAGATCTTGATGGCATTCTCCTCGACCGCCAGGCCCGATCTCCAGTCCTTCCTCATCTCTATTTATACAAATTTAAATAATTCCAGCAATTCAATCGGCACATAGTTCACTGTTCATTTGGGTTACTTGGTCATACATACATTATAGTTATTTTGATGCCACTTACATGTGATTCATAAACAAAGTAGCATATTATTTGATTTCATGTAAAGAAATACTAGTTGATCTAGAATAGATAGTTAATATAGAAATGCATTTGGTGTCATGCTTTGACCGTAGCGCTGCGTCATATGCATGCAGCATATTTAACTACATACAAATTTTCACTCTTTTATAATTGATTTGCCAAGGAGATTTCAAATTATATCCCTCACGTGTGCGTGTTTTAATGTTTTTTCATAGTAATTTAGCATGAAACATTTGGCCATTTATTTTTATTGCTGAAATATTAACTTTGATTAGTCTTAACCGGTAAGGTCGGATAATGTTAAATCAAGTTCTATAAATTCTATCAATTTAAAAAGCAATAACAGTACCAGTAAATTCGGTTTTTATTTAGGTCAACATACACACGTAAGTATGTAATGCTAAATTTCATTTGTCTACACACAGCAGAAGACAAACAAGCAAAGAATCTTCTTTGATAAAGAACTATAAATTCTTGTACTATTATATTCAAAAATACAACAAAAATTGGAAATAAATGAAATGTACAAATAAACTCAATTCGATGATGTATCTATCTGTATGTGAATACAAAAGTTATCAGTCAAGGAAAATATATATAAACTTCTATATATGTACTAGAGACACTGTGTCTTATCATTGCTACAGCGAAATAATGCCTTCGATGCGAAAATAAAAACAAGCTCACTTTAATGATTAAATATGCGTTTCTTCTACAATATAAGAACATAAGCATTGGGGAAGTATGGTGATATTTTAAGCATATATATAAATTATATCTTATTAAATATTAAAAAGAGTAGAGAAAATAAAGAAAAAAAAGACAGAATCATACTTTTGTAGTATGACGAAGAACCCATAACCACAAGCTACATGTAAAAGTTAATACAACCGGAAAAATAACACACACACCCCAAAAGTTGTCGAAAGAAGCAAACAACAACATACCATCAATGGCAATGTAGGAGTACATCTATCATTATTAATAATTCAAGTACATATTTACACCTTCGACATGGAATATGTAATAGGTATTCTCAACCACACACACACACACATCCAGCCATAGCTGGTACATACACGTACAGGTGCAATGTAGTAAATAGTACAACCGAATAATAAATGACAATAAAACGTTGAACAGTTGTAGGTAGAAAATGAAAAAATCAAAAAGTATGTACCTCTATGTTCATAAATGTAATTGCCACATGGCAGTGGAAGAAGTGTATGTAAAATCAAAACGAAATAAAGAACAAAAAAAAAAAAAAACAAAGAGTGAAAAGACTCAATGAAAATTGGGTTGAGATGTGATGCTATTGCGACGACGATGATGATGACAACGTCGACAATAATGCCATAAATGACTTGCTGATGTGTTGGATGGTTGACTGGTTTGGCGAAACGTCTGTGCGACTGCCGAAGCGAAAGACTAGGATTACCTTACTTGCTCAAACTGTTACCGTTAAAGATAGAAGGTGTACGCTTAGGTGGGTGGTTGAATATGTAAATTATTTGCAGGGGGTTCAGCATTCATATTGCATAAACTTGAATGCTGATGTTGTTTAAAGGGATATTCTGTGTGACAGGCAACACCACCACCACCAATGCGGTGCAATCAGATTGTTATGATGTAAATCAAATTACAGATTTTTTTTTGTGTCTACCTAATCACTCGACTGAATTTTGCATTTGCGTTTTTTTAATGCGTATTTTCAGCAGAAAATTATTGTTGTAGATTTAGAATGTAATATACATTCTTACATTATTCGTAATTGCGATTAACAAACACCAAATTAATCTCAACACACAAACACAGTAACAATTAACTGTTTTTAAACATTTTTCATATTCAATTAATATTTATGTACACATTTCTAAATTTGATTTTTTCTACGAGAAAACACCTCCACTCACCAATCAACCGAACAACTGTAAATCTTTGCTAGAACTGACGGCTGATAATGTCAATGTTTTTTATTTGTCTTCTTCTTGTTTCTTCATTCATTTAGCTATTCACAATAATCACAGTTTTATTTTCATCATAAATTTGGAAGGCGAAAAGTATGCCACAAAATTTTGTCATTTCAATAAATCTTGATGGTAAAAATTTTTCTAAAAATATTTATTACTGAAATTTGAAAAAAAATTATTACTTGCAACATTATAAGAACAAATATTCTGTTGTCAAATTAAAAGAGCATAGAAGTTCACATATTTAAACTTACGAGTATATTCAAAGTATTACATAACAATAACATAATGTTAAATTAATTAGCAAAGTCTAAACTTCGCTTTTCAGAATTTTCTTCAAATCGCTTTTTCTTCAATTCTGCAATTTTTATTTGCTTCTATTTCGTTTTTTTGTTGTTCTTGCCTTTCTTTTCATTGCAACCAAGAAAATGTAAAAATAATAAATTTGGCAGCACATTATATGAAAATACTGGTACTTGTTTGTTGACGAATTCACAATTGTTCAATTTAATACTGTTTTTTCTTTATATTTAGTAAATAATTAATGAAAAATGTATAAAAGTCTGAATATAATATAATCTTAATCTTTATATTATAGTTCTTATATTTTAAATTGCAAAATACTTATATGTGCATGAGAACCTTTTCACCAACCGCCTTCATTCAATTAACCCATTTTCTACCACAGATATGTTTTTCGTACAGCAAATAACGTATATAATAATTCCGTTTAAAATACAATAAAGTGCAGCAAGCTGAGTGAAATGAGTACAGAACAATCACAACAAATTGAAGAAAATCCACAATCACATATGATTTTGCTGTACAATTCAAGTATATCGCGTTAACATCAGAGAAATTTTAGATTACTCAACCTTATTAACTAAAACTTTAGATGTGTTTAAAAGAATACCACCCGCGACGTTCTTTCCAAGATAAGGCAATCTGAGAGAGTACTATACATAACTCCATCTATCACTTTACGGTCTAGATATGTTTTGAAAACTCCGTAAAGCGAATAAATTGTTTCCAATATCAACATCGAAACCATTATCTGAAATATGATTTTGACATTTTTTTGTGTATGCTAAGAGAAAGTAGTATCCAATTGTTTTAACTTGTATTACGATAAAAAAAAATAAAAAAAATCTCAGAAGATTCTATAGCGTTTGTAAGCTTAAAGTAATATAAAAACCAAGTTGGTTATGTAAAACGTAATGTTGGATTGGTAGGCAATGGGTTAAATAATGTACGATCAGTGGCTGGGAGAGAGAGAATGAGTGATCGTGATCACGTATATGAATGAGAGCACTTTGCCAAGTAGAATTTTATAGCATTTCTCCTTGTGTTTAGTTCTGAATTGCATTGAAGTGAAATGTGACGTGTATTTTGGAGGCGGTTTACTAATAAGTTAAATCGTTGAGGGTTTATTTATCGTTTTCTAACACATTCTCTTTAAATTATTGCTTAAATAATTATATATAATTTCAAAAGTGTACAAATGTTTTAATTATTGAATTAAATTGTCACAACCAAAATAAAAAAAGAGAAAGTAAAAGATGTCACAAGCAACAATCACAACAGGATTTGTGATCGGTTCCAAAACGAAGAAGTTTATTAAAGTGAAGCCAATTAAAGTGTAATGGCGGACGGCATAACGGTGTTTTGCAAATTTTCAATTAGCACGAGTTTTATTGAAAATTGACGTGAGAATATTTCATTGATCATACAGTAGTACGTATTGTATATTTCTAAAACTTATATTGTAATTGCAATAATTACTCTCTTTGATTCCCACCCTCTGTTTGCTGTGCATACGTATAAAAGCGTTAGTAAAGTGAAATTAGTGAAGTGAAAAAATTTATTTCAAAAATGATATAAATATGAAACTACAAAAATAAAAAATAAAAAATTTTAAATATAAATTATAAAAATTAAAAAATTTACGAGTAAGAAAGAAAAACAGTCCACCCAAAAAATTGGTAAATTTAATTTATAATTTTTATTTTTTCCATTTAATTACATTTTACAATTGAAAACATCCATTTACGTTAGAAAAGATGTACTTATCTGTGTGTTTGTTAAGAACTTTCAAAGCAACCTCAATTCATTTTATGATTAACGATTTCTCTATCGTTACGTACACCCATGGTAGATGACATTCTTTTAACGAAGACAGCAACAAATAAAAGAAAAAAAGAAACAAAGTAAATAAACAAAAAATTTCTAAATGAAAACATAAAAAAGGCAAGCATTTTTAATGCGAAATGCCGGAAAACCGGTTCAACAACAAATGACCGGTCTCTTATACACTTTACAATCTCACATAGTCTACTTTATGTACGTTTATGTCTTACAGCATACAAGTACATATTGTACAGACAACAAAGCAAGTATCTCAACGTTATTGGCTTCTCAGTGGCGCGCCAGATCGTTGTCGTTTGAAAAAAGCACTTAAGACCAACAACAACATCATAAATTAAATATATTATTTAAAAAACGTATGAAATATTATTATTGCCTTATGCATGCCTAAGTACCTACCTACTATGTATTGATATCATCGATTCGTTTCAATATGTCACATTGCACTATTTCACATTACGTCCAACGTTCGCCTCATACTAGGTATAGAACCGGTCACATTGCATCATTATATGCAGCTTCCTATGTACGTCTCTAATTACGTTTCCTCTCTTTCGCTCTTGTTATTTATGTTTCTCACTTTATGTAATGTCATTCAACAGTCATAAACACCATTTTATAAGAACAATTTGTTTGTCTTTTCTTTCTAAATTCATATTTGGAATAAATGCTTTCATGGTAGACATACTTACTTACTTATGTGGCCATAACAACCGAATATCGATTTAGGCCGAAAATAACATGCTTCGCCAGCCATCTCTGTTCTTCGCTAGCTGGCGCCAGTTAGAAATTCCAAGTGCCGTCAGGTTCTCCAGTACTTGGTCTTTCCACCGGAGGTTTGGTCTTCCTCTTCTGCGTCGTCCTCCAGCGGGTTCCGAATATAACACCTTCTTAGCTGGAGCGTGTTCTTCCATTCGCTCGACATGACCTAGCCAGCGCAGCCGCTGGATTTTGATGCGCTTTACTATGTCAATATCGGCATATAGCTCGTACAGCTCATGGTTGTACCTTATTCGGTACTCGCCACCAACGCAAATAGGTCCAAAGATCTTGCGTAGGACCTTTCTCTCGAAAACCCCAAGCATTCGCTCATCCGAGATGGAAATTGTCCAGGCTTCAGCGCCATATGTTAGGACAGGCATGATGAGAGACTTGTAGAGTGTAGTTTTCGTTCTTCGAGAGAGGGCTCGACTTTTCAATTGCTTACTCAGCCCAAAGTAACACCTGTTAGCAAGAGTTATCCTACGCATGATCTCCAAGCTGACGTCATTACTGCTGTTAATGCTGGTTCCAAGATAGACAAAGTCCCTTACTACTTCAAAAGCGTAGTTGTCAACAGTGACGTGCTGTCCAAGACGCCGGGACTCTTTGTTTGTTGACACTAGATACTTCGTCTTGCCCTCGTTCACCGTGAGACCCATCCGACGCCACTCTCTTTCCAACTCTGAGAATGCTGCACTGACTGCTCGCGTGTTCATGCCGATTATGTCAATATCGTCGGCATACGCTAACAGCATGACACTTTTGTTGAAGATAGTGCCATTATGTCGTAGATCAGCAGCTCGTATTATTTTCTCCATAATAAGATTGAAGAAGTCGCACGATAACGAATCACCTTGTCTGAAACCCCGTTCGGTATTAAACGGTGCGGAGAGGTCCTTCCCAATTTTCACTGCACAACGAGAGTTATGCAGTGTCATTCTACAAAGTCGAATGAGCTTTGCAGGAATACCGAACTCAGACATTGTTGTGTAGAGGTAATCCCTTACCGGACTGTCGAAAGCGGCTTTATAATCAACAAATAGGTGGTGTGTGTCGATCTGTTTTTCTTGGGTCTTCTCCAGGATTTGGCGCAGTGTGAAAATCTGGTCGATGGTGGATTTACCAGGTCTGAAGCCACACTGATAAGGTCCAATCAGGTTGCTGAGCATAGGCTTCAACCTTTCACACAGTACGCTCGATAGAACCTTGTATGCGATGCTCAGGAGACTTATTCCACGGTAGTTGGCGCAAATTGTGGGGTCTCCTTTTTTATGTACAGGACAGAGAACACTGAGCCTCCAATCATCAGGCATGCTTTCACCCGACCATATTCTGCTTATGAGCTGGTGCATGCGGGTGAGCAGCTCATCGCCTCCGGTCTTAAACAACTCGGCAGGCAGGCCATCAGCACCTGCAGCTTTGTTGTTCTTCAGCCTTAAAATGGCCGTTTCAACCTCGTCATAGTCGGGTGGTGGAACATCAACACCATCATCTGTAATTGGGGTTATCGGGCAATCTCCTCCACTGGCGGAATTGTTCGTAGCATCGCCATTCAGTAACGTGGAGAAGTGTTCCCTCCATAGGCTCAGTACACTCTGGACATCTGTAACCAGATTCCCATTTCCATCACGACAAGAAGAGGCTCCGGGATTTAAACCTCCACTTAGGCGCTTGATCTTTTCGAAGAATTTTCGAGTCTCATTCTTGTCGGTACACATCTCTATCTCCTCACACTCACGTCTTTCCAACTCCCTCTTCTTGCGCCTGAAAAGACGTCTCTCTGCACTCCTTTTCTCTCTATACCGCTCCTTAACAGCGGTATACCATGGTAGACATGGTAAACCTAATTCAGAGTACTTACTCTTACAATATTTTATTTGTTTTAATACCAGAATTTTGATTTTCACTATCTAATGACATAACATAATATAAAATTCATACACAACCAGTTGCATTTTCCTAAGCACAGAAGTCTTCATTTCGTGGTACTTAAGTTAATACCAGTATAATCTCCTTAGTGAGATTATCATGTCTATCATGCTTACGCCTGTGCTCATATTGAGCAATCTATACACGTATAGAACCTATACGTAACGATGCGGGTTATGTGTTATTGGATTTAGTTTGCTCGTTGCAGTATTACCTGAGAATGTGTAGCTACTAGGGTGGTCGTTTCCGGCATCCCTGATAATTTTCATATTTAAAATATGCGATTTAATGTCAATTACTATGAAAATAAATTAAATTTAATTATCTCAACTGCTATAACTTCGCCAACTCTATTGTTAAGGTCTGATTTTGCTTTTGTGGTCAGGCTGGGGTGCTCATACTGATTGATTTATTTCAATTTATAATTTATAAGTAATTTTAGATTTTTATTTGAATCACATTTTTTGCTCTTTGACGCTGTTGTCAAATAATCTCGCAATGGTAAAATGCCCCTCCACAAGAAAATTGCATTCATTTAATTCTCCAATGACATGTTTTCGAAATATTCGCAAAAAACGTGTTTTTTTTTGCATTTTTTTCAGTTACTGGGTAAAATCTCGAAAACGGTCATCCATACAATATGATTTGTACATCACCCGAAAGGTGTGGTCTTCCTTTTTTTTCGAACATTTTCAATTTGTGTCGATGAATGTCGAAGAATAGTGGAATTTTTTTTTTAAATTGCTCATTTTCGATTATTCCATTGACATAGACAAATTATTTCACGTATTTTTAAATTTTAAGATAGTTTGGAAACCTATTGGTTTAGATTTTCTGACTTAAAAACTTACTTTACAAACTGTAAAAGAAAAATAGTACCACGATTATCGGCATTAGTCTATCTTTTAAGAAAATTTCTAAAATATTCTATTTTTTTATACGAAACATACTTTTTAGCTTTTTGACGTTCTTGTTGAAAATTCTCTCATTGAGAAAAACAACGCACTTTTCAAGTGAAAATTCTTTTAAAAAATAAAATAAATATGTGGCATATAAAGCCCCAAAGGGCTCATTGGCCGAGCTTCTCTTCCATTACTGTTGTGCGTCTTAAATTTTGGACAATATTAGTAGGGACCTACTTATTTTGGCCGGTTCCGAACGGCAGAACACTTGTGACATCACTTTTTCTGAGCTTTGTCACAGAGTTCTTTAAGAAGCTTTTTCATGGCAAGTTGTTACTGTCGGAAGAATTGCCAATTGTTTGCCGACAGGTGGGTACCGTTCGAAAGAAAAATCTTATCGATATTAAATTTGTTATGCATCAGCCGGGGATTGAACCACGACCTACAGATCAAAAGGCGAACACACTAACCACTGAGCTACGGTACGGTATTCTTTCTTTCTTTTAGTGTTTCAAAATCAGCAAGCATTTTTTTGTGATTTGCATTTTTATTCTTCATTGAAATTACATTTTGTGGGGTTGACAACCTTCGTATACGATTATATTCATGCATTTGTAAGCACGTATTCAGTCAACAATCAATAGCAGTTAATTTGATTGTAAAATTCATATATGCTCTCTTTCTCTCGCTCCCATTTTTTTCCATTTGTTTCATGCTATTTTTTAGCCACTGATCATATATGATTGTTATTCGGAAAAGGTGTTCTTATTGATTTCCATTTGCGTAACATCGGTAGCACACACGTAGACTTGCATACATCTGTACATACATATGTTATATGAAGCATTGAAGCATTGTCTTGCGAATTGTCGTAAGTTGGAGTTTGTTCGCCTTTTTCATTGCACATACATACATACATATTTGTTGTTGTTGTTGGCATTTGTTCTTATTGTTGTCTTCATCCGGTGTAGGTACATAGTTCAAGAATTAATGAATACGCGCATGTGTCGTCAACAATATCTCTTGTTGTACACTGTGTATGCATATGTTTTTTTGTTATTTGCCATTCTTTTGATGGATATTTTTCTTATGAGTCTTCTTCTTCTTTTTTTTTTAAATGTGGCGTAAAGAAATAAATTCGAATACATTTTGTTTTTGTATTAACCTTATAAATACCAAGTGAAATATTAGAATTGGTCGATCTGGCGACCTTTTTCGAAAGAGTAGATGATCGTTGAATGGTTAATACCGATTCTTCCATAACAGTCCAAATGCTTTTTTTCGAAAATGTAAGTGGACACGTCACAACCGCACTTTCAAAGTAAAATATAATGATTTACTCCTTGTCCTACATTTTTCTCGGCTATGAAAATTGGTTCCAGTATGTGCTCATTTGTATCGGCTATCAGATGGAATATTTTTAAAAAGTTCATAGTTTTTAAACATTAATTCATTATAAAAACCCCAATGACTTTTAAAATAATATCAAAAATATGATCTCATAATTTTTTCAATACCATAATTTCATTTTTTAATATAATTAGTTACACGAAAAAAAGTAAATTAAATCATAAATTATAGAAGTTCTCTGCTAAAGTACAACTACAGCGTCCTTCAACGAGAGGTGTCATTTTAAATAAAAATATTAAAACGCAATATTTTCGTGAAAAGAATTGATAATTTTATTTTTCAAAAGTACAAACACGAATGGAACACAATTTCAACCAAATGTCCGCCTCGAGTCTTCTTGCTTATGGCCATTCTGTTGATGAAAATTTTCATTACATATTTATTTCATCAAAATATTGCGGTCGTATTTCGCGAATAACAGCTTTAATATTGCATTTATGAGCTTCAATATTTGCTGGAGCATTGGCGTAGACTTTATCTTTAACATAGCCCCAAAGAAAAAAGTCTAATCTAAAGTCTAAAGTCATACAATCTTGGCGGCCACTCAAAGTCTCCATTTCCAAGAAATTTTTCTCGTAGTAGAGCCATTGGTTCACCGTCTTTATGGCATGTAGCGCCGTCATGCTGAAAATAAACATCGTCCAACGTCCATAGCATCAATTTCAGGCTAAAAAAGTCAATCAACATTGTGCATCTGTAACGCAATCCATTCATCCAGCATCAATTTCAAAGAAATATGGCTCAATGACACTGCCACGCCAAAAACCATACCAAACTGTCACTCGTTGTGGATGGAGAGGTTGTTCGATCAGTTCTCTTGGGTTTTCGGAGCCCCAGATGCGACAGTTATGGCTTATTTATGTACCCACGTTTGAGAAATTATGATCTTCATGCATTTCTAGCACTCAATCAGCGAATATAGGGCGTTTTCCAAGGCCCAAAGAATACACTTTTTGTGACAATTGCACCTTCTAAGCATGCAGTGGCTTTGGATAGGTCCAATTCCTGTGATCGTCTCGAAATGGACAAACCTGTGTTTTCAGCCACACTCTCAGCTACAGCTGCGTTATTTTCAGCTGACGTAGCCGGACGAGCCTTTACATCATATTTACTAAATTGTCCGAGATCTTCGAATTTATCGATTAATTTCACTATAGCTCTGCGAGAAGACGCTTGACGATGGCCAAAACCAGTACGAACTTTACGAATCTTGTTTACGATACTTCCACCGTTTTTGTAATGAATTTTCTCTATGTCAATGCGTCGTGCGAGTGTGTATCGATCTCTAGTTCTTCTTTGTCAATTGTCAACGAATGACAGTTGTATGATGACACCTGAAAAAATAATGGGAAACTTCAAATGACATCTCTTATTGAAATACCCTTTAGTTACTTCAATTACCATGCAGTCTAAAAACTATTTTCAAATTAATACATCTACCCATGGATGTACAGTATTGTGCAAAACTTAAGCAACTGGCATAGTGCTCTCATTGATTTCAAATTTACTAAAAAATAAAAGCGCTTAGATTGAATGTTTTAATATTTATTTGTTCCTTCATTAAATACATAAAAAACAACAACAACAAAGGTTCGGTATTCTTACGAAATTAACTGTAAACAACAAAAAACAAATTATACTCATATTTCATCTGTGCAAAACTTAAGCAACTTTTAATATTTTGTGTAGTATCCCTTATTTTTAATTACTGCAGCACACCTTTTGGGCATAGAAGCTACTAATTTCGTTAAATATGATTTATTTATATTTTCCCATTCAGTTTTGAGGCCTAAAAATAGTTCGTCTTTATTTTTAAAGCGCTTTGAGCCCAAGCCTCGTTTTAAAATTGAAAACAAATTTTCAATAGGATTCAAGTCGGGCGATTGTGCCGGCCAATCATGCACTTGAATCTTTTTTGACTGTAGCCAATCCTTCACAAACTTCGATGTGTGTTTCGGATCATTGTCGTGCTGAAACACCCATCGAAGTGGCATATTCCATTCCGCAAAAGGCAACATTGCAGTTTCTAAGATGTCCTTATACATAATCTGTCCATTTTGTGGTCAATCCTATGCAACGGACCAAGTCCACTCCCCGAAAAACACGCTCACACCATGACGTTCCCTCCTCCATGCTTTACAGTCTTCTTACAGTATCGCGGATTGAGGCCTTCACCTTTCACATGTCGAACTCTTATTATTCCGTCTAAATTAAATAAATTTATTTTAACTTCATCATTGAACAGTACGCCAAACCACCTTTTTATGGACCAGCCCACGTACTTCTTAGCAAATTCAAGTCTGGAAAAAAAAAATATATGTTGTTGTTTTTGTTTTGAAGGCATTAAACCAAACATACCTTTTTTTTACATGTTTTGGTGTAAGCATTGGTTTCTTTACCGCTTTGTAGCTTTTTAAACCAACTTTAATCAAATGCCTTCTTACTGTGCTCGAATCGACATTTAAATTAAGAGTATTTACTATATCTTTTGAAGACATGAACGGATTTTTTTTAATCAATTTTTTAATTTGAATAGCTTCCCTATAAGAAATTTTTTGGGGTCTTCCTCCTGAATTTCGATCTGTAACGCTACCAGTTTTTTCAAATAATCGTATCCATCTTGATATCATATATTTGTTGATATTTAATGATTTTGCAATGTCATTCTGTGGTTTTCCTTCCTTAAATAACGATATAACCTTCATCTTAAATTGATGACTATAACGGAAACGTTGCATTTTGGATTTCAATATGTTTGAAAGAACTGTGCGCTAAGAAAGACTTTTTTGTACTGAGTTAGATCAATGTTAATGCACAAAGCAGAAAAAACTCCGAAAAAGATCCGTTATTTTCTGAACAAAGAAATATCGAACACCTTTGCACTCCGAGTTGCTTAAGTTTTGCACAGATGAAATATGAGTATAATTTGTTTTTTGTTGTTTACAGTTAATTTCGTAAGAATACCGAACTTTTGTTGTTGTTGTTTTTTATGTATTTAATGAAGGAACAAATAAATATTAAAACATTCAATCTAAGCGCTTTTATTTTTTAGTAAATTTGAAATCAATGAGAGCACTATGCCAGTTGCTTAAGTTTTGCACAATACTGTATATGCTTTTTTTATACTTACATATCATGCCATTTCATATGGAGTACCAGTATTACACATATTTGAGAGGGCATAGACCATGAAAAATGAAAATGACAAAATTATCAAAAAAAATAACGAATATGCTCGTATTTTAAATTTTAATACTTTGACAGCTATCAGCTTAACACTTATAATTTACATATTTACAGTGTACGATGATGTTAAGTGAAAACGTGAACATTATTGTCTGAAACTGCACTTTTTATTATTTATAAATTCTCATGTTTAACTCGTGTTTACTCTCATATTTATGTAGATAGTCTCGTACCAACAATATTATCAGTATGTCTATTTATAATTTCAAGTATGTAAAAATGTTATAAAGATGACAATTATTATGATAAAATTTAGATTAATGTGATGTGATAAAAAGTAATGTCTCTATACGAATTCATGTGGATAAATTTTCATTTAAATATATGTACAATACGTAAAAAGTCACATGTTTATTAGTATATCTACCTACGTACAATATTTCACTTTTTTCGAGAAGCTAATTGTACTTTATGTACTACTATTTATTTGAGCACAACTGTATGTGATGCATCCAGTATGATGATGGTGCAAATATAGTCAAAGAGAGAACTTACTTTTTAAAAATATATTTAATACGAGTTTATTTTGATATTTGATATTCTTTTGTGATACTTGAAGGTTCTAGGCAAAACAATAGTATATTTACAAATGTATTTAAATATACATATACAAGGTGCGGCAATTATGTATTAAGACTCGAACCATACCTCAGCAACCAAGCGTGTGAGCACATGAGTTTTGAAGCTTCAACTTTAATCTACTAACTGTCAAAATTTCATGGCATTTGGTTGACATTTAATGTTTATTGACATTCATTTTACAAAACACATGTTCGTTTGATGTTGAAATTTTAATATGAAATTTAACACACAGCACTGTCTCAATTTTTGGCTCAGGATCAGCTCTGTGTGTAGAATCACCCGCCGTGTTCGCCTGATTTGGCACCGTGCGACTTCTTTTTGTTCCCAAAACTGAAATTGAAGTTGAAAGGATACTTTTTTGATGATATTCAGACCATACAACGGGTTTCGACGAGGGCACTGGAGGCAATTCCGAAAAATGAGCTGAAACACGCGTTTGAATCACTATTAAGGGGGTCCACCTGTGTAAAATTTTCGAAAAATCGATTTCGTTTTTTTTTTTACATTTTTCGCATCTTTAACGAGAGCTTCTACAGGATGAGGAAGGGGAAATTTATGGTCCTGGTATTGCAGATTAAATGTGAGTCTACAATACAAAGTTTTGTTGTGTTTCCAAACTTTGAAAGCGTTTTTCTCGAAACCATATTTTTGAATTTTGTGGGCAGGATTAAAAAAAATCTACTTAACCCCGATTGACTTGAAATTTTGACAGACTCATTAATACAGATAACTGAAGGTAGCCAAATAGCGGTTTTTCGAAAATTTTTTTTTTCAATTTTACAGCAGTTTTTATATCGAAAAAAAGCATGAAAACGAATAATTTTTATAAAAACAACTGCCATTTCTTCAATTTTTAAAATTTCGTCAAAATCCTACGTCAGTACCTCAACGATATAAACAGAAATAAGATTTTTTTTTTTTACTTTTTGCGTTTTAGATAACTGATTCGAGCGGAATCTTGCCCACAATTTCGGTATTTCATTTTGAAGGGGTCACTTTGAACGCCCTTAATGAGTACAAGACTTCGGATTACACTATTGGAAAAATTTACTATTGAAATATATTTTTCGATATTTCGATATTTTCGAATTAGTTCTCCTAACGAAAATTCCCGAAAAAGCGTTCGAAATACCGCGCTCACACAGGTGGACCCCCTTAAATCGATGTAAGGAATCAGGAGGAGAATATTTCGAATAAATATACCGAAAAATTAGCAGATATCATGTTTTAATTGTGTTTTCTAGAGGCAGTCTTAATACATAGTTGTCGCACCTTGTATGTTATATGGAATGTATATTTATATTCAAAAGTAAGTCGGCGTCTATGTAAGATGAGTAAGTTGAGCTTGTGATCATTTCAAGTGTGTTTACACAAGAAGGGCACACTTAAGATGCATTCTACGATAAACAAAATACATATATTTAGAAGTGCAAAATACATTTATTATATGACAATGTGTTGTCAAATTTATGATCTAAATAGAGTAATTAAGTATTAAATTTTGAATAAATGCATTGTAGAACCATTTAATTACATATTTCGGGTATTTACAACGTATTAAATCATGTCATAATGTTATAGAATATTACAATAGCTTAAAAGCGTCTTACCTACCACTTAACACAATTCACCACACTTGTATGAGTTGTGTTTGAAAATATCATAGCATACCAAATTAATAGAATATGAAATAATAGAATATAATGGAATATGAAATTATAAAATATGACTTTATGAGACCTTGTGTATCACCCAATTGTATTTGTGATTTTCGAAGAGTTTTAAAATAAGTTTTATAAATTTCGAAATGTTTTTTTTTTATACGGTACATATTATTACTTACATATTTTTTTTTATAAACGCAAAGAAATTACTCTTATCACATTCGCTGTGAGTATTCAAAGAAAGACATTCACTTATCGACATTAAAGTAACATTTGAAATTAAGAATGTAATATAAATGTACATTAAGTATGTTTAAGAATAATAACAACCCAAATTTTATTAGTTTCAAGCATTTGTACTTGAGAGATATGCCAAGAATATGAATTTCAAGTGGTAGCTTGTAAATGTAAAGGGTTATCCATTTCGCGGTTTCAAAAGTATAGGGCTAGAATTCGAAATCTGTCAAACTGAGTTGTTAAAACAATTTCTTTCTTTTTTAGTTCAAAGTCTGACATTTGCGAAAATGGATCGCTTAACTATCGCACAACGCATTAAAATTGTAAAAACCTACTACAAAAATGGTGATTCTGCCACAGCCACATATCGTGCTTTAAGAGGAGATTATGGTTTACATAATCGTCCAACTACGCAAGCAATTGGCAAAATTGTGAAGAAATATGAAGAGACTGGATCGGTTACAGATATTGTAAGGCCTGTGCATCATCGTTTCGCTCGTACCACCGAAAATATCGCTGCTGTAAGTGAAAGTGTTGTCGAAGACGCGAATGTGTCGATTCCTCGTCGTTCTCAGGAATTAGGACTATCTTACGGCACATTATGGCGTATTTTGCATTTGGATCTACACCTACATCCATATAAAATCCAGCTCACACAACAACTGAAGCCAGCTGACCATTCACAACGTCGTAGATACGTCGAATGGGTGCTTGAACAACAGGCGGTGGACGGCGATTTTTCGAACAAAATTTTCTTCAGCGACGAAGCACATTTCTCACTCGGTGGGTATGTTAACAAACAAAATTGTCGTATTTGGGGTTCTGAGAATCCTCAAGTAATTGAAGAGAGGCCACTACATCCACAAAAAGTCACTGCTTGGTGCGCTCTTTGGTCCGGAGGTGTGATTGGACCTTACTTCTTCGAAAACGACGATGGAACGACTGTCACCGTCAATTCGGAGCGTTATGGTCATATGATAACCGACTTTTTTTTGCCTGCTATTGAAGAATACGACTTAGAGAATATGTGGTTTCAACAAGACGGTGCCACATGCCACACAACTCGAGCGAATATGGCTTTATTGCAAGAGAAATTTTCTGGCCAAATTTTCTGTGTCAAAAAGTGGTCGAAAATTACCTCAAAAGAATCGATGCTTGCAACAATTCGCGTGGTGGTCATTTAAATGATGTAGTATTTCACACATAATGTCAACGTTCAAACTTTATAATAAAAAAGAAATATCATGATAAAAAATATTTTATATGTGTTTTATTTACATTTACTTTTGAAACCGCAAAATGGATAACCCTTTATGTATGTTAAAGGCAGCAAAAGATGATGTTATAAATAAAGGGTGTTTTTCAAACTTTAACACATTTTAAAAATGAAAGAAAATGAAATAAAATCAGTGGCGAATGTGATTATTTCTTACATTCAATTGAAGTATATTTTAAAGACAACCCATAATTATTTTGATTTCTTTTTCATAAAATTTTTGAAAATATAATTATTTTATTAAAGCATAAAGTATTATATTGGCTGTTTGAGTAATTTCGGTAAAAAATTGTCGGTAGAAGACTTTAAAATGAAACATCTCTGGTAATATTAATTGCATCTGGCTATAAAGCTTGTTTGAAAGGTGACATTTCAAGCTTCATTCTTGTTAGAAAACATTATTAAAATTTAGCAAGACTCGCACATAAACAGTGTGGTGGACGTTGCTAGGAAATTGGGCATTCATTACCAAACACTTATCAACAATTTCAAGAAAGCTGGATACACAAAGAAGCTCGATGATTAGGTGCCACATGGGCACGTAGGGATCGATGGAAATGAAATGGCAGATAAGCTTGCCAGGAAGAGAGCATCAACCGCATTTGTAGGGCCTGAACCATTCTGTGGATTAGGATCGGGTAACATCTCCCGTATCATCTGGGAAGAAGAGAATAGACAAAGAAGCTTATACTGGGAAAACTTACCGGGGCTAACACAGTCCAAACTAGCGCTAGGGACATACAACCTGAAACGCTACGAGGAATGTATGAGTCTAACGAAGAACAACATGCGAATCATTACGGGATTATTAACAGGGCACTGTAGGCTAAATTATCACCTAACAAAACTGGGAATTTTCTCTGATGCTCTCTGTAGGTTCTGCAGGGAAGAGGACGAGACCGCACAACACAAGATAGGAACTTGTCCTGCACTGATGCACAAGAGAAGGAAATACCTGGGAGATTTCATCATACCCGAGGATGAAATTAGACTCTGTGAATTGGGACCAATACTAAAATTCATCGAGGGAACTGGGCTGAGAGACACACTCTAGCTCTGCGAAGGGGGCACAATAGATCTTATAGGTTGCGGTGCAACATCCTCACAACGATAATAATAATTGGTGCCACATGAATTCACAGTGAAACATTTAATAGACCGAATTTCCATTTGCGATTTAATGCTAAAACGGAATGAAATCGAACCATTTCTGAAGCGAATGATTACGGGCGATGAAAAGTGGATCACGTATGACAATAATGTGAGAAAAAAAAATCATGAAGGAAGCGAGATGAAGCTTCGAAAGCGGTGGCAAAGCCTGGATTGACATCAAGAAAGGCAATGCTGTATGTCTGGTAGGATTGGAAGGGAATTGTTCATTATGAGCTTCTACAACATGGTCAAACAATTGATTTTGATCTCTACCGTCAACAATTAAAGAGACTGAAGCAAACAATTCAATTAAAATGGCCAGAATGGCTCAACAGAAAAGGCGTTGTGTTCCATCATGACAACGCCAGACCACACACATATTTGATGATCCGTCAGAAACTGAGAGAGCTTGGCTGGGAAGTTTTGATTATTTGTTTCGATCTCTGCAGAACTCTTTTAATGGTGTAAATTTAAATTCCGTAGAGGCCTGCAAAACGTACTTGGATCCGATCGATCTGATTATCGATCAAAATGGCACATATTAGAAAAAAATGTTTAATTTTTGTTCAAATTTGTAACCGAGCACCCAATGTATTCATTTAATTTAATTTTTAAGAATTGCAGGTGTCGAAAATACACTCTATATTTTTTTAAAATCACTTAAGAGTATATGATTGCTCTGAAGGCCCATTATTGTGACATTCTTAATACACCATATACTAAAGGTTCTAACATGTAGGTTGGTTGATAATTGTAGCTTTAGTTTGATGAAAATATTTAATTTTCTAGTATTTTTATTTATTTCACAATTTTGTGTTTTTTTTTTTATACACCACTGACACTTCCTATGCATATATATTGAACTCATTGCAAGCCTCATTGATTTTTCAAGGGCCATTTATAGTTTTATGCCTATGCAACAAGTATGTATTACATAAAAAATTGTTTATAGAAGAATTTTAATCGATTTTATAGTTCATTGAATATAACAACAAGCAATCAATGTATAAATTTTTTTCATTTTTGAAGTAAAAATCATCATTAAATGCTTGCAGAGCAGAGTTGTATGCAAAATAGGTTGTCTAAAATATTTGGTTATCCATTTATAGCAACAACGATAGTATTAGCAGTTTCGAGGAAGCTAGCCAGAGCGGTTTTTGTAGCCATTCTAGAAAATGAGCTTTATAATAAAGCTTTTCCGAAGGCTTCTTCATGTAAACATTTTTCTTTTTCGGTAAAATCAATTGCCAATTTTGCCATTTCTCCAACAGAAATTAATAGTATCAACATTTGAAGCGATTGAAGAGCACTTTTACGTAATTTACATCAGTATGAATATGTTATGGGGAGAAATTATGCAATAGCAATAGCTACTGTAGCAATAAATAAATTTACATACAATAACAACAGATTAAAAATGATAATTAAATCATTAATTTAATGATGGAACGACAGAGAGAGAGAGAGAGAGAGGCCAGAGACTGAGTGAGTCGCACACACCATTGCAGTTTATTAATGAAATCATATCTATATGCATAATAATGCTTACGAGTAGTGCTTATAAATTATAATTAAATTATAATCGTTTGAATTAAACTTAAATCAAATAAAAGAAAAAAATACTCTAATATCATTATTACGTGTATTATGGAATATATATTATGTTTCAAAAAGGTGCTAAAAATTGCCTCATTTTTTAATCATATCTACTTAGTTAAGTATTACCTACTATTAAACGCAACTTTTGATGTTGTTTTTGTGATTTTTTTTATTTTTGTATTTTTCTGTTGATAATAAAATCTTTAAAACGTTTCTTTATTTTATCTTATCGTCATTATAAAACATGACAGAATAGTAAATATTCAACTGTATGGTATGATATTCCATCAAAATACTGTAAAGGTGAGCAATTTCATTTGAATGTTGTTTTTAGTAGGTACTTTACTTGCCGCACTATGATGATAAGTGAAATTTTGTGATAAGGGATTCAAGTTGTGTTCTCACTAAATTGTTGTTTGTTGTTGTTGTTGTTATTATACTATGTACATATTTGTGTATGTCTGATTTTGTTGTTGTTGTCATTTATTTATTTATTTTTGTGTGAGCAATATTCTCACAAGCTACATCATTTTAATTTGCATTTTAATACAAATTGATTTTTTCACATCGCTCTTTGGGGCGAATCTTGAGCAACTAATGTTGATTTTCCAGTGATTTTTCGGTCATTTTGTTTGGGGGCTCCCTTAAGGGAGTGAGATAGATGCTAAGTATGTTTGAAGAAAATGTTGAAGAGGAAAAATGAATGGGGTTAACTCATACTTATCACTCCTCTAGCAGCGATTTCTATTCATTTATGGGATTATTCGCCTTTGTTTGGGTAGTTTTCGCTCCTTTTCTATGAAAGTCCCTTTAAGAAGTTGAGCTTGGAGGGGAAGTATGTATGTGTGCAACACTTAAGTATTTCGTGGGATTTGTTCTATAATTTTCATAATTTAGTGATATTCAATTAATATGAATTTCTCGATTGTCGTATATCGTAAAGCCATTTAATTTCACACACACATATGGATTGTAAGTTTGTGTATTTACTGAAATTGCATTTAATTTAATTGCTCTTATATGCATTGTTGTAGTAGTTGTAGTACTTAAAAGTCAATTATATGCAAAATGTGTGTGTCTTGTGAAATTAAAAAATCGCTTCAACTTATTACATACGAATGTCGTCTGGCGTTTTCATACTAGCTATCATTGTTGCTGTTTTGTTCTAACCTCATTTATGTGACACCGTGAGTGTCTGTTGTCTGTTGTCCATATGTATTCACTTGTGTACTATACTACATTTTATGCATATACAGCAATTATGTATAAACATGTATAATACCTACGAGTAGTGACATTTTTTAAATTTCTTTTTTAATACTTTTTTTTCTTTTGGTGTACATGAATAAATGTGCATAATTTGTAATTTGAGATTGGTCATCGTAATATGTATATACACATATGTGTATATACATATGTCTATATACATTTGTATATTGCTTGAACTACGGTAATCATTGTCGCTATTGTTGCCACCGTAGTCGTTATTATTATCGCATAAATTGGCTTCAATTGTGGTCAATTTATTATTGTTGTTCACTTTAGAGATGTGATGCTGCATTTAGAGAAATTAATGCATCGCTATATATACGTAAGCAGCATATCTATAAATATTTATGTAGTGTAGATAAGTTGCAAGTCGATTTGAAACTTTGAGAATAGCTTATCTCTGAATGATATGAATTTGAAGGTGATGGAGGTTATGTTTAGGCATTCTACGTTTTTGCTTATTGAAATTTTTATACTATCAAAATATTTTGTGATTCTAACATAGTCTTTTCATTTTTAATACTATCTAAATTGAACATTATTGGAAGAGATAGTCGATCAAAGAATTCTCTAGAGTCGTACTTTCATTTTAGATGATGAAATTGTCTTGTTATTGCTCCTGGTTATGAATCAAGAATAATCAACAATGACAATAAGTGTGATGAATGACACCTTGTCATGTTGCCAATTGCTCCAAATTAATTATTAATGATGATAATGATCATGCTATGAATATTAATAATTGTATTATAAATGAATTATTGTATTAAAAATGATGTTTATTTGTCATTAAATTAAATATGATTTAAATTAAATGTGAAATTAATTATATTATTTATGTGTTAATATTTTTTGCAATAATTAGTACATGCCTAACTGCCTACACATTTATTAAAATCAAAAAAAAAAAAAAAAAAAAAAATTAAATTAAAAAAATGCCTAACATATCCATCGTCTATATGGTATAACAATGATTAATAAATATTTAAATGTATGCGGGGTTTCGATGTAATAATAATTGCAAAAACGATAAATTTTCATATGAAATGTATCATAAAATTCGCAACACAAATGTGTCTAAAATTATAAACCAATTGATCAATACACAAACATACACACACATACACACATATATACCTCATTTTTAGTATGTCACGTATTCATTCAATGATTTAATAACTTTGATTCAGATCAAGAGTTTTTTCTTTATTATTGATAAAAAAAAAAACAAATAAAATAGCATAATGATAATTTGTTCATAATAATAAATTAATGACTCATTGGCTATTGTATTTAATATTGTATAAGCTATTTAATTGTATAATATAATAACAATAAAATTATGGATAGATGGATATTTATGATGTTTTTTTTTTTTTTAATGATTGTCAATGCATTTGGTTTTGTGTCGAAAAAATGTCAAAAATAAAAGTTGATGATCATTTTCCTGAATAATTAATAATTATTTGTTATGTGTGTGTTTATTTGTTTGCTTAAAATTAAAAAATAATTTTTTTTTTGTATATTATTTCTTCTTGAAAATTAACATTGAATGGTAAAATAATATGAAGATTTTCTTGATGTTGTTCAACAAGTATACATGATATGGTCAAGCAATTGCGTGTTATCGTGTGATATGGTGATCATCATCATCATCATCTCGTATATACTACGTACATCCATCACATCACGAACATGTCCATTAGTATTTTTAAATACGAATATATTTGTTGTGTGTGCCGTAGCTCAGTGGTTAGTGTGTTCGCCTTCTGATCTGTAGGTCGTGGTTCAATCCCCGGCTGATGCATAACAAATTTAATATCGATAAGATTTTTCTTTCGAATGGTACCCACCTGTCGGCAAGCAATTGGCAATTCTTCCGACAGTAACAACTTGCCATGAAAAAGCTTCTAAAAGAACTCAGTGACAAAGCTCAGAAAAAGTGATGTCACAAGTGTTCTGCCGTTCGGAACCGGCTAAAATAAGTAGGTCCCTTCTAATACTGTCCAAAATTTAAGACGCACAACAGTAATGGAAGAGAAGCTCGGCCAATGAGCCCTTTGGGGCTTTAAGTGCCAAATATTTATTTTTTTTTATTTTTATATTTGTTGTTTTCTATGTTCTTACATATGTATAAATATATTTCCGATATTTTGCATACAAGTTATCTTTAGGCAAAATCTAACTTATGCTAATAGATACAATGTTTTTAACACGTTGTATTATCATCATCTTATCAAGATACACGCATATATCGTAGGTCAGGGACATAACACAGCACATTTGGTCATACAGGTTTTTTGGGTCATATATAAAAATATAATCTACATGTATTCTCATATAGTACAGTTTCAGTTGATGAATATCTTATATAATTTACAGTAAAAAGTCTATGGTATATTACTTTGATGCTTCCGCATTTAACGCTTTTATTTACTCCCATGTGGTTATACACATATGTACAAGGGCGGTCCCAGAACTACCCGACCTGACTTATAGATGGCGGCAGTAGTTTGAAAATTGAAAAAAAATTACTTTGGTGAAAAATGGCAACCCTATAATACATATGTTTTAAGTTTCAAGGCTCCATGTTGTTTAGTATTTTTTTTTTTGAGCCATCGAAAGTAAACGACCTCAGTGAATTTGTAAACGTGGAAAAATTGGTCACCGTTATGTAATTCAATAGTTTCATTTGAAAGGTCTCTGTCCAATGTATATTAAAACCGAACCATAAAATATTCTGTGGCAGAGTTTAAACGAGGTCGTACGAGCTGCCAAGACGAACACCGTAGTGGTCGACCAACTGAGGTGACCACACCAGAAATGGTTAAGAACATCCACAAAATGGTATTGGATGATCGCCGGCTGAAGATGGGTGAGCTAGGTGAAATTATAGGCATATGAAAAAGTGCTATATATCGTATATAGATCGAAAATTTGTAGATGAAAAAGCTGTGTGCAAGATGGGTGCCGCGTTTGCTCACGATAAAACGTCGTGAAGATGTTTCTCTACAGTGTTTGGCGATGTTTCACAGTAATAAGGCCAAGTTTTTTCCATCGATTCGTAACCATGGATGAGACATGGGTCCACCACTTCACACCTGAGACAAAGGAGCAGTCAAAACAATGGACTGAAAGAGGAGAATCGTGCCCAAAGAAGGCGAAGCCAGTTCCATCTGCAGGCAAGGTTATGGCGTCTGTTTTTTGGGATGCACGTGGGATAATTTTTATTGATTATCTTCAAAAAGGAAAAACAATCAAGGGTGATTATTGCAGCTATTGCCAATTTATTGCAGCATTTAAGTGATGAAATTAAAGAAAAAAGGCCACATTTGGCGAAAGAGAAATTTGTTGTGTTTTCTCTGTTAGGCCGAGTAGTTCTGGGACCTCACTCGTACTTACTATAATACCTTATAGTGTAGCATCTCTAAAAAGGTATGAACACAGCTAATTCCTTGTTGATTTTTATTTGATTTGTCTGCGACTTGATGAGGTTTTAATTGTTGACGCCTAACTATTTATTATGTAAAAGTATTTTTATGGTTATCTTCTATCACATTTTGTTTATTTTTTGTTTGTTTTGCTAAAAATAAATATGCAGGTATTTTGCATAAAATTTTCATGAAGTTTGCCAATGCGTCGGTGGAAGATTATGTAGTAGTTGTATGAATATGGAGAAATTAACTTGTTTGTAGATAATCAAGAAATTGATTAGGCATTTAATTTGGTGTTGTTAAGAAATAAATGTTGTAGGTGACGAACATGTGCATTGTGTATTAATCAATGGCACTCAATGGCCTTATTTATTTATTTATTTATTTATTTATTTGGCCATTAAAGGCAATAATCGATTTTCTGCGCGTGTGTTTACAATTTGTTTTTGTCTATTGTTCGCTGCTGTAATTTTTAACGACTACATGTTACCATTTATTTGATCCTTGCACTGATGGTTTTCGGTGAACTTTGGAACTATTTGGACTCCATAATTTCGACTTTTGTTCTCACATAGGCTGCATACTGGCAGAGAGAATGTTCGGTAGTCGGGTCTATGATGACTGTTTGTGTCCTAAACAGTATTTTCAGGTAACCTGCCTTCTCAATTGTAGGAGAAATTTCACGAGTCTGCTGTGTCAGGGGTTTTCACAATGCTTTTCGCTAATATGCATGATCCGATAACGACAGGAATTCTGCAGAACTGATGTTGAAAATTGTTTTTGGGCCCTCAGGTGTACTAACAGAGCCCCTTCATTGGTCTCGTAATCTGCCAATGCATTCTTCGCAAAACCGCAGTGTACTGGAATTCAAGCATGATGCTTTGCAACCATATGTAACTTACTCATCTGATTTAGAAGAGTTGGCGGGGTTTACAAAAGCCTTGAGTAAAGCTTGATTGTCACTGCAAATGCCGACACGCATCACACATCACTTTTTTCGATAGTTCAAAAAGTCGCCTTGATTATGGCGAATAATTCTGATAAGATGGATGTCATCGTGCTTCCTGTGGAGAAAGAGTGCTTGGTCTAATCGACCGTCCAAGTATAAACCAGAAGCAGTACTATTCGAGGTTTTAGAGCCATCACTATTTAAGTTATTTGTGAGCTCCATTAGCAAGATCTGTGGACTAATGACTATTGATTCCATTCCGGGAATGTAACATCATATTTACATCTGAAACATATTGGCATTAATGATGGGTACAGGATCCGTGATCGTCCACTGACAATGGAAAGGGGGATGCTAATCGAATAGTTGGCAAGTGTACTAAACAATCCAAGAGAAATGGCGGGTAGAAGCACGATATTACTATATTAAAGTCATTGGTAGAATATGAACCAAATTATGTGTCATCTAGTTGAACCCATTGGTATTCTACAACCCAAAAGTGTTGAGTCCACTTAAACGATACTCTTTCCAAAAAAAAAAAACACAATAAATAGTTGTTAAAAATATCTTTATTAGAAAAATCTCTATTAAGTGGCATTCATTGTTCGTTTTTTTAGAATTTAATTTCAAAGACTGAGTGTTTCCATTATAAGACGCAGGCTTACTAAGACATAATAGGTTAATAATGAATTAAATTAGAGTTGTCTTGTTTTTGTTTTTGCCTTTTCTAAAAATAGAATTAAATCTATTTGCACATTTATGACTTGATTTTATTTTCTTTTCCATTTTGGTTTTTCTTTATAGGCAAAAAAAAAAAACATCGCAACAATGTATCAGAAACATGAAGCTATGATCTGTTGTTATTAACATGATTGCTAATTAAATTGAAACGATGATGCCCGCCTACGTGAATAATTAAAGCTGACTGATAATATCTAATATAGATGACAACGACGACGGCGCTATAGTAAAAATAATAATAATAACAATAACAAAAAAAAAAAAAAAACAAAAAAAAAATGGCTTTAAATCAGGGCAAATATAAACCAAGTATTTGTGTCATCGATGAGGTTGATGATCGCAATTTGAAACATGATGAATTGCAAAAACAACAAATTGAAGGTAGTGAAACAGCACCGCTAACAACAAATCAACAAAAATTAAATATTGATGATACAATAACGGGGAAGGATGTAGAATCACATATTGATACGAATATTATGACTGGTGGTGGTGTAGGTAAACAAGCAACATCGAATACGTCAAACTCTGTCGTTGGTGGCATAAGTTCTGCGAATGGATTGAGAGGTATGATGAAATCAGATCTTATTTTTATATGCAATAAATTTGTTATCAATAAAGTGATCGACATTAGTATACTTTAGGTATTTTTCTTGAAGGTGCGGACTTTAGTCAAAGTAATATCGGGGTAATATCGTTGTAATATCAAATATTAAGATTGTTAAGTACCCTCAAAACATAATTACGTTTGGTTTACAGATGGATCAAAGACAGACGAATGTACAGGCGCCGGGATATACGGTCCTAATACCCGCATATCTGTCGCAATGGGCTCGTGGCCAACTGTCTTCCAAACAGAAATACATGCCATAGAACTTTGTGCACGTCACATATATGCCAAAGGGCTCAAAGGAGCGCGCATTCATATTTGCTCAGGCAGCCAAGTTGCCATCAAATCTCTCTCCTCATGGGAGCTCTCCTCAAAACTAGTCACCGAATGCTTCCTTATCCTACAAAAACTCACTATGCGACACAAGGTCACATTATGTAGGGTGCTGGGGCACAAAGGAATTGAGGGCAATGAAGTGGCGGATAAACTAGCGCGAGCTGGTTCGTCTTCGCCAATGACGAGCACAGAAACAGAAAGCTATGATAGAAAAACATTACCACGACAAATACCTTCTACAATGGACAAATTCGATGAGTCTTCGCCAAGCGAAAGCTCTCATCAGCTTTAATGCAGCTTTTGACAGAATCAGCCTTAGCAGAACAAACCTACGCCTAATAACCGGCTATCTCTCAGGACATAACTGGTTAAAATAACACCTGCACCACCACCACCTCCAAATGGGACTATTCTCTGACACGGAGTGTAGACTGGAGGAGGATGAAACATCAATCCACATACTTTGCGAATGTCCGGCCTTGGCCAGACTACACCTCAAACACTTTCAGCTGAATTTCCCCAACACCAGCTTCAATCATCAAAAGTTCGACAAGACCAATTCTATCATTCATTAAAAAGGTAGAGAATATTCTACTGTCGAAGACGGGCTTGGGTACAAAAGATCTCGTTTGGTCTCCATAGGTATCAGCCAGAGGTACCAGACCTTGGTCTGGTTTCGCGTGGTCCACTTGATCAACAAGGATTATGTCCTTGTTCCAATGTCACGCTCTCTTTTGGTTGATTGAAGCTGGTACATATTTCAGGCCATAGACCAAATTATGATGAGATATTGTAGAAAAATTGCATTTGTATATCCAAAACTCCCGCGGCAGTGTTACACGTCAAAAATCAATATAAGAGCTCGACTCAAATATGAAAAATATGAAGCAATTGATGTATTTTCTTACAAATGTCGATCACTCTGTAGTAATGAAAACATATTTGTTTATATTTTTTGGTGTGAATTCTTTCTGTTTTGTTCATTTGTTAAAGCTTTTTTGCTTTCAGGACGCCTCTCATTGGATGCCCTCATGAGATTATCACGAAAACGTCGAATTCTCTATATAACAACTGCCTGCCTATGTGCTGTACTGCTAATCATAATAATATTGATGATTTCATTTTGGCCTGAAGTGCCTTTCTATTTGAAGGCGGAGTTATGCTTGGATAAGGAATGTGTACAGGCAAGCCAACAAATATTGCTATGGGCAAATAGCACAAAGAATCCATGTCATGATACATACGAGTGGGCATGTGGTAATTTTGCACACGAATATACAGATAATGATTATTTTGTAATTAAACGTGGTGAATGGGATTTTAAGACTTATAATGAGTATCAAGGTATGTGTATGAAATGTGTATTTAATTGAATAATAATTGTTTTTCAATCTCTAATGCAGAGCTGAATGAAATGAATCGTTTTATATCAATGTTGCCAACATCTGGTGTCTCATATTCAGTGGAATCAATGATCTCTAGTGTATATCGTTCATGTCGTGAAATTGATACATTGGATAAGAGTCAATCGGATTTTATATTGAAGAAGGCGATTAAATCTGTTGGTAAGTACTTAGTACACGTATGTGTTATTGGAAATGAAAAGAATTTTTGTGTTTATATTTGTATGTACATAAATTCGTTCTTCTTCTTCTTCTTCTTTTTGTTCTTCGTCAATTTATTCGAAACCAAACCATAACATAACATTCGATAATAATACTTTTCTGTTCTTTTTTTGCTCTTGTCCGAGTCTGAGGGGAATATGTTGGGTGTTTGAGGGTGTGTGTGTGTGTGTGAGGGCGGGAAAAGACAATACATGGCTGCTTAATGAGCTGGTGGCAAATATGTGGCCGATTTGGCACCATTGTAACCGCCACCAATACCGTTGCCGCCGCCAATGCCGCCGGCACCGCCAGCTTGATCCAGAATACCGACGACGGATTGTTGTGGAGCAATGCCAGCATCGGTGTGCTCAGAAGAACCTTCGATTTTGTCGTATTCAGCTTGAATTTGTTGCTGAGCATGACGAGCCTCCTCTTCAGTCTTGTATTTGATAAAGAAGACATCCGGTTTGCTGGGCACAGTTGGTGCTGGTGTCGCAATATCGTTAATTTCCAATGCAGCGTCCTTCTTCGACAACACATAGATGACAGTCTTCTCCTCTTTGGGTGCGTATTCGGCAGAGAGTCGTACATTGGCGGCACTGGATGATGGTGCCTTAATGAAGACCACACGGTAGTTCTTTTGTGGGCGGCCAATCAACAAATGCTTGTGACGGCTCAAATTTTCATGGTCTTCGGGTGCAGAAACGGTGATGAATTGTTTGTGTACAATGGGTGCTTCGAAACCGCCACCGCCGCTGTAGCTGCCGCCATCGCCGCTGTAGCTGCCACCGCCGCTGCTGAAACCACCACCGAGTCCACCAAAGCCGCCTCCGGTAGTTAAGCCACCACCACCGCCAATACCACCAAGGGAACCGCCGCCAATTGAGCCACCACCGAAACCACCTAAACCACCGCCTTGGTATTTGATGCCGCCAAGTGAACCACCACCAAGTGAGCCACCACCAAGTGAGCCACCACCAAGTGAGCCACCACCAAGCGAACCACCACCAAGTGAACCGCCACCAAGTGAAACGCCACCAAGTGAACCGCCACCGAGCGAGCCGCCACCAAGACCTAGTGAGCCTAGATTACCGGAAATACCGCTGCCGTAATTGTAGCCTTGTGGCTTCGCATAGGCCAAAGCAGCCAACGAGCATAAAGTCTAAAAGTAGTAAATGAGAGAGAAATTATATATGAGATATGTTGTGTATGATTGTAATCCTTTGGGCAATTATTGTTGTATATCGATTTTTCTCATTTACCAAGAATAGACGCATTTTGATATGAAAGCTGTGTTGTTTGAATTCTGTATTATGAATGCTCGAATCGAAACTGATGCTGTTCCACAAATTGATTTTGGCTTTTATAGTCGACAACAAATCCAAGATGAACACAGCAAACAGTAAGAAAACAATCAACAAATACAAAAACAAACTACCTGTGATAGTAGTGATGGTATCGATGCTGACCAACCAATATGCCAATGAACATATGAGCTTCCACCAAAAAAAAAAAAGCGATTTTTTTTCTGGTTAGTTTTTGTTTTTGTTTGATTTGTGTTGTTTTATTATTATTTTTTTTTTTGTTACTTAATTTTGTCTGTGTTTGTTTTTCTCTGTTATTTTGGATTAATTAATTGTTGAGTTATTATTACTCCTAACCCGCTGGCGCATATTTTTTTAATATATGCTACTAAATAATCGCTGCGCAAGATATTAAATAAGGTAGCTAACGATTTGTGTATTTGTCATGTATTTTATTACAACAAATATCATCTACCACGTGTTGTGTTAATAATATCTCCACCTAAACTTGAAACAGCTGAACTGTTTCAAGATATTTTGACATTTTTTATTTGTTTTCATATAATTTATCGGGGTAACAATATAAAGGTGAATTGAAAAAAAAAAAAATATATAAATCGAAAAAACCCAGCAAATAAAAATTCGATAAAATATTAAAAGAAAAAGTTAAGAAAGAAAAACAAAAATCAACAAAATACCATCATTTCACATAAATCAATTGTGCAAAATTGCAGCAGTAACAGCATACGCAGTTCATATGCAAATTTGACACTGTTTCAAATATTGCTATTTTGTTGGTTTTTTTCTTGCTGTTTTCATATCTTTTTTTTTTTTTTGGTTTGTTTGTTTAAATTTGCATCATCATTGTGTCATTTCTTGATGATTGTTTGATTTGCTGAATAGCTGCTTTGTCAGTTGCAATGGATAATAAATATAATTTATTAATATATTTAATACTCTTTGAAATATTAGTTTTTGTACTATTTCTTAAAAGAAAAAAAAAAAAAAAAATACTAACAACAACAAAATATTTTACTATTATTGTTGTCCTCGTTTGCCTTCATATAATCGCAAAAGTTCATCGGTTATATCTTTAAATACACAACTACCTACTAAGTCAACTTGAAGATCATAAATATGTCTGTTGTTCCATTTGCCAATTTGTTGTTGTTTCTCTGCCTATTCTCAGCGGTATGTTTTGAAGGAATTTGTCAAATCTGAACTCCTCTTTTCCTCTGACCTAACCGTAACATAGAAATTGCCTATTAAAGTAATCGTAAAATTTGAAATATATACCCATTCTTTAGATTGATTTGTCACACTTTAAAGGTGTAATTTTGTAATTGACATGTACATGCACATAAGTGCACCCATACCTCACTTATACGGTTGCTTTTCATACGGCATTTCGTTAAAACTGCTTTTTTTTACAATTATTTCTCTTTTTCTATATACGTCTCACAATGTTTCGTTGTATGATACAGCCTAAATGCTATTATAGTTTCATATTTTGATATACAATTTATCAGGTTTTTTTTTCGCCATACTAATTTGACCAGCCCTTATGCATTAACATATGTAAAGGGTTATCCATTTTGCGGTTTCAAAAGTAAATGTAAATAAAACACATATAAAATATTTTTTATCATGATATTTCTTTTTTATTATAAAGCTTCAACGTTGACATTATGTGTGAAATACTACATCATTTAAATGACCACCACGTGAATTGTTGCAAGCATCCATTCTTTTGAGGTAATTTTCGACCACTTTTTGACACATATTGGGCGGAATATTAGCCATAACGTGACGAATGTTGGCTTTTAGGTGCTCAAGAGTTAAAGGTGTATCTGCATAAACACGGTCTTTCGCGTAGCCCCGCAAAAAAAGTCAATCGGTGTCAAATCGCATGATCTTGGTGGCCACTTGATATCGCCACGACGAGAAAATACGCGGCCAGAAAATTTCTCTTGCAATAAAGCCATATTCGCTCGAGTTGTGTGGCATGTGGCACCGTCTTGTTGAAACCACATATTCTCTAAGTCGTATTCTTCAATAGCAGGCAAAAAAAAGTCGGTTATCATATGACCATAACGCTCCGAATTGACGATGACAGTCGTTCCATCGTCGTTTTCGAAGAAGTAAGGTCCAATCACACCTCCGGACCAAAGAGCGCACCAAGCAGTGACTTTTTGTGGATGTAGTGGCCTCTCTTCAATTACTTGAGGATTCTCAGAACCCCAAATACGACAATTTTGTTTGTTAACATACCCACCGAGTGAGAAATGTGCTTCGTCGCTGAAGAAAATTTTGTTCGAAAAATCGCCGTCCACCGCCTGTTGTTCAAGCACCCATTCGACGTATCTACGACGTTGTGAATGGTCAGCTGGCTTCAGTTGTTGTGTGAGCTGGATTTTATATGGATGTAGGTGTAGATCCAAATGCAAAATACGCCATAATGTGCCGTAAGACAGTCCTAATTCCTGAGAACGACGAGGAATCGACACATTCGGGTCTTCGGCAACACTTTCACGATATTTTCGGTGGTACGAGCGAAACGATGATGCACAGGCCTTACAATATCTGTAACCGATCCAGTCTCTTCATATTTCTTCACAATTTTGCCAATTGCTTGCGTAGTTGGACGATTATGTAAACCATAATCTCCTCTTAAAGCACGATATGTGGCTGTGGCAGAATCACCATTTTTGTAGTAGGTTTTTACAATTTTAATGCGTTGTGCGATAGTTAAGCGATCCATTTTCGTAAATGTCAGACTTTGAACTGAAAAAGAAAGAAATTGTTTTAACAACTCAGTTTGACAGATGTCAAATTCTAGCCCTATACTTTTGAAACCGCGAAATGGATAACCCTTTACATTGTGTACTACAATGAGAAGAGATCCAACAATATAGAACGACTTTTTAAGCAATTTCTGCTTTAAAATATTTTATTTTGAAGTGTCTGGGCCCGTAGTGCCTGAAGTGGGTGCCGTACCTCAGTGTTTAGTGTGTTGGCCTTCTGATCTGTAGGTCGTGGTTCAATCCCCGGCTAATGCATAACAAATTTAATATCGAACAGATTTTTCTTTGGAACGGTACCCACCTGTCGGCAAGCAATTGGCAATTCTTCCGACAGTAACAACTTGCCATGAAAAAGCTTCCAAAAGAACCTGTGACAAAGCTCAGAAAAAGTGATATCACAAGTGTTCTGCCGTTCGGAACCGGATAAAATAAGTATGTCTCTTCTAATACTGTCCAAAATTTAACACGCACAACAGTAATGGAAGAGAAGCTCGCCCAGTGAGCCCTTCGGGGCTTTAAGTGCCACATATTTATTTAGTTTTTGTCTGGGCCCGAATTGCAATTACGAGCGGCGGCTGGCTCAGAAGTTCATGATAATTGTAACATATGTGGCTGATATCAATAAAACTATCTTCTTGTTTACTATCTGCCAATCTTAAAGGAAAGCTGTAGAACTACTTATTATGTAGTTTAATTTTGACAGCCTTTGAAAGAAGGTAAGTAATGTGATAAATATGAGAAAAAAGGGGAAAAAGGGAATTTCATTTGTGGATAAATACAATTTTTGAGAAAAAAAAAACAAAAATAAACTCTTATAAAAAGGATTCATAGATTTTCACTAAATTTCGGTGAGGTCATATGAGCAGATCAGTCTAGTTTCGGTGAGCACCAAGGATTAAAAAAAATTCATTATATTTTTTTAGAAGATCGTCGAGTGAATTTTAGTGAAATGTGAGGAAGTGTATTTAATATACAATATATCAACTTTTAGGTATAAGAAAGCTATTGGCGAAATGGCTGTTCGACAGTTCCACCGTTACAATATTTCGAAGCGCTCCTTTGCTGTCGCAATCGCAAATATATAAATTTAGTAGGTTACGTTAGCTTTGAAGGGTATCTGTGAACATATATTCCCTTTTCCATTCGGAGGCATCTATTGCCCATTAAGATTGCCCTTAATCGCCGGAGGAGGGACGCCTTTCCAGAGTAACCAGTGTTCATATGTCATCCTTCTTGAACCATTTGGTACTCCATATGAAATTAAGAAGCTCTTTTAAGTTCACTTTCACAAGTTCGTCCAGTACTGTGAAGAAAGGAGACGCCAAACGTTGAAATTGTTTTGTCTGTTATCCTCGACAGAGACATAGCTTTGTAACTTTCGTCGATTTGATCGATTTCTTAGCTTTCATAAAATTTGAGTAGAAAATTTTCATTTTGTAAATTAGTATAAAATTTGTTAGTGAAGAATATATTACAGACAATTTTTACCCATTTCAAAACGGCAAACAAAAAATGGAGAATTTTTCAAGAAAACCTTAAACTTAAATGCTTAAATCCTATAAATCAATCAAAGAGCTACATATTTGTTTTGATCTAAAGCGTCTCTAATGCTGAAGGCTTACATATTTGTTTTTTTTCTTTAATTATATACATACATATAAATACCACTTTGATATTTATTGTCTTTCATGCATGTTAATTAAAAATCCGTTTTTATAAGTAGATATGTCTTATAAGCATAAGCTACTTACTTATTAAGACTGCTTTTCGAAACATGGCATATTGTGACTAATTACCTTCTATGATGATATGTTGCTATTGATAATAGTTAACAAGAGTTTTGCTCTCATCTGCTTTGCTGATATATTGTATATTTGTTTATAGTATGAGTATAACAGAGATATACAACAAGTAGTTTCGCTTGTGAGCTTCTGCAAATATGATTTTTACGTTGATTGATGCTGATTGTTGAAATCGTGAGTGATGTACTATCAATTTTGGGCGATTTAAATTGTTTTATTTAATAATTATTTATTTTGAAAAAAAAAAAAAAATATAAGTACGAAGAGATAGAAGTTTAATGCTTAGACTAAAGTTATTCCTTAAAAAAATCTCCACATTTTATATTTTTCTATGATCTTGGAGAAAGTTGTCAGTATATTGTACTTTTTGAGGGCTACTATATGATGATGAGTAATGATATTATACACCAAAAAAAAACTAAAAAAAATTAATAAAACGTTGTGTCAAAAATATACAATACATTCCAAAAAAAAAATAAAAATAAAAATAATAAAGTACTTATAGAATTTCATCTGTAAAATTATTTTTAGAAAAATTCATTATATTATTATTATACGAAATCGAATTACACCAGCTATGAGAAAACTCTTTCCTTTCTGATCTCTATTCTTTAATAAAATAGACAATTAATTAAGAAGACATTTTAATCAAATTCACATAGAACTAGTTTTACAGACGAGTGAAAGTAATACAATCTTCTTCTTACTTACTTACTTATGTGGCCATAACAACCGACTATCGATTTAGGTCGATTTAGCCATCCCTGTTCTTCGCTAGCTGGCTCCAGTTAGAAATTCCAAGCACCGTTAGGTTCTCCAGTACTTCGCCTTTCCACCGAAGGTTAGGTCTTCCTCTTCTGCGTTGTCCTCCAGCGGGTTCCGAATATAACACCTTCTTAACTGGAGCGTGTTCTTCCATTCACGCGACATGACCTAGCCAGCGCAGCCGCTGGAGTTTGATGCGCTTTACAATGTCAATATCGCCATACAGCTCGTACAGTTCATGGTTGTACCTTATTCGGTACTCGCCACCAACACAAATAGGTCCAAAGATTTTGCGTAGGATTTTTCTCTCGAAAACTCCAATCATGATGAGAGACTTGTAGAGTGTAGTTTTCATTCTTTGAAAATCTTCTCCTACAAGCTAAAAATTCATTATTTTATTCTTATATTGTCAATCGAATTACACTGACTGACATTAGTTTCTGATCTCTATGCTAAAGCTCATTTTTTTGCTCACAATATGAACTGAGTATGAAATGAGCTGCTTGCTTGTTGCAGATCACTGATATTCATGTAATTAGTGTTTGATTAATTTCATATGCATTCGCACTCATAGGTAAATTGATATGTATTCATGTATATTATTATAATACTCAACTTGCATGCAAACATTGTACATGGTAGTAATAGTAAATAGTAGATGAATGCTATACATATGTATGGCAAGCATGTTTGTTGCACAAATGCACATATTTATCATCTATAATCATGCACAAAATATGAACTTGAATTTTTATCGTTTTTATTTTTTTTTCTTTCATGTGCTTCTTCTTTGCCAATATGTATAAGTTAATACAAAAAAAAAAAAAAAAAAAAAAAAAAACTTGCATAAAGAAATACCTATAACTTGTGATAAAATGCTGTTGGCCAAAATAATAAAAATGAAAAAAAAAAAAAAAAAATAACAAACATAATAAACGATAATAATGATAATAAAAATTTTAAAACGAATTATTACCAAAATGATTTATTAAAAGTTTCCGTATACTAAATATCAACGAAATCTTGCAAATATCATTGATTTACGTCTGTTTATGTATTTGTGTGTGTGTGTGTGTTTTTTTTTTCTTCAAATTATTGACGAAAACGGCGAAGAACGCGTTATTTAAAAGAAACCATCAATATAGCAGAAGAGTAAAAGAATTGAATGAATGATTGGAGTTAACTAACTAACTAAACTATGAATTATTATGAAATTTTTATATTGATTGTTTATATTTTTTTATTTATTTTTCAATTTGTACGTACGTCAATTTGTATATATGCATGTATTGCTAATATTGATTTGAAAAATTATATAAAATGCGGAATCATATTTAAATTTGGTGTTACTCACAATTCAACCTAGAGATGAATTAGATGGATGAGTAAACTAAACTGGTGAATTTAAAATGAAGCACCCGCTGTTGTTGCTATTTCTTCATATGTGTGTATATATTGTATTTTGGATTGCAAGAAGTTGATAGTAAAATATAGCGGGAACTTTTACTTTCTTTTCATATATGTGTATATTCAGTTCATATTCTGGTGTGTTGATTATGTGAAAGAAATCGAATTTTTGTTGAACGTTTTTTTCATCTCCAAAGAAGTTCTCTGAATTTACTAAAAAAAAAAAAAGAAGAGTCCTCAAAAAAAAAAAAAGATTTTTTTTTTGTGTACTCGTCATAATTTTATTAAATTTCAATGTGTTCCTTTAGTCGGCATATCCAGCCACTAAAATAGTTTAAAAATTCCGGTTATTTGTAGATTTTATTTTCAAGTCAAAATGCAGTTCTTGACTGTACTGTATTTTTGGAAACAATTAGAAAGCAAATGACACTCGATTGGAAGGACATAACTGAAAGAACAATCAAGTTGTTGGATTTTCAGCAACTTTAATTTTGAATTTTAGACTTTCAACAAATTTCCAAAGATTTGTGTTAAATAAAATTTCTATATACCATTTAGAAGTTAACATGTGATCAGTATCCAAAGGAATAAACTCCACGCTTTTTATGAGTTTTTAAGTAAATCCACCTGTCTTGATTTCTAAAGACTTGTGCTATATAAAATTTCTATGTAGAATTCAAAGGAATAACATCCACACTTTTTATGATTTTTTAAGTAAATTCACCTGTCTTAATTTAACAAGTGGAACTGCACTCTATTAACTCCATAACTAACTGGGCTGCTATTAGGTTTACCTTACAATTAAACTTCATCATCATCAGCTGTTATTAGAAACTCTGCTTTCATATTTGGTAAACAAATTGTGGAGCGAAACGAACATGTGCTTACTTTTGGCTGTCATTTAAACTTGGGGAAAATGATTGTATAATATTCATGACACATACATAATATTCAGGTCCAGTTCATGGTTCTAATTTCTTAAAGTCTTCCTTAGGTCAATTTTTGGATTTTTCTCAATTTTATCTTTCATCAAGATCACATTTGTATCGTTTGTCGAAGTTTTCGAGCGACCTTTAAGAGTTTCGTACTCCAGAGGAAAATGTTCTATATAGTGGCTTTGAAACTCACTAGGAAACTTTTGGTAAATTTACACAGACTTAATACCGAAATACTAAAAAAATTGTAAAATGTATTAGGCTTATCATTTAATTTATCTTTTCAAAAAAACCGATTACCGATTACCGAATAATATTTGATAATTAACATATACATTTATCAATTAAATACTAAAATATAAATAAGGGAATTATTTTGTTCGATTATTGCTATTTATTTACATCAATTAGGGCTGTACGATTAATCGTTTAGTCTAATCATCTGATTAATCAATTCTGCGATTAATCAAAATCGGCATTATTCGATTAATCAAGAAAATTTGTCACTATTTGATTTTGTTTGATTTTGAAATTTTCTTTTGAAATCAAAATTTCAAACACACATACTCGTATTCGTATTTTTGGAATTTTTGGAATTGAAAAAAAAAAGTTGTATATATTTTTAAATAATTTTATTCTGATTAATCGATTAATTTCAATTTATGATTATTCAAAATTATGATAATTCGGATAATGTGTTATTTGAATAATCGAATAATTGATTAATTAGAATTTTCATTAATTAGATTGTTCCACTAAAATCAACTTTTGGCTTCCGGTAAAAATTGCTATTTTTTGATAGTTTATATTAAAATTATTAAAAAACAAAATGAAACGCTTTCGAAAAAAAGAATGAAAAGATGATAAACATATTTTGATGTTGATGACAAAGAAATTATTTATGACTTACTTATTATTTGTATCAATCAGAAAAATGTTCAATTTTTTATCAGATTTTTCCCGGTTTTAGTTAAATAAAATAACAACCCTAATCTTCAAAAATCGTCTTGATTCGAAAATGTTCTGTTCTATGAGTTTGGAGTATTTAACAAAAAAAAAAAAAAAAAAAAAAAAATACTTCAAATCTAGAAGTATACCTCGTATATAATATGTAAACGTGGGAATGCTTCTCCAACTCTTTCTGAGTTTAAACAGCTATTCTAACGTAAGGAGTTAAGTGGTATAAAATGTAATAAGAAGATAATAATTCAAAGCTTACGAATATTTCGTGGATATTTTGTATAGCTAAAGTGGCAATTCTAGAGATGACGGTCTGTTCCCGGGGACGAAGGTCCGAATCCCAGTGGAGAGCATTGATAACAAAAAATTACCAAATTAAATTGTAGCAAGTTGAAAACTGAAAAACACCTTGAGGTAGAGCGCTAAAACTAAAATATATATATGTATAAATAATTGTATATGATTTGTTTCAATATCAAAGAAATATGATCGTGACCATCGTATTCAACACATGAGTGTCTAAGCTTAAAAATAAAATTTATTTGTTGCCTAGCTAGAGGTTTGCAACATTTTGCAAATACCTTTTGTTTTTTTTATTTTTTTATTTATTAATATATTTAACTAGTTTCTTACTTCATTTTTACATTTACCTTTTTGGCTCTTTCTATAATGATTGGAAATCATCATACACACTTTGTCTATGATTAAATCCTTTTAGTTATATCTTTTTGATTTTCTAACAATTTTATTTGTTTTAATTTACCTCGTATTTTTTTTTTTTTTGGTGAAGTTTTTCGTTTATCACAGATGTGTCACCAAACAAGTAGGTACAATTTTAAACTGTCGCATAAATATTTTTAACGCAATAGCTATACCACAATCATTATACCAGAGAAAAAAAAAAGTAGTAAAATAAATAAGAAAAATATTAATTCATACATTTGAATCCACTCAAGTATATGAATGGAGTCTCGTGCATCGTATCGATGAGAAGATTGAGTTTAACTCAACGAGTGCACTCATAGTACATTAGCATTTGAGTCTAAATCAATCTACCACAATAGATTTAGTTTGATCTAGTATTAAACGCATCATTTTGTCACCATTAACATCAACATCGTCACCAATTGTTGCTATGACCGATATATACCGCCACCACCGCTAGCTAGACTTTATGTTCACGCACTTTGCTCATGCATTGATACATACATGCATACGTGCGGTGCAGCAATTGATAAGATTGTATGTATATTTAGTATATCGATTGGTAATAATAGCAACAACAACAACAACGTTACCATGGCAGCATCATTGTAACGCTATATATTGTAGTTGTAAAAAAAAAAACCTACACACTCGCATATAATCTACAATTTATTGAATTAAAATGCAAATCTTTCTCTAAAATGTCGGGGTGTTGTAATTTGAAATATGAACTTGAACATCTAAACAAAACAAAAGAGTTAATAAGTAACCAGATCTGAAACATATACATATTCACATGCTTATATGATGCATACTTGGGCTATCGATCCCGATATCCCGTTTTTTTTTTTTTTATAGTCTAATAAATTCAGCTTATTTTTGAGTATGTTTATTTGTTAGTAAATATAAACGTATATATGTACAAAGTTTAAGTTTGACAGGTATATATTTTCGTGGAAAAATTATGAAAATAGACATCAAACAAATAAATTTGTATGGGAGGTGGGAGTAATTTTCATCCGATTGCGACCACTTTCTAATATGTCTCTTCTATGATCAAAATAACTTTATGTGCTAAATTTTAGTTCGATAGCGTAATATTTTCGAGCGAAAATTAGGAAATCACTCATTCAACAACATACTTTTGTATGGGAGCTAGGTGTGTTTTTCATCCGATTGTGTCCATTTTTAAATATGTTAATTCTGTGGTAAAACTAATTTTACACACTAAATTTAAGTTTGATACCTTTATATTTTCCGTCTAAAAGTGTGAAAAAACACATCAAACAACATATGTTGTTTTTAAATTTGTATGGGAGGTGGGAGTAATTTTCATCCGATTGCGCCTAATTTCTAATATGTCACTTCTATGATCAGAATAACTTGGTATACCAAGTTTTCCTTCGATAGCATTATATTTTCGAGCAAAAAATAGAAAATCACTCATTCACCAACATACTTTTGTATGGGAGTTAGTTGTATTTTTCATCCGATTACTCTCATTTTTTAATAGATCAATTTTGAGGTAAAACTAACTTCACATACAAAGTTTTAATTTGATACCTTTATATTTATGTGTCCAAAGTGTGAAAAAATACATCAAACAACATATGTTTGTATGGGAGAAGGGCGCGATTTTTATCCGATTTCACCTATTTAAGGAATCGTGTGTTTATTGGTAAAAATAATCTCATGTACAAATTTTCATCTCGATTGTTCTATAATTGCGGTAGTTAGCGTGCGAACAGAAGGATAGACTTGTCTCTTTGAGTGGATGGTATTGTATAATAAATTCAAAATTATTTTGTTTTCCACGAAGAAGTTACTTAATGTAAATGTACAATTCTATACAAAAATTTATATTTTTTTACAAATTTGATCTGTCGCATAATTTCCCAAAAACTTATGGGTTTGACAACCCTAATGCTGCAAATAGTACGTAGTATGTATGTGATATGTTAAGAGTTTTTAATTTAAATAAATTTTCATCGAAATGCATTTGGCAGTGGCACTGCATTGTGATTTAATTTTTTTGTTTTATATATATATTTTTTTAATAGATTTGTTTCTTCTATGTACGGGTATTTTGCCTCTTTTGTTTGATCATTTAGTGAACCACATGTTAAATATCTATGTATTGTATTACATATTGTACATATTTAGCTTCTTTGTTTTTGTGTGGTTTTTTATTTTATTTTTTATTTTTTGGTTTATTTGTTCCGCTTTAAATTGTTTTAACCATTGTTTATACCTACTGTGTATTCATTTGGTTATACATGGTGATTTTTTAAGAGCCTTCGGATTTGATTAAAGAAAAACACATAAAATTTAGAAAAATGTATGAAATCTTTATTTGAGTTGATAGAACGATCTATATAATTCATTGTTTTGAAGATGATTTCATGTAAATGTTGACCATGGTTGCGCCTCAAATGGTTTATACGCTGGGTCCAATTTTGGTATGCTCTCTCCAACATATCGACCGGGATATCACGAATAAATCGATAATTCACGGTCATCAACAATACTGGCATGTTGGTGGTTTAATGTCCAATAATGTAAAGTTGGTGCGAAATTTAGTCACAAAGTTCCGAATAGTCGCCTCAGAAGGTCGCCCAAACTGATCATAAAATGGAAGAAGTGCACTTTCTTTTAAGAAATGTACTTTCTTAACCGAGCATAAATTTTGATAATAAAATTCAATAAGTCGATTCATGGTTTAATTATAGACCAAACTGAACATGTTTGACAGTAACATGTTACACGAAAACAGCTGAGCTGCCAAAAACAGTGTTCCTGGAAAAAAAGTTTCTAAAAATCACCCTGTATATATATAGTTGTGGGTTGTAGTATGTCTTTCTAATCCAATTGCATTACAACACATTAACATGATGGCTAACGGATAACACATTTTTAATTGTTGTGAGTATAGGGTGTGTGTGTGTATATGTATATGTCGCTGTGTGTATATGTGCGTGTGAGTTTAGCTTCTTTTTATTGCATGTTGATTTTCGTTTTGTTTTTATTTAAATAATATGATTTATATGACATGTGCACCTTGGCTTTTAAGTTTGTATGAATGCACGCATCATGCGTATGGGAAATACCAATGTATGTGTATATTATATTTTCGTTTGAATATCCATAAATATGGTACATATTTAGTACGATAACGCACATACGCATAAATTGGCAATAATTCATGAGATTTTGTAAGTGATATCAAATGGATAGAGACGATACTATTAGGGATGCTGTATTGTATCGATGAGTATGTATGTATGATATTATGTATGTGTGTCACATGAACGATATTAAATTTAGTTAATTTAGAATACGACCTCGTAGTGCTATTAAAATTAAAAATATCGACAAAAAAAAAAAAGAAGAAACAACAAAAAATTTATTGCTTTTTTCTGTTGTTTTCAATTTTTTTTTTTTTTTAATTTTTATTTAATATGATTTTGCTATTTTTATGTTGCATATTATGGTGAATAATACAAAAGAATATGTAAATTAATTTCGAGTTTATATGTTATATTATTGATATATTATGCAATAAATTAAAATTACATTTTTTTTTTGCTATTTCTCTTGCTGTTTTAATAATAAAAATTTGCAATGCAATTTTTAGCGGTAGATTTGAAGAGATAACTATGATAGACAAGGTTTTTTTGTTGATGTTACTTTTAACACATGCAAGTAATACACTTATCTGCTTAGGCTTAATATTGGATTAATTTAATAGATTTCACAAGATAGCAGAAAACGTATTTATAGATGGTATAAATAAATTTTTTTTTAAATATGCATAATTAATATAAAAAAACAAAAAAAAATAAAAAATTAATTCGAAAAACATGCATTCATGCAGTGAACAGCCCACTTCATAAAAAATTCAATGAAAATTGCCCATTAAAAGCGATTATTATGATTTTTTATGTTTATTTATTTATGATAAATAAAATCCATAATTATATTTATTAATATATGAAGGCATTAATGCGCATTCGTGTTTAGTTATAATTGTCATATTACAATGTCAAGGTCATTACATCGTTCGGCAATGCATTAAAACAGACTGCATTCATATGTTGTGTAGAGAAAAAAAAAAACAGATTTTAAATACATATTAAATGCGTTAAGGTGATTCTTTTAAAAACTAATTATACAAAAGATAATGCACTGACATATATATTGTAATTCTGACTTCCAAGTATTTACTGACCATCATTTAGTGATCCAACATTATAATGCACTATGGGGATATGAATATAGTGGTGTCATGAATACCAAGGTAATATTCCAATTACGAGAAGACAAATAAAAAAAATATTCCATGCCAGCAAGCAATTTGTGGAGGTGTAAAATCTGATCTAAGTCGACATATTTATATATCACAAAAACTATCAATTATGTGATTTTAATTTGTATAAAAAATAAGTTTTTATAAAATTATGCGGAATTTTGGTTTTAATGATAAATTGTTTTTTGCACTGTTTTAAAATTAAAAAAAAAAAATTTTTTTTAAATCAAAATTTTTTTATAATTAAAAATATTTATTTTTAATTCCAAACATTTAGTTCCCAACAACAAATTTTCAGCCCAAAAATATGCAATTATGCTGAAAAATGAAACCAATAGGCCATAGTGTGGTGTTTCGTGTCGTAGGTCGTGGTTTCTGACTCACTTTTATTTCAAAATTAAATGATTCTAATCAAAATTGGTTAGCACTTTGTATTTGTAATATTAACCGGTTAAAGAAAAAAGTAAATCATGAAAATTAATCCACTTACTACAGGGCTATTTTGGTATGGTTGTGAACCACAGCAGTGCCTCAGAAATATTCGCAAAATGCTCCCCTCTTCACTTTGCGGTGAAGAGGGCCTTAAGTGTGTGTGTGTGTGTGTGTGTGTGTGTGGCACACACACCTCGGCCTCTTTGGCCTCTTTGGTCGAGCTTCTTTTCCATTACTGTTGTCCGTATTAAATTTTGGACAGTATTAGAAGAGGTCTACTTATCTTAGCCGAATACGAATGGCAGAATTATTGCGACATCACTTTTTCTCAGCTTTGTCACAGAGTTCTTTTAGAAGCTTTTCCATGGCATACGGAAGAATTGCCAATTGCTTGCCGACAGGTGGATACCGTTCGAAAGAAAAATCTTTTCGATATTAAATTTGTTATGCTTCAGCCTTGAACCCACAACCTACTGATCAGAAGGCCAACACACTAACCTCTGAGCTACGGCACCCACTCTGGAGCCTTAAGTAGTCCACATTAAAGAAGGCGATCTAATGGGACCAATTAATATTCTACACCACGTTTAGAATTCACCGTGCCTCACGCTTTCGACATGATGGAAGGAACCCTGATATTCTTCAAGCATTTTGAATTGGTCATCGGTGAACGCACTTCGTGGAGATACAATAAGCAAACAAAAATTAATTGCAATGAGAAAAACAACTAACGTTTTTCACGCGGAGTACCGCATCTTAGAGATATTTGTCAGGGAATGCCTTCGAGGTGGGACTTGTGGTACCGACAATTGCATTCTCTCAGACAGTGAGTCAGTTTCAAAAATTCGTATGAACTTCTCATCCCAGTTGAAGATGAAAAAATGCTGTAACTTTATAAGTGAAGGGGAAAAATCATATCCTAATCGATCATTGAGGAGAAGGTTTATACAGTTCCGAACTTCACCTGAAAAGTTATCAAACTCTACGCTGAACTATTAACAGGCCATTGTACACGACGTTCTCTGTCGATTCTGTCAAGAGGTGTAGTCAATCTCGAAACATTTTCCTTTCCATTGACCAGGTGTTTTAAGATCCAGACTTTATGATCAAGATAATGGGATTAGAAATCTCTAAATTAGGCCATCAGCTGTTACATGATTTATCAATACTCTAGAACTGTGCTAGCTGCTCATGACGCTGCACAAACATTTTTTAGGTTGTGCTGATGCAAGTTTTGCGTCACATTTATACGTGGATGGTCCTAGAACTACCCGACCTGATATATATATGGCGGCAGTACTTTGAAAAAAAATTACTTTAGTGAAAGGTGGCAACCTTATAAAACATATGTTCTTTATTATTTTAATTATTACAAATTTGAAAAAATGGCTTGTTGGTAAAAGATTTGCAAACAAAGAAGAGGTGGAGTCTGCGGCAGATGGCTATTTTAATGAGCTAGACAGTTCATACTATGAACAGGGTATCAAAGCTATAGAATATCGCTGGGAAAAGTGTATAGTGCTAAAAGGAGATTATGTTGAGAAATAAAGAAAAATTTGCCCAAATTTGTTGTGTTTTCTTTGTTAGGTCGGGTAGTTCTGGGACCGCCTTCTCCCTAATCATGCAATATGAAGAAGAGGAAGAAGATGAAAAGAGAGTAAAGGAAAAAGGAGAATACAAAACGTTTTTAGGACAACGTTTTAGCCATCTCTTCAGAAGGCTACCTTTGTCTCTTTTATCATACTATTCCATACACTCATTCATACATATTTACGTTGACTCAAGCACCTGATGATGCGACGATGACTTAATAGGGATTATTTAGATTTGTTTGTTGTCCCTACAACATGAATATGTATTAAAATGACGCTCAATTTAAAAGTGTAATAAAAATTCCAAAGAAATGTCGATTAGAGTGTGGTCCACCACAGGTAAATACTTAAATGCATGTGTGCAATCTTAATCACGGTGTGTATGCAACCTGGAGTAGAAATGCATAAATTTGTAAATATAACTGAGTTGTTTGTCTGTTTTGCCGTTATATCTTCATTTATGTTGCAATAAGTGTCTTCTCTTCCTCTTCTTCTTTACACCTACTTCACTAACCCTAATACTATGTGTATGTGTAATAAAAATATTTAAACAAAAATATTTTATATGAAAAGCGGTGTGAGTTGAATTGAAAATTAAATAAAAGCATGTGTTTTTTCGTACCGCATAAAAAGAAAAATTATAATATTGTCTGCGTATGTTTATAATTTCATAATTATTTAAACGCTTTCGTAAAATAAATTGTTATATATATACATATATAGAAATCAACAATTTAAGGCATACGAGTGTACCTAAACCTGTTTGAAAATATTTTTATTATCGTGTAAAATAAAGGGCAAAAAGTAAATAAACTAAAGAAGAAAACTGCATATTTTGTTTTTTGTTTTTTTTTGTTTTTTTTTTTTTTGCACAATAACTATATATTACTTATACATATATATTTACAATATAATTAATCGTGACAATTGCCAAATGATAACGAATCATTAGTTGGCTGGTTGGATGACATAATAAAAATTTAAAATAGATTATCACACTAGCTAATGAGCAGCAAGAAGAAGAAGTGGAAAAACCCAAATTACATAAATATTTGCCAAAAACCAAATTAGCATTGAAAGGAGCACAAGTATTCGCAAAAATGCACATCTGAATATTTTTGCAAAACAAAAGAAAAAATTCATAGAAATTAACAAATCTATAAGACATCGTTAATAAATACGTAAATAAAATAGAAACCTCAGTAAAACAGGGTCAAAGCATATGTCATTTGTATTATTGGTCCCCACATAGTTCATTTGATCATATCATAATTCCTCTTATGCAAATTTTCTTTTATGATGTGGTAAAGGAGGGGGCGTAATGAACACAAATAAAAGCAATAAAAAATCCAAAATAGAAACAACAACAACAACAACAACAACAAAATATAATCAATAAACCTTAAATCGATTGCATTCCGTAACAGTTTCAATGTGAATATTGTTTATTTATCACGATTTTAAATCAAATGCTCTATTGTTTGTAGCTGGCTAGCTGATGGTGTTGGTGGTGGTGGTGGTGGTGGTTCATGCATATTTATAATTACCCACGTTTGAATGAATATATTAAATTGTAAATGAGAAACAAACATATTTTTAGTTAAAGATTTGTGATGATAAAATTATAAATTTCTATACAAAATTTATTGCGTTTTTGCAATTTTGTGCAAAAAGGACTAATCTGTGAAAGAAATCACAAGAAATTCATATTCATATTAATAATGTATGTAAGAGTTGCACATTGTCGTTAATAAGCATTTGTTTATATTGATTGAAGATAACATTAATGAAATAATAAATTTACATTTTCATTTATATATGCCAAATGCTATCAAATTAACAAAAATATTTATCTCTACTCGTATGTTATGTATCTTGCATCTCCGGTTATATGCAGATTATGGCAGAGATATCCTCTTTGAAGAAGATTTTCATGTATATTGATAATGTACACAAGTTGACGATATTCAAAATATGCAAATGAGGAACGAAATTATGGATGCCACAGTGCATAGCGTCTATTAGGATGAGGAGAATACCAAATATACTACTTTAGGTAGGAAAACAAGACAGCCAGTTAGACTTGAAGCTCAAATTCTTACCTATTCCGGTTTTGGGGCACATCTTTTATGCGTTCTGTGTTATAAACTGAATGAGAATTGCACTATTTTCAACGAGTGAGTGAGTGATATGTATATGGCAATCATGGTGAGATAAATTATGAGATTATTGCAGAGATATCCTCTTTGAAGAAGATTTTCATGTAAATTGGTAATGCATACAAGTTGACGATATTCAAAATATCCAAATGAGGATCGAAATTATGGATGCCACAGTGTATAGTATTAGGAAGCTAATAATACCAATTATACTACTCTAGGGGGGAAAACAAGACAGCCAGTTAGACTTGAAGCTCAAATTCTTACCTATTCCGGTTTTGGGGCACATCTTTTATGCGTTCTATGAACTGAATGAGAATTGCACTATTTTCAACGAATGAGTGAGTGATATGTATATGGCAATCATGGTGAGATAAATTATGAGATTATTGCAGAGATATCCTCTTTGAAGAAAATTTTCATGTAAATTGGTAATGCATACAAGTTGACGATATTCAAAATATCCAAATGAGGAGCGAAATTATGGATGCCACAGTGTATAGTATTAGGAAGCTAATAATACCAATTATACTACTCCAGGGAGGAAAACAGGACAGCGAGTTATACTTGTAGCTTGAATTCATATCTACTCCGGTTTTGGGGCACATCTTTTATGCTTTCTGTGATCTGAACTGAATGAGAATTGCACTATTTTCAACGAGTGAGTGAGTGATATGTATATGGCAATCATGGTGAGATAAATTACGAGGTGGAAAAAGATTAATTTTTTACTTCTTGTTCATCTTGTTTCAATATTGAGAAGCTCTTTTTCGGAGGATATCGCAATAGGCTCTGTGACTGAAGCATCACCTTGTTTTTCTTTATCATTTGAAATTCCATTACCTTTAGGTTTCTTTCGAACCTCAAAAATATGTTTTTTTTCAGCTCTTTTGCAGGTTTTTTGAGGTTAGAATGAAATGTAAATTCTAAGGTGGAGTCACGAGGCACATGTTTTATGCGTTCTGTGTTCTGAACTGAATGAGAATTTCATTATTTTCAAAGAATGAGTGAGTGATATTTATATGGCAATCATGGTGAGATAAATTATGAGATGAAAAAAGAATAATGTTTTACTTTTTTCCACGATATTGTTGGTTTTGTGGGTTCTTGTTTCATCTTGTTGCAATATTGAGGAGCTCTTTTTCGGAGGATATCGCAACAGGCTTTGTGACTGAAGCATCACCTTGTTTTTCTTTATCATTTTAAGTTCTATCACCTTTAGGTTTCTTTCGAACCACAAAAATATGTTTTTTTTTCAGCTCTTTTGCAGGTTTTTTGAGGTTAGAATGAAATGTAAATTCTAAAGTGGAGTCACAAGGCACATGTTTTATGCGTTCTGTGTTCTGAACTGAATGAGAATTTCATTATTTTCAACTAGTGAGTGAGTGATATTTATATGGCAATCTTGGTGAGATAAATTACGAGGTGAAAAAAGATTAATTTTTTCCACGATGTTGGTTTTGTGGGTTCTGTTCCATCTTGTTTCAATATTGAAGAGTCATTCGAATGCTGGAATCACAAATATTTTTGCTAATTACACGTTCGTGTCTTAAGTCTTTGGTTTAATACTAACAGGATTCTCAATAAAGTATGCAATGATAAAATTAATTTTTAATTATTACTTAATAATTCTTTTAGGTTTTATTTATTTATATCAAATCACCATATCACTCTTGAGCGTCTACAATATTTTTTGATGTACATTTAACTAACTTGGTATAGACAATACATATAATTAACAATATAAAACATTAAGAGCTGAAGGTCTAGCTACTAGTGCTCCTAGTTTATGTAAGTAATAATGTGATTTATCACATTATTTCCTCTAGTAAATAAATAAAATAAAATAAATAAAATAAAACATTAATTAATTTTTCATTCAATAATTTAATAATAATAACGAGGTGGTAAATACTCTTTGGAAGGTGTATTTACGCCATTTGATGCCTTCTTATAATCATAACCTCCATTGGTGGCCACAACATCCAATGAACCAATTACTGATTTAATTGGTGCAACACCCTCATCCGTATATTCGGTAGTACCACCCAAATGATCATATTGTTCTGAAATGAACCATTTAAATTCGATTGATTATCTCTACCCATATCCCTATTTCTTCACATTTTGATCTCTATTCCCATACATACCTTGAATTTCCTTTTGTGCCGCTGACGCTTCTTCGGGGGTTTTGTATTTGATAAAGAACACTTCCGGTTTGGTGGGTTGTGTTGGTGCCGGCGTTGCAATTTCACTTACATCCAATTCCTTATCCTTTTTGGTGAGCACATAAATGACAGTCTTTTCTTCTTGTGGTGCATATTCTGCTGTAAATTTGATATTGCCATTTTCCGATGATGGTGCCTTAATGAAAACGACACGATAATTTTTTTGTGGCCGCCCCAATACAAAATGTTTACGTATTGGCATATCATCATGATCATCTGGTGCCGAAATCATATAGAATTGTTTGGTTATAATAGGCGTAGCCATGGTGGTTGCCGGTGATGAGGGTGGCAAATATTTATCACCTCTCGAAAATGCTTCTGGCATTGTAGCACCACCGGAGGATGATGCTCGCTGATAAATTGGTTGCTGCTGATGATGTTCTTCACGACGGTTATGATGGTATTGATGATGTGGTGTGGCTAATGTATTGCTTGAAGCAGATGGTCCATTATAATTATAATTGCCGCCAGTAGGCGTACCATCACTGCCACCACCACCACCACCACCAACACTACCACTATTGCGATTGTAATGATAACCGCCACTAATACTGCTAACATCTGGTGCTGCCTGAATGCAACACAATATTGATGTTGCTAACATAAAGCAAGCAAGTGAGATAAATGAATTCATTGCTAATGTCCTTTTATAAGTCTGTTGATGTTATTATTAGTACGATTACTATTTTGTATTTAATTTAATTTTATTTACTGTTAATTGCTTGAATTAATACCGACAACTGTTGCTACCATTTGACTGACGTCCGACATTTATACTATAAATTTTATGCTAATGTACATACAAAAAATCAGAGGTCTTAATTTGGGAAAATAAATGGTTCAAAATTCAGCACTACCTCCATTACCACTGTCAACAATAAGTAATGGCATAGTCTCTTCTTTGATTGCATAAATCAAAAGTTTACATATTTAGATTAATTGCTGAGAAAATTCCATTAATAGAGATGTTAGTTTGCTTCTTTTTTTTTGTTGATAACATCCGTCAGCCTTTAAACATTGTTAAATCGATGTTGTATGAATTGAGTTCAATGTCAGCTTTATGTTGGAAAAGTTGCATTTTACAAGCATTCATTGTAACTACTCGATAGTACATTTCTCTTGTATAAGATTAATTAATGCTTAAATACTGATTTAAGCAATTTCGTATCTTCTTCTTTTGTTTTATGCTTGATTTTTTTTGTTTTTCTTGAATAGAGCTCGCGCTTCTATTTAGCATATAAATTGGTTGTTAAGCATTTAACTCATTATACGCTGTGTGATTTTTTCAAAGAATATACGTACACTAATGCAGTAGTACCAACAATAACAATTAACGCAGCAACAATATCATTATCATATTTGTGATAATATTATCTTACTAGCGCAGAAAATCTTTTTCAATTTACATGATCGTGATATTTTTGTCGGTAGCTCTTTGTGGTGTATAAAATACTTGGGCAAATTAATCCTTTTTGTTATATAATTTGTGTTTATTATGGTGGGAGAGTGTTGAAATACACATAAAAATTACAATAATGTAGCTTGTTATTTAATTTAAATTTACGCATAATAATTACACTATTGGATTAAAGAAATATATTCATTGATGTCATAATTTTTTAATGGTTTTTAGCCTTCTAAATTTGAAAATTTCACAACACAATTTTTTTGTGTTCGAATTTTTGAGATATGCATCTAGAGGGATCAAGTATATTCCCCACTGCCATTTATTTTTACTCTTCAACATTTGTGTTGAATATGCTTCCTTCCTCTCTCTTCTCTCTGGGTGCAAAATTATATGAAAAATGTAAATTTTGTGAGAGAGACTCCATAATGGGTGGAAATAGGTGGTGAGTATGCTACGAAAAAATGTTGTGGGGAGAAAATTAATATGGGTCGGTCAGACATTTGACCTTACAGAGGTGATTCCTGGTCAGCTGTGGAGATATATGTTGAGTTTCTGTTAAACATGGAGAAAATAAAAATGTTGATACTTTCACATAATTGCTCATAACTTTGGTATTTATTTACACATTTTTCTCATCGATACCATATTTTTTTTGTAAATTAATAAGCTTTTTTCAAAAAATATAAATATATATCTGTTTTAAGGATTTATATTTTTTGTGATTTTTAAGTCGAATTGTGAAGATTATTTTTGTCGAAAAATGTTAAATTTTTCTAGACCGATTAAAAATATTAAAATTAATATCTTTTAGCTAATTGGAATGGAACAATTAGAAATTTTTCTTAATCGAAAAAAAGTCAAATGTAAAATTATCTTAAAAAAATAAAATAAAATAAAATAATAAACAAATAAAAAATTATTTCACGAAAACCCGACAACAAAAATTTCATTTTCTATGGGATTTTTGAATGTCGGAGACTGTCGACTGGTGTTATGATAATTGCTCTCTATCTTCAGACGTCAGTGTCATAATTTTGGTGGAAATTTATACAGATAACATTTTTGTAAGTTCAGTTTTTGCTTCAAATCCTGACAGAACCTGGCAAACATTTGGTGCTCTCCTTGCGACAAATAATTCGATGGAAAATATATTGGAAATTATCCATCCTAGATTTTGATGATCATCACCGGTCGCTAATGAAGTTTTAATCTCTCCATATAGTGAAACATACAAAATTTCTTTGCTACTTCGAATACAATTTCTTCTACTTTAATTTTTGCCATACATGTTTAAACTCCAAGCAATATAGAAAGGCAATTTTCACCATTCTGTAAATATTTTTTAAATAGAAAAGAAAAATCTAAATTTTTTCAAATCTTAAACCTGTATGGGTTCTGAACTCAAATTGGTTTAAACTCTAAGGGATTAGGAGTATTATAGAAAGGCCATTTTCCCCATTCAGTCAATATTTTTTAAATAGAAAAGAAAAAATCCACATTTTTTCAAATCTTTAACCTGTATTGTCTTCTATGATTTCTTATTAAATTGATGGTTGTGCTAATACTTACTCTCATCAAGGCATGTATTAAAAAAAGGTTTTACATAATTTTTTTTTGTAACAATTTTTATTTAACAATTTCATTTAAATTATAACAAAAAAAAAAGTGCGAGGAAGTGGTTTGGAAAACCAAAAGGTAACTATTTACAACTAAAAGTCATAGTTCTAGTGTGCATTTTACAACATATGTAATAAAAAGTATGATAACAATTAGAATAGTAAGAGAGGATATAGTATATAGTTGAAAAATGTGTACATATGTACATAACAATAACAACAATAAAATAACAAATACTGCCAACAATAACAAAGATCGAATTATTATTGTTTATAAGGCGGTGGTGGGTGGCAAATATTGAGATATTGGTGATTCGGCACCGGGACCACCACCTTGAATTTGTCTATAATCGTAACCACCATCAGGAGTGGAGCCATCCAAAGAGCCAATAACTGAAGTGATTGGTGCAGTGCCCTCATCGGAATATTCATTGGTACCACCCAAATGATCATATTGATCTACAGAGAGACAGACACAAGCAAATGTAATGAAGAATATATTCAATTTAAGCCAAATGACAATTGCTTACCTTGAATTTCCTTTTGTGCAGCGGCTGCTTCTTCGGGTGTCTTGTATTTGATAAAGTAAACTTCTGGTTTGCTTGGAATTGTTGGTGGTGGTGTTGCAATATCATCGATATTAAGATCATTATCCTTTTTGCTCAATACATAAATGACGGTCTTCTCGTCCTGAGGTGCCAATTCGGCGGAATATTTAACATTATCATTATCACCTTGTGGTGCCTTAATGAAGACGACACGATAGTTCTTTTGTGGGCGGCCCAATAGTAAATGTTTCACTTTGCCATCATTGCTATGATCTTCGGGTGCCGCAATCGAGAAGAATTGTTTGTGTATTAGAGTCTTTGGTGTGGTGGCAGCCGGTGGTAGATATTTTTCACCACCTTGTCCCGAACCAGAATTCTGATATGGGTAATTATATCCAAATTGTGGTGCTGCTACCGAAAGGGCGATTAATCCCGCGAATATGATGATGGCGCGCATTTTTTTTTATTTGATTTTAATTGATACACACGGATTGTCGATTAATGATCGCTCGATTATGTTCGTTGTTAATTGTTGAACTGTTAACGTTGCACTGATCGATCTACGCTGCAATAACGTTTTATATTCAAAAATGCAAATGATCGATCTTTAATGAAATCAATGCAAATCATCGAAATCGGTATGTATGAATTGTTGTTGTATTGATAATGATTGCGAATATGATGGCGTTAGTGTTGCTGCTGCTGCTGTACCATTTTAGCGTATGACAAATGTCGTTTGCTAATTTGTTTTTGCTTTTTCTTTGTTTCATCTTTTTGTTTTTTTATTTTTTTCCTTTTACTTACTTACCTACTATTTAAATATAGTTTTATTGTTTATTTATTTTGTCTTTTATTTTGAAAGAAAACAATTTTGTTTATTTGTCTTCTTGGCCATGTGTCGTTGGCTGGTGCTTCTGTTGACTCAGCATAATAGCTTCTATTTCATGTGTGTGTGTGTATGTGTTTTTATGTGAATTTCTTTTTGTTTTTAATTTTGACGGTCCAAAATGAATTTATTTGATTTCATTTCCGCTGGTTTTTACCATTTTTAGCATATCAACAAATTTTTGACAACCTGAACACAGTGTTTAATATTTTGATTGCATACTTTTGTGCGCATTGAAAATATATCGTTAATAATATTGTAAAAATTTCACACAAACGCAAAAAAATAGAGCTATTAACATAAAAATAAATGTACAGAAATATTTTTTTTTTCACACACAATCATTTGCAATATGACCGATTTGTTAAACAAAAAGAAGCACCACACCACAATAATAATAATAACAATAAATTGTAGAAAAAAAAATTCCCAATACAAATAGCCATCATAATGTTGGATAAATATCATGCTATGTACAGTGGTGGAAATGTTCATGAACTCAAAAGATATTTCAATTAATTTTGTCACGAAAAAAATACATCTTTAATCGTGGGAAACTGAGATTGGACCAAAGTCCTTTTTTTTATATTTTTTTCTTTCTTTTTATAAGAGAAAATCAATTTGCTTTATTTACTTAAAACGATTTCCGCATAGTGATTTTATGAGAATTGCCACCAGTGCATTTTCAGTAACGTTGAACATTGAATGCTGCTTTGTTATAAACATTTTTTTTTTTCAAATAAAAGACAAATTTTAAATCAATTTCAAACCATATGATCAAATATATACAATAGAAGTTATTCACATATAATATATATTCAGCTGCAGCTGCCTGCCTACACACCATGTTATCTATGGATGTATTGTTAGCTTATTTATAAGTACATTATGTCAACTTTAGGGTGTTTTGATATTCAATTTCAATTTTTCATCTATTTGTTAATATGTTGTCTATATTGATTTTTGTTGGTATAAATTGTATATTTTTCATTTTTTTTTAGTTTCATTGCATCGAAGCATATTGGAATTTTCTTGCGATAAATTTGCCTATATAATCTAATAAAAAAGAAATATTTTTTTTATCGCATTTTTAACCTTCATTTAGTACTTAGTATTGTTTTTGCTTTTATTTTGTATTTTCGTATTTTTTTGGTTTTTTTTTTTTAATTATTTTTGCCTACCTATTGATATTGATGAGTGTCGATTGTCTTTTTGCTAATGTAGCCCATTAAATTAGATTGTTAATAGCTTTGTAATTTGATACTTTGGCGCCTCCGATGCATCGGCATTATTATGTATGATCAAATCAACTAAAAAATAACATTAGAAATGAAAACATTTCAATTAATTATTATCTTATATTATAAATTCTATAAAGCGATATAAATACAAAATGTTTATAGTTATGACGATTATGTGAAAAAACTTAAAAATTATGAAATAATCGATAACATCTTATTCAGGGTTATATTATAAATATTCATGAGAATATCATTAGAAATCATCATTATCATCATGATCATCATCATCATCATCGCCATCATATACATACACGTCATTGCTGATGTTGATTTTGACGATTTTGTTGATGGTGATGATAGTGGTGCATTCATTGGTGGTGTGAAATATATATTCGTTCGTATATATTAATGTATTTATACGAAAAAAATATACAAACATAAATATTGAGGAGATGAAAAAAAAAAAACATACAAGAACAACAACAACAACATAATTTGCAAATGATCTTGTCTACAAAACGCGCTAAACCGTAACTAATATATCAAGGGTATATGTAGATGTATTTGCATTCATTTGATCAAAATATGCTCGTGTGGGTGTATATGTATTCATATTTCCTTGTATAAATAATATTTGGTTTCATTTTTTTATATACGAGTACATATATAAATAAATACCTATATAAAGGGTGTATTTTTTAGAGTCAAGCTCTGAAAAAAATCCTATAGGGATGAAACGGTATATCAGTTATCGCATCTGGTAACCCAAAAGTCGTTTGTGCTCAGTAATGTTGGCAATTTCATCGTGGAAAGATTGATACCGCAACAACGCTTGCAAATATTGATATTTTATTACGAAAATTTTGGTTCTGTTATCCGAACGCAAATATCGCTTTAGCCATTTTAGGGTCGACATAATTTTTTCTCGTTTTTGGCTCAATGGGTATGTGAACAAACACAATTGTCGGGTTTGAGTGAAGACAATCCACAAAAAATTCTTCAGACACCATTAGATCCACAAAAATTTACTGTTCTGTGCGTTTTATAGGCTGGTGGAACCATTGGTTCATACTTCTTTAAAAACGCGACTGGCAACAACGTAACCATCAATGGTGATCACTACAGAACCATTATAAATGACTATTTGATTCAACAATTGCGTGGTATGAATGTGGAAGAGATGTAGTTCCAGAAAAACGGCCCTACATGCCATACATTGAACATAGCAATCGATTTGTTGAAGGCAACACTTGACGACAATATAATCTCTCGAAATGGACCGATGAACTATCTGCAAGATCTTACAATGTAACGCTTCTGGATGAATTTCAAGCCAACATTGATCGAACTTAGCCGAGATTAGGCCACAATTGCTTGAAAAATTAACCAAAAATTGGGCTTTCCGATTACGCCACGTTCCATCCAGCCACGGTGGCCATATATCCGAAATTTCAACACTAATTACATAAAATTATCCTTGCAATAAAGTCAATTTTTTTAAATGCACAATATATAGATTTTTTTTTTGAATAAAATACTACTAAAATCCTATGAAAAAATTGCTGTATTAAACTTTTCCAAATCATTCAATTTTTAGTTACAGAAAATTAGATTTAAGCAAAAGTAGATCAAGTAGTGATATGCTGCAATATTGAAATTATTAAATTCTCGTTGAAAATCACCGATAAATAGTATCCCACACATTTACATGTTTTCCAATACTTCACATTTTTCTTCTGCGTCCACTACCTGGTTCTCAATAAGACTCCTTTTTGGATGGAGTGGCATTTTCCATTTGCTGCGACGCGAACTGAAAAGCCAAATTTTCTTAGATTCAACTATGTAAATATTGACATAGAATACATAGAATACAATTTATGATTGTACCCAAATTAGCAGGGATATTAATTTCGTATTCTGAAAGGGAATATTTTTACTTCTTATTGGTTTACTTAGCTTAGAACTTGCAGACAGATGGTGAACTACGATGTATGTTAATTCTCTTCATCTGAAGGTGTTCTTGACGGACTTATGATTAATATTTGCTCATCACTTTCCTATGTGAGTCAAATGCGGATCTGGCCTCCATCAAACTTCGCCTTCCGAAAATTTTTTTTCGTTAGCACGATGTCTTACAAAATCTCTTTCATCGAATTTACAACGATTAAGCTTATATTTAACACTCTAAATTATATTATTCCAAGAGGATATAAAAACGTTTTTTTATGGATTTTTATAAGCGACTAAAACTTGATGGTTCTTGGTAAGTTGAATATGTAAATGTATTTTCTTAACACTTATCATTCTACATATTAATGAATTCTATTAATTAAAGTTTCCTCAAATTCATTCCTAAATTCAACAAATGTTTAGCTACATGAATCCAAAAGCCACAAAATAAGCTCGAAACAAACTAAGAAATAAAACCCACAAATTCAATTTTTATTTCGTTTTATTTATGTATCTAAAAAACAAACAATAACAATTTTAACAATTACGTATTACATATATAACAATTCAATTCAACAATATGGCAAAATACTAGACACATTTGTTCTCTACTTACTGAAAAAAGGCAGAGGAGCGCATGTGTTTCTAAATACATTCGTTCATATGTTGGTTTAAGAAAATAACAATTACTATACAGAGAGATATTCACAAAGATATATATGATTTTTAACAAGTTGCACACACTAGTTAACAATATTTAGCCATGCCTTGGGCATTAATGCTTGAATGCTGATGGCAAATATTGAGTGCTGGGTGCTTGTGGTTCGGATAGATCAGCACCACCCTTATTAATTTGATGATAATTATAGCTACCATCAGGATTGAGACCATCCAAAGAGCCAACAACAGATGTAATTGGTGCTGTACCCTCATCGGATAATTCGCTGGTACCTCCATATTTGTCATATTGATCTAAGTCAAATCATAATGATTAGAATGGTCGGGCAGATATAAATAGATATCAATAGCTTACCTTGAATTTGCTTTTGTGCCTGTTGTGCTTCTTCGGGTGTCTTGTATTTGATAAAGAATACTTCTGGTTTGCTGGGCTGTGTTGGTGCTGGTGTAGCAATATCACTGGCATCCAATTCCTCACCCTTCTTGCTAAGCACATAGATAACAGTCTTCTCTTCTTGTGGTGCAAATTCGGCCGAATATTTGACATTATCATTGTCCGGTGTGGGCGCCTTAATGAATACGACACGATAGTTCTTTTGTGGGCGACCCAACACCAAATGTTTCACTTTGCCATCATTGCTATGATCCTCGGGAGCTGATACGATATAGAATTTTTTGCTGATGAGTGGTGCTTGTTGGGCAGGTGCTGGTGGCAAGTATTTGTTACCGCCACCGCCACCACCACCACCACCACCGGGTGCTGTCTGTTCGTAACCGTATTGAGGTGCAGCATAACCGAGAGCTAAAATAGCTGAGAATATTACGATAAAGGCACGCATTTTTTCCGTGTGATTAATTATCCTTTGTGTTTGGGTTTTTTTTTCGATTTTCGATTTTCTTTATCAACACTGATTATTTGGGGCTCTTTGTTAAATGGATTGTTTCGATTCACTGGACACAATAACAGTCATTCCACTTAACTTATATACAAAGGGGTCTGAGATTAGATACTTGACAAATGCATGCATAATTGAGTTTTTTTTTCTTTGGTTGGTTGGCTGGTTGGTTTGTTTGTTTGCTTGTTTGTCATCTGCGTGTATCTTTTTCGTTTTAATGTTGGTAAATTATGTTAATTATTTTGTAGCAGTTTGTAGGCCTAATAATCTATTATTCTGCTATTGTGTGACAATTTTGTTGTTGCTGCATGCGTTGGTTGGTTCATTTGTAGCCGGTTAGTTGGCTAAATGTTTGATTGGGCGGGCGGCTGTGAAGTAGTTCATCTCAGTGTATAATTTTTTTTTTTGTATTGAGTTTTTTTCTCTTTGGTTTGCGTGTAAATTGTACTCAAGCAATGATTTTTTACTCTTCTTCTTCTTCGTCGTTTTTTTTTTTTTATCTCAGCATCGTTGTCATCGTCGGCGGCAACAAGTCGTCAAGTCATTGATCTTTCTGCTTTAGATTACGATCATAAGGTGTCATGATTTTGACCCAAAATTTATTCAAATTCAATATTCGAACTGAATTGAGTGTCTGTTGTTGCTGCTGCTGCTGCTGCTTCTACTGGAGTTTTGAGTTTGAGTTTGAGTATTTTGAGTGCATTCAATTGAGATTGAGTTTTAAAAGAGGAAGATCTTTATAACAAGTTTATTATTATTGGTGCCGCTTATCAGCAGTGTGTTAATTGTGATGGTGTTGGTGATGAAGTATTTCACAAAACAATGAATGATGCAAATATAAAAATATACTTTACCTACATATATGAAAAAAAAAAAATTGAAATTAAATAAAGAAAAAAAAAAAAATACTAATAATATAAATAATAAATTTAAATGCACCAAACACACACACATACACCAAAACACATAGATTATTCACATATAAATATTTTTCAATTGATTATGAAATTTAAATTGGATGCATTTTTGTACCCTACATTCAAGGGCGAGCGTTGATTTATGTTGGTGTGAAATTTGTAACTATGTGAAGGAAGCATTGGAGATATGGAAAAGAATAAACATTTTTTTCTTATTGTGCTCCTATTGGGCAGTTTAGATTTTGGACCAAATATTAAATGATTGAAAGTTAAGGATCTCCTTAAAAACAGAACATGATCGGTTAATTTCTACAATCACATGAAGAGCCCAAAGGAAATCGAAAATATTAATTTGTTGTATGTTCTAAAAATTTACTGGCTACTAGAGCAGCTAAAGTCAACTTTAATAATTTTGGTCCTTATAATAACTTACAGGGTGTAGGATGTAATTCTTCTAATCATAGTTGAGAGTCTTATAAGGAATTATAAGAAGTATACAATTCTATTGTAAATAACATTTCTGGTTTTGGTTTTAACCTAGATAATATAATCGAAATTAATATACTACCTATAGCATGGATCATATATAAAAATTTTGTCATTATCAATTTGTCTAATCATCAATTCAACACGAAAAAAAACTCTATGCATATTTTTATAGCCATAAACATATTTGTATTTATTTATATACATTTTTATTCAAATTTGAGGTTTTGTTTTATATATATATTTCTACTGTTTGTATAAGCGTCTAACATATAAACAAGAGACACATAAATTTGCAATAAAAATTGTATTAAAATATAACCGCAACCACAAGATCATCGTCACTTTTAACTATTAAAAATACTAGTACACATTTTTTATTGTTGTGTACATTTTGTAAAATTTCAAATTCTATGCAATGCAATGCAATATTTTTTGAACACAATAATTAATTAATAATATAATACATATTATATAATACCTACCATTGAACTTGAATTGGTTTATGATAGTATGAACCTTGCAAAAGAATTAACCATATACCATACCTACAATAAAATATGAAATTGTATAACTAACTAATTAGATAAAATAACGACGACGACAACAACAACAACTACACGAAATGTGACATCAAAGCAAATACAATAGATTTGCCGACATAATGCACATTCAGTGAGTGATCAAGAGAAACATTAATCGCTATTTATTTGTATTGCCATTATACACAACCTTATTACAGTAGACTTTCGAAATGGTGAACAATAGATATTCACAATATTCAAAGTAAATTCGATTGTGTCTCCGCAACTGTATCCTGTCGAATTTTCGAGTATTGATCGTCTTATATCGTTCAATATGGTCCTCATAATTTTGCCTCCAAAAAAAAAGCAATATTTAAATAGTATATGCTCACTTATCGAAAAATGATTACCAAAGTTCTAAATATGCCATCAAAATCGTCTGAAAAAGTTACAAGAATTAATTTCGAGTGAATTAATGTCTAAAATATTCATTAGTAAACTGAAATCGAATTTTGCAGTTACTTCGAAAATTTCTATTTTATTTCATTTACTTTTTCGATATTATTGCAATAGCATAAAATTAGAATAATTTCGAAAAAATATAAGGATTTAGATTTTCGACATTTTTTGCCAAAATTTAATGCAATAATGTCGAAAATATATTTTTCTTATATAAACACATTTTAGATATTCAGTTACAAGAATTAATTTCGAATGAACTAATGCCGAAAAAGCTGATTAGTAAACTGAAATCGAATTTAGCAGTTACTTCGAAAAATTCTATTTCATTTTATTTACTTTTTCGATATTATTGCAATAGCATAAAATTAGAATAATGTCGAAAAAATATAAGGATTTAGATTTCGACATTTTTTGCCAAAATTTAATGCAATAATGTCGAAAATATATTTTTCTTATATAAACACATTTTAGATATTCAGTTACAAGAATTAATTTCGAATGAATTAATGTCGAAAAGCTCATTAGTAAACTGAAATCAAATTTTGCAGTTACTTTGAAAAATTTTATTTCATTTTATTTACTTTTTCGATATTATTGCAATAGCATAAAATTAGAATAATGTCGAAAAAATATAAGGATTTAGATTTTCGACATTTTTTGCCAAAATTTAATGCAATAATGTCGAAAATATATTTTTCTTATATAAACACATTTTAGATATTCAGTTACAAGAATTAATTTCGAATGAATTAATGTCGAAAAGCTCATTAGTAAACTGAAATCAAATTTTGCAGTTACTTTGAAAAATTTTATTTCATTTTATTTACTATTGCAATAGCATAAAATTAGAATAATGTCGAAAAAATATAAGTATTTAGATTTTCGACGTTTTTTGCAAAAATTTTATGCAATAATGTCGAAAATATATTTTTCTTATATAAACACATTTTAGATATTCAGTTACAAGAATTAATTTCGAATGAACTAATGCCGAAAAAGCTTATTAGTAAACTGAAATCGAATTTAGCAGTTACTTCGAAAAATTCTATTTCATTTTATTTACTTTTTCGATATTATTGCAATAGCATAAAATTAGAATAACATCGAAAAAATATAAGGATTTAGATTTTCGACATTTTTTGCCAAAATTTAATGCAATAATGTCGAAAATATATTTTTCTTATATAAACACATTTTAGATATTCAGTTACAAGAATTAATTTCGAATGAATTAATGTCGAAAAGCTCATTAGTAAACTGAAATCAAATTTTGCAGTTACTTTGAAAAATTTTATTTCATTTTATTTACTTTTTCGATATTATTGCAATAGCATAAAATTAGAATAATGTCGAAAAAATATAAGGATTTAGATTTTCGACATTTTTTGCCAAAATTTATTGCAATAATGTCGAAAATATATATTTTTCTTGTTACATTAGACAATACCTTATGGACAACCTTTCCTGACATCATTTTTTCTAGTCGCTGTCATTAAATTCTTTCTGTCGTTTTTTCTAGAAAATATTTTTTATTAACGGCGAACCGTCGAAAGAACAAAATATTGTATTTCTTCAAGTTGGTCAAGTCAAAACATCAATTAAAATTGATTGTGAAAAGATAATGTTGGTAGACATATTTTTTTGACTTGTATGTATTTCTATGTATTGACTATTTGTGTGTATTCATTCGTCAATAATCATGTGATGAATTATTTAAGAACAATCAATGTTTTATCCTGAATTAAAATAGATTATACAAATATTTATATATTAGCATTTTCTCATAGCGAATATTCACTGTATTTGCATTTTGTTGTGTTGGTTGGTTTTCTGAGGATTATTAACACATCATACGCGATGGGCTTTTAATACCTATGGTTTCATAGAAAAATTTTGCATAAATGCATATGCAGAAGAGTCAACTGAAAAACAAAACTAAAGATAGACTTAAAAAAAAAAAAAAGAACAACAAACATCTTTTTTCGAATGATACTCACTGTCATCATTGTCGCGAGTGATCTTTTCGTTGTTATTGCATTTTTGTTTGTTACTTGTTGTATTTGTTTTCGCTTCTGCATAATATTATCATTATACAAATTAGTTTAAAATAAAAGTACGATCATGCAAATTCGTAAAAGAAATACCTCCTAACAACAAAAGTAACAATAGTGCGGATATATATTCTTTAGCTTTGGGTATTTTGAGATGAGATTTTTATTCTTTTCAGATGCGTAGCAACATTTTAATAATACCATTGACGCACATATGCTCATAAGTATGTAAATGCATATTTATTTATTGAGGCTATACATGGATACTGTATACTTGGAGTTTTGACAAATTTGGCAATAATCAAATGTTTGAGTTTGTGCGTATTTTTTGTTGTTTTTTTTTTTTGTGTTTTTGCTAAATTGTTGTCATACGGAAAAAATTACACTTATTCTGACCTTAACTAAAAAATATAAAACGTTTAATTGACATTAATTGGCTTAGTGTCTGTCAATAATATTCTACAATATTCTAGAATTACTACAGCCCATGGTTGTGCCTTATTTGATATTCGCCACCAACTCAAATAGGTCCAAAGGTCTTATGTAGGACTTTTCTCTCGAAAACTCCACGCATTCTCTCATCTGAGATGGAATTTGTCGAAGCTTCGGCGCCTTATATAAGGACAAGCACTTGTAGAGTGTGGTTTTCGTTTCTTGAGAGAGGGCTCGACTTCCCAAGTGCTTATTTAGCCCAAAATAGCACCTGTTAGCAGGAGTGATTTATCGCAATATCTTCAAGCAATATCTCGTGATTGGTATTAGTGCTGGTTCAAAGGTAGACAAAATCCCGTACTACTTCAAAAGTGTAGTTATCAGCAATGACGTGCTGTCCAAGACGCCGGTACTTTTTGTGTGGTGACACTAGGTACTTCGTCTTGCCCTCGTTCATCGTAAGATCAATTTGACGTGATTCTCTTTTCAACACTGAGAATGATGCACTGACTAGTCGCGTGTTCATGCCGATTATGTTAATATCATCGGCATACACCAACAGCAACTAAATTGCTCTATTTACTCTCATTCATGTCTGATGAAAGTCCCCAGTAATCACCCGTAAGGTATGTAAATACTATGAATATGTATAGGCAATGACACGAAGTATAGACGTCGTATGACGACCGATGGCAGATATATACATACAATCACAAACAATAACAATAATCTCATAAATACGTACAATTGAAATCTTACTATTTTCTCTCAATGCATAAGCATTAGCGTACTATTTCATATGTCATAATTCTAGAATACATTATGAACACTTTTATACAAATTGGCCAAGCCATAACTGTAAGTTCATGCTCTAGTAGATTACACAACACAGTGGCGTAACCAGGATTTTGTCTAGGGGTGAGATAAAATGAAAAAGATGTATAAGAAAAAAATTTGTAATGAATGATTTTTAAGGGGCACAACTACTTTGACCGCCTGAAAAAAGGTGATTTTTGTGAATTGTTTAAAAAAAAAAGTATTGCATCGAATGTTTTAAAATTATGCAGATATATTTGTGCATAAATAATGAATACAAAGTAATTTTTTCAAATGAAAATATTCGATTTTCAGCAAGTTATCCACCATCTCCCGAGTCTTCAAAAAAAAAAGTTTTTCCACTGCTGCAGTGATTGTTGCCTTCGCAGTGCCTGAAATAAAAAAAACCAAATATTTTATTGAACTAGATTGTAAAAAAAAAATAAAATGCAACAAAATGGCGGATTTGTGAAAAAAAAATTAAAATCTTGCTGAAAAATCTGATGGTTTCTGCCCTGGCATAATTATATTTTTCATCCAATCATAAAACTGGAGGGTCATTGCATGGAAAAACAAATACAAAATAAGATAAAAGAAGACCCAAGTCGATCGGATGATTTGTTATCAAGTTACAGCTGCAGCACATTTAAAAAATGTAGTTTTGAGAAAAACGCGTTTAAAGATAAAAGTACTGATTTCATTGTTCATTGCAGCTGCTCTGTAAAAGGCTGTAACTCAGAAACTATTTGAGATTTTCACTTTAATATGTTATTTTTAAAGGTATAAATTATCAAAAAATGCAAAAAGAAAATCGAAATTTGTAAAATTTCAAACTAGTTGTGCTCCTTAAATATCTACATATTATTATTTTTTTTTAACAAGTCCATCGTTCAACAATCTATTCCCCTGTTCCCCCTTGGAACGCCACTGCACCAACACGATGTACAAGCTAAAGAAAGTAAAAAACAAGAGTATATTCTTTGAATAGAAAATGACTCGTTAGTTGATAGTAGTGATATTATGCAGTTCCCAAATCAGTACCTTTTATTCGGTATATTATTTAATTCTACCATAGTCAAATGAAAGCCCTGCCGGTCAACTATTTATAAGGCAGAGCCAAAAGGAAGGAAGAAAGCATGAAGAGCACGTCCCAATAAATACTTGGCCCTTGTTAGAAGAACCCTTAGAGCCCTTAGAAGAACTCATTGGTTGAATTTCTTTTCCAGTACCTTATTGCTATTTAATTCAGCACGATCGACTTTAAGAGCTTGAGTCTTTGGAATCGTCTGGTAAATGTTTGATTTAGATTATGGGCAATTATTATGAGGAATTCAATATCGTATCTACTTAAATTTACCAATTCGACATTGTGAATAATTTTGATATGAACTAGGAATGTATTCGTTTGCATCTTCAAAACACTCTGTTGACATTAGAATAGAATCTCTCATTCATTCTCTCTAAGCAAATACGAATTAAAATGAATTAAATAGAAATTGAATGGAATCGAGTGTATGTTTCGTTTTCATAGAATGAGTAGAATCTCAAGATTTGCAAATGGAAGTAAAGCATTTGAGAGTATTCTAAAAATTCGCAAAAAATACAGTAGATAAGACAACATGACGCGGCAAGATGCAGTAATATAAATCATCAATTGCCTGTCATGAAAAGCAACAACAATTATAACGTACAACATACTCGTAGTACTCCCAAACTCTCGTAGTACTCTCAAATATTCGTTTATTTGAAGAAAAAAAAAAAAAAACGAATGTATGGAATATTTCTTGTACAAGGAATGAGTGATGAGTATTCTATTTGCCTAATATTTTAGTATCACTCATTCTCATTCTATTTAGATATGCTTTGCGAATATTGTACATGTTTTGAGAATAAAGAGAATAATTCGAATATCAAATACATTCTCACAGCTCTTTAATATGAACATTTTAAAAATGTGATCTATCGGAAAAATTGTGAACTATTTTCCGAAAATATACTACAAAATGGGTTGCTGATGCAATTGGATTCGCTGGTTCCAGTTTGGCTACTGTTATAGTGTAGCATTTTAAATTTCTGTCTAAATATAAATAAAAGCAATGCTGCGAGAATTACAAGTAAGCTGACTGAATGTGCTTACTGCCAATATACTAATATTTTTAACGATCTTAATTATTAAAGATAATCTCCTAATTATTGACGTCAAACCAGAACTAGGTTGCGTGCGATATAATTTTTAATTTGCTATTTTTAAACATTTACTTTTTAGGAATTTTGTATAATAACTTAACAAAACTACCGAAAACAAATACGAATAATTTGCATACACACATAAAATTGTTTAACATAATTAAAATAGATATTTACATATCTTTATAATGATAGCAAAAAGCAAACTATTGATGAAAAGTAATAAATTTTGCTATAAAATGACCAACACATTTGATGCGAAAACAAAAGAAATGCAAAATCTTTGAGGAAGGATTTTTTGTTTTGTATGAATTTTATAGATGTATCTACCTACATAAATAGAAATGTAGAAATTATCAATAATAACGACTATACGTAGCAACAACAATTAAATGAGTTTCTTCTTGTTGTCATCGGAGGCTACCTTGAAAACTATGCTGTTGATGCTGTTGTTGCTCATATGATCGCTGCACGTTTAAATATGTGGTTATAAAATATATTTTTATGACCGCAATTTAACGCATCATCTAATGGCATACAACTTGATTGAATTAGTCAAATATAATAATATGCTTGTATAGGTGCATGCATGTTGCTGCTTAAAAGATACCGAAAATTATAATACCACCAACGTTAATGTCATAAAATCAGCGAATTATTTGAATTGTATTAATTATGTATATTACAAAAAGACACAATAACAACAACAACAACATCAACAACAACAATAACCAGTCATCAGAAATATGAAAATATTAATACAAATGAATTCCACAACAAAATACAAATGTATGCACAGCAACAACAACAACAACAGCAGCAGCCATACAAAATATTTGTATCGCGACATAATGCCCAATCTTATGCAGCTGATAAATAAAATACTAATGTGCGATTTTAATGGCTCTGTTTTCTATCAGCACCCATTGATTGATGCGAGAGAACTATCAAATTGGTCAAACACGTTATAACTTTTCCACTTCCACATATTGTATGAGTATGCATGTATGAGTTGAGTGTATGCTGCATGCTTGAATGCAAGCTTGGAAATTTACTTTATGTGATATCATCTAATGCGAAACAATTATTTATGATCAATATCACGTTGCATTAAGAAAACAGAAACGCATACTGGCATATCTATGATAAAAAGGAACAAGCGCTCAAATAGAGTTGAGAAAAAAGGGTAAAATATTAAAAAATCTATATAATGGGTCAAAAATTGGCTGAGGAAATTACATGATAATTGAGAAAAATATTTTTTAAGGAAAATTTTTTCTAATAACGAAGAATTAGATGATAATTTTTTCTACTTTTTAGCTGGCTCTTAACTATAAATGCATTCTCCTTTATAATTCATAAAAAAAAAAAAAAAATAATAAAAAACGACTTGAGCGGTTTTACCTTTTCGCCACAGATGCATGATTATGTAGCTTATTTAATACAGATATTATTTGCATATTATTTACGTTTGTCAAAATTAACAAAATGATAATGATCAATTAGGAATCTATAATGAGATGATGAGTGTTGATGGCGGCAACTATGTACCGAACTGTACGTAAAGTGTCTTTAAATAATCATGCTCTAATTTGAAATTTAAACAACAGTCAAGATCTTGATTGCTACTTATTACGTGTTAAAAAATATTATACAAATTAATTTCATGATTTCGATTATATAATGTTAGACAATAAATAGATTCAATAAGAAGATTAAGAGTGTTTCAGTTTATCAATATCGACTTGGTTGTATTCCCCAACAAAAAAAAAAAACAAAGACTGTGCGTAAGTCAGTAGGATGTAGGCTGAATCATGACTACTTGACTATTTGTTTGAATTGTACTTTATATTGTACTCGCACTAACACACTCGATTTTTTTGGTACATGGTACCAAAATATCACATGCTTTACCAACTATCACCATCATCACCACCACAACCATCTGTATACCATCTAATGACATTGCCATCACTAATGATCATCCAAAAAAATTTATGTAATTTTTTATTGGATTTGACAGCTTTTGTGATATATGTTTACGCATTGAGCAGCCTGCTAACTGGTTATGCATGATTTTGCAACAAATCTATATCGACAACAATGCGTAATATGTTGAGTTATTTGTTGTTGTTATTGTTGTTCTTTTGTTTTCATTTGTATCGAATTTTGTAGGTGTGATCGTTTGTGCTGCTGCGATTGTTTATGATGATCGTATTGTTATACATATTAACGTATGCATTTGTGCTTTTGACTACATATGCATGTGCTCGTGTTTTTATATTTAATTTGATTTGATTTTATTTTAATTAATTAATTAAATACACTTTTTTTTTTGTTAATGCGATACATTATATTTTATTTAAAATATAGTTTCAGTAGGTTCAGAGTAGATTTAATTGACAATCTGAAGCTTCAATGTCCTTTTAGGCAAATCCTAATGAGTTGCTGGTGTTTTTGAAATAACATTTTTCTTGCAGCTTCGGCATATTTCATCAATAATTGCAATGAGTTTCTGCATATTCCGATCTGCTCAATGCCAATATTTGGATTTTAATCAATAAAAGTTGGAAAAGCGGAAAAAGTAATCTTCCTTAATAAATTTTAAGCCATTATGTTTTCAGTATTAATGTATTCAAATTTGATTTCGAAGTCATACGAAATGAAATCACTCCCCACGTGGAAAATTTTACGGAAGGATTTGGGTGTAAAAACTTTTAAAATCCAGCTGGTGCAAGAATGGAAGCCACACGACCTACCGCAACGGCTATCTTTTGTTGAATGGGTGTTGGCAAAGTTGGATGAAGATCCACTCCTTTTATCGGAAAATTTTGTTCAGCGACGAAGCTCATTTCTGGTTGAATGGATATGTGAACAATCAAAATTGCGGTATTTGGTGTGAAGAGTAGCGAGAAGCATTGCAAGAACTGCCAATGCATCCCGAAAAATGCACTGTTTGGTGTGGATTATGGGCCGGTGACATCATTGGACCGTACTTTTTCTAAGGCGCCGAAGGCAGGAACGTTACTGTGAATGGCGAGCGCTACCGTGCTATGATTACAAACTTTTTTTTTGCCCAAAATAGAAGACTTGGCTGACATATGGTTTCAACAAGACGGTGCCACACGCCACACAGCACGCGAAACAATGACCCAATTGAGAGGCGAGTTCGGTGAGCAGTTTATTTCACGCTTGGAGCAGGTCAATTGGCCGCCTAGATCGTGCGATTTAACGTCTTTAGACTACTTTTTGTGGGGCTATGTTAAGGCTATGTCTATAGCGACAAGCCCGCAACCAATAACGCATTGGAAGCCAATATTGAAGATTTTATTGGTGAGATACCGGCCGATATGTTGGAGAGAGTATGTCAAAATTGGACCCAGCGTATGAACCATTTAAGGCGCAGCCGTGGTCAACATTTACATGAAATCATCTTTAAACATTGAATTATATAGATCGTTCTATCGACTCAAATAAAGGTTTCATACATTTCTCTAAATTTTATGTGTTTACTTTTTAAATCAAATCGGAAGGTTCTTAAAAAATCACCCTGTACAAAATTAAATGAGCGCCACAAAATGGTGCAGCTACTTTGGACAAATTTACCTTATGTTCCCGAAAAGTAGTAGTGAAGAAGTTTCTGGGGTCAAGAAATTCATATTCGAGGTTCAATTGCGGACATGTTTTTTGGGAAAACTCATGGTATGTTCACGAAAAGTGTTAGTGACGAGGTTTTCGGAGTCAGAAAATGCAAATTTGTGGTCAAAATTTTCAATAATTTAATGATCATAAAAAGATGTCGGATATATTTGACAAAAACTGAAGTTACGTTCACGAAATGTGCAAGTGACGGGGTTTTCGGAGTCGGGAAATGAAAATTTGAGTTGAAAATTTTCAATAATTTCATGATCATAAAAAAATGTCAGATATATTTGAGAAAAACTAACGTTACGTTCACGAAAAATGCTAGTGACGTGGTTTTCGGAGTCGGGAAATGCAAATTTGAGTTGAAAATTTTTAATAATTTAATGATCATAACAAAATGTCGTTACGTTCACAAACAATGCCAGTGACGTGATTTTCGGAGTCGAGAAATACGTTTTTGAGGTCAAAATTTTTAATAATTTCCTTATCATAACAAAATGTCGGATATATTTGAGAAAAACTAACGTTACGTTCACAAAAAATGCTAGTGACGTGATTTTCGGAGTCGGGAAATACGTTTTTGAGGTCAAAATTTTTAATAATTTCCTGATCATAACAAAATGTCGGATATATTTGAGAAAAACTGACGTTACGTTTACGTAATGTGCTAGGGATGTGGTTTTCGGAGTCGGGAAATACGTTTTTGAGGTCAAAATTTTTAATAATTTCCTGATCATAAAAAAATGTCGGATATATTTGACAAAAACTGACGTTACGTTCACGAAATGTGCAAGTGACGAGGTTTTCGGAGTCGGGAAATGGAAATTTGTGGTGAAAATTGTAAATAATTTCATGATCATAACAAAAAGTCGGATATATTTGAGAAAAACTAACGTTACGTTCACGAAAAATGCTAGTGACGGGTTTTTCGGAGTAAGGAAAGGCAAATTCGAGATCTAAATTTTTAATAATTTCATGATCATAACAAAATGTCGGATATATTTGAGAAAAACTAACGTTACATGCACGAAAAGTGCTAGTGACGTGATTTTCGGAGTCGAGAAATACGTTTTTGAGGTCAAAATTTTTAATAATTTCCTTATCATAACAAAATGTCGGATATATTTGAGAAAAACTAACGTTACGTTCACAAAAAATGCTAGTGACGTGATTTTCGGAGTCGGGAAATACGTTTTTGAGGTCAAAATTTTTAATAATTTCATGATCATAACAAAAAGTCGGATATATTTCAGAAAAACTAACGTTACGTTCACAAAAAATGCTAATGACGTGATTTTCGGAGTCGGGAAATGCAAATTTGAGTTCGAAATTTTTAATACTTTAATGATCATAACAAAATGTCGGATATATTTGAGAAAAACTAACGTTACGTTCACAAAAAATGCTAGTGACGTGATTTTCGGAGTCGAGAAATACGTTTTTGAGGTCAAAATTTTTAATAATTTCCTGACCATAACAAAATGTCGGATATATTTGAGAAAAACTGACGTTACGTTTACGTAATGTGCTAGGGATGTGGTTTTCGGAGTCGGGAAATGCAAATTTGAGTTCGAAATTTTTAATACTTTAATGATCATAACAAAATGTCGGATATATTTGAGAAAAACTAACGTTACGTTCACAAAAAATGCTAGTGACGTGATTTTCGGAGTCGAGAAATACGTTTTTGAGGTCAAAATTTTTAATAATTTCCTGACCATAACAAAATGTCGGATATATTTGAGAAAAACTGACGTTACGTTTACGTAATGTGCTAGGGATGTGGTTTTCGGAGTCGGGAAATGCAAATTTGAGTTCGAAATTTTTAATACTTTAATGATCATAACAAAATGTCGGATATACTTGAGAAAAACGGACGTTACGTTCACGAAAAGTGCTAGTGACGTGATTTTCTGAGTCGGGAAATGCAAATTTGAGTTCGAAATTTTTAATAATTTCCTTATCATAACAAAATGTCGGATATATTTGAGAAAAACTATCGTTACGCTCACGAAAAGTATTAGTGTGAGGGTTTTCGATATCAAAAAATTCAAATTTGACTTCAAAACTCGCAAAAAGTTTAAATGTCTGAACTAAAATCGTTGAAAACTATTTTGCATTTGAGAAATCAAAGGTTGATTATGAAAATACGCCTCAAATTTGGGGTAATTTCTCTTTCCACATTTCATGGAGCCTCCTATTCTAACAATCAAGGTTAAGGGATTCGAAGTCGTTGCTTAAACTTTATGTTCTATTGGCAATCATTAAAGAAGTATTCGTAGTATTCAACTAGAAGGTAATTTTTCTAATATTCGATATATTAATTTGTATAATTGAAATTCTTTTAGATTGTGCAAATAGATGTTTCACTGTAATCGTGTATTTTAGAGTTAATGCATTTGTTTTTAATTTAATTGCCTACTAAATATTAACCTTGTTCTATTGTATAATTTATCTTTATTTATTTCTATTTGATTATTATCAAAAAATAATTAATTTAAATATTATTTTCGATCGTTTTATTGGTTTTGTTTTGTTTTTGTTAACAGACATATCATAAATTCTATAAAATATTTGACAAATTTAAGCAAAAAAAAAAAAAAAATAAACCGCTTCTAATGAGTTTAAGGTGTGTGCGCGCATTTATGTAGTAGACCTTATCTTTTAATTTGCAATTTATAACTCATTCAAATACTATTTCAGCAATGCTAATTAGGCTTTGTTTGATTTGTTTGGCTATTTAGAATAAAGGCAGCAACAGTAAAACATGATTATGTGCATAATTTTTCAACTTCCGAAATATTGAGTATTTCGGTTTCAGATTCAGTCGATTTACTCTAGTGTATGATTCATTTATTTTTTAGACGAGCTGCTGCTGGTGGCAAATATGCTTGTTGTGGTAAACGATTGCCACCATCGATGCCAGAAGATGCATCACCACCACCAACACCACCCAAACTGCCAATTACCGATGATACAGATACGGTACCTTCATTCGAAACATCACTGCTACCACCAAGTGCATCGTATTGAGCTAAAATTAAATAATGACAGAGAGACATATTGTGAGTGTGAAATTTTTCACATGCATTCAATTCATACCCTGAATACTTTGTTGAGCATGAGCGGCCTCTTCGGCAGTCTTATATTTGATGAAAAATACTTCAGGCTTATTATTGACTGGTGCTTCTGTAACCACTTCCGCATTAATATCGAGCGCATTTGATTTCTTAGCGAGCACATAAATGGCTGTCTTCTCTTCGACTGGTGCAACATTGGCGATAATTTTCGTACGCGATGAAGTCGATGTGGGTGCATCGATGAAGACAACACGATAATTCTTTTGAGGACGTCCAATATTTATGTATCGCACCATTTGTTGTTCATCATGATCTTCAGGAGCTGAATGAATATAGAAATGTTTTGTGATAATCGGTGCATGATGATTTTCCACTTGGCCATACAGTGCATCCCCGCCACCATTGCCAAAACTGCTCCCAATACTATTTATATTTGGTCCAAATGATGGTGCTGCATTGAAATATGATGATGATGACGACAACGATGATGATGTAGTGAATGGAGTTTGTAAGAAATTTCCACCGGAATTCTCATATCCTTGATTATAACGATAACCATGTGGATTAAAATCATTGCCGGCCATAACAAGTGCAATGATGCAAATACAAATATAGGCGATTAACTGAAAAATAATGAACATGATGATATATGTTGTCTGAGACTTGTTCTCCAACCCAATATTATGCATGCTTACCATAAATTTGAGCATATTTTCGCTTAATATAGTCTAGGTTTGTAATATGAAGTAGTTCCTCCTCTGAAGAGTTGTATTATTACACTGATTTATAATTTGCAAATAACTGTCAATTTTATATTGAAAATTTTAATCAAATCGTTATGTATTAAATCAAATCTTTTAATTAAAACTAATTAAAAGAAATGTTTGTGAAATTTACAATATGTTGCCAAGAAGTAGCCAGCCAAGAGTATATTCATATTTGTTTAGGTGCTAATTGCTTCAAATAAATCAATAAAAACCAGCAAGGGAAGACAGTAGTGACACTTAAATACTCTCTACACTATGAATGCTTTTATATTTATTTTAAAACTATGAAAATCTACGTTTTTAATAATACTTTTCTATAAGAGGTAGGGCTCGATTTTTAACCAGAGCTCATCTCAAAAAAATTCGTGAAAATTATATGAAATTATTTAGTATTTTTTATCCTCAAAGTCAATATGGTCCTGTTCACTTGAATGTAGGGTGTATAAAAAGACATGCTGATGGCTGATGGATGAATATTTCTTTACATTTTATAAAGAAATTATGAAATGCTCTGATGTAATATACAGACACGATTTTATTTTTCAACATTACTATATCACGTTTTTCACTATCTCACATTTTCTCAATTTTTTTGGTTTTTGTTCAAATTTTACAGATGGTTGGCAAGCATTTCGCGATTCAAATCGTCTTCAATATTGGGAATATAAGAAGGCTTTAGTTCATCTACAAGCAATTTATGGTATATTTCCATATTATAAAATCACAGTTGCAAATCGGTGAGTACAAATAATAATAAAAAAAAAAAAAAAAAAAAATTGCAATTTTCTGCAATTTCATTTTTTTATTTTTTTTATTTTCTGCAGCTTTAATAAACCGCATGATTATATCATAACATTGGATGAAGGCGAAATTGGTTTACCCGATAAATATTTCTATAATATCGCACAAGATGATGAGGTTGGTAATTAACACAATAATATGATGATATCCTTGACATAGAAATAAAAATATACCAACATGATGATGATGATAATTTTGCTTTTTTTTTTAGGTTGTATGCGGTTATATATTACTCCTACGTGATTTTGCTATTAATATGGGTAAATATATAAAATATGTTATACGGGCGTGTTCTACAATTCATTTTCGAACGAGTCACGATATCAAAATTCGAACATCAAAATTCATTGAGTTCGAAATTTAATATGCGAACAAAATTTTAATATGATTTTTGTAATATTTGGTAATATTCTATATTAATTTTACACTTATGTCGCAGGCATTGTTTCACGTGAAGCTGATCTCTTTGCCGATGAAATATATCATTATGAGAAACGTATTGTAAATCACATTGATTCGGTGAAAAGTTCACCACAACGTAAATTAAATGAAATTAAAACATTGGCCGAATTGAAAACGATTGCACCATCATTGCCAATATTTGAAAGTTTACAGGCGATATTTCCACATACGAAAATCACTGAAGATACTGAAGTTCTTGTCGGTGATGTCGAAGTATTGCATGAACTATCGACAGTGCTCTCAACATCAGATAAAAAGTTTGTATAGAATTTCTATTGCAATTATGTCAAGAAAATTTTGTGTTTGTATAAAAAACATATCTCTTTTTTTTACAGGCCCATTAATAATTTCATTATATGGTCAATGGCTCGTCATTTGCTGCCATATTTATCAAAAGAATATCGTAATTTGATTGAAAATTTCGATCATGCTGTTTATGGTAAGAAAACTCAAATCAAGTGCATTTTTTTTTGGGACAGTCTGTATGGAGAGAATGTTTTTACTAGAATTACTTTCAGAATTTTTTTTAGACAATTTATAGGTATTTTTTAACTTTACTCACCTTATTGGTTGATGATATTGTTCAAGCAGTTTTAGAAATATGAGATTAAATTGTGCAAAATCCGATTATTAGATTAAACTGTAGTGTTATAGCCCTTATAAGAGATCTGAATAATTATTACCGCTATACAAACTCTCTTAGTATTTAGAAATGTTGTATTAAACATTTCCTGAAGCCATTCAATAATATTGTACACATGTGACGTCAGCGCATTGAGCAAATATAGTTGAATTGATTTAGGGCGCCGGATTTTATTTTACCGTTTTAATTATTTAAAACTTGCTCTCCATATATGCAGTCTCAGTTTACAATTCTTAAGTTATAATTCTACCTAATATATAGGTCGTACTGCTACATATCCACGTTGGATGATTTGTACAAAAATTGTTCGTGACTGGTTGCCATTTGCTGTAGATGCTCTGCAGCAAAATCAAAATTTAATGAATGTAATCTATATGAAATTTAAATTTGAATACAATTTGTGATAATATTGCAATTACAGTTGAAACAATTTGGTAGTCATGAACGCAAATCGATGAATTTTCCAAATAAAACTCACGGTAATGATGAATTCTTACGTTTAATGTATTACAGTCTACGTAATCAATTACAGACTTCGATTCAGCAGGCACGTTGGATCGATGAACAAGTGAAGGAATTTATTAATGAAAAGGTAAGGTGTCCTTATATCCGAATAAAATAATTGAATTATATTGAAAAATAATAATGATTTTCATACATACACTAGTTGACAACAATGCGACTACAGATTGGCATACCTGAAGAAGCTTTAGAGATTCAAGGCTATATAAAAGATTACTACAATGAATTGCTGTTGAATAATTTATTATTTGCTGAACATCTTGAATCGATTTGGAGTTTTCGTAAAGCACGTATGGAAAAGAAGTTAAAGGCTTTAAATATTGTCGATACGTAAGTGGCTTGGTGGAGTTTTTTCTGTGTACTTGATTCTTTAGAGAGTCGCGTAGTGTCGAAATAAAATAGAAAAATTCATGTTCATATTTATATTATCATTTATTACAGCATTATCTCGGAAATGTATACACATGACGAACCACAGACAATTGCCTATTCGAATATATTGAATATGTTGATCATATCACGTGGCATTGCCATATCAAAATATTACGATTACCGATATCCTGTGTAAGTTGACACATTATTGTATTTTAGCAATCCTTTGTGTATAAATTTTTATTTTATTAAATCAATTTTAATAGACCGATAAATTTTGCACGCATTGGTGCCGATATACTTGAAGTTCTCATCGATACGATATCAATATTTGTTGAACAATTTAAAGCAGAACGTAGCTTGAATATGAGTGAAAGCTATTTGGAGCATTTTGATTTGGCAAAAGTTGATGTTACATGCATTACATCGGATGAACAAAATCAAGATGATCTGAATGAATTATCAGCGGATGCATTGAAAAGTTTTCACATCACATTGAGTGCAGCAAAAATTACAGCAAAGGCGTTGAGCTCATTTATTGAAGCCATCGATACGGCTCGACCAATTATTGGTGCTTCCATTGATCAGCAGCTAACATATGATAATTTGCGTTTAACACAACGTCATCGTATACCTGGTTTACGTTCATTCAATGAAAATGAACTATTCACTTTGGCCTACATGCAGAAACATTGTAGCACTTCGATTGCGGATAAAGATTATGCACGAATCAAACCGCATGTGGAGCAAAAATTGGCTGAGAGATATTTGTAAGAGCATAAAAATTCGATTGAAATTTTGCAAATTTTTCACTTTTATTTATTTTTATCACTTCACTTCAGATTTAATGCTACTTGGAGTCATATACAATTCTTGCCACGTTCGACAAGTTGTTCTGTGCCTGATGTACGTTGCTCAAATATTCTTTGAATAGTTTAACTTTACTTTACTTTAATATAGTTAAGCATATTTTTTTTTTTTTTTCGTTTGTATTGTTTTCTTTTCCTTTTTTTATTTTATTAATTAAAATTTTCGACAGTTTGCCAGATATGATAATGATTATTATATTTTAGTTTTAAGACATGAAAAAAAAAACTGTGCATATACACAAAAAGCAATTATTTTTAATACAACTAGAGTCTATAGACATACGCACGAGTATGTAATTTAATTGTTAACTATTCCATAGTATTAAAAAAAAAATTATATCTAGTATAGTATATAAATATTTATAAAACGGAAAATAATTTCATGTTATTTTTTTTTTTCAAATAAATATTACTTAAAATATATTGTATTATATTTTTTTTTAGCAATTCACATGTAAAAATTGAATTGAAAAAGGAAAATAAATGTAGTTGATACATATCCATTTGTTAAGTTCAAAATTATGGCAATTATTTACTATTATTTCTGTAATTTCATTCGCCATTTCGTTAGCCTGCGCGTGGATGGTGGTCCCCTTCACTGGTGGTGTTATAATTGAAAATATATCAATTCATTTGGTTGAAAATTAGTTCTAATATTTAAAGAAACTACATACGATTGCTATTGTTTGCGTTTTCTCATTTTCTGAGGCATTTGTAATTTCCCGTTCATAACTTAAATTTATTGAATTTGAGAATTTTTCACTTTTATTCATGCTTTTTTTTTTGATAATTCTTTTCTAATAACATTCAGGTAAATATAGAAATCAAGAGCTTTTATTTCTGGCTAATTGAATGCTCATAAAAAGTTTTAAGAGGATATCCTTGACTCCTTTTCTCATTTAAATTACGATTTTTAATAAATTTCATCTGGCAACACTATTCATAAAATTTGTTTATTTATTTAATTACATGATAATCGCCCATAGAGAGGTGAATTGTTTGATAAATCCCCATTAATCTTTTTCTCCAAACATACTTACCCGCTATCTCCACTCTTTAAGGGAACTCCCATACAAGATGTTTGCAAAATATCTGAAATCGACCATAGCTGCCCCAGGAACTGCTCTTAGAGCAGTGAAATGTATGATCGACCCTCTCTAATTTGTGCTAATGATATTTCTTGACTCCTTTGAATGACGATTTTCAATAAATTTCATCTGGCAACACTATTCACAAAATTTGTTTATTTATTTAATTAGATGGTAATTGCCCATAGAGAGTCCTTATTAATCTTTCTCTCCAAACATACATACCTGCTATCTCCATTTCTTAAGGGAACTACCATACAAAATGTTTGAAAAATATCTGATAATCGACAATAGCTGTCCATGAACTGCTCTTAGAGCGGTGAAATGTATGATCGATCCTCATTAATTTGTGCTAATGATATTCCTTGACTCCTTTTCTCATTTGAATGTCGATTTTCAATAAATTTCATTTTATGAATAGTGTTGCCGATTCATAAAATTTGTTTATTTATTTAATTACATGATAATTACCCATAGAGAGTCCTCATTAATTTTTTTCTCCAAACATACTTACCCGCTCCCTCTCCACTCCTTGATGGAACTCTCATACAAGATGTTTGAAAAATATCTGAAATCGACCATAGCTGCCCCAGGAACTGCTCTTAGAGCGGTGAAATGTATGATCGACCCTCACTAATTTGTGCTAATGTTATTTCTTGACTCCTTTTCTCATTTTAATGACGATTTTCAATAAATTTCATCTGGCAAGACTATTCATAAAATTTTTTTATTTATTTAATTACATGAGAATCGCTCATAGAGAGGTGAATTGTTTGATAAATCTCCATTCATTTTTTTCTCCAACCATACTTACCCGCTATCTCCACTTCTTAAGGGAGCTCCCATACAAAATGTTTGAAAAATATATGAAAATCGACAATAGCTGTCTAGGAACTACTCTTAGAGCAGTGAAATGTATGAACGACCCTCATTAATTTGTTCTTCTCAATTTTTCCATATCACCCATATACTCCTTAGGAGGCTCCTCTGCAAAATTGATGATTTTATAGTGGCTGTTGAACTAAAGAAGATTGAACTGAGAAGGAATGCTTTAAATTATTCAACGTTTATGGAATTCTCGCCTTAAGAAACAGTCAACGTGACGATCTCTCAAAAAAGGTTTAGTAATATTTGTTCGAACAAAAATTCCAACGAAATGTTTTGTCATTTTCCTTTAAAATAATTTGGTGCATGAGTATTAAAGAAAAACCCCACCAAATATTTTTTTTTTACATTATTTATTATCATTTGTTTATTGATTTATTTTATTTATTCTTTCATTTGTATTTTGTATTAGGTATCATAAAGGAATATTATGATTTGGTTGGTGTACCTATTTAATTTAATACTTTGGTTGGTTTTTTTTACTATTTCGAGTATGCATAGGTGTAGGTATTTGGATGTGTAAGAATTTGTATGTCTGTATGTGTGTGTGTGTAAATTTTTTCATATAATTACATATTGATTAATTTGTTTTTTTTTTGTGTATTCCTATGTACTATACAGCAGCGTCTCTTATAAGTATTACCATCATCATTATCATCAATATTATTATTGTTATTATTATTATTATTATTATTATTATTATTATTATTATTAATTATTGTGAATACTGATTTATTTATATATTTTTAAATAATTTTAACAATTTATAAAACATTTTAGAATTTTAACAACATTTTCTCTTTGTATTTGTTTGCGCATTTTTTTTCGTCTTCTTACAATACTCATTATTATTTGTTCTATTTATTTGTGTACGAGTATTTGTGTGTGGGTGTGTGTGTTTCTGTAGAGTGGATGGTGTATTGGAGTGTGTATATTTGTGTTGCATTATTTCATTTCATTTTAGGTCATTTTGTTTCGGTTTTATTTTGTAAATAAATAAATATTTTTTATCTCTTTGATTAATTTGTTCATCAATATGATTATTTATGTATTTATTGTATTCTCATAATTTACAATTCAATTTATAATTTGTATGTTTCTTTTCATTTTGCTTGTTGTGATAATGAAAATAATAATATAAATATAACAATTTGTCATAAATACTAAAACTAAAATATTGTGTAATAATAATAATAATAATCTTCTTTGGTTTAATAAGTACGATAATACTACGAATGTGTCCTCTTCACATTTATGATGATATTCAAAAATATCATAGCTATTTACTATTTCATATCTGCGCTATGCAAATGCATTATTTGTTTTTTATGTTTTATTTAGATTTGTATTTTTCTATTGAATCTGTATATGTATATGTATGTATGTATGTATGTAAATGTAAATAGAGTTTTTTTTTTGTTTCGTATTATTTAGTTACATATATTATTGTTGATGTTTTTTTCATTTTTACATTTATTAATTAATTAATACTTTTATTTGAATTCTTCTATAAATATCATAAGCATTGCATTTAATATTTTACAACGAACAATTGTGGACGTACGTTGTTTTGCAGATATTTCATGTTTTTGTTTATTCATAAGTTTTCTAATTTTTCAAAAAAGAAAATACGAAAAAAGATATTGAGTATTTCTGCATGAATAGCAGTTTGATTAAAAAATGAATAGCATAGTTTTAGGCATTATATTTTCAGTTGCATTGAAATTGGTTGTTTGAGACGAGAAACCAATAACACCGACAGAGTCACAGGTTTCTAGGTTTCCAAGATCCAATAGTATGGTTCGGATAGTACAACTAAAATGATGAGGAATGGCAAAAATTTGATTGAAAAGTGCGAAATTACATCTACCAAAGACAGCGGTTCAGTTAGCAAAAATGCCATTATAGGATGTTCACAGCAAACACTGCTCAACGCTTAGCGATATTATGAAGTCAGTAATTTGAGAAGTTCAAAATTGCACAGAAGTTCTCCATAAGTCCTCACAAGACAATTCTTCTACCCTATACTTAGAGTTATCCCACTGGCTCCACTTCAAGTGAAATGAGTGGATTCAGAGAAGATCAAATGTTTGTGTTTAACACTCAATACGATAACAAGGGCGTACTATTTCTTTTTGATAAATCTTGGGAGACTAATTTAAACTTAACCCACTGGCTAGCTCGACACTGCACTGATTTCTGGTCAGTTCCTCAGAGTCTTGTAATTTAACTTTTGCTAAAATAATCCTTAACGTAAGCATGCAGGCCTTAAGACTTCATTATATCGTTCACGAATCATGCTTTCGGACTCGATGGTATCCAGTAGGTCACTAGTACCGAGCACTACCTGCCACTACCCAGCACAGAATATGCTCGGACGTTCTGTGCTGGGCCCAGTTAGCCTTCTATAATTATTTCATATGTACTATCGATCTATATGTATGGGCAGTGCTCGAATAATGAAAATAAAATCCATTAAATAATATCAGTGAAGTATTAAGCAATATGTTGTTTCTCTTTTTTGGTAATCGTTTTTTAATAAAAAAATTTTTTTTGTTCTCGTTTCCAGTCTTTGTTAATAATAAAATTTAATTAAAAAGAAAATTGTAATATTTTGTATTGGTTTTTTTTTTTTTTTGCTTTTGTACAATATAAGTAAATACCTATATATTTTTCCTTTAGTATGTGTATGTGTAGCTTAAAATGAAGCGAAGCTCAAAAATTGATTTTTCTTTGTCAATTTCAATTTTGTCTTTTCTATTTGATTTTTGATTTTTAATATCAATAGTTTTTTTCTTTTCATTTTTTTTTTTTTTTTGGGTTTATTTCTATTATTTGTTGTGTTTAAATTATTTTGGCAAGTTTTTGTTTTTGTTTTTTTTTTGTAAATCATTTAATGAATTATGATTTTTTAATATTTCACACGTTTTTTTGGAAAAGTATTTTTGTATTCATTTGTGAAATATTTAGAATAATTGTTGAATAATTTAAAAAGAATAAGCTTTCAAATTTAATCTATTTGATATTTAGAATTTTTATAATATATGTTTACATTTAGTTTTAGTTTATGATAAAAAAAAAAACAAAATTCCAAAATAAAAAAATTCGATATGTGCTTTTGTTTTTTTTTTTTTAATAAATGTTTTATTATCCATAATATTGTTTAAACAAGTGTACATAAATTGATTAGAAAATTAGAAAACAAATTGAATTTTACATTTTACACATAATCTTTTTAACTTCAACTTTTGCTGAACTGAGTTGGCGGTTTTGTGTTGTGATGTGTTTTTTGAATTCAATCAATTCAAAATATGCACACGACTATATACACTCCATTTCAAAGGGAAGGGCACGCTATGAGAAAGTGAATCTTAAAGAATTACCCATAAATTGAATATAAGTTGCTTTAGCAGAATAGTGCTGTAGTTGATTAGGAAGAAACTTAATGTAATGGAAAACATTTTGGAATGACCATATACTAATATTAGAAATACAGAAAATAGTAGTATTTAACATACTATACATATATGGGCTAGAATATTTTTTTTCTTTTGCTTTCAATTTCAGTATATGAGAGTATGCGAGTCGATGGCTTTGAAATGGTGTGCCAGTATACCAGTATGACGAATGGTTGGCATGAATATGATGAATAAATTTAAGCAATGCATTTGATGTACACCCTCGAAAATTGCCACTATATACTATATATGTATATATGTATATAGTATTTCTTTTTTTTTCGTCTATTTTTTTTTTATAATTCTGTTTGTATGCACGTGTGTGGACGGTATTCAAAGCTTTTAAGTAGATAACATTTTTAATATTTTATGATGTATTTTACGTTCATTTACGAGTATATTAATAGTAATTAATACTTAATTAATTTGTTATGTTATTCTTTTTTATGCTTTTTACATATTTACATTTCAAATTTAATGTTGAAAATTGAATCGCAGCATATAGGAATGTAGTTATGGAAAAGGGCAAATTATAATAATAAAGATGCATTTATTCCATATGTTTTGTAATATTTTCTTGGTTTTATTCTGTATCTATGAGTTTTGAATTCAGTCGTAGTAGTATTTGTTCATTTTTGTTTTTTTTATTAGCTTTGGTTTTATATTTTTTTTAGATATTTGCAGTGTTGTATTTTTGCAGTTGTGGTTGTTTTTTTTTTTTTTAATCAAAAAATGGTCCAAACGTTTTTTTTCTTGTTCTTATTATTTTGATGACATTTCTTTTTTTGTACAGAGCAAAATAATATGTAGCTATGATTTTTTGTTGTTGTTTCTTGAAATTAAATTATATAATTTTCTGATGTCATAATTTACAAAAGTTGAAGTTTAAAGAGGCAAGTTTATATTTGCTTTTATTTCATATTTTTTTATATGATTAGAAATGATTTGAGAAAAAAATTAAAATGTAAAAATTCTGAAAATTTAATGTTAGTAGTATTCATGAAACGAAACATTAAAATGGCCACATATTTGGAAAAGAAATTAATTCTCAATATTAAATATAAAGGGTTTTCCATTAGGTACATAACAATTTTGTATCATTGTATGAACGCACCCTTAAACTTTTTTAATCAACTGTCAATGTCAAAACGTTAGTTAAAGTCAACATTTTCATCATGGTAAAGTTTACGAACCAGCAACGCTTGGAAATTATTAAAAATTACTACCGAACTTCTGAGTCGGTGGTCGCAATTTAAAAAGCGAAAAATCATCTTCAGCGATGAAGCTCATTTCTAGCTCAATGACTTTGTCAATAAGCAAAATATGCATTATTGGTCAGCAACTAACCCACAAGTGCTTCTTGAGACACAGTTGCACTCGCAAAAATTTACTGTTTGGTGCTGTTTTCATGCCGGAGGTGTGATTGGGCCGTATTTTTTGGTGGATGAAAACGGTCCCGTCGAATGGCCGCCTCGTTCATGCGATCTAACACCACTGGATTTCTTTTTATGGGGCGAACCGACTGCTGTAAACGGGCTCGTATTGGTCATATGACCGAAATTGAATTTCATTCATAAAATGTAATGCTTGCAATATATCCACAATAAATTTGAACTCAATATCTCAAATATTTCTGTGTTTTATTAATAGATAAAATTGTTATGTCCCTAATGGAAAACCATTTACTATTGTTTTTAACTTTCCGGCAAAATACTAATTAGCTTATATGTGAACGACCATCTCAGAACTCTGGGATTCATTAGCAAGACCTCAGTCAAGCGCAACAAAAACGACCAGTTTTTGTGCTTCAGGATAAATGGGTAAATGGTTTCAAACAGTTTCTTGGACATTTTCTATTTAGAATTACTTAATTGACTCTTCCCAAAAGTGAACGAATGGTAGTAACAACTACCAGAATGCTTTACATGATGTGGCTAAAAGCAATTGTCGATTATGGCAATGAAATCAATAACGAAATATGGTAAGTATGAATAGAATCTGAAATAATTTTTTTTACAAAGCAAATAAGTAATAGGTAACTATTTAATAAATATTATTGATGACTGAAGAACCATCGATGATACTAAATACCATACATAAAACATATAACATATATGTAAACACTAAACATAAATACATTCATTTTATGCACATAGCGCACATTTACATATATCATCTATACATACATACAATATTAAGTATACCATTTATTTATTCATGTGTATCATATTGTGTTTTGGAAGATATTTTATTTTATTTTTTTTTTTGTATTTTTGCATTTGCTTATTATTTTCTTTTTTTTAATTTTATTTTTATTAATTGTAATTATAATTTAATTAAATTTATTTATTTATCTATTAATCAATTTATTTACATTTTGTGTTGGTTTTTGGTTTGTTTTTTTGGTTTTGTTATATTTAAATTAACGGCAGTTTTATTGATTAATTTATTTAGCATTTTACACATACATACATGCACATAAGTATATTAATAATCTAAAAAAATAAGAAATAAAAATAGAAATAATATAAAAATGAAATAAAAAACGAAATTACTAAAAAATGGGTGAATTTGTTGAATTTTGCTATGAATAAGGTTTTGTAATCAATATTTTTGAGGCATGTTTATAATGTGTTGTTACTATAATATAATGGCAATAACACAGTGTGACAAAATGCAACTATAATCGAGACTTTTTCGAATATTTGTTTCAATTATTAAGAAACTACTTTGGGGATTTAGTATTGGTTTTACAACAAAATTCAATCTATCATTGTCGCACTGTGTAATGAATAATTTTATTGAATTTTTCTATTAAATTTATTTATTTATTTATTATTGTTTTGTGTGTGTTTTTTTTTTCTGTTTTATTTGGATCAATTTTGAAGCTAAGAATTTATTAATTTATCTATCGTAGTTTGGAAAATTATAACAATATTTTTGGTATTGTTGATAATTTTATTGTATTTCGTATGTATTTAAAATGTAGCATTTCGTTTACTAATAAATTTGTTATTGTTGTTGTTTCACTATTAATAAAATTTTTTAAAATAATAATAATCTTGTTGTGATAGTAATGTATTATTATATTATTTTCCATTTTTGTTAATATTAAGATGCTAATTTGTTTCATAATTCATTATTTTGTTGTTACTGTATAATTTATTGATAAATTTATTTTCTTTTGCTAATAATGATTTCTTGCTAAATAGTTTCTATATAAAAAACATAAATGGGAAAGACAAATGAAACAAAATGAAACTCAATGAAATTATATCTGGGAAGAAAATTTGAAAATTGTTTCATTACATATATTTCTATTTCGGTTTGTTTGTCTTTTTTTTTTTTTTTTTGTTTCTTTGCATAAACTGTTTACTATTATTCACGTTGTTTGTTTGTGTGTTGAATTATTAATAAAATTATTATTTTGCTAATACATAATTATTTTGTTCAGCTAGCTGTTCTGGCTCTCTACTCTTAGACCGCTTTTGATGACGTTTCTGGCATCCAACGCAACATTTCATGTCGCCAATTTAAACCATTTTCCAAATGTTTTACTATAATTGTAAAAATATAATAAATGAAATGAAATGAAATGAAAGAAAATAGTAATTCTGATTATATATACCCAGTAGTCAGACGTCAGTTTCAATACTGACTGCCATGGCACTATTGTGTCTTAGCTGCTGTAAATTATTTACAGCTCTGAGGCCATTTTGTTGCTGCTGCTGTTGGTGTTGCTGTTGCAGCTGCTGTTTCTCCAGGGATTGTTGTGCTCTCAAAAATGGAGCTAAATGTCGGCCGGGATGATCAGTCAGACCTGGTGTCGCATCGATGCCATCATCCAAATCCATAATATCCGATGAAGATTCCGATAGTGAGGATTTCTTTAAATGTTGACCTGTGCAAAACAAAAACAATAGTAAGCAAGTCAGTTTGATGAGCATTTTGTTATAACTTCTGAGTTTTAAACATAAACCTAATCTTGTGCTCGTACTCACCTAGTGCACCAGGCAAATATGAACAACTTGTTACGTGATTAAAGTTTTGGCTTTGCATCTCCTCTTGATCCGTTTCACGATGATAAAAGTAATTGAAATTACTAACGATAACCGGCACGGGAAGAGCGATTGTCAGCACACCAGCAATTACACATAACGAACCAACGATTTTACCCCAGAAGCCAACGGGCCTGTTGTCATTTCGTTCGTATATTTTTTCATTTAAGTATACATCATATTATTTTATTTGATTTTTTTTTTCAATTATTTGAATGTGAAATTGAAAAGAAGTATATTTTGTATTAGTAACATTATTATTGAGTATTCGGATTTTTATTGGTAAAATATTTAACACACATAAAAGTGAAATCTTAAACTATTAAATAAAATGAAAAAAAAAAAAAAAATTAAATAAGATCAAAATAGAAAATACAAAAAATGATAAAAAAAAATATTAAAATAATAATAAAAGACAAAAATAACACACCAATTTATGAAATTTGCTTAATTGTTCCAAATTGGAAAATAACAAAACATGTTAAATTCAACAACTTGAGACGACGCACACAAGTACGAGTGTGAGAGAGTAAGTAATAGTGTGTTTTTGTTTTTGTTGTTGTCTCATAAATATTTGTCGATTGAATTGTTGATGATGATTTTATATGTTACATAAGTGAAGACGATGTAATGGCTAATGATTGAATGAGCAATGAATTATGATTTTGAATTAGATAATGATAATAAATAAAAAGAGTACAAAGATTCTCATCTGAAACGAGAGATTCTCATACATTTGTCATGATAACAGCGATGACTTAACATTGGAGAATGGAGAGTTTAATATGTTCAACATAATGTTGATGAATGTAAAGAGTACCCGTATTTTTACAGTAGCAATTGTGCTTAACAGCGAGTGTATCAACATTTCTGTTAAAAACAACTTGTACTCCATATGAACTGACTGATTGATGTTGAATGATAATTAACTAATATTTGATGTTGGACTTGATAATTAAATGAAATGGATATATTTTTAAAATTAACACGCATTCATTTGAAGTATGTGTTTATGTAAATTTGTAGTAATTATATATAGTAAAATGCAGCCTAATGTTGTTTGTATACATTTTGACTGCTGATTTCTATTTTCTATTACTTGAGAATATACGATATTTATAAAAGCGTGCATGTTTATGTATATTTATATATATTTTACATGCAATATAAATAATACATAAATACATATGAATGAGTATAAAACTGGTAGGTTGAGGAGGAGATAGGATTCATATTTAAAGGATTGCACACACATTCATATGCACATGAAAGAGATATATTGGGGGGGAAAAATATGTTTATTTGTTTTATTCTTTTCGTAGTAATTTTATAATTTCAATTAGTCCAATTCCAACAAATTAATCACACGTATATACATATATAGATATTAATGTGACACACTGACGACGAACTTACATATATAAAATAAGAATAATACGAGCATTTGTGTGTTTATGCATATATTTGAAAGAGGAATTACCTTGGCTGGTATAAAAGTGTTAAATAAGAAAAACAATTTTTAAAGCTTTTTATATTGTCCACACATAATTAATAATATTATAAATATTGATTACTTACCATTTTGCATATTTACTTCATTTTAACATTTTAGATTTGGGATTTTTCAATAATTTTCTTTTCAGCACATTATGACGAAAAATGTGTTAAAAAAAAAAAAAACAACAATTGTATGAACAAATAATAGAAGAATCATGTATAAACACATATATTTATGAAATAATGTGTGTGTTTTTAGATTAAAATAAAAAAAAATTTTTTTTTTTTTAAATGAATTTTGGAAAAGAATGTATATAAAATAATATTGAGAAAAACATATAAGCCGCTGTTTTCAAAAATTTCAGGAAAATCCGAGATCTTTAATATAATATTTTAATAATAAAAAATTCATTTGACACTACTTTTCGAATTTTTTAAGTAATTTTTATCATTTCAGGCAGTTTTTCAACTTCGTGCAGAAACTCTCGACTGTTGATAAAAATGTGGGCCTGGTGATAATTTACTAAAATTAAAACTAATTTACTAAAATATCTGTTTTGTTCAATATTTCAACAATTTGCAATTCGATAATTGTCTATAGAATCAATTTCATACACTTGCCTTGCTGTTAATTCTATTTTTAGCATTGTTTAGTCAGTTATCAGTTACGCCTAAAATTATTTTAAAAACAACGGTTCATATGCATGCACAAAAAAAAAAGTAATAAAAATGTATCGAATAAGTTTTGATTAGAAATTTTGTGATAAAAAAAAAAAACCAAATGTTCTCATTGAACTCACTAATGCATGAGTAAATATAATTATTATGCCAATTAAGAAGCGTATTAAAACGAAAGTACAATTAATATATTCTTAAAAAAAAAAAAATAATAAAGCGCAATTAAATGCTGATTCGTTACTAGTAATCACAAAAAAAAAAAAAAAAAAAAAAAAAATTATACATATTCAATTCTATAAAGAAGCATATCGAATATAATTTGTGCAATTTTGCTTTCATTCAATTTTGTTTTTAATTTAAAGTAAATGTAATGCAATCACAATTGTAGGATATGGTGTGATGTGTGGGAGCGATAGAGAGCGAACGATTGATTGAACGATATTACAATACAAATTATTGCATTTAAATAAATTAATAGCTAATATTAAATATATTATTTAATTATAAAATACACATAGTTCTACAAGTAATAAGTACTTCCCAAGATCATAATTACTTATGTATGTAAACTACATTACTGTTATACAGTACTGTTATACTACATTGTTATATATTAGAGTGACCTTCGGGAGGTTTTTTTTTCTATATCATCATTCTAATATATCTAAAATTGTCATTAAAATATACATTTTACTATATAATGTAACATTACAACTAGCTCCTACAATTTGGCATTACATTAACTTTAAACTAAGAGTATAGCCTTTGAATGAGAGTATATAGAAATTGCAATACGAATGACGAAAAAAACAGAATTTCTTAATTTCGTCATTTTTTTGTTCTTCAACTATTCTTTTTGTTTTTTTTTTTTTTGGTTTTTGCTTCACACCAGATTTAATAATAATAATAGAGGAATGTGTTTATTAATTTTTTGTTCAATTTTATATTTTTATTTTTATTTTTAAATATCTTTTTTTTTTTTCTCATATTTTCATCTTTTTCACTAAAATTAATCTATATATTAAAGTTGTTTTTTTTTCTGTGTTTGTTTTAATTCACAATTTTGAATTCGCAGCGTATTTTTTTGGTTTTTGGTTTTTAAATTTATTAATTTATATTGGGTCTTTGGTATTTATTAATTTTAATAACGATTATAAAACATTTCATTTGTAATCTCTTAACAACATTATTTTTAATTGATTTTTTTATTTTTTCCTTTTTATATGCAGTTTTAATAGAAACTAATAAAGTTGGTAATGTGTTCGTGTGTGTGTGTGTGTGTGTGTGTGTGTGTGTTTATGAGTGTTTATTAGTGTGATTTGTTTGTTTGTTTTTTTAGAATTTAAAGTATTTCTGGCATTTAATACTTTTCTGGCGCAATTATTGAATGCTTTCTTGTGAGGCTTTTGCTAGACAGTGTGTTTTAAAAGTGTTCGAACTCAGTGCTCAGTGGCGCCATCTGTTGATATATGAGTGAAACTTAAAGCCTTTAGCCTCTTGAACATGCTGACACTCTGGGATATGTCATTTCATCAACAATCAACAAAGTCAATAGCTAGCGGCACTGTGTAATTCTACTAAGCACCAATTCGGACATTTTTGAAACCCACTGTGTATGATGTTTTTTTTTTTTTATTATTACTTTTTGTTTGCTTTTCAAATTTATTTAGTTTAGTTTTTTCTTTTTTTTTTTGGGTTGCTCTCTTCTTTGCTATTCTAGCTAATTTAAATTAATTAATGCTTTTAAACGCGCAAAATGTATAATGTGCTCAATTTTTGTAAATTAAAATGTCAAAATGAATGGGAATTTTATGAAGTGAAATATATTTACTAATGAATTTGGCTTAAAATTGAAATTAATATTAATTGTTGGTATTTCTTTTATTTTTTTTTTTTTTTCTTAAAACTTCTATTTGCAGTCTTTCTTTTATTTTTTTTTTATTAATAGAAATTTGTGATTAATGAAATTTTTTATTTCAAATTATTTTTCATTATTTACTTAGGTAGGAGCGAAATTTAGGGTGTGAATCTTATAATTTTTGACATTCACCATAATTTCCAGTATAATTTCCACTTCAGTGACTTTTTCTTGAGAACCCGAAGACCGGCTCAATTATGACCCTCCATATTATCGATTTAGGATTTGGGATAATTAATTTGTGAAATTGTTTATAGCATAAATAAGTATGTAGTTATGCATGGAAAACTTCAAACGATTGTATAGTAATTCCTTTTTTTATGGTAAAATTTAAGTTAGAATTTTTTTTTGGAGAATTATTTGATTTGGAAAAATAAAGAAATATAATATTTGTATTAATTTGCGTTTAATTTATGCCATTTTTTTTTTCCTACACTATTTATTAACGATATGTCTCTTTCATTATATTTTAGAGTATTCTTCATTAAAATAATCAAAAAATTACCATAATTACCATATAATAAATTAAGCAATAAAAGAGATTAATAAAATAAAAATATTTTCATTGTAAATTCTGATAACAGAATGTCAAATTCAGAGTAAAAAGTTTTGGTGTGTTTTTTTTTTTAATTAAGGATATACCAATACAGGAATTGTACCAGCATTTGAAAAGTCCATTATCGTATTTTGGGAGCATCCTGTATTTTCTGTCCTAGTTACAATCCAAAATAAATTACTTTTATCTAAAACTGTATCTATTGTCTTAAATTTCTAACTATTATTTTGGAATTTTATGTAATTACCAAGTGATAAAATTAAAATTAAAAAACTGATCAAAATTAGAGACATTTTTATGTAACACAATTTAGCGGATTATTTCTTGAGGTGAAGTGGGCGACAGGGTATAACTTTTTTCACCGGTTTGAAATGTCCAAATAACTAATGGTAGAAAATTTAATGTACTCCTAAAGCGTATGAAAAATCGAACAGCGCTATGTAATGTGATAAAAATCGAATCCAAAAAAAAATGCTACTTTTTAAATAAAACAACAAAGATTATATCGATAAGATTATTTTCAAAAAAATAGTATATATACGGAAATATGCTATACGAGTATTTAAATAAATAATTCTAATTAAACGTTTGTTTTTTTGTGTTATACGGCTTGAAAGACTGTAGAAGTTATTTCTTCAAAATGTTTTTCTAAAGTCATCCTACTGACGCTCAGTAGGCTTACACGCTGGTGCCATCTATTGACATCTATTAACACCACATGTGATTATACCTTTGGTGTAGATTTTTTAAATTCACTTATATAACAATAGATGGCACCATCATTGTATAAGCTTATTGGCCTATTCACCTAGTAAACATTTGAAACACACTCTGTATGTATTTTTATTCTATGTTGTGATGATGTTTCTGATGGTTGTCTGCGTATGTGTGTAAGTGTGTGTGTGTTTATTAATTTTTTTTTTCTGCTACAATTTAGTTAAATACTTATTTTTTTTTTTAGATTTAATTTTACAGCAGCTATAGCTATTTACAATTATAGTTTTTTTAGTACTTAACAAAATTCAAATTTATTGCACTAATTAATGACTAAAAATTGCATTATTTACAAATATTTTTAAGTACTTGTATATAATTTTTTTTCACATTTTTTATTTGCTTTCGTTATTATAATAAACCAAAAAAAAAAATGTTACTCTACATACTCTAATTAATTTTTAATGAATAAGCGTTTACTTTTGTCTATACTTTGTTTTTTTTCTGAATGATGGTATTAAAATTAATCTAATATAATGCATAATTTATATTTAAAAAATTTCTAAAAAAAAAATATTCAAATTTATTTAACAACTATTTGAGCTTAATTTGGATAAAAACAAAAAAAAAAAAAAAAATAAATAAATAAATGGAAAGAGAACAAAAATAGATTTACTAAAAAGCTTTGTTCAAACATAATAACTAAATACATAATAAATAAATAATCAATCATTCTATTATGATCAAAAATTGTCCAAAGTTTGAAGAAATAGTCTTTAATCACAATTGTCAGCATTTCTTAAAAAAAAAAAAAAAAAAAAAAAAAAATTAAAATTAAAGGAAATTTGAAATTGTAAGTATATATGTATATATATTTTTTTTATTCTCAATATAATACATACAATAGCTAAATATAAAAAATCTCTAACAATGATAAATAAATAAATATATTTATATATAAATAAAAAAAAAAATAGAAAAAAAAATAATAAAAAATTAAATTAAGGCATATACAATACAATACTATATTGTAAAAAGTTATTTACTAACTAGCTAAATACATATATATACATATATATGTATGTGTGTGTGTTTTTGAACAAATATACAATCGAATTTTCAAAATTCTAACTAAACTAAATTAGATAACAAATATGGTACAATAAGTAAGTATTGTAATTGAATATGAAATAAATATACAATAGTTATCAGCAAAAAAAAAAAAAAAAATCATAAATTATATTCCTTGCATTTTATATTATTTTTTTAATTATATAATTTCATTTATTTATTCATTCTTTTCATTTCCTTACTTAAATATAAATTATCATTAAATTTTACATTTTTTCTTATTTTACTATTTTATATATATAATTCTTCTATTTACATGGCTTTATATAATCTCTATTTATTTACTAATTTACATACATACAATACATTTTTTTTTTTTTTTAATTTGTTACGAGTATTTATCATCAACATGATCAGACATTATCATTCAATTAATATTTATACATATGTAATAGTAATATGTATAATATTTAAACATATAAATATACTATATATATATATAATATTTTTGAACACATTTATTCCAAAGTTTTTATATTTTCTATTATTTTCCAAAAAAAAAAAAAAAAAAAATATATAAATACAACTTTTTTACAATTTTCGTTTTTTATCAAATAATACATAATAATATATTGATAATAATATTAAAAATAAGATTAATGATTAATTGATTAATTAAAACTTTGGAATATTCATTTCATTTTATTTTATTTCATAAAATTAACCGAAAAAAATCATAGTCTAAAAAGTGAAAAAAAAAAATTAGAAAATACTCTAAAATGGTCTAAAAGTGGTCGAATTTACAGAGTAGCACCATCCATTGGCATATGATTATAAATTTTAACGCCAGTACACTCATGATTATTATGAGACTATGTAAATTATGATTCCGTAGGATTTGCATTAGAAAGACTAACTTTAGAAGTGCGAAATTATTATGATTGCATTGATAAAAGCGTCTTATGTCGACTACAGAACAAAAGTTACATTATCAATTCTATTTGGCCGTTCGAAAGCTGGAAGGAATGAGGAAAAAGAGCTAAAGAAGTCCACAAAGCTATTGCAAACTGCTCCAAAATTTGGATTCGAATACTGGAGGAGAAAGTAACACATTTGCCATAACTATTTTCTGGGTTTGTGTCTGAGATGTTAAGGTGTCGGAAGAACTCAACTCGAATTGTTTCAAACAACAAAATGACGGACTGGCATAGGGAAGTTAGACCTCAAAACTGGTCTAATGATTGAGGGTATAAACTCATTTTGCCCGCTAATTTTGTTATCTATTCACAGAATGACACTTTGAAAATGTTGAAATATTTGTGAAGCTACAGTCGTTAAAATGCACTCATATATCAATAGATGGTGCCACCCTGAAACGTACCATGTATTTGCAACATTTTGAGAAAATAACTTGAACTGATCGTGAATCGATCGTAAACTCAATATAAAAACGAAAATATTATTTTTGTTTAAATTTGTTACTATTGTTTGTTTGTTTTTTTTTTTTTTGTATTTCATAAATATCTTACAGACGTTTTGTTTTTTCTTTGTTTTTAATTCGATTTATAACTAATTAGTATTATTTTATTCCACACGATATTTGTTTATTGCAAAGTGGAGTCTTTTTGCTTTCATTTTTTTTTTTTTTTTTTTTTTTGTTTTAGTTGATGAGAGCATTTAAAAGAATTTCTAGCTGTTGCTGCTATTACTAATTTCAGCCTGTTAAATAATAATAATTTATTTAGCTAACTTAATTGATGACTAGAATTTGACAAAAAAAAAAAAAAAAAAATTCAAATAAACACAAAAAGTAAATACAAATTAAATTTAATGCCTTTTTTCTCTTTTTTGGTTTTTGTTTGCCTTAGCACATAATTACATTGTTATAATACTAAAATGTATTATTATTATTATTATTATTATTATTATTATTATTATCCTTGCATGATGATGAGGGAAGGGGTACAATACACTACAATAGATATATTATAAATTTTATTACATTGTTTTTTTTTTTTTTAATTTTTTTATTATTCTAATAAAATCAGTTTTTATTTTTTTTTTTAAATTTAAATTTATTTGCTTAGTAAGTTTTTGTTTTGTTTTGTGGCTTGGTGTTTTGCTTTTTGTATTTAACATTTAGTTATAGTGTTTTGTTTGAAGATGGGGAATATTTCAAAATTATTAAATTGCGATATTCACATCGAGCTCGTTATTTTGATATTTGCTAATATGTATTTTACGTTTTTGTAAGTTCAACAAATACATTAGGGCGAATGAGTTGAATTCAAAAGATCGCTTCGAACTAATAAGATCAATGTGAATGTCGCTATTATTTTTTCTGGTTTTTTTTTTATATTTGAAATTACTAGAAGTAAAAATTCAAAATGGCTGTAAAATTTAAATTAAATTTCAATTTCAATTAGTTAATTGTTTGTTATTGTTTTTGTATTTTATTGAATTGGATTTTTTACAAAGCAACTTTTTCTTTGCTATTTTATATTTTTTTCTTTTAATTTTTTTTTTGTTTTTTTTTGGTTTTTAGCTATTTAGAATTGATTTCGCATTTTATTTGTTTATTTTTTTTTTTTTTTCTTTTGCCATAAATATTTATTTACAACAGATCAAAATTGGAATTTAGTTACTTTTGCGTTTTGCTAGTTATTATTGTTATAGGTAGTAATAAAAAAATTGAAGAAATATTTTGCAAGAAATCGTAAGAAAAATGATTAGGAGCATGAAATAATGAAATGAAAAATTATAACACATATATGCGATAGTCTGCTGCACGAGTATTGATCTACGAATGTTCGATGACCTTCAGATTATGTGCATTCGTACTGAACCGAATGTTAATCGGTTCATTTTCGAATATATCGAACAGAACGAAGATCGAATGAATATCGAATATTATTTCCATTCGTTTGGTAGTTGATATTTTTCGAATGCCAGTACGAATCGCATGCATCAGTAGTGCAGTTATTAAATCAAGTATTTTGTATAAAGAAAATATAAAAATTTATGCACAAAGAAAGTGTATTTAATCAATTGATATAGGCTTATAGGAAAGAAGAAAAAAATCGAAACAAATAGTTAACATTCGTTATTACAACTTGGTGAACCAATGCACGTTAACATTTCGAAATAGATATTGTACATACTGAATAACATTGAACTAAAAAGAAGTCAACAATGAAATCGATTTATTTTTTAAATATACTATCAGGTTTGGCCAGAATTTTTGAATAATATTTTTAATATTTAAACATTTAGATATAAGAATACTTAAGAAGAATGTATGTAGTAACGACAAAAGTCTCCAAGATCCCAACTCTATGTCATTACCAGTAAAATTGTATAATTTTTCAGCAAAATCATACTTATAACTTAAATTTGGCATTTTATTGAAAATAATATTAACTTGTAAAAAATGTAAAAAATGTAAAAAAAAAATATGTAAACAAGCGCAAATGGCGCAAAATTTTCCAAAATATTTCTTGATTTTTAGCAAATAAATAATACAATTTAATAGAAATCGAGTTTAAACAAAAAATACAAAATCAAAAATCAATCAATTCAACTCAAAAAGCATTATGTCAAGTTTGAAAATATTTTAGTTTTTTTTTTTTTTTTTTGTGTGCGTGGACGGTATTCAAAGCTGTTTAATTTATGTATTAAATTTTTTTGCTATTGTTATATTATACATATATATTTTTTAAATTAATTCATTTAATTATTATTTCAAACAAATTTCTTTTATACTTTATCCATATGTACAATAGATTTTATATGTGAATATGTACATATATAATACATATATATTCTGATATTTATTATTATAATACAATAATGCAATTTAATTTGAAAATCAAAAAAAAAAAAAAAATTGCATATATCATCAGTCATTATTTTTGTTTTAGCTTTTAATTTGATAGTTTTGTTTTTGAAAATATTTTACAAAATGCAAAATTCTTTTGCTGAGGGAAAAAAATACAAAATTTTCAAAAAATTATAGGCTGATTATTGTGTAATTGAAAATAATTCAAAAAATTTCGATATATCGAAGAAGAAGAATGCCACAAATTTTTTAGAATACCAAATCTTTCGTGAACCTAATAATGTTACAAGAGAGATTTCCATCATCAAGATTGATTTTAGCTTTTACAAAAGAAACCCTGGCCAAACGAAAATATTGCTAAAAGTTGTGTTGTTGCCAAAAAGTACGAAATTTTTGAAATTTCTAGTGTTTGTCTGTAAAGAAGTACCTTAAATAAATGTTAACGTGCAAAAGATGTTTGCTATATGTATGTGTTTAGTATGTAGTAGTCAGTAATTTTAAATTTATGTTAATTATGTATTATGTATGTATGTGTGATTTAAATGGAACTTTATATAATTTGCATTTTAAAAATCATAAGAACATTTTATTCTATTTCTATTTCTTTGCTGTTGTGGTTTTTGTTTCTATATATATATATAATTTTTTTTTTTTAATTCTTTGAATGCAGTCAATAATTAAATTTTTTTTTTAGTTATTTCTTAGCACTTTTCTTGCGGACATTTATTTTACACTTCCTTTATAATATTTCTTTTTTTTATTTATTTAGTTAATTTATTTAAGATTTGTACTTTATTTTACCAGTTATCGGGGGGATCAAGCGGAGTGAGAAATTAACAGTAGTAACTAAGCTGTTAGTAGTATTTAGCAGTGTGAGTACGAGTATTAATGGAGAGATTATATGTGGAAATATAAATGAGCAATAAAAAGATAAATAAACAAGCACAAGCAAGAGAGATGTAGAATTAGTGATAGTTGGAAATTGCATAAATAGTAGAATGTATTTTATCGGGGTGGAAATTAATAGTAGCAAGTCGTAGTGCGGAACAGTGAGAATGTGAGTATTAATGTATTAGTGATAGGTGGAAATTGCATAAATAGTATGTATGTATTATAAGATAGAGCCAGTGAACAAAAAATTAATATTAAAGTAAAGCGTTAAGAAAAATTTACAAATTATAGAGCCTACTAGAGAATGCATTTTCTTTGCTTTAAGGTCAGATATTGTAAAGGAATTTAGTACGGATTAATGTAGCTTTTTAATTTTGGTTTGTTAAAATTCAAGCAATTTTTAGACCAATTTGCCTTGAGAGTTATATGTACATACATTTGTAAAGATTGAAAAAAAAAAATTTAATTTCTGTTCTCTCTGATTGATTATAGGTCATTTTATCTAATGGGAATAAACAAAGCAAAGCAAATGTTATTGTTTTTTTTTTATATGTATATATACATATATCTGTGTATTGAAGACTGTAGGATCATATGTATAAGTAGATGTATAGTAATATTTGTTGTTGTTGTTCTATAGTATAAGTATGTAGATTTGATCGCAAATGTTATTGTTTTCAATTCTATACATTTTTTTTTTTGCAATTTTTCTATATACAGATTTGTGTATATTTTCAATTTTTTGGATGGCTGTAAGGATGTTTTGTATTTCATTCTATTTATTGTATTGTTTTTTTTTTTTTATAAAAAAGCATTTGAGTCTATTCAAAAAGAAATTAATTATGAGCGAGAAGAAAAAAATCAAAACAAATTATTATTGGCATACAAGAAAAGAGCAAAGATTATTTACTATCTATAATTTTTATATAATTGTAGTTACTATTAGCTATACTGTAGCTATTCTATTGATTTTCTTATGGTTTTATTTATTTCTATATTTTTTATGAAATATAATACAGAGGCATACATATGCAGTTAATTGAATTGTTGCAGAGCAGTTTTTGTGGAATTTGTTCGTAGTTGTATTTATAGGAATAGGTATGAATTATTTTTAGGGGGAAATTTTTTCTAAATTTTCTGTAAATCTCATTTCGAAAATTTTGATTACTCTAAAATTATGTGAATTAATTGTCTTTAATTAATTGTCTTTAAAATAACAAAATTTATATACAATATTTTACTGGGAAGGAGGAAAGGGAATATTCCGTTCTTAAGAGGGTGGGAAATTTTCTATGAAAATCTATAACTTCAAAATATGTGAATTAAAAATTAATTAAATAACATTATATTATAAAAATTCATTTAAACACTATAATTTTGAAGCTTGTAGTTTAAGATATGTAAGAAATTTTTTTTCAAAACCTAAAAATCCTCACTTTTTTTTAGGATAACAGAAAATATATAATTTCCCCTCAAAATTTTTGACAAAGAATAAGCAAAAGGTGAGGCAGTTTTTTTGCTAATATAATCTCGTAAGGAAACATTGTTGAACTTTGGGATTTTCTTTTCTGTTTTATGGTTGCTGCCTCGAAAGAGAGAGCGTACGTTGGCCAATATAGACCCTAGAAAACCCTAATAAAACAATAAGAAAAAATACAAAAATAAATTTCCCTTAATATATTTTTAAATTTATTTTCGATGAAAAACCCCACAGTTGTAGCAAAAAAAAAAAAAATAAATAAATCGTTTCTAAATATAAACAAAAATTTAGTTAGACTTGAAATCATATCGGCGCTTTTTTTATGTTTATTGACGGCAGTTTCTTTGTTTTTATTTTGTTTTTTGCTTTTTTTTTGTTTTTTCCCATTCACTACATTTAATTAATTATTAGATAACAGTTGATATCGTACAGTTTTTTTTTTCAAATTCATATGCGGCTATGTAATACATTTGTTTAATTAAATATTAATTAAATGTTAGTGGAAGAAGAGAGTTAATGCATTGTATGTAAGTATTGTAAAATGTTAGTTGTTAGTAGTAGTATTGTGTGTGTGTGTGTGTGTAGTATGAAGATAATGAAATAATTAATAAAGGGAAGCGATAATAAAATGAAAAATTGAACACATGCTATTAATAATTCTTTAAGCAATTCAATTGATTTGGATGTAAAATTGAAATACTTAATATTTTAGGTAGTTCAAGATTTTTTAATTTTTTTTTAGTTGTTTTAAAATTGTTTAGCAAATAGTAGTTAGTATATTATTTAATTATTATTTTTTTCTTTTTTCAGTAATTTTTCTCATTTATCATTCAAAATTATGAACCAAGCATCGTAAGTGTTTAGCATCTATATTGTAAGTATTACAGGTAGTAGTTTTTTTTAGCATAGTTTTAGGCTTGTTCAAATTTAATATTCGAATATTTCGAAACTATTATTGATTTGATTTGTTTTGATATTGTTGTTGTTGTTGTTATTATTATTATTATTACCATTATGGTTCAATTTTAATCTGTTGTTGCAGTTTTAGCTCTTTCAATACTTTTTGCAGTAGAATTTCTGAAGACTGTGTTTTTTCTTTTTTATACATACATGTATTCTGTTTTTGTTGTATTTGTTTAATTTTTTTTTTTTTTTATTACGCCATAATCTTTCTCTTTCATTCTATTCATATCTTGCATTTGTAATTCTAATGATGTTTTGTGTTGTTATGTGTTTCTTGCCTTTAGTATCTGTTCTCAAATGCGGTAGAAATGGTGATGCTGATGATGATGTTGATATGGTGAGAGTTTGTAACTGATTGCAGTCGTCAATTGAGGGTACAAGTTAGAGATTATTGCAATTGTTAAATTAAATATTTCATTTCGGAATACAGAATACAGTCTGTGGTGTTTTATTGGAGTCATTGATTGGATATTCTTTTAATAATTTCTTTCGGGATCTTTATGACTTCAAAGTCACACGGAGTTGCTTGAGTAGTCTTGGTGTTGCATGAAGTCACTTGAGGTCATATGAAATGTCACGTGGAGTCACTTGGAGTCACTTGGAGTCACTTGGAAATTGCAATTGACTCGAAGTGACTTAATGAGTTACATGAAGTCACTTGAGGTCATATGAAATGTCACGTGGAGTCACTTGGAGTCACTTGGATATTACAATTGACTCGAAGTGACTTAATTTGATTTCAAATGACTTCACAGCCTCATTAACTGCAAAATAGTACAACTTACCGCAAGAAGTCTCAAGTATTTATAAAGCTGGCGTAATAGGATTTGCATTCTCATAACTTTGACTAAATCTTGCATTCTTTTGGCTTCGAATAGACTTCAAACTGAGTTAAGTATGTCCAATTCAAATATGAAGGTGACTTTTGTGACTGAACTTCAAATACATTCTCTAATGGGATGATGATGATGATGTAAATAATGAGAAAAATGTTAATGATCATTATGATAATGTATGTGTATGTGCATAATTATATGGTTAAAAGGCGTTTACTTTTTATTAATTTGTTGCAGGAATAGCAGCATCTATCTATAGTTGTTGTTGTTATTTGATACCCTTGTTGTTTGCAGATACGTACATAACATACGTATTTGCACTATATCTAATTCGTAATGTACATAGATATAAGTGTAGTATGTAGTAAGTATTTATATGCATACATATTAATTATAATATCCGCATTTAAATGTTCTCACTACATAAGCTCACTACGTATTCGTAGCATCGCATCTATTGTAAGATTCTCTATGCATGTAGCATGTTGGTTACGATATTGAAATTTGTAACGGTATGTATGTTAGTAATACTATGTAGTAGCTGCACATATCTGTCATATTGTTTTGATTTGTGTGTGTTTGTGTGTGTGTATGTGTGTGGATGCTATTAGTTATATCTTCTAATTCAATTGTTATTGTTATTTTGAACTTTTTCATTATGTATTGTATTTTAAATATCATATACATACATGTAAACGGCACGACGTTTTTACTTTTAATAATTTTGCATTTTTTGTTTATTTTGTTTATTCCATTTTTTTTCTTCTCTAGCTTCCCCTTCTCCGTGTTTGTTGATACTGCTTTTGTTTTATGTTGTCTCACATGAATATTAGATAATTTTTTTTTTGGTTTTTTTGTTACATTATTTGTTCTAAGTTTTCATATGTTTTCGATGTTTTTATTGTTATAATTTTTTTTTTTTGGTTTTAATTTTTTTAAATATTTTTTTTTTTTAGGTATTGTTTAAATTTAATATTTATTTAAATTAATTTAATTTAATTAATTTTAATATAATTATTATTTGTCTACTTAAATTTAATTCAAACAGCTTTTGTAGTCGTTTCTGGCATCCAACGTAACATTTCACAAGGCCAAAATATAGCACGTATCGTCTTTTTTACTATGTACATCATCATCATCATCATCATCATCATCGTCATTATCATCATAATTAGGTGACGAGTGTGATAGCACAAAAGAAACAACGAAAAAAAAAAATCAATATATAATTAAATAAATAATCGAAATTTTGGGAAATATATATGTAGGTGTGTGTAATATGTATTTTTTTGAAGTTTGAAAATTTATATATGCAAAAATGAAAATTACATACGATAACAAAATATGAAATTATAAAAGCAAAGTTAGTAGACATATTTTCACATTAATCTCTTATTCTGTGCAAATTCTAAAATTCGATCATTAAGCGCATGATATTCTAGTCTACATGTGTAAATGCGAGGACGGTCCCAGAACTACCCGACCTGACATATAGATGGCGGCAGTAGTTTGAAAAACAATAACTTTGGTGAAAAGTGGCAACCTTATAGAACATATATTTTAAGTATCAAGGCGTCACGTTGTATAGTATTTTTTTGGAGCCATCGAAAATGAACGACCTCAGTGAATTTGTAAACGTGGAAAAAATTGGTTACCGTTTTGTAATTCAATACTTTCATTTGAACGGTCTCGGTCTCAGTCCATCAAATATTAAAGCCGAATTAGATGCTACTCTGAGGGAGTCTGCTCCTTTGCTTAAGACCATAAAATATTGGGTGGCAGAGTTTAAACGAGGTCGCACGAGCCGCCAAGACGAACACCGTAGTGGTCAACCAATTGAGGTGGCCACACCAGAAACGGTTAAGAAAATCCACAAAATGGTATTGGATGATCGCCGGTTGAAGCATGCGAGAGCTAGTTGAAATTACAGGCACTTCAAAAAGTGCTCTACATCGTACATTGACCGAAAATTTGGAGATGAAAAAGCTGTGTGCAAGAAGAGTGCTGCGTTTGCTCACAATAGAACAAAAACAACGTCGTGAAGATGTTTTTATAGAGTGTTTGGTGATATTTCACAGTAATAAAGCCGAGTTTTTGCGTCGATTCGTAACCATGGATGAGACATGGGTTCACCTCTTTACAGCTGAGACAAACGAGCAGTCAAAACAGTGGACTGTAAGGGGAGAATCGTTTCCAAAGAAGGCGAAGACAGTTCCATCTGCAGGCAAGGTTATGGCGTCTGTTTTTTGGGATGCGTGTGGGATAATTTTTATTGATTATCTTCAAAAAGGAAAATCAGTCAACGGCAAGTATTATGCTAATTTGTTGCAGCGTTTAAGTGATGAAATTAAGGAAAAAACGCCGCATTTGGTGAAAAAGAAAGTGTTGTTTCATCAAGACAATGCACCAGTTCACACATCCGCTATTGCGATGGCCAAAATCAATGAGTTAAAGCTAGAATTTCTTCAACACGCACCTTATTCGCCAGATTCAGCTTCTTTGGAGTATTTTATGTTTCCAAATTAGGAAAGACAGTTCATATTATAAACAGGATATCGAAGCTGGGAGTTAAAGGGTAAGGAGTATAGAGCTAAAAGGAGATTATGTTGAGAAATAAAGAAAAACATTTTCCAAATTTGTTGTTTTCTTTGTTAGGTCGGATAGTTCTGGGACCGCTCTCTATTATATCTCTTATGTCTATTATATATTTAATTATCATGAATATTAATAAAGTCGACAAATGAATGTGATGGGCACGGATCAAGGGATTCATACATATGGACTATTAACACTACAAAGAAATATTTTGATTTGATATGCTCTACAAATAAACGTCATTTTTAAATATCGTGTCACTATAGTCAGTAGATTAATACACGTTTTGAATATTCTGAGTCGATTTGATCATGATATTTGTTTAACAAGAGATTATTGTCACCAACGATCAGATAAGTTCGAAAATGCAATATGCAATATTCTTGATTTTATGTTTTCACGCTTTTTGGGCAAAAGTATAAAGCTAGATAATAGGGATTCGGTACATATGATTAAATTCACTAGCCAATAGACAAGTTCAGAAATTTGATAAAAACCACGTATGCTTCCGAATAAATGTTTTCATACTTTTCCATGTTTTCTATGGTTAATAAGCTGAAATTTGACCGAGTTCGAGTTCGAATTCGCGAATATATGCAATCGGGTGAAAAGCACAGAAATACGTTGTTGAATGTGTTTTTTTTTTTTCATCATTTTCGCACAAAAATATGAATATGAACCATATTCATATACTTCAAAATGGGCAAATATGGACAAAAAGTATAAAGTTGTCAAGCCAAAACTTGCTACATACAATTATATCTATTCATTAATATAACAATCATTAATTCGCTAACTGATATTCAAAAAAGGGCTGCGTTCCATAAAAATCACGCCTACCTTTCATATAACATTATGCTTCCGTATGTTGATTTTTATAATTTGCGCACGGAAATATAAAATTATCAATATGAAATTCGCTACATAAGCTACATATTTGTGAATGAATAAACCAGTTCGAAAATCGGTAGAATTGATGACGAAATAAAGGTATTGATAGAGGTATTTCTTCGTAAACTCAAATAAGTCCATCTACATGACATGGTGTGACCCTAGGCATTTTTGGTGTGTGACATGATATTTAAAATTCTTAAAAAATACTTGAAAATAGAAGAATTTTGAAGGTGATGGAATGTAATGGTATTGTTTGAAGCCATTACGTATGGATCGCTTAGGAAACATTATGTGAATTTAATGAAAAATATAATGTACTATTCACGGTTAGGAACAAATAATGGTATGTATTCTAAAGCGGCATATGAAAGAGAGGCATATGGGAACAATTTAAGTGCCCGAATATTGCTTATCTACAAAATACAATAATATTTGTAAGGTTTGTTTTGTAATTACTTTAATATTTCTCATTGAATAGTTGAATAAAAGCATCAGAAAAATAATAGAAATAATACCTACAGCAATATGATTTTTTAGGCCCTTTTAATCTGGCCCTGTACAAATGATTAATTAACTACTACTTTCCTACTACACATTTATGTCAGCACAACTAAGGTCATGGACATAATTCGCCTAATTTTAATACTAATTTTTATACAATTCTCGTAATTAATACTTAAATGTACTAACTAAGTACTAAGTATGTTGGTACTACTTGTATTTTAATACTATTTACAGCGAGTAGTACATGTATTTAATTAAATCGACATCTACTATTTCATAAGATAGAATATACAGGATAAGAGATGTTTTAAACAAATAAGTACAGAAATATTTAATTCAAATGTATGAATATACATTAGGGTGGGGGTGAAATAAGTAGTAGTAGAAAACAAAAAAAATTGTCGCCTTTTTTTTTGTTCTACCCTACTGAATTGACCCACCCAAATGTAGATATTACAAATTGTAAAATTGTATAAAATTAATCAACAACTTAATTTATACGATATGTATGTATTGTAGTGTGTGAGAAAGAATTGTTGATTTATCTATATAAATATAAATTACACATCACTTACCCAGTAGTCAAACGTCAGTTTCAATACTAACGGCTAAAGCATTATTATGCCTCAATGTTAGACTATTGCCACCGCCAGTGGTGACACTCATACTAGCGGTAGATGGTTTATAGCCATTTTGTTGCTGTTGCAGCTGAGAATGTTGCTGCTGTTGATGTGACTGCTGCTGCTGCTGCTGATTCTGGTGATGTTGCTGCTGCTGCTGCTGCTGCTGTAGTTGCAATTGCAACTGTTGCTGCTGCAATTGATGCTGTTGATGTTGTGCTCCTAAAAATGGAGCCACCGAAGAACGACCAGGATGCATATCATTCAATCCTGGCGTTGATTCAACACCATCATCCAAATCCATCATATCCGATGAGGACTCAGATAACGATGATTTCTTTAAATGTTTACCTACTTGTGAATTGAGGTTGAACATTTAAATAATTTTGTGGTGGTGGTGGTGGTTTGGTGGTGGTGATGATGATGATGACGGCGACGATTGTTTGTTGTTGCAAGAGTTGTGATGAACATAGTTTAGCAAGTAAGAAATCGATAATAACGATCAATGGTCGGTACAATGGTAACCAATATGATAAAAATGACGATGATGATGATGATAATAATGTGAGCATTAAAGATTATTATTCAATTAGAGAAAATAAAAATAATAAAGAATGAAGTAAAAGAGAAATATGTGAATTAGATGATCTCATAAAGTTCAAAATGTGATATTTTGTAGTGTCGTATTTTCGAAACAAATTCTAAAATTAATTCAACCTGATAACAAAATATTTTTATTTGTTGACGAAACTCAATTCTTGAACATATTTTGGTGCAAAAATTAATTATATACTGTCAGTTTGAACAACTTAAAATTTTTTCCTGAAAAAATTTTTTTTGGGCCCACTGTAAATCTTCAGAGTCACGTTATGCCAAGTCATTTTTTATTTGGTGGATAAATTATAAGGTCTAGTAAAAAGAAATCCATTATTTGTGCATTAAATTGAACATTTTGTTCCATAACTTGTTGCCATTTTGACGGTAATTTCATAATGCAACTCTCATCGAAACCCTCGTCCCTATTGGCAAAAAACTGGGACAGTCGATTTTCACAAGCTTCTCTTGAGTCGAATTTTTCACCAGCAAAATCATTTGTCATAGACAGGAACAGGTAGTAATCACTTGGTGCCAGGTCCGGACTATAAGGTGGATGGATAAGAACCTCAAAATCAAGCTCTCGGAGCTTCTGGAGAGTCACTATCGATGTGTGCGGCCTGGCGTTGTCCTGATAGAACACAATTCCTGGATGGAGCAGCTCATAGTAGATGATTCCCTGCCAATCACACCAAACACATAACAAAACCTTCCTAACCGTCAATCCTGACTTGGTCACCGTTTGCGCCGGCTCAACGCAATTCGACCATGACAGTTTTCGATTGACGTTGTCGTAAGTGACCCACTTTTCATCGCCAGTAACCATCCGCTTCAGAAATGGATTGATTTTGTTGCGATTCAGCAGCGATTCGCAGATGGAAATTCGGTCCATGAGGTTTTTTTTTTTGCGTTAACTCGTGTGGCACTCATACATCGAGCTTCGTTTTGTATATAGCCTTATTTAAATGGTTCCAAACGGTTTTTGTGGAATGTTTACCTCCTGGGCAATAGAAACAGTGCTTACATGACGGTCAAACTCGACGATTTCCATTATTTTATCGATATTTTCTACAATTGGCCTCCCAGAGCGTGGTGTATCTTTGTCATCAAAATTACCGGAACGGAATCAACGAAATCAAAATTGCACGTGATTGGCTGTTACAGTATCAGGACCATAAACACTATTCACATTTTCAGCCGTATGGCTCCCGTTTTCGCCAAGCAATCAAAAAACTGCCTAAAAGGTTTATTTAGTACGAAATCGTATCCTTCTAACGCCATCTAGCGTAACCCGATCGCACTTATACAACGTGAGATACAGTGTATTAAAGTCATCTATTGGAAAAATAATGGATTTCTTTTTACTACAACTGATCATTTACAAAATGATTTTAAATACAATAGTCGTCGATGTATGAAAAAGTGGTCGAAAATATCATAATAAATTTATAATTTATATAGAAAATTTTGACAATATCTTGCGCACTTTTTTTTTTTTTTGTTTCAATTCGTCGACCAACGACTTTTCAAAAAAAAATCACACTTTATACAAAATGAATGATTTGAAATTAAAAAAATGTATGAGTGTGCTGATATTGTGAATGGAAGCTTGTTTGCGTACTTACCTAATGTACCTGGTAAGTATGGACAACTAGTAACGTGATTAAAGTTTTGGCTCTGCATCTCCTCCTGATCCGTTTCACGGTGATAAAAGTAATTGAAATTACTGACAATAACCGGAACCGGAAGAGCGATTGTCAAGACACCAGCAATGGCACACAGTGATCCCACGATTTTACCCCAAACTCCGACGGGTCTATTATTAGTAATTTTTGTTTTTTGTTTTTTTGAATTCATTTTTTTTGTTTTTTTTTTTTTTTTTTTTGTTTTGTGAATTCGTTTCAATACGATTTTGTATCGCATTTCAGTTGCAGATTTTTTTGATATTGTTACGATTTTTCAAAAATTTGTGGTTTTGTTTTGTATTTGGCATTTTGGGATGGAGAACGATGTAGTTTAACGAACGAGAGAACGAACGAGATATAATAAAAATGAAAATACAAATATAAAAAAGAAATGATAAAATAACAATTTCTTGTTGTTGGAATATTTGATTTTTTTTTTTTTTTGTTTTGTTTCTGTTAATGTATGTTAATATGTAATACTTAAAAGTATGTAATTAAATATTGGTATACTAATTATTGTTATTATTGAAAATAATATATACATATATATATATATATTGTATGTACTCTAAACATTAAAGTATGAAAGATAGATAGATAGATAGAGAGATAGAGAGATAGAGGGAGAGAGGGATAGGCGATTGTAGGAGGTAATAAATGTATTTTGTAAGGCAAATGATCATCGGCAAAATTACTCTATATTTTATAGGGTGGAAGATAGCATGTAGAAGATCATATGTGTTAGTAGAGAGGAAATCGATTGTTTATGTTATTGCTATAAGGTACTATTGTATAAGAGAAAGCGAATGAGCGAGCAAGACAAATAGATATATTAAAATATTTATATATAGGCAGCTAGAGATAGAACGTGTATATTTGGTGTAATGCGTGTAAATAAATATGATTGATTAAATTAATTAGAAGAAATAACAGTGATTTTGTCATACATACATACATATAGGTAAATATATGTACATAGTAAATGTGAAGTAGTGTGTAACAAATAATTAATATTGTTAATATATGTTTGTGTGTGTGTATGTGAACATATTCATTAATAAAGTTTAAAACTTGCTGCTATATTATTGTGTAGAGGTATGTAAGTATATTTTAGTATTTAGATATTATGATTTATATAATAAAATTGTAATAGAGATGGTAATATAGGACAGAGTGTGTGAGAGAGAGAGAGAGAGACAGAGACAGAGACTGACAGCGAGAGACAGTGAGAATTGAGAATGACAGTGATAGAGTGAGAGACAGACAGAGAGAGAGAGAGAGAGACGACCATTAAAACAACACTATATTGACAAATAATAGTACATTCAATGTATATATGTATGAGTGAATAAGACAATGTTGAATGAAGACAATGAATGACTTGCATCGAAAAGACAGAGAGAGAGAGAGAGAGAGAGAGAGAGAGAGAGCGAACGATATAGAAAAAAAATGTAAAACAGTGCGCTATAATAACAAATAGATGACAAGAGATACGATATATGAATACAAAATTCGTTATGATAATGAATAGTGAATAATACGAAAATGTTGATATGGCAACAGACGCATATGAATGTAATGATTTGATGATCAATTTGAAGTGAAAGTTTGATTTGATTTAAAAAAGTAATGAACTTGAAATATTCAAATATATAATATTGCTTTGGAATGAATTTTTTTTAATTGAATTATTATAAAATGTTCACACATTTTCGGTACATTTAACCACATGATAGTCCAAGATAAGCTTAAGATATTGCCACGGTTGAATAATTTCTAATGAATATCGAAATAAGATAATGTTCACAATTTTAAATATTGAGGGTAATACTCGTAATATATATATAAATATTTTCAAGTTCATTACATTCGATAATGAATTATATGAATGATTTTTCAGAATTTTTAGAAATTTCAATTTTGAAATATTCTCCTTTTCATTTTGGATGCAATGAATTTTTAACAAAAAAAAAAAAACAACAACAAAAATGCAAAACATGCAACATGCACAGCGTGAATAAAAATTAGAAGAATTAAAGAAAAAAATATATTTATATAATTTCAATCATAAATAAGAAAGAATATATAATTATGCCAATGTAATATCTATTTATTTTGTATTTGTTAATATTTTAATATAAAAAAAAAAAAAAAATTTTCAAAATCTATTATTTGTTCAATGAATCTATGAAAAATCTCAAAAGGCTTATCTCTCATCAATCAACAGTCAATCATTTATATTTCTAAACATTTGCAAAATACAAACATTCCAATGATCAATATACATATTTGTGATGTATTGGAATTTAGTCAGCTTGAGAAAATGTGATTTTCGTTATAGAAGAATTCAATATCAAAAATGACAAGTTTTTCTTTTGAGATATTTCACTGAACGCATATTATTGCCAATTCGAGAATTTTTTCCTCTACGAAATTTCGATCAAATAATTTCGAAAGTTCACCAGAAAGTAATTTTTTTTCAATTTAATATCGATTTAAGGATAATGTTTTTGTATATTCTTAGATTTTTTTTCAAAATAACTAATTTTAGCTTTTTTTCAAGTTTTTCAAAGAATTTTATTTTTTTAAATAATGCAAAAAAATTCATCTCTTTCAATCTGTACCAAAAAGAAATTGATTATAAAGGAATCTGTATATTGCGCAGATTTACACCCCTAAAATTGATCAATTTTCAAAAATATAGCAAATTGATGTGAATTTTTTCAAAAAAAATTTATTAAAGGCATACTAATTTTCAAAAAAAACGTATTGGTTTCTGAAAGACAACGAATCACAAACTAAGAATGACCCTGCTTAGTTGTGACTACAACCGACTAGGATTGTATTGATTTCATAAGTGGCAAAGCAATATGGTATAATATTAGGGTAATTCTATACTTTTTCGAAAAAATTCGAAATTTTTACGATCAATCTGGTAATTTGAAAATTTTAAATCTATTCTAGTATATACTTTTGAATGTATGTATGTCTGTATGTATATTTATGATGACATTGTGGATTAAATAAGTTTGGAATATGACCATATATTACATGAAAAGAAATTATTTATTAAATCAAGTAAGATTATAGTTAGAACAATGAGAAAGTTGCGTTGATTGAATCAAAAAAAAAAAAAAAAAAAAAAAAAGAAAGGAAATTATTTCAAAAGGTGTGCAATAAATTAATAGTGGGTACAATTATCCAATGTTAAATGAGTACGATATGAGTATGCATTATCTGAAGGTCAAAATATGGACGTATATGAATGATATATATGAAGAACGTTTCGTATAACGAGTATATGAAAATTATTTGAAATTGATAGAAATAATAATTCAAAATAACGTCAAAGGCTAGAGAGAGAGAGACAGTGAGAGAAATAAATATCGATTCAAAATCGTATGTAAGCATATTGATAATGTGATGAAGGTGATGAAATATAATTGCGTGAATTTCATGTTTTTCATGAACATTTTTAATGAAATATATGAAAAAAAAAAAAGAAATGTATACAATGTATATGAATGATATATGTGATTTTCGTTGTGGCTAAAGCTTTTTGTAATTAGAAATTGCGAATGCGATATATACGAGTGTTAAATGTAAATATGTAAGATAGTTAGTTTGAACAGAAATATACAAATATTGTATATGTATAGTATATATATAAATTTTTTACTAGCTTTTGGTATTTTTTTTTCTTTACAAAATTAAATAGAAATTAAGAAAAATTAATAATACAAAACAATAATAATAATAATAAAATTACAAAGAAATTAAAATAAAAGCATATATATATATAAACGGAATAAAAAAACTTATAATTTTTGCTATTAATTATAAGAAATTACTAATATTATGTTATATTTTTTTTTTGCTTTTTGAAAACTTTTAGTTTTGTATGTTATCAATTTATAATATAAATTAAATTTGTAAGTATGTATTTTAGTTTTCTTTTGATTTTTTTGTTTTTTTTTTTTTAGAAATTAAGAAGAAAAAGATATATAGTGAAAGAAAATTTATAGATTTTGCATACGTCATGTCACCATATCCAACGGTTGTCATGGTAACGACAGCCCACCAAAATGCATCGGGTATGGACTTGAAGAAGGAATTTTCGCTTCCAGCTTCCGCAAAATAAACCGCCGATGAGAAGAGTACAACGCCTAAAATGAATTAAATTTCTTGTTGGTCTTTTTCGGTTGTCTTTTTTGTATTTTTAGCATTGTTTATTATTTTTTTTTTGAGGGGGTAGGAGGCAGATATCGGGAATGACAGGATTGAGATGGAGAGGAGAATCATTTTTCAGAGAATTGGAAGACAAAATGCGGTAATTTATTTATAATTGGATGGGATTATTGTCATATATATGTATATATATTTATTTATTAGTAGTAATAATGAGAGTTATTTGCATTTATTTGTGTTTATTTCAGTGGACGGTAGTGGTTCGGTGGAGTGGAGTTAGTAAATGAGTTTGGTGTTAATGTTGTTCTTGTTATTAGTGGTGGTGGTAGTTTTGTTTCATTAGTTTCTTGATTCTTGATTTGAATTTGATTTGTATTATAATTTGTTTAGTGTAAATTTACTGAAATACTATATATACTTCAAGTGTAAATGAGCATTTATGTGGGGGCGGAGGGTTAGGTAATTTAATAACAAATACATAAATTATATTATTCTTTTTTTTTTATGAATATATAAAAATAAACATTCTTTTCTGTTTGTTTTGTTTTACCACCAAACCTACTGGTTTTACTTGTACTTGTTATAGTTTTTTTGCCTTTTACCGCAAATACTTGCATTACTAAAATATATAAAGACATTAGTATGTATATATTGTAATAGTATTTAGCAATGTTTCAAAGCAATTTGTAAATGAATTAATAAAAATCAATCAAATTTAACTAAGTAAATTGTTGCAGAATATTATTCAACTACTTTATTTTTACTATAGGTACTAACTATATATATATATATGTGTGTGTGTGTGTGTTTGTGTGTATGTGTGGATACCAAAATATGTACTATTTATAGGAGTATATAATTTATTTACTTATATCCCAAGCAGAAAATTAAATTAAGTGAATGAAAAGTTCAGTTTATTCTTGTACGGTTGATTGAGGTAGTAGGTGTTGTAATTTTTTATAATTTTTTTTTTTTTTTTTTTTTTGTAATGAACATTAGTAATTTAATTTTGTTTCTTTTTCATTATCATTGCATAATATGTTAGAACTGAACTAAAGTTTACTACCGAAAAAAATATATGTAGGTGGATTTAAAATTAAAATAAAATATAATGCTATTGTAAAGAAAATAAAAATAAGACAATTATACTTAATAATTCTGGTATTTGACTGAAATTCTTATAAAATATGAAATTATCAGAGAAAGTTCGCTATTGTCGGTCATTTCATATTTTCCATAACTGGTTTCAACGTTAATCCAGATTAACGAGTTAATTCGAATTAACTCGGGTATTAATTGTAGCTAATCCGGATTAGCTATAAAGTTAATTTTCAAAATTATAGAGGATTAGGGCAATTTTCGATGGCAACACTGCTGAAAATTAACAGCTGTTTTCTATTGTGAATTTTTTTCTCGATACAACTTACAAAATCATAGGTGTGTTCGCTACAGAAAAACTTTCAACAATTGTTAACAATTTTCAATAGGAAAAGTGTTGGTGGACAAATAAATCCAGCTGTTAATTGCGTACTCTGAATGTTAAATTCTTAAATTCTTATAAAATATGAAATTATCAGAGAAAGTTCGCTATTGTCGGTCATTTCATATTTTCCATAACTGGTTTCAACGTTAATCCAGATTAACGAGTTAATTCGAATTAACTCGGGTATTAATTGTAGCTAATCCGGATTAGCTATAAAGTTAATTTTCAAAATTATAGAGGATTAGGGCAATTTTCGATGGCAACACTGCTGAAAATTAACAGCTGTTTTCTATTGTGAATTTTTTTCTCGATGCAACTTACAAAATCATAGGTGTGTTCGCTACAGAAAAACTTTCAACAATTGTTAACAATTTTCAATAGGAAAAGTGTTGGTGGACAAATAAATCCAGCTGTTAATTGCGTACTCTGAATGTTAATTTACAAATTTCTGATAGTTTTCAGTTCGCGTACTTTTTGTATATTTTCTAATATCGAGAGTGATAGACGACAGAAATGTAAGTAATGTAAGTGAGCAAACCTAATAAAACAGCAATCAGCTGTTTACATAATCCGCCATATTGCCGTCTGTCAGGTTAATATGTTATTCGGATTAAGTGTACCATTAATTCGGATTAAGGCTGCCGTCTGTTTAGGCTATAAGCTAGTTTTTAATTGATTTTCCCTTTTATACGTTTTTGGAAAGAGGAATAATTAGACTATTTCTAATGGTATGTTGTATTTGGTTTTGTTGAATCACTGAAAATATTTTAATTTTTGACATCAAGTTTTTAAATAGAAAATGTTTTTCTCATTATTTCTATTTAGCCAAGAATTTGTTGCACCTTGTTTGTGAGAAATTATAATAGTTTGCATAACTATATGGAATTAAAGAAAGAATAGTCGTAGTTATAACACTTTCTCGTGAATTGAAAAATTGATTAAGGAAATTTGACCAAAAACCATATTTATACTATTTTTTTCACGAAAATATAAAATAAAATTAATAGCAGCATACCGTCGAAACTTTTTCGAAGATTTATAACCTATATGCAATACATTTTCGAGTCCAAAAATTCGCCTGAACAGATATGCGTGGATCATGAGCCTTTGAGAAGGTAACATGGTGTACGAAGTGTGCTACAGGGACATTATAACAGATTTAGATTGGTTCGAAATTAAGGAATTTGATTTTGGTAAATTTTATTATTAGTAGAGTGGAACTACATTCCACATAATCAATATTTTGAATTCGCATTTGCAGAAGTACGATTTAAAGCTATTCACCTTTTCATGGGATGCAGCTAAAATCAATATTATGGTATTACGTGTCAAAAAAGCTGCGCAATAATCAAATTTTCTAGAATAGTAGAAACGCTTTTTCTTTATATTATTTCCGGGTTATTCTAAGAACCCGTGCTTGTTATTCTGAATTTGATTTGATAGATGGATTCGTAATGTTGTCAGTAAAAGGTACGATCATAGCTGGTTATGCTGGTGGACCAAAACTATTCTACGCAAAGTATCGAAGCGGACTGCTGGTATCCATGATTGATGATAGGAATGATTGCAGGTATTTTACAGCGGTCACTTATATTTAAAAGAGCATTTAAAGGTGAATCACAGTTTTAGGAAGAATATATTCCTGGAAGGAGAAAGCAGAGACAACCCAAAACTTGCATACTCACGAATAAAGTTTAGAGTTTTCGAAACTGATGCATTAAAAGACTGATCTACTCGGCCCTGATTTTTCATGAAACAGGTTTACGGTTTTAGACACTGATGCATTAAGAGACATTTTACATAGGTCTACTCAAAGTTGGTAGACTGAGAGAATAACGAGAATCTATGGATTGTAGAACAAAGGATTTCGCTGTTCCTGTGAGCGGTTTTTGGGACTACGGAATTATTGATTGATGATATTAAAAAAAATTTGAAGACTTGGAGATTTGAGCGAGTTTTACTTCAACTACGATGGCCTATATTTTCATTGAATAAATTATGTCATTTTCATTGAAAGAAAATTAAGTTTATATTGGAAGCACCACAAAGGGTGGATATGTTCAGAAAAAAAAAAACTTTGGCGATGGTGGATATTGTAATAAATATTCCGTTTTGTTTGAGATTAGGGATGAAAAGAGAATTGATCATGTCAAACTAACCCCGAATTTGTATCACTCATTTATATATTTTCCTTACATAGAATGGACGGTCAATTACTGAAAAACCCAACAATAGTGGGTACTACCAGCTGATATGGAGATATACAGTGAGAAAATGTAGAAAGAGTCGCCCTTTCAGTTTCAGGCACGAGTGCGATAAAATCGAAAAGCTGTGAATAATGAAACCCGAATATTTTTCGAGATAAGACGTCTGAGTGGTTGTTTAAATCCGAAAGCTCTTTCAAAAGGTGACAAAAGTGGGAATCTGCTACCTGATGTTCATAGTAAGCTGCAGACGATAATAGTTTGTCCTCCTCCAGTGTTGTTTTTTAAACCAGAAGCGGTAAGCTTATTAATTAATGCCACAATATGATTAAATTAAAGCATATCAAATGATTGAAGCCTCAGTATGCTCTGCTCTACACAATTTATTTGTGTCAACACCTTGGACAACGCACTATTATAGACAGTTTTAATTTTGAACGGGAGAGATTGGTAATTAATCCTCAGATGCAAACTTCACTCGAGTAAATTTTTTCTTTTTTTGATCTGGTGGTGTTTTAGCAAGGTAACGTGACTAACTGCCTTAATTGGGTGGGGCTATTGCAATCCTTGTTGAACTCATAGCAAGTCAATTCACTGGATGTCATGTAGCTGGTTCTGCGCAATATGAGATGGCACCTTCACTCTGTAATGACGGTGGCATCATGTAGCTAGTTCTGCTTGCTATGTAATATCACCTTCATTTTTCAATGAGGATCTTCGTCTTGCTGGCACCCGCAGGGAGGCGGCTAAAGTGAGTGGCAAACACATCCTCATTTAGAGGTTGTGCGTCGGGCTTAGGACCCACGATATAAAAACTTTCTCACAATGAATAATCAAACCGTGCCTCGGATAAGGACTACCATTTTTGTTGACGACCCCCACACTCGAGTGAATAAACATTTACATTCGGCATCTATCATCATTTTATTTTTATAGATGAGTGAAAAACAATTTAATTTTATCGGGTATTCTTTATTATCATAAAAAACATTATTTATATATTATTAAAAAAATTCGTTTTTCAATCGTTGACCGTAACTACGGCTAACATGGTCCATTTTCAGATTATAAATTTCGATGACGCGCTCTAGAATTTCGACTTGTATGCGAGTAATGTTGGCTTCCAAATCCTCAATCAGAGTTGGTCTCAATCTACAGGTGTGATATCACCGGCTGTTGCTTTAAATATCAGACAAGAAATGGTTCGCTATTATAGCACATTGCCTTGCAAATTGATGTTCTGGACTGTTTCATTTTTGAGGATATACGAACAAATGATTACGGCAGGCCATAAATCATAATAAAACCCTTGCCTTGCCAGGATGAAATGGCAGCTTTTGCATTATCTTGGATGGCTCTTCAACTCAAATATAACAACTTTGTTTGAGGACATAGCCATTTGAGGCAGAATTAGGCCTCAACGTTGAAGAAATTTGTTTTTCGAAAATAGTAGACCTCTTTCGTAATACCTCTGAATACTTTCTAGACCGATTTGTATGTTGAGTATATGTTTTTAAACTATATGCATGGAAATTAAATCGAATCGAATTACAACTTGGTATGTAAATTGGATAAAAACCACATCTACTTCCTATAAAAAAGTTTGTCGAAGAACAAGGGTTTTCATATTTGATATCCGAAAATATAAGGTAATTAAACTTAAAATTGGTTTATACGGTATATATCTCTCACATTGATACATAAAACTAAATATTAGACTGAAGCTCAGCATATGGTGTCGGTTTAAAAATAGGTGCTATCAGATGAAATTACGTACCTGTATAAAAACGTCGAGAGTGCAAAAAATTTAATCGATATTTATTAAAAATTTTCTTTTGTCATATTACCATATTTTCTTTTGCCATATTACACTATTTTGTAATCTGCGATGTAGTACATATTTATGTTTTTTTTTTTTTTTTTGCAACTGATGCTGGCATAAAAACAGTTTGTATTCTGCTTGGGGTTGAAATGTAAATACAAAGGTGAAGCATGTTAACCAAAACAAGAAACAAGAATTTGATAATGACAATAATAATAATATTGTAATAATAAATAGAAATGGCATAATAAATGACAAAAAAAAAATTTATTAAATAAAGAAAAATACCAAAAATTATATTAAGTAAAAATAATAATAAAAACAAGATAATTAAAAAAAAAATTAGGTAATGTGAACTATTTACATAAATACAACACATCGAATAATTTGGTGAATTAACTTTCAAGGTCGAATTATATAAAAATATTTTACAAAATGAAGTGTACATATGATGGCTTCAAATTACAATAGCTTTCATTTAAATAATTTCTTTTTTTTTTGTTTTTTTTTTTTTTATTTCACAATGATTATAAAAAATTATAAGATTAACAATGAAATTTGAATTAAATTAAAATAAAATACAATATAAAAATAATTGAACACGACACAATTGAACAAATGACAACGTCAATTATTATATATATAAAATTTTACGAACAATTTGTAGAACAACAATGATGAGGTAAGTAGTACATAGGCGGGTACTACATACGAGTATGTACGAGTATGTAGGTACCACATTTTTTTACGTATAGCAATTATATATATGTTACGCATACGATGAAAGCACCATAGATATGGAAACAATTAGAATTTAAGTAGTAGAAAAGGTAGCGAGAAGAAAAGAAGAAATGTGAATGCAAAGGGTGTGAAGGACTAACAGACATATATACTTAAGTATTTATATGACTTAATATATTTGGAGGTATCCAAAGAGAGATAGATGGGCGTACAGAGAAAGAGAGAGAGAGAGAGAGAGACAAGGACAGAGAGAGAGAGTTAAGCAGATAGAGAATAGCAGTAAGAATAGTAATATACAAGATATGTATATATATAGGATAGAGAGAGAGAGAGAGAGAGAGAGAGAGAGAGAGAGAGAGAAAGAGAGGAGATAGAGAGAGTACTTTGTGACTTGATAAGAATTACGTATGTAAAGAAATATTAAAATTTATTCATATTATTATATTAGTATCTATAAATAACAAAAAAAAAATATTGTTATTGTAGTTGCTATTAGACTTTACTATTTTAATTATTATTATTATTATTATTATTATGATTATTATTAATTTTTATGATTGTACCTCATATCACCATATCCCACAGTGGTCATTGTAACTACAGCCCACCAAAATGCATCGGGTATAGACTTGAAGAATGACATTTCGGCACCAGCCTCCGCAAAATAGACAGCCGATGAAAATAGTACAACGCCTGTATGTTTTTTTTTTTTTTGTATGTTTATGTGGGGACGGTGGGCGATATATATTTGGTTTGGTTTTGTATTTTCATATATATATATTTTTTTTGGAGGTTTTTTTTTTTGATGTATGACAAAATACATTACGGGATCATTTTGTAAAAAATTTATTATATTTTATTTTATGGTTTTTTTTTTGTTTTTTTTTTTTTGATGGGGAAAGGGAAAATTTGGAAAATTATTTATGATTAGTTTCAATTAATATTAAAATATTTTATTTGAAATTATTGTAAATAAATAGATATATGTGGTATAGGTATAAATATACAGTGGTGGAAATTACTATAAACTCAGCATTTTTAATTTAAATAACACAAGAATATCTGTAAACAGTTGATTGTTGAAGCGTTATTTTTAAATTTCTATAAATGTCAATTTTTTTCTTCGCTTTTGAAAGCATTATTGTAACATCTGGGAGATCTCAAGATGAAAATTCATATACAAAAAGTGGGTCCTATTAAAAATATTTTGTAGTTTTTGATAAATCGGAAGCTATCGATTAATTTTTGATACTTTTGCAATATGTGATTCAAAAACTTCTTCTGTCAGTGTCCGTTCCTTGAAGCCTGAAGTCGAGAAAATTCCTTGGAAAGTATATTTTTGACAAGTTAGTCTGAATAACGAGTACATTAAATTCTAAATAGCGCCAGCTAGCGAAAGAAGAGCTGGCTGGCGAAGCATGCTAGATTCGGCCTAAATCGATTTTCGGTTGTAATGGCCACATAAGTAGGTAAGCAAGTGATTAAATCAACTCGACGGAATGGCGGTAGTTAAATGTACTGTCGTCAATCTATGGTGTATGACACATTCGAATTTCTATATATTGACTCTTGGGACGATCAAAAACTGCAACCGCTGTGGACTACATCGCAGAAGTTCACAAATTTGTGCTAGAAAAACGTCCAACTAAAGCGAGAGAGATAACAGAGACTATGAGTATGTCCAGAGAAGGTGTTTGTTACATATTAAAAATCAGAGTATTTGTGCCGATTCATTGATGAAGCTTGAGTACATCATTATTCCTCAGAATTAAAAATATACTCAAACCAGTGGACTGCGAAGGGAGAATAGGTACCGGAAAAAGCAAAATCTATTTTTCTAAGACATATATTTTCATCAAATGAGAAAGCCATCATCTTTATACTTACTTATTTATGTGGCCATAACAACCGAATATCGATTTAGGCCGAAAATAACATGCTTCGCCAGCCATCTCTGTTCTTCGCTAGCTGGCGCCAGTTAAAAATTCCAAGCGCCGTCAGGTTCTCCAGTACTTGGTCTTTCCACCGGAGGTTTGGTCTTCCTCTTTTGCGTCGTCCTCCAGCGGGTTCCGAATATAACACCTTCTTAGCTGGAGCGTGACCTCCTTTCTGCTTAAATGTATGGAAGGAGTACTGGCGGACTACATGGAAAGGACAACGCTTCTGACAAAACCACTGAGCAGGTGTCAGCACGCGTACAGAGCTGGCAAATCCACTGAAACGGCCCTGCACGAACTCGTTCGCGTAGCGGAGAGGGAACTGTCTTGTGGAGGGATATCTATGTCTACTTTTATGGATATAGAAGGTGCCTTCGATAAGATTGGTTTCGATAAGCTAAGGATGGCCCTTGCTTCTCGTGAAGTCAGCCCAACCATTATAAGGTGGGTGGACAGCATGCTGAGGAAAAGGGCAATAAACTTTCAAAATGGGAGTTACAGACTCAGAGGTAGGGTAGTCAAAGGGTGTCCACAGGGGGGAGTATTATCGCCCATCCTTTGGAACAACACGGTCGATTCCCTACTTCAGCTTCTGGACTCAAAAGGCATACACACCGTCGGGTATGCAGATGACATAGCGGTAACGGTGAGCGGTAAGTTCCTGGACACTATTTATGATACCATGAGAGGTGCACTCAAAATGGTTGAAGGATGGTGCACGGAACAAGGTCTCTCTGTAAATGCTAGTAAGTCGGAAACAGTACTCTTTACTAAAAGGAGGACTGGACTAACAATAGACCCTCTTAGGCTTTTTGGATCGAACATCAATGTATCCAAGGAAGTAAAGTATCTAGGTGTCATCCTGGATAACAAGCTGACTTGGAATAGTCACGTCGATGACAAGATTCAGAAGGGCAAGCGTGTATTGCATCAGTGTAAGAGAGTGTTCGGTCTCATGTGGGGAATCACTCCCAGAGCAGCGCACTGGATCTACACAACGATGGTCAGACCCTTAATAACATATGCTGCTGTGGTCTGGTGGCCTAAGGTCACCCAAAAGACCGCGAAAAGCAAGTTAGATAGGGTACAAAGAATGGCTTGTATTGGGATTACCGGAGCTATCCGGACGACCCCAGTAGAAGCATTGGAAGTCTTTCCCGGGCTGCTGCCGTTGGACTTGCATATTATGAAGTCAGCGGCATTAACAGCATTACGTCTGAAGACAACCAATAATTGGTATGGATTCGGCACAGAGAGGGGGCACAGGGGCATCCTGTCACTGCTATATAGCAGTGTAAAGGAGGCGCAGATGCCAATGGAGGGAATGGGTATGCTGAAGATGACTGAAAAGTCACACAGAACACTCATTGAAGACGGCCTCACACATGATGTATGTGAGGAAAATGACATCAGTATTTTTACAGATGGTTCATTAATGGATGGCAGAGCGGGTGCTGGAATCTTCTCTAAAGAGTTGGGACTGGCATGCACTCTGAATCTGGGAAGATACGTATCGGTATACCAAGCAGAAATGCTAGGTCTAATGCATGCGCTAGACCATCTACTGGATGGAAAGGTGCAGGGTAAGAAAATCTTGCTAGCACTCGATAACCAGGCGGTGGTCAGGCGGCTGCAACAACCTACGGTATCTTCTAAGTTGGCGCTCGAATGTGTTCAGAAACTTATTGGGTGTGCTCGTAGTAATGCGATTACTCTTATGTGGGTGAAGGGACACATTGGTATAGAACAGAATGAAGCTGCAGACTCCTTGGCTAGACAAGGATCTGAAGCTGAATTTTATGGACCGGAACCAGTAGTTGCTCTCAGCAGCGGGACGGTGAAGGCAAAGGTCGAAGAGTGGATAAAGAAACTTCATCTCACGAGATGGGAGAACTTATCTACTTGTAGACAGGCAAAGGCTTCGTTGAGGCTATCAAAGGGCAGTGAATCGGGGAAGGCTCTCAGTCTAGGACGAATGACACTAAGCTGGTTGACTGCATTAATAACTGGGCATGGCAATTTCAGGTACCACCTCAGCAAGATGGGTCTTGTTGATGGGGAGGATGCTGATATTTGCAGATTATGCATGGAAGAGGCAGAGACAGCGGCGCACATAGTGTGCCAGTGTCCTGCATTGGCAAGCAGGAGGATGTCCACACTGGGTCGCCAATTTATTGATGAACTCGAAATGTGGTACATACCCCACAAAGAGATGCTTGAAATAACGCGTGATGTTATTATGAGGAAGGAAGTAGAAGAATTCTGCAACCGAACAAATAATTAACACCCGATTTGAGGGACGAAAAGGGACCCATATAAGTGGTCTGATTCGGCTAATCCCTAAATTTATAATAATAATAGCTGGAGCGTGTTCTTCCATTCGCTCGACATGACCTAGCCAGCGCAGCCGCTGGATTTTGATGCGCTTTACTATGTCAATATCGGCATACAGCTCGTACAGCTCATGGTTGTACCTTATTCGGTACTCGCCACCAACGCAAATAGGTCCAAAGATCCTGCGTAGGACTTTTCTCTCGAAAACTCCAAGTATTCGCTCATCCGAGGTGGAAATTGTCCAGGCTTCAGCGCCATATGTTAGGACAGGCATGATGAGAGACTTGTAGAGTGTAGTTTTCGTTCTTCGAGAGAGGGCTCGACTTCTCAATTGCTTACTCAGCCCAAAGTAACACCTGTTAGCAAGAGTTATCCTACGCATGATATTCAAGCTGACGTCATTACTGCTGTTAATGCTGGTCCCAAGATAGACAAAGTCCCTTACTACTTCAAAAGCGTAGTTGTCAACAGTGACGTGCTGTCCAAGACGCCAGGACTCTTTGTTTGTTGACACTAGATATTCGTCTTGCCCTCGTTTACCGTGAGACCCATCCGACGCGACTCTCTTTCCAACTCTGAGAATGCTGCACTGACTGCTCGCGTGTTCATGCCGATTATGTCAATATCGTCGGCCATCATCTTTATAAACAATTATTTTGTGGGAATTCGAACGAAAAAAAAAATATGCCAATAACTATTTGTACGGTTGAAAGAGAAGGGAGCATCACTGGAAAATGTGTGTAGTGTTAACAGAGTGACCGCAATATATTAGGTACTTAACTTAATTTCCGCCCAAAAAGGATTAGGAAAAATCACTTATTGGGAAAAATTTATGCAATTTATTTCGATGAAAGTAATTTCCATTACTTTCTACAACTTTTTTCCATCTTTCTGGTAAATGAGCGATACCATCTCGGTAAAACGATGTCGGTTTCGAAGGACCCTTATATTATATTTTCAGGCATGAAAGAAATGTGTCCAACCTCTTAGTCTATGGATATAATTCTGATAAGAGAGTCAATTTTCTAAACAGTCTGGTTCGAAGAAAAACATAAAATTTGGATAATTTCTTCTCAGGGAAGCATAAAGAAATTCTTGATTGAGATCCGCCCACTTTTTAGTTTTTACAACTATGATACCATCAGCAGAAATACTGAATAAGTTTAGTCAGTCATATGATTTCTGGGCAGTCTCCTTAAGGGTGGGATATAAAATAACTAATTGATAGCTGATAATTGGTATTATAAGCGGTTCAAGGCTATTAGCTGCATAAGTCGCAATTAAGCAAAAGAAAAATATTGTGTAAATGCGATGAAAAATCGAAATTAAATATAATGGAATCTATGCTGAGAAAACATAAATATTTTTCCTAATTGTATGAATTTCAACATTGTCAAGTTATAATTATGATTTTTTATATGAATTTTCAACTTTTTTTTTTTGTGTTTTTAAGGACAATGCGATTATATCATATAGATTTATCTTAGATTATATCTATTATTCTCTGAAAATACTTAATTGAAATACAATATTTAACGAAATAGTCATAATAGTTGCAATAAACTTTTGTAATTTTAAATAAGCACAACCAACAAATTTTTTTTTTTTTTGTGTAGTTTATAAGAATTTCCACCATTGTATTGTATTAACTAGATATTATATATATATATATATTTTTTTTCTATAAATACATGGGATAAGGTATTAGTTCTTCGTTTTTTTTTGTTCTGTTTTTTTGTTTTTTTTTTTTTTTCATTTTTTTTTGTTTTACTTTATACACGTTAAATATTCTGCTTGGGATAAATCTTAGAAAAAAATGCAAATAATAATAATAAATGTCGAAGAAAAATATGTATATAATCAGATGAAAATCATATACATATTTTTGTGATATTTATATTTGATGTTATCGATAATCGTCCATATCGTAATAATATATTATTTATTACGATTTTGTTGTAGTTTTGTTTCTGCTTTTTGTTTTTCGTTCTCTTCAATGATCGATTGTCAATCTCTTCTGGTCCTGTAGCATACGCACAAGTACAAGACGGGAAGAGAATGATCGATCATATTTGGTTTTGTTTTTGTGTGTGGGTTTTTTTTTTTTTTTTTTTTTTTTGCATGTGGAATTGTTAATGCCAAACATGTATTTCTATGTATTCACATGTAATGGCATTCAATTTCATCACACCTCATTCTCTACACATATATATATTTACTATATAAGGAGGTACACCTATGTTGAATTTTGTAAATTTCATATTAAAAGATTGAGCGCTCTCTAGTAGATATTTCTATCGCTTGTAATGAAAATATTCTGTCTGTCTTAATTTTTTTTTTCTTCATCTTATGATGAATGTCTAACTAACAAATGAACAAACGAACAAGTGTTTGTGTTTTGTGTCTCTGAACTTTGATACTGATGAATACAAACTTTGACATACATATATGAAATTTAGTGTGAGATTTATGTATTGTAAATATATGAGATGGAGAAGTGGAGATGTGAGAATGAACATGAAATACAAGTATCATAAAAGAGTGTAGCATATTTAAATATGTATGTACTATTTATGTGTGTGTGAATATCACTTGGTTTCATTTTTTATTAAATATATATAGTTTATGTGGTATCGGTGTAAGTGTTAGTATAAGTATATTTTTAGTGTTTTTTATTTTTTTATTTTATAGTTGGTATAAATATTTAAATAAAACACTCTCCTATAGCTACGATAAATACGCTAGCAGTATTGAAAATTTATATCAAATACTATATATATTAAATTGCACATGAATCGATAAAAAATTTTAATAGCTAAATATCCAAGGATGCATTGAATTTGATGCTTTGGCTTTGGTGGCATTTTTTTTTTGTTTGCAATATTTTGTCGATTCATGTCAATTTATGTATACGAAGTAATTTCAAATCAAGAACAATAACAAAAGAATCACTTTTGTAAACAATAGCTGCTATGCACTACAAAATAATAATAATAAATTACTTAGTATAGTATATTTTTTTTTTTTGCATACTCTTACATACAGTGATGATCATAAATATGTATAGTTTATGTATAGTTTTTTTTCGGCGATCATAATCACTATAAGCAATATATGAAAATGGGAAATTTTTGAAATTTATTGAAATATATTTTTTTCTTGTTCATACTAATTTTCACATATTTCGAATTTATATTTATAATCATCACTATATGCATAGTGTATCCATATTGGATTTATTTTTTGTACATGTGTGTAGTTGAATGGTCCATAAGTTGTGATTGTGTTCATAGATTGGGATAAATGATTTTTCAACAATTTCTTTTTATATTCGCCAATGTCTTTTATATTGTATAATATTGCATTATAAATCGTATTTTATGGTGCAAAAACACTTTTACAAATTTTTCATAAGACACCAGAACCGGTTTAATTCTAGTTATATATATCTAATTCGATTATATTTTCGATAAATTGTGTAAATTAATAAAAAAAAAAAAACAAGCTCAATGTTATTTAAATGTTATATTTTACATTGTTCTCCAGAAGTAATTTTCTGTATTTTAGCGAGCCAAGAGTGATTACCCACTATTAAAAATATACTCTTGGATGAGGTGTACACGGAAATTTCATCCGTTTACGCTGATCTTCTATTGTAAGCATTCTGCGATAGTAGTAATTTTAAATATCAAGTTGTAGTTCAATGGCTTCATAATTTTGTGCGAAAAATATGAAAATCTCGGCGTGGTTATGATCCGATTCCTCCCATTTTTGAAATTTTTTGGTTTATTAGCAAATATAATCACATTTAGTGAATTTTGTATTGGTAATCTAATATTTTCTCTCCGAAATGTGTGAAAATATACATAGAAAAGCACCCTTTTATATGGGAACTAGACGTGATTTTTATCTGATTTAGCATATTTTAGAATATGATTTAGTAAAAAGTTAATACAGTCATAAGTGATGCGTTCTAGCTTCATAATTTTTTATTTTCATTTGCCAAATGTGGGAATCGTTCATAAGGAAGCATAAGTTTATATATGAAATATGTGTGATTTTTATCTGATTTCGCCTATTTTAGAATATGCTTATTTCTAAGTAAATATAATCGAATGCAGCAAGTTTTAACTTTATAACTTTATTTTTTCATGTAAAAACTGTGAAAATACACATTCAACACCACGCGTTTGTATGAGAGCTAGGTGTAGATTTCATTCGATTTAGTCAATTTTAAAATATATCAGTTGATTGATAAATATAATTGTACATACTAAGTTTCAGCTTTAGAACTTGATAAATTTCATGTGTAAAATGTGAAAAAATTCATTCAACATCATACTTTTATATCGGAGGTAAGTGTGGTTTTCATCGGATTTCACTAATTCATGGCAACGTTTAGTTGTTGATCGAAAAAAATATTATATATTAGTTTTGAACTTGATCGCATTACAATTACGATAGTTGTCCTTCGAAAAGGCGAACAGATATGGCTAAATCGACTCAGATCGTAATTCTGGCCTGTAATATGCAATATATACATTTGCATATCCGTAACCTTTCTATATAAAACTGCAAAAATAATAAACCATTTTTTGTAATTAATTATTATATCATATTACTATTATATATAGGCATTCATGCTGCTAGATTTAGGTCGTCAAAAGTAGCTTCTGGAATTCTAATGTATTTTACAAAATCGACCCTGTCGTATACACAAGACTACAGGGATTTCTGAAAATTGTTGAAAATTTTGTAGCCCCAAAAAAAAAAAAAAAAATACACAACCTTTTTCAACTTTTAGACCATTTACGTACAAATAGTAATGTGTGTTTAGTAAAATGAACACAAGAAATACAGGGAATATTAAAAAAAAAAAACATATTGGTAGAAAGCAATTGGTTAGTAGTGAAACATATTTAAATTAAAGTGCAAATTATATAGAAAATATATTAAATTCATATTAATATTTCTTTCTTTATTTTTTTTTTATTATTTTTTGTTTTTTGAATGAAAATTTATACTGAACCTTTTATTTCATTTTTTTTTTGTAATTGATAATTTTATATTTTTTTTAAACTTGAATATAATTTTTATGTAATTTTCTTAGTTTTTAAAATCGAAAAAATTTAGTTTGCATTGTAGCATGTTGAAGGAAATTTTTCAAAAAAAAAAAAAAAAAAAAAAAAAAAATTAACGATAATTTTTTTTCGGTTATGCAATTATTATTTTTTTTTTGTATTTAGCACGATTAATTTTATATTTAATAGATATGTATGCGTATATATATATACAACATATATGTATGCATACGGGTATACGAAACACAGCTAAACTCTACAGCAAGGCCATTTTAAAATACAAACACAGGATGAAAATAAAATATCAAATGAACATTTTACTGACTAACTAACAATTACAAGAATTTGAAACTCAAAATTACGAGTACGAATATATAGTAGTAGTAGTAGTAGTAGTAATAGTAGGTACGAACGATTAGTTAATAATAATAATAAGTAGTACGTTAGTAGTTGGTAGAGATTGGTTAGTTAGTAACGCTAAACTAGCTAAACTAATGTTAGTAATTACTAAATGTAACTTTATACAATAAGAGTGCAAATATTTCTATACATAAAATGTATGAATTACATTTACATTTATGCTATTACGATTAGCAACTTTAAAACGACGACGACGACGACGACGACGACGATTACGAAATTATTCATAAATCACGACAATGACCAATGATTGTAACAAAGCTACAAAAGTTACTATGCAAAAAACTCAACGGACAACAATGTATGTACATAGTTAGATAATAATTAGGTACATCATCGCTGCAATTTAAACAGAAGAAATTTTCAATTTTAAGCAATTTATATGATCGATAGAAGTTTCATGTAATTTCTTTCTTTTCTTTCGCAAAATTGACAGAGTGTTGTAAGAATTAAAGAATTAAATTAAGAGAGGGTCTTCAATAGAAATAATTGAGAGAGAGAGAGAGAGAGAGAGAGAGAGAGAGAGATTTACTTATAATAGAAATTCATTTTGGAAAATAATAATATATGATTTTTATTTGGTATCGTAAGAAAAAGCATGCAATTTCTTCTTACCAAATACCACAATACACATACTGACAGAGAAAATAATAAATCTAAATTTTGAATTTCGAATACAGACATTTTTGAAACTAACATACTTATGTCAAATTTGAGAAAAAAGAAAAGCAAAATTGCAATCACAACAGATCGTAATTATAAATTGTAGCCTAAAATTGCAAACGACTGTTTGTTGTGGCTTGTTTGTGTTTTTCACATTTACACTCTGTCAAAGTATATCAGGAGTAATAGACTAAAATTCGAGTAAATTTGGATTTTTTTGTTATATCTATTCTGTTACATCAACAATTGTGGATGGGTGGGTAATTCTATTACGAATATATATTTAGTAGCTAATATCACTCTATGAACGAGTAAGTAATGTGATGCACCACACAAAACCTATGTTAATATCAGTACTAGCAAATGAACATATTAATTATATCAATAGGATTGTTGCGTTCGCCTAAAACTATGCTAAATATTTTTTTTTTTAATTTTGATTATATAGGTTTACCTACAAGGAATTTTGATTATAATTCTAACGTATAGTAGTGAACCTACTTCACTGTACTTTTACACTAATTATCTAATATATAAGTTATGGTGTGTGTGCAATGGTCAATAAAATGCTTTTTTTATAAATATTATGCATATTTGAAAAAATAAATAATATAATTCTAAAAATGTATGTTTCTTTCGAATGAAAAAAATTTGCTAATTTGACATTTCTATATTTTATATTTTATTTTATATTTTATTTACTCAGTAGCACTTTGTGGCTTAGTGGCTAGACAGAAAAATCACAAAAACATTCATCATAGAAATGTGCATTGGAACTGGCGTTATATGTATTTTTAAAAAATATGTTTGAGGTTAGCTTTATTGCACATTAAAAATGCTATAGAAATTCACAAAAATTGTGCTAAAAAGATAAAAAAAAAATCGTGGAAATGAAATCATATTTAATTCTATTTTATTAAGCAAATTTGAAATGGTATTGATTTCTTTTGTCATCATCGAAATATATCAATTTAAGCAGCCTTTAACACAGCGCAAATAGCTAATGAATTTGGAAACAGATGTTATTGCAATATAAGCTCTAGTAAAAAGAAATCCATTATTTTTGCATGACATCGGTACTGATAATATTGTTATTGTGAATCACATCGAAAAAGTACTAGAGAAATTCACAAAAATTCTGCCAAAATTATGAAAAAAAATCAAAAAAAAATTAAATAAAATTTACTACACCTTATATTATTCTAGTTTGCTTACAGAGCTGCAACTATGAAGTTTGTTCATAAAACGCAATGCATTTGAAAACACATGTCATAGTCATATTGAGAGATTTGTTCATAAAGTAAGATAATAATTATTTAAATTAAATATTTTGAGTTGATCGATTGAAAGCAAATACTCTTCAAATATGTATTAGATAAAATATACCAACCAATGGAAAAATCAAAAGTAAAAATTGTTTAACCGAAATATCAACTCTATGCATTAATTATGACATCTCAGGTATATTAGTCATTATCATCCGTCATTATTATCCGTTCGTGGTTCGAGGATGATCATTTTGCTCAAATTCAATCGGTTTGAAATATTCTACATTATGGTAAAATAAATCATTTAAAATTGTGAGATGTGCTCAATGTATGGCAAATTTAAATATATAAAATACAAAAATGTCAAAAAATTATTTTCCAAAAAAGTATTGCAAATTATCTCATATAAGTGCATTATTTTTCTTGACCATTGTATATACACATCTAATAGAAAATAATTGTAAATGCTATAAGAGCCTCGTTGTATTTGGGAGTTATTTTGAATTTAAAAAAAAAAAAAAAACATTTTTTTCATTACTCGTATTATTTTTGTTGTTGTATTTTTTTTTAAATATCATAGCTAATAATTAAGGCACAGTACAAATAATAAAAACGTATAAAATTGTATATTTTCGTTAATTCACAATAGGAATATCGTTAATATTCATTGAAAATTTGAAACTAAATTTGAAAAGCTAATATTGAGGGAAAACATTTGAGGCTAGGGTTAAATAAATTAAATACTTTTTGTATATAGTATTTATGTATGTTGTATATATTATTTTTATGAAAGGAAAGGCTAACACAAAAGAAAATTTATATCGAAATTATTATTAAACTGGTGCATAGCGGTATTGGAGATATGTTATGTTATTCTTTCATAAAAAATATTCATAAAAAATATATACGAAAAAAAAAAAAAAATTATATCTCTAAAAAGCATTATATGTATTTAGTATTTTGAAAAAGAAGTAGTAAAAAAAAAACTGCTCAGAAAAGTATAATATACTTTTAGGATTTAGTAAATGTATGTATATATTCGATCATATTCTATATGTAAATACATACGAGCATTAGTGGTACGTGCGGTATATATGTATTTGTTTTTTACTCTTCTGTATTAGTATGTGTGAGAGCAATATTGTAGTACTTTGTAATAGTATTACGACTAAAAATAGTTGTTGTAGCAGTAGTAGTAGTAGTAGTTCAAGTATGTTGTTAATATTTTATCATATGTAAGTATGTATGTATGCAAATGTACATGAGTAGCAAATTCTTCCTTGCAAATATATACCTAGTAAGTATATGGTAATTATTTATAAATATATAGCATGTATGTGTGTGTGCGTGTATGTATTGTCTATTTTGATTGTATTGCAAAGTATAGCAATGATACACACAATATTAGATTGCTGTAGGTGTTTCTTGTTATTAGTAGAGTAGTACTTAGTAATTGTAATAGTATGGTAGTGGTAATGGTGATTGTGGTAGTGGTATTGGTATTGGTGGTGGTAGTGGTGGTAATGTTTGCTTTTGTCTGTAATATAGATTTGTTTTTTTTTTTTTGCTTTTTTTTTTTTTTTGACTGAAACTTACCTATAAATAAGAAAAATATAAGTAAACCTAATTCCCGCATTGAGGCTTTCAGAGTTCGTCCTAATATTTGTAAACCCTTCGAATGCCTAGATAACTTAAATATTCGAAATACTCGAACTAATCGTATCACTCGTAATATTGCCAAGGACATAGCCTGATTCGATGACTTGTCCTAAAAAATTATAATTGGTAATGGTATGGTATTCATTTACAACAATTATGTATGAACGAGTATGTATATGTAAGTATATGTAGTTATGTATATGAAATGTATATGCAATTTATGTATTAAAGTGTATTGGTTTTTAATATTTAACATTTACATAGAATAGTAAGTATTTAATGTATTAGATATGATATATATATATAGAAAAATTTTAAAGAGAAAAAAAAAAAAGAAAATCAAAAATAAAGCAACAACATAAAAAATTGATTAGAAAATTATAAAGAGAATTTTATGCACACAAAAGAAACAATAATATTAGTTAGATAGATAGTAGTGAGCAAAAATATAGAGAGAGAGAAAGAGACAGCGAGAGTGAGCAATAGAGCGTTGTTACTGAGCGTAAAGAAAATAATACTAATAAAAAAAATTACAAATTCTAAAAAAAAGAAGAAAGAAACGTAAAAAACATTGCTATTGGCGTGAATCTCATATGAAATCTTTGTTCTAATGGGCTTTTTAATTTTTTTTTTTTTGTAATTTTTGACCAATTAAATGCAAATAAGCAAGCAAAAAAAAAAAAAAACCAAAGTGAACAAATTTTACATGTCATTGAGATTGATGCCAATACTCGTATGAGTATCAAATTAAAAGCGAGCAATATGTGTATAAACAAATGTATACAAATGTTTATGTAGTATAAAGTTTGTAAGCAAATGTATATAAACATTGTGTTGTTTGTTTGAATGGAATAGAGAGCATCATTGGAAGCAAAATTGAGCAAAATTGCTATTTTGTTTTGTTTTTTTTTTTTTTCAAAAATTTTATTTTGTTTGCTATTGTTGTTATTATGCGTATGCAACAGCGCGGCATTATTATTATTGTTATTATTAAGTAGTAGTAGTAGCAATCAAATACACAACAATATCAACAATGATGGCAACAATGATGATTGCAAAAAGAATTTACAAATTTCGCACACAAACAAACGTACCTGTGGACTGACTGGCGCTTTTGGAAGATTTAACGTATCCTCCTCTTCGGCGACGACGGTCGCCAATGTTATAAAGTACGGAATGATGGCGATTATGTCGATAACATTCATGACATCCCTGCAGAAATTTAACTTATTCGGACATGCGAGGAACCTATGGTTTATTTTCATATTTTTGTTTGTTTTTTTTTTCGTTTTTTTTTTATATTTTATTTAATTTTGTTTTTTGTTTGTTTTGGATTTGTTTTAGTTTTAAGTTTATTATCATTATTATTATTATAGTTTTTGTGGAGTAAGTATAGCGTAGAAGAGAATAACAAAAAAAAAAAAAAGACATACATAATTAAAATTAAAAATGTATACATACATCAATTATCATCATCAGTAATTAGCAGGATTGGCAGAGACTAATTTTAATTAATACATATTAGATCTACTTTTTATACATGGTACGATATATAGAGTTTTTTTTTTTCGTTGTTATTGTTTAAATTATATTTACAAAAAAATTAAAAAAAAAAAAAAGTAATTTCATACTATTTAGAGTTTTAGGAACAAGTCTCTCTTACCTGACAGTGAGTTCAAATGTAAACCAAATAATACATAACGTTTCTATGAGGAAGAAAGGATCTGTGATGTCAGGCACCTCATCTTCCTCGATTTTTGTGCCATTTGTTGTTGTATTGAACACCTAAAATATGATTCGATTAATACATTTATGCATAAAAATATGTGTGTAGTAAATACTTTTACGATATACTTAATTACACTATATGCAAAGGTTGGATGGATATAAAAGCATGGATGAGCATGTACAGAGGATTTTCAAATGATATTTCAAAATCATACATATATGAATTCTTACAACTTCGATGTCAAAATTGTTTGCCTTTTTCTTGATTTTTTTTTTTTTCAATACAATGATCGACATTCATTGGACACTTTTCTATGTTTTTTCAAGTCTTCTGAAAAGAGTGTTTACATCGAATTGCAGCGATTTTCTGTAATAATTGCTGAGGTAATTTTGGGGGTAGACGTTTTAGCTAAAGAGAAATTGTAAAATAAATCAAAAAAAAATATTTTGGGTGCCAACAAGTAGTGTCTCTTTAATGTGGATGGATAAATGGTAGGAGTTACAAATGGTTATTATTTACTTTTCTTTAGCATAAATTAATCATGCAATTGTATAGCAGCACATGTGTGACCACTTTCCAAACGAGACCTGACATTCCTCCAAATATTTAAATTTGTATGGAAAAATGCCTATGGATAGATCAAAGCACAGTACATTGAATTCTGTCATTGGTTCGTTATCCAATCTAACATCGTATACATCAATGAATTCTTTTAAAAAGTGGATATTGGTTATTGGACAAAAATTTGCAATGAAAGACTTCTAACAATGACAATGAAATTTTGAAAAAAATGACACTAGTGTCATGGCATGTCTTTTAATATACTCTCAATAGCTGTTGTATTAGAAGAGCCTTGAAAATGTATAGAATATCGATCACTGTAGACAAAGAACTTTATTTTAGCCAGGCGCTAAAAAGAATTTTTCTTATAAAATATTCATATTATTAAAATTCTATTATTAAATGTCAACATAGGTAAATGATACATTAGCCTGGCAATACTTTGAATATATTAGGATATACTTATTGTATGTATATATTTATGTACATATGTATGTATTACAATATAACAACAACAACAAAAAACCACATTTAAACATTTAATCATATAGTTAGTTAGTAAGAGGGTCTAACCAAATGGTTTTGATCATTTTCAAAAAAGAAGAAACGCTTCTGTTTTGACATCAAGTTGTGTGCATATAAAAAACAAATAAAAGACAAAGAGTATGAAGAAAATTAATATTACTAAAAAAAAAAAAAAAAAATACACAAGTGCAAGTATATATAATCAAATATATATATATATATGTATGACTTACCTTGTAATGCTTAAATTCGGGTAATGTTTCTAGACAAAATATAACAATTGATAGCAATATAACAAATACACTAATTATGGCTACAACTCTGGCGGCTTGTGAACTTTCTGGATACTCAAAGAGTAACCAGACTTTTCTTTGATTCTCATTATCCGGCAAGGGTCTTTCTTCTTCTTTAATAAAGCCTTCATCCTCTCTGTATTTGGAGGTGAATAAAAATGAAAGAGAGAGAGAGAGAGAGAGATAGACATAGAACAAATTAATGAATATTACTAATTAATTACTAGTAAACAGAATTTAGTTTTAACACAAAAATATTAAATTATTAAAATTCATTTAAAGATAAAAAGCAAATTTTGTTTCGAAATTTATTCTAATACATGGTCAGTGCATTCATTTATTAAATGCGTATGTATTAGTGATAACACAATGAGATACTAATGCGCTTGCAAACAGCGGAGTCCAGTAGAGGAATTAAAAAAATGTTTTTTTTTTGCAATTACCGAAGCGTAGCTGATAGGTAGACATACCAATTTTCTTTTGTGCTGTAGCATATATTGTTTGCTAATATACAGGGTTAGGCGATTGAAGTGTTACCAACTACACACACAGGTATATCAGTCAAACCGATATTGCCAACTACGTGAAATAGCCATACCAATAATAGCTGTTTATATTGATTACAAACTATCACAAGCATTTGCGACTAAGTTTTATAAAACAAAAGTTATTCGAAATGGAATTCAAACGTAATAGTGTGATTATGTTATATTTGGCCGAAAAATCACAACCAGCTATTGTTCGTGAGCTCAAACATCTCAAAGTGAATAAAATATTTGTGTATCGTACCATAAAAAGCAACAGCAACATCACCTGAAATGGTTCGGAAAATGAAGGCTCGACTTGAACGAAATTCACGTCGTAGTGGTAATCAAATGACCAAAGAAATGAAGCGAAGCATTCGACGCATATTCTAAAATCAACTCAAGGTAAAGCCTTACAGGTTCCAAAAAGGCACATGATCTTACATCAAAGCAACAAAACGTTAGACTCGAAAGAGCAAAGGAGTTGTTACGCTTGCACGAACGTGGCGAATTTCCAAATATTGTGTTCTTTGATGAGAAAAATTTCCCTATTGAGCAGTTCATAAACTCTCAAAATGATCGTGTTTATTTAACTGAATGCTTTTCCAGCCAACTGAAGTAATTTTCCATCTCAAGTAATGGCATGGGTAGCTGTGACAGCCGATAGGCGCTTTCCAATCGTTTTCATAGAGCCTGGTGTCCAAGTAAAAGCGACTTATTATCGGGAAAATATTTTAAAAGTTGCTTTAGAACTGTAGGCATGCAAATATTTCGGTCGTAAACCATGGATGTTCCAACAAGACTTGGCATCGTCTCATAATGATCGTGTGAGCCAGGAATGGTTAAAAAATCTTGTTCCGCACTTCACTTCGTCTATACAATGGCTTCGAATGCACCAAATGCAAATCCGATGGACTATTCCATCTGGTCCATTTTGGAGAGCAAGGTAAGGAATAAAAAATATGTTAGTATGGATGCGCTGAAAAAGGCCATTGTTCGGGAATGGGCCAAAATACCGGAATATCACATTTGTGAAGTATTGAACTCAATTTTTCACCGTTTGAATGCCATAGTCAAGGCAAAATTGTGGCCACCTCCGGCTAGAGTTGATGGATTTTGAAATTTTGATTATTTCCACAATTTTTGTTGAAATTGAATCAATAAAAAATAATTTCACACATAGAAGATATGGTCGCTGGAATAGGTAACACTTGAATCGCCTAACTGTTGATATATTTATGGCACCTTTTCTTATGAGTGTTATAAATGGAGGCATGTAATCAATATTTGTTTGACTATTTTTACAAATATAAAGGCTGTCTTTGAAAAGAGTACTAAAATCTAAAATAATTGCAATTTTTCTCATTGTGTTATCATCACTATCATCATCATCGTCATTATCTTTCACTCATAAAACGAAACTTTACTAAAATACGATCGAGTTAATTATATGACGCAAACTAAAATTTAAAAAAACACAAAACAAAAAATCCAAAATTACAATTGCCTATATTCAAATCAACATTTGTTACATTTGTTTTATATAAAATATTTTTTGTTTGGTTTTTTGTTTTACAGTGTATTATTTAAATTTGATATTCTCTTCTCAAAATGCTCAATTAATATTGTTTGTTTCTTCTTGCATGCTGTGCATTGCGATGTGATTTCTTTTACGACGACGATTTGCTTGTTTGCTCCACTGTGTGTATGGTGTGTGTGTGTTTGGCTATGTTACTCAATCTTGCTCTGCATTTGCATCCATTATATGTTGTGCGCTCTCAGCTACTAGTCAGCTATCCAAAGTTGACACATTGTTGTACAATACTACATGTTAGGCTACATATTTATGAGAATGTCTAAATGTCTACATGTGGCGGTGGTGGTGGTGGTGGTGGTGGTGGTAGTGGTAGTGGTGGTATGTCGTCATGATGTATGCGGATATATTGTTGTTGTGTGTTTGTGAGTATTTTATTGTTTTTCTATTTGGTGGTGTGCATTTTTTGCATTTCAATATAGCACATCTGAGCTAAATAGCTTGCCACGGGGCCGGCCACATACTCCCTCCGTTGTCGTATGAACAAAATTTTAAGCTGGTGGTCAAGTGATTAATCATCTTGTGTTGTTTGTTGTGATTCATCGATTTTGATTTCACTTTTGATTTTTTTTTTTTGTGTACATAGAATTTGTTGACAAAATTTTGGTCCAATTGTATTTTTTTTGAAGTTTTTAGTGTTGTTTTTTTTAGTATTATTTTACAATTAGGGAAAGCTGGAGAATATTGCTAAAATGGCAAGGCAAACTATTTGTAATCATTTTTAGAGAAATAATCTGATTTTTGAAAATTTTAAAAACAAATTTAAATTTTGAAAGCATTCCCCAGCTTTCCAAACATTTTGATTTTTCGAAATACGCATTTGCATTCAACTCAAAGAAACTATCGTTTATTTGTATATAAATTACATATAAAATAACAATGAACTAAAAACAAAAACAACAACAACAACAGCAGCAGCAACAACAACAGCAACATTAACAATAACAATATGTATTAGAAAATATGTTCTTCATTTTACGGTAATTTTTTTTCAACTTTCAATTTTTAATTCAAATTGCATGTGAATAGCTCTGATTTTTTAATTATTGTAATTTGTATGTGTGTGTGTGTGGTTATGCCTCAGTGTGTTCTTAGATGTGTTTTCAGCCATTTTTCAACATTCAACATTATATACATATAAGTATTATTAACTAACTACATAAGCAACCAATTCAATTAATTTTTCCATGAACCAATTAAATCGAACAAGTTGCACATCATGTTGTGCTCATCATCAAATTCATTTCATCACAATCAAATTTTTTTCATTTTTAATTTGCATTAATATGACAGCACACTTCTTACCTGAATTTATTAATTGCTTGATCACCTAATTCATAAAATTTTATTTCTTCACTAAATACGTCTAAAGGGACATTGACCGGTCTCCGTAGTCGACCACCTATAATGAATGTTGTGTATAAGAATGTGACAAGAGGACATATAGACGACATATGTATATATATATATATATAGTGAAAGAGAAAGAGATCGAATGAAAATGAGTTACAGTGAGAATGGGATAGAGAGAGAGAGAGAGAGAGAGAGAGAGAGAGAGAGATAGAGATATTTACGTTGTATGAATGAGAAAAAGGACATATACACAAAAATAAAAAATTAAAAAAATAACAATTAATTTTGAGATGATCGAATAAATAGGAAATATTTGTAAATTTGAATGTGAAAAAAAAAGAGAGGAAAAAGAGCAAAATTTTTTTTTATTAGTAATTATATTAAATTATTCTTAAAATATCAAATATATTTCGTTGAATAAAATTTGTAAACAATTTGACTCAGCGAAAAACATAAAATTTCAATAATTTTCAACATTTCTTGCGATGAATCATAATTTTTGTAGGTGATCCGCTCAAATAAATACAGATATGGGATAAGTAAATTTCGAGGAATTTTTTAGAAGGAAATTTTATTGGGGGTCATTTTCACTGGTTTCACTCTATAGGCGATTTCTGGGCAGATTTTCAGTTTTTTTTCGGCAATTTTGTATGGGAGTCCCCTTAACATGTGGAAATAGTAGAAATTTACATTACTATAAGGATGATTTCTCGGGTTATTAACCGATTTTCAGATGTTTTTCGAACATTTTGTATGAGAGTCCCCTTAAAGAAAATAGTAATGAGGCTCGGTTTCACTGGTTTCAATGTTGAGGTGATTTCTGAGCAGATAGTGTCGATTTTCAGTTTTTTTTTTTTGCCATTTTGTATGGAAGTCCCCTTAACAGGTGGAAATAGTCGAAATTTATTTGGGGTCTGTCATTCTGTATATTATTCTAAGAGTGATTTCTGGGGTTATTAACCGATTTTCAGATGTTTTTCGAACATTTTGTATGAGAGTCCCCTGAAAGAAAATAGTAATGAGGCTCGGTTTCACTGGTTTCACTGTTGCGGTGATTTCTGAGCAGATAGTGTCGATTTTCAGTTTTTATTTTTTTTGGCCATTTTGTATGGAAGTCCCCTTAACAGGTGGAAATAGTCGAAATTTATTTGGGGTCTGTCATTCTGTATATTATTCTAAGAGTGATTTCTGGGGTTATTAACCGATTTTCAGATGTTTTTCGAACATTTTGTATGAGAGTCCCCTGAAAGAAAATAGCAATGAGGCTCGGTTTCACTGGTTTCACTGTTGAGGTGATTTCTGAGCAGATAGTGTCGATTTTCAGTTTTTTTTTTTTTTGGCCATTTTGTATGGAAGTCCCCTTAACAGGTGGAAATAGTCGAAATTTATTTGGGGTCTGTCATTCTGTATATTATTCTAAGAGTGATTTCTGGGGTTATTAACCGATTTTCAGATGTTTTTCGAACATTTTGTATGGGAGTACCCTTAGACGATGGAGATAAATTATCCAAACTTTATGTTTCGATGAGTTAAATAGTTAAAATTTTAAGCAAAACCATTAAATCTTAATATAAATAGAAAGTAATGAGTCGTAAATAATTTCCGTTAGAAGATATTTTTGATATATGCTTCTGATAGATGTATAGTAAATGAAGCGATGGGTTTGAGAATATCATACATCAATATTTTATCTTCTTTGTGCGCTTAGTAATAAATTTAAGAAAGGCCGATACGATATATCAAGGGGTTAACCCTTAAGAAATTATATTTAATCCACAAAATTCCAAAAAGAGAAGAAATACAAACTTTATTGCTCAATTTTGCTTGGAAATGCTGAAAATTGCATAATTGAGCCTTCAACGCATTTTGCAATTTTTTAAGAACGTTTTTGTTTTTTAACTCAAACTGAATTTAGAAAGGATTTCAGACATCCAAGACTAAGATAAAAATGAAAAAGGAGGAATTAGTGGAATTGTTTCAAAATTCATAAGTAAAATATTCATGGAACGACGCTTTATCACGGTATTTTTCTCAAAAATTTAATTTACTCCAAATATGGAATATTTTAAAATATATAAAAGCTCATTACTTTCTGAATGTGACCTATAATATTAAATTAATCAGCATTTTCATACATTTTCATAAGAATTCGACCACATTTACTAGTTGCCAACAACAACAACAACACTCTTACTTACCGCTTTGATAATAGTATAAAATCGCATCGAAGCTCGGTCGACTACGGTCAAAAAAATATTCATTTCTAAGCGGGTCAAAGTATCGTAATCTCCGTGCTGGATCCCCCAATAATGTATCCGGGAATTGATTTAACGTTCGTAATTGTGTTTCAAACCTTAACCCGCTTACCTGCAAATACATATAAATGAAGCAACGAAAATTTGTTTTTGTTTTTTTTTTTTTTTTGTTTGGAGGATTAGAGCAAAAAAAAAAAAATAAATAAATGAAAATAAAACTGTAGTATAATTTTAAGCAAAATTTTTAATACTCATACATATGATTGAATGAATAGTTTGATGGTGATTTGATTGTTATATCTTGTTATTTCAATAAACTTACATTTATAACGACTCTTTCACAAAAATCATGATCATGAGGAATGGGTTCAAAGTGTTGCGGCCCGCCACCAAAGCCATGACCTGCCCCCCCTTCTTCGTCTTGACTGCTCAATTTGGGTAAAGACCTAATATGAAAACAAATAGAGAAAGAAAGAGAAAATTTATTACAAATATATTCATTCGATTTACATGCACTATAAAATTTTGCAATTGTTGAAGCTCATTGAATTTGATTTCATTTGGAATTGCCATTGCAATATACGACTCTTCGTATATATGTTATGTATGTCAGCATAATGTATGATTCTCTGCCAAAAATTTATATTAAATAAAAAAGCAAAAAAAATCTGAAAAATCAAATAAAATTACACTTTCACTATATGTACAATCTTTACAATGTAATTTGGCAATGTTTGCTATTCGCGCACAATTTCATTCAATTTGTTCAACATCAACGCGTGCTACATTTGGCTGTAAGCAAAACTACATATATCTAATTGTATGAAATTTGGCAATGTGCTGAAGCCAAATAACACTTGTTGACGTGTGCAAAGGGAATGATGATGATGATGATGCTGGTGGTTGTTCTATATCATCTATATAGGATTATGATGCATTTGATGCATGTAATTGTTATTATAGCTATTAGTTATACTCGTACTTATATTTTGGCCTCTCTAACGCTATGTGTAATTTAATTCAATCAAAGTTTTTATTTGTATACCCCAAACACACTTAAAGAGTCAAGGCTATATTGATTTTATAATTTTATACAATATAAAATCCATAAGGAGATATGACAGTTATTCAAATATTAAGTATATTATTCATCCGAATCAGCAGATGGTTCAATTGAGCCATGTGTGCATGATAACTGCAATAAATATAGAGCAGTCGAACTGAAAATAGTTACCGATATTTATTTTGAACAATGACCATAGAACTTCGTATTTCGTAGAGAAATATAGTGTTACAAATCTAAAATTCGGTATATCAAATTATTTTATCGATTTATCGATTTATCGATTTACCGATTCATCGATTTATCGACTTATCGATTTATCGATTGCATGTTTTTAGGCTTTCCGCATAGAAATTCATCACCTAAATCATTTTGGATAACGGTATTTCTGCCAACAGACAAAACGTATTGAATTCGGCGTGACTGTATGAAAATTCCCACTAGCTTCCATACAAAATTATGTTTTTGAATAAAGTTATCGAGCTTAAACTTGATGTATTAAGTTAGTTTAACAAAGAAAAGTACACATTTCAAAATGGCTGTAATCCGATAAAAATTACACCTACCTCCCAAACAAAGATATGTTTTCGAACAAGTGTTTTTCAATTTGATGTACGTAAAATTAAAGTTTTTTATTTTATTTTTTTTTTTTTTTTTTTATGTGGCACTTAAAGCCCCAAAGGGCTCATTGGCCGAGCTTCTCTTCCATTACTGTTGTGCGTCTTAAATTTGGACAGTATTAGAAGGGACCTACTTATTTTAGCCGGTTCCGAACGGCAGAACACTTGTGACATCACTTTTTCTGAGCTTTGTCACAGAGTTCTTTAAGAAGCTTTTTCATGGCAAGTCGTTACTGTCGGAAGAATTGCCAATTGCTTGCCGACAGGTGGGTACCATTCGAAAGAAAAATCTTATCGATATTAAATTTGTTACGCATCAGCCGGGGATTGAACCACGACCTACAGATCAGAAGGCGAACACACTAACCACTGAGCTACGGCACCCAAATTAAAGTTATCGAGCTGAAATTTGCTATATAATAACATTTCTACCAATGAATTGGTTATTTTCAAAAGTTATCATAATTGAATGAAATCCAGATATAGCCCTCATACAAAAGGATATTTTCGAAAATAGTTTTTCAAACTTTAAGGGCATAAATTTCAAGTTTTCTTGGTAAGGCAGGTTATTTCTTTAGACAAAGAGAGGCAATTTACAAAATGGATGCAATTGACAGTAAACCATTCCAAACTCCCATACAAAATAGTATTTTCGAATATATATTTTCTGACTTTTTACATATTAATATAGAGCTATAAGCACGAAACATAGTGAAAAGCAATATTTTGATTAATTACTATATATTTTTGAAAATGGTCATATTCATATGAAAAACATAGTAACTTATCTATCCATCTTTTCGCAATCATAACACACACAAGTTGATTTATTTCATAATATTGATTGAATGATAATTTCTTACAGATGCATAAAATATTATATATCAACATATTGTAAGTAGTTGATTTGATTCAATTTGATTTGTTATTGGCACAAATCATCGCATAATGTTGAAGGCCATTAAACTTATCATCAATCAATCAATATATGAATGGAGACAGGCAATGAATGCAACTACTCAATAAACTACTTAATAAGTGAGAAAAATACAATAATATAATAATCATAAAATTGCAAGTCTATGCAAGAAAATCCTAAAGATGAGAATTATAATAAGTATTATATCATTCACTCATACTTATACAATGTACATATGTATCTATATAGGAGGTACTCGTTATATCGTTGAGAAGATGCATACATACGTACAATATAAATGTCAACCACCAATAGATATACTTGACAGTAAAATAAAAATAAAAAAATAAATATATTTGTATACATCTCTAGTCAAGGCTTAAAATGAAGCAAATTGCATAAAGATCCTTGTGAATCAAAATCGCAATTGTAGCAAATATGCTACACTAATAGAGAGGGAGAGCCAAAAAGTGTGTGTGTGTGTGTGTGTGTGAGAGAGAGAGAGAGAACGCGCAATAGCTGACGAGGCTTGTAAGAAAAAAAGTATAATAAGCGCATAGAAAATAAAAATAAAATAAAAAATCAGAATAGCAAATAGAATATTTAATAAAAATATATAGAAAAGTAGACAAAAAAATATAATTTAATTCCATTTGCATTACTACTACTAAGTATTGTTCGACGAATGAGCATGAAGCAGACAAAGCAGGCTAAATTGAGCAATAAGCGTATGACAACAACAACAACAACAACAACAACAACAACAACAACAACAACAACAACAACAACAATGCCAGCAACAAGAAATTTAATATAATAAACTTGAATGAAAGCTTGCTTTACTATGCTATTACATTTTCTTATCGAATGACGTCAGAAAAATGGTGTACAAACTAGTGCATAGACAGATACTAATAATGGATCTTATATACTTAAATACAAAAATATATTCATACAGAGCAAGAAATAGGACATAAATGCTTTATAAAATATATATGTGCAATTGTGTATGCATTATTGCGACAGAGTAGTCCAAAGTAATGCATTCAGCTTCTAATATAATTGTGCATGTATTAGTATAAGCAGGTATACATATTTGCATGTAATCGCATGTATATGTATTTGTAAATTCGTTACCATTTTATATTTTTATATTGATCAATGAAAAGTTCATTGCATTGTATAGGATATACCTTCACATACTATTATAATACAAATGCTGGTAAATGCAGACTGACAATAGCATGTTTGTATATGTGTATAGGTAGTACAATGGTATTTGACAGCAACAGACCGTACACATTAAACAAACAAAAAAAAAACCACAAAAAAAAAAAAAATACAAAAACCAAAAAAACAAAAACAATCATCAATATGATCATGATCATCTTCATCGTCGTCAACGCTAGACTACTATCAGCCTTTAGTCGATTATGATCATTCTGATACATATATCACTACTATTTTCTTTGAGAAGATATTTTAAAGCAGATTTTCACTGCCAAAATAAGTGTTGATTACTTATTATAACGAATAATTTATTATTTTCCTAAAAATATGCAATACTATTGAATTAAACAAGCCGTGATTAGAGCCGGTGACTTTGTGCATAAAACTTCAGTGTTCCAAGCACCAAAAGCTGTTGCTTTTATTGCTCTCAATTATCATAGATGTATCCACCCATTCAACCAGGCAAGCTTCATTGATGTATTTTGATGTTGTCGACGTCACAAGTCACCACAATCATTCCCGCAACATTCAACGCCATCACGCCATCAGTATAAAGGGTACAATTGCATCTATGTATATTATAGAAGTATATATGTCAATAAATACATATGTATTCCATATGTATACCTAAAATTGTATGTACCTATACATATAATGCCGCTGTCGTAACAGTTGTGCAGTGCAACTACTGTACAAGAGCAAAAATATTTGCGGCAACATAAATTGTATATGTATGCTTTGAGTGCATACATATATATATATACATATGTATATATGTACAACAAGTTCCAACAATGGCATACATGCACTCTATGTATAAAACATGCTGCATATCCGTCGTGTGACGTATACAATACGACAAATAATATTGCATTTAGGTAAATGATGATGATGATGGCAATGTTGATGATGTTGATGATGATGATGATGATGATGATGACGATGATGGAATATAGGTCAGCAGTGCCATTCATTGTATATAGAATATGAATACACACACATACATATACATAGTACGTAAGCAGCATATCGTTGTGTATGATTGCGCACAAAGTTTATTGTGCTGGCATTGTTGCTATTTTTGCTGACTGCTTATGCTGAGTATGACGTCACATTTTATGCCGCATATACAATACATATATAAAAATTGTATATGTATTGAATGCATTTCTATGCGCTTGTATTCATATATGTACTGTATTTGACCTATTTCAACATTATTGTATGTATATATGCCTAAGTATATGAAAGAGTCTGTGCATGTACTTACAAATCTCTAAACTTGTATGTATGTGTGTGTTCGTATTGATGCTATTGTTTTTCAAAAAAAAAAAAAAAAAAAAAAAAAACAATGATGAAAATGTCCTTTCTTTGTTCTATTTTTAGCTACCAATAACATTTAATTTAATCAATTCAAGCATATAAGTATAAATGTTTTTCTTGCGTTATTTTTCATTTGGTTGACTGCACAAATGGTCAAATAATATTGACTGCAATAATTTGATCAAATTTAGTTAGTCGAAAATTCATAGAAATCATTTAAAGTGCAAATGAATACGTGAATATAGAAAATTGCTTGAGTTACACATGTTCATTTTATTTGTTCCAATTGAATACTAAATTCATTGAGCTTCGAATTGTATCAAAATATCGGTGGAAATAATGTTTTGTAAATTAACCGCAGTAGAGTAGTAGAGCCATCTTTCGCCCCACAAAACTGACACTCTACAAGACACTCATCATACCCATGCTGCTCTATGACGCAGAAGCATGGGTTGTGTCGCAGACGACTGATGCAGCCACGCTTGGGGTGTTCGAGAGAAAAATTCTTCGCAAAATCTTCGGTTCTGTTCGCGTCGGTGACGACTATCGTATTCGAATGAATCATGAACTATACGAGCTAGTGGCTAGGTCATTTTGTGCTTATGGATGAAGAAGCTCCGGCGAAAAAGGTGTTTGAAACGGAAGCCACTGGACGACGACGGAGAGGCAGTCCATACCTCCGATGGAAGGACCAGGTCGTGGAAAACCTGTCTGCGCTTGGTGTAACTGATCAGAGAAGGTGCACACAAAGTAAAGACACCTGGAGCGAGCTGCTGCGGTCGGCCGTTATCGGCTAAAAATCTCGAATTTTTGGAAAAAGTAAAGGTGAGCCGATGAAAGAAAACAGCATGCAGTCTTGAGCCTTGAGAAAATTCTCAAGAAATGATTACTTTGATGAGACGTTTGATAAAAAACCCTTAAAGAATATTTCCAAAATGAAAGCTGTTACTTTTTCTAGTATACATTATGGGTTGTATATGAAATTTTATCAAAATTGAATTAGCGCAACTAATACCAGAATTAAAGTGCTTGAACTACAAACGAATATTAACCTATTGGCTAATGAATGTAAAACCTGAAGGATTCGACTAGCTCGATTTGAAAAGTTTATATCAGAATGTGTCTTCTTTATTTACAGTTCGAATATGTATATATGTACAGTAGGCTGTACCTTAAAAAAAAAAGTGCGCCGCACACTATCGAATATGAATTGTTTTTACAAGCTAATTTCGAAAACATTTTTTTATTTTTTTTTTTTGGTCGAACGTAGGGGTCGCCCATTTAAATTTTTCGTTATATCATCGGCATTTACAGTCGGATTTTATAGTGTGATATATCGATGGTTTTGTCTTGAGAAGATCAATTTCTGCTCCAAAGATCCTTAACCTCAAGTGTCCCATTGTAGTATTTACCCATCATACATCAGTTTCTATCGCCCTAATGTACCACTCTAATGGCAAAAAATTAAAGCTCGTAAAAAATTATTAAACTTTTGCCAAGGAAGTATTTTGATTATTCCAGTAGAACTCTTTAAAAAATATGCTTCAATGTTTTTTGCCGAACGTAGGAGTTGCCTTTTTAAATTTTTCGTCATATCTTCGGCTAGACCGATACCAACGGGTAAATACTACACTTGAAGTTAATGATCTTTGTGGCAGAAATTGGTCTTCTCGAGACAAAAACATCGATATATCACACTAAAATTTAAATGGGTGACCCCTACATTCGGCCAAAAAAAAAAAAAATTTTTTTTTGTTTCGAAATCAGCTAGCAACTCAGCGGCGAACTTTTTTTAATTTGCCTATAAAGTGGTACGGTCTAATGTACAGTGCAGTAGATCTGTATAAATTTACATAGAATGGAATTGCATTAAAAGTTGAACCAATTTAGACAAAAAACAGAAATTTATTTCTAACTTTGGTGTCAGAAACTTACTTGAATACGAAAAATCATTAAATTAAGAAATGAAAATTATTCGATTTTTAGTAATATTTTTCAATGACATTTTGATAGAAGCAAACATCTGACAACTGAGCACATTTGTGCTCAACTTATGCTTCACTTTATCTTCATTCGAGATCTTTAACTTAAATACCATACATAGCCTTCTGCACTGTGTATGAATGTAAATCAATAGAGAACATCAATCATTCAATACAATAGCTATCCAAGGGTCTTATCAGCTGTAATCGATTTGCAACTGACAAGCCAATTGACGTATAAAGATGCAAATTGGAAATATATATATATGTATAGGTATACATATACTTCAATATATATAAGTAGATATGTATTGTTAGGTAAGTACCTAAATATGTATGTATGAATTCAATATGTGATGACGTGACGTCCTATATGTATTGTACATATGTACAATATATTGAGTGAGCAATGCCTTGAAAAGATAATACCCATTGGGGAAGGGAAACATAAAATTGTATGACAGTTAACATTAACCGTTTTGAATCTAAATCGTCTAGCATACAATGATTCCATTCCATTATTGCTGCAGTTGAATATGAACAATCAAATTGAAAGAGAATGAATGAAGCGTCTCATTCAATGCTAGACCATACTGGTTCAAGATGACCACACTATGGATGTGGTAGATTGAAGCAATTGCTACAGAAATTAGTGCATGGTAGGCATAATCATATAAATTAGATTATGGTTGTGGTTATAAAATAGAATCGAAAATTACATTTTCACACGTCATTCCATATAAATAGATGCGAATATATACACGTATGAGTGAGTCAATAAAAAGAGGCAATACTGCAAATCGGCTGACCCGAAAAATACTTGTTTTTTTTTTATGATGAAGAGAAGTTCGAAGGCAAGGGAACATTACACATATTTCTTTGTAGGTATACCGAAACGACGTAACGGATAAGAACGCCAATACACCTAAGAGAGCTTGATTGCTTGTGTTTGAGTGGGTTTAATGTTTGTACGTAGATATGTGTGTGTGTATATATGGGTGGGCAAGTGTGTAAGCGATGTAATAAAAGTTGTACTAATCAACAATGATGGTGGTTTTATTTTAAGAAACTGCAAATACATACATACACGGAATATATGTATATGTAGAATAGACACTGTAATTATTAATTGCTTTATTTATATTCAACATTTTCATTATCAGCTGCAATTATTGTTGTTCTATGTATGTGTATGGCATATGGTGTATTGTATGCAGTTTAAAAATAGTCACAACACAAGTGTTTGTGTTTTCAATCACGGAGGCAAAAACTATAAACACACATATACAATAAAAACGATGTGGATGTGGATACTCTATACCATTAGCACTTTCTTTGCTGCACATTTCTTTTGTTTATCGTATCTCCTCTTTTTTTCAACCTCACCCTTGGAAATTATTTTAATATTAGAAATGTTAAAATAAATTCAAGAAAATTGTTTAATACAGTTCTAGAGTTGTAAACAAATTTATATATTTTATTAATTGTTTCATTCAAGTTTTAAAGTTTGATGCATACCTAGAGTAAATGATTAACTGTACACTGAAACCATTGAAAAATATTTTTGGACTAATTAAATATTTCGATTAATTCTGAATTTTATTCAATCAAAAAATTTTTTGAATATTTAGCTATTCTTTGTTTTTGAAAGTTGATTAATCGATTAACTGATTAATCAGAATTTTGATTAATACGATTTTTTGATTAAACGTTTAATCGTCCTAGAATAAATAATTTTTTTTCATATATTTTTCAACTAAAAATTAAATTTTTTTTTGATTAATTGAAATATAATAATTTGTAACATTGTAATACTTGCAATATTTTGATTAACAAAATACATTTGTATGTATTATTGGTATACAAGTATATTTTAAACGATTTTTTCCTGATTGTGAGGCTTTAAGTAGAGTAATCTCCTTCAGAAGCTACAACTTTTTATCAACCGTCGCAATGGAACCGCACATCTTTTGAGGCCAAGAACATATCGACCCAATTTTTGATACCTTCGACTGAAGTGAAACGTATTGCGGACAAGGCATTCTGCATTGATCGAAACAAGTTGTAGTCAGAGAGGGGGGCAATGTCTGGACTATATGGCGGATGGAGTAAGACTTTCAATCTGTTATTTTCCAAGTACATTTTAATGGGTTACGCAACATCTCATTTTTGATATTGCAGTATTGCCATGGTGGAAAATAAATGACTTGTGTTTGATCACCCATTTCGACCGTTTTCGATTCAATGCCCACATTAATTTCATAAGTTGTTGTCCGTAGCGTTCCCCATACCCTTCTGATTGTATCAAATATACAGCATCGCCTTCGAACTATGGAGATTCTTTGGTTTTGAAGTCGATTTGGCTGGATGACCAGGCCTCACATATGACTTTTGACAATTAGGGTTGTCGTAATAGATCTGTTTTTTGTCTCCAGAATGATACGACATAATCGGCATGAACACGCGAGCAGTCGGTGCAGCATTCTCAGAGTTAGAAAGAGAGTCGCGTCGGATGGGTCTTACGGTGAACGAGGGCAAGACGAAGTATCTAGTGTCAACAAACAAAGAGTCCCGGCATCTAGGACAGCACGTCACTGTTGACAACTACGCTTTTGAAGTAGTAAGGGACTTTGTCCTAGGATAACTCTTGCTAACAGGTGTTACTTTGGGCTGAGTAAGCAATTGAGAAGTCGAGCCCTCTCTTGAAGAACGAAAACTACACTCTACAAGTCGTTCATCATGCTTGTCCTTTGGAGAGTTTTCGAGAGAAAAGTCTTACGCAAGATCTTTGGACCTATTTGCGTTGGTGGCGAATACCAAATAAGGTACAACCATGGGCTGTACGAGCTGTATGCCGATATTGACATAGTAAAGCGCATCAAAATCCAGCGGCTGCGCTGGCTAGGTCATGTCGAGCGAATGGAAGAACACGCTCCAGCTAAGAAGGTGTTATATTCGGAACCCGCTGGAGGACGACGCAGAAGAGGAAGACCTAACCTCCGGTGGAAAGACCAAGTACTGGAGAACCTGACGGCGATTGGAATTTCTAACTGGCGCCAGCTAGCGAAGAACAGAGATGGCTGGCGAAGCATGTTATTTTCGGCCTAAATCGATATCCGGTTGTTATGGCCACATAAGTAAGTAAGTAAGTAAGTAATGACACGATGCAAAAAAAAGTCCAATTGTACCGTTGAAACAGAATTTAAAATATGCAAAATCGTCTTCGATGTCTCTTGGTTTCAGTTCAAATAGAATCTAGTTTCTCATGTTCAGCAAGCTCATTTTGAGTTTGACATGACTTCTTCGTCCAATAACGCCTCCAATTTAGCTTCTTTGATACAAGGGATCACCACTTTTGAACCGTCTAAACCCAAAAGCACAAATTAAAATTGATGCAGCATATTCTCCATAAGCCTCACACAGCATGCGATGTATTTCCGCTGCAGTTTTCTTCAAATGAAAACAAAAAAGCAACGCTTCCCGCAAATGGGATTTTGTAGGCACAAAAGTTGACATAGTCGGAGCTAATAATAATATGTTGTTTACACTTCGAAAGAGTGACGATAGTTGCCATATTTTACGGTGCAATTTAATACTACAAACGGCCTCTGTTGAAAATCATTTAAAATATTATTGTACACCCCATATACCGGTCACCAGTCTGGAGCCGAATGGGGCTGAAACTGGTAGTATATTCGGCAACGAGGTCTTACCAAAAGACTTTAAAATTGATACCACGGGTGATCAGATTGGAATCCCTCCAATCTGATCATTGGGAATGGCCCTTCAGGGAGCTTTTGGTGGTAGTTGTGGTAACCCAAAGAATCTTCAGGGAGAGTATTCCACGTTAAAAGGCGTGGGGTACTCGATGTGGAGTTGTATTACAACCACGATGTTGACCCCTTACATCAGAAGAGGTTTTAGGTAGGCCTCGATCCCCACCAAGGAGGGTAGTACGTCCATTCAACGTGCCCCAATTGGTACCCTAGGGACCTGGAGGTTGACTTCTGTTTTTCCAATCCTGCGGGGCGCTTAGCAACGCTTCAATTTGATACATTCGACTTTGTGCGTCGTGAGATAAGGTCATACTGGCAGGTGCTCACGATAAACATTGCTAAATCGTTGTACACCCCATAGAAAAAAAAACAATTATTTCAAAATTTCCCCCAACAAAAAAGTAATCCACGATTTTTTGTTAACTTATTTTTTATTATAATTATTATAAGCCAAAAGTTGAGAAACTTTCTGTATTGGGCGATGTTACAAAAAAAATTTTTGATTATCATTTTCACAATTTAGTTAGAAGTTAGAGGAAAAATGATTTCGGAAATTCTTTTCAGTGTTTTTTAATTTAAATTGGAATTTTTTCGAAGCATTTTCAGCAGATGTATCAGTGTGAAAATAAAAAAGTTTATTAAAATGAAATTTTGAACCAATCTAATATATACAATTCATACCTACATATTTCTGTGCACTCGAGTATAATATGAGTACTTGCACTAAAGTTAAGAAAGCTAAAGTGTTGCCCATTATGTAAGTACACGTAACTGACTGTCTGACTTTGTGTATGTGACGTATTGTCACTTATCTGCTTTCTGCTTGCATTTACTTGCTGTGTGATGTGGTGTAACGTACAAGTAAGTATACGATTAGTATGCATATAAATTGTCTTGTATGACGATGTAGGTACCCGCTATGTATACTTACTTGGAACTAGTTAGTATGATTTGAGTAACTTTTGTAATTTGCAGTATACTTTATACTCGTATATATGCATGCTTCAGTGTCTATGGGTCCTATTGTGTGTGTGTGTGTGTGTGTGTGTGTACTATTTATACTACTAGCACATTCTCTTAGGTGTGTGCGTTTATGTCAATGGTAACCGGTCAAGGTAAAATAACAATTCCAGATACATACTCTTATGCTGCTATGTAGAAATGTATATGTATATCTTGTGTGTGTTAGTGTGTGTGATGGTGTAAAAGCCAATATTTAAATTTATTATTAAGATCTATTTTTAGAATTTTTTATTCTTGATTGCGTACGTGTGTGTTTGTGTGTTTTTATTATTTTTATTTTTTTTTTGTTTTTTTTTTATCTCCTCAGGAAAACATAAACGAATATATACCACCATTTATATGTAAATTTATTACGAATTATATTGATTTGGGATTTTATGTATGCGCTGTATATATGCAAATATATATAATTTTAGGAAAAGGAAAATACAAATTTAAAACAAACACATTTTTATAATGATTGAAATTTAGTGAAATCTTATAAATTATAGAAATTTACTGTGTATTACGGAAACGACATTCGTTTGCGTAATATATGGAGAATAGTTAAGAAAAAAAAAAATAGTGAATTTTGACCAAGTCTATAATAAATTTTTTATTCAAGAAAACGTCCATATTTGAGTAAAAAATTGAGCATTGAGTTATTGACTTCATATGGATCGCTAAAAAGCACTTCAATATTTAATACCATTCACATCATTTTATATTAACTGATATCTAGAAGTCCAGCACTAAATTCTCAAATTTTTTTCTAAAATATAGAATAACAAATTTCCTATAATTCTCTATTTTTCTTAAAATTTCTACTAAAAATTTATAATAGTCTAACTATATTCATATTATGTGAGTATCAATTTTAGTTTTGCTTTATACATCATAATATATAATGGCGAACGTGACTATGAATTTCTTTTTCATCATTTTCATGTTTCTTCTTTTTTTTCTCTGTAAGTAATAATACGCATAATTTCTTATTAAATTGCAAAAAAAAAAATTTTTAATATAATCACTACTCCATTACACATTTCTTAAATATTCTTCTTCTTAGTAATTTTTTCTTTCATAAAATGGCAATATGATCTACTAAGATTAATCATATTGAAAAGTATCGCTTAAATATTCACTTACACTTGTATTCCTAGCACAGATTAAACAGCTTATAAATTTCACGTTTTTATCTCATATATTTTACTTTTCTCATATATTTATCATATATACTTTTATCATATATTTTACTTTTCAAATAAAACTCAAAGAATGAGTCCAATGAGATTATAACACAAGCTCTGAGAGTTCTTCATATTTTCTAAAAGTTCTAAAAGTCTATTGCTATAAACCTACGCCTAATAACCGGCTATCTCTCAGGACATAACTTGTGAAAATACCACCTTCACAAAATGGGACTATCCTCTGACACGGAGTGTAGACTCTGTCTGGAGGAGGATGAAACATTAACCCACATTCTTTGCGAATGTTCAGCCCTGGCCAGACTACGTCGCAAAACACTTTCAGCTGAGTTTCCCAACACCAGCTTCAATCATCAAAAGTTCGACAAGATCAATTCTATCCTTCATTAAAAAAGTAGAGGAGATTATAGTGTCATAGACGGGCTTGAGTACAAAAGATCTCGTTTGGTCGCAGTGCCCGTAACACTTGTGGTTGGCTTGGTCTGATTTCGCGTGGTCCACTTGATGAACAAGGATTATGTCCTTGTTCCAACGTCACGCTCTCTTTTGGTTGATTGATTGATTGCTCATTATGTTCTCTTGTTATTAATAATGATTTCCATGTGCTATTTCAATATATCATTTTGAAAAAAAAAAATAATAAATAAAATATATCACAATGATTCCCAAGCTTCAGAGCGTATCCGCCCTAACTTACAAACTATTCACCATAGAATAACCCGATTTAAGGTATAGATAAGAGTAACTAGATTCACAAAAAATGAGCTAGCCATGCCCATGGTTTATAGTAGCTCCCATACGAAATGACTTAATGTCTTTTAAATTGAAACACCTGTAACTTCGACAATCTTCTGTCTACGACAATCATAATTGAAACATACATTAGTATCGTAGTCAGAAGTAATGTGTCATAAAACCAGTCTGCCACGACCACTTCTTAATGGGGCTCAAATACAAAATCGAGAAAATCTTAAAATCTTAAAAACCACCTATGAATGATCCTCTTTAAAACTTGCCTAAATTATTTAATACTTCGTGAATGTCAACCATATTTCAGGTGTACGCGTGGCTCAAAGGACTGGTGAGCCACGCGTACTTCTTAATGTAGCTAGCATACAAAGTAGTGGAAATGAAAGAAAAAATGGATATGGGGATATGCAGAGTATAATTTGGTCGGCTCCATCCGACTGTAAGGTCATTTTTTTTTAAATTAAGATCGAGCAAAAAGCTGAATTTGCGAAAGTACATAAATTTAATTATAATTTTACTCACATAAAAATTACAAAAGAATTGTCTGTTAATGCTTATATCTCTTATATTTCTTTATATACAATATTATTGGCATGTGTTTGATTTTAAATAATGCAAGATGTACAAGATTAAAAAAAAAAATAATAATAAATCAAATACAAACAATCATAAAAGAAAAATCAATTAACAGCAAATATTTAATACAAAAGAATAAGCAAATATTTCAACACTTTCTTTTAGTCCGTTATGGATTTTATCTTAAGAAAATTGCATATGCAATAATTGTAAAAGTTCATGCACATTGATCAATCAGTATTCATGTAGAAAAAAAAAAAATGTATTCATTTATATTGTGCTGTGATTGTGCTGTGATTGTGGTGAGAGTGTGCACCATGCAAGTGTAAGCTCAATAAATCTGCCTTTTATTGTGTCTTTCAGTAGCCAAAAAATTCATGCGATGCATTTTTGAGACTTTAGTTGAATTACTAAAATATCTAATCAACTACTACCCAATGGATTTCTGGAATATAATAGCCACTTTCTGATAAATTGTTTAATTTTTTTTTTTTTTTTTAGATATTATGACATCACAAATCGATTAATGATTTTTTTTTTTTTTGTATACCAACATATACAGTCATATAATTTGCTTTATTATTTTTTATTTTTTTTGTACATTTTTCAATCTCCCTTTTTGTAATATAATACCTTGTAAAGGTGTACTATAAGTTTGAAACAATCCTTTATGTACCTACATACATATATGAATTTGTTATTTTTATTGCGTTGGTTTTTCTATTTTAAAATTATTGTCCGTCCTTTCTTCAAAATTTATGACATGGCCATAAAGTATGATGAAATGTCAAGGATTCCTTCTGCAAAATATATTTTGCTCTTTCTATCTATTTGTTTTCATTCACATAATTTACAGGTGTTGTTTACTTGCAATTTATTTATTGGTGGTTATTACAATTGCTGGTTATATTTTTATTTATACACATAGTTTCATTTTAATATATATTTTTATATTTATAGTAAAAAAAAAACAAAAAAGAGAAAGAGCATACCTACTTTCATTACAGGGGTTAAATATTTATATATGCTCATATACATGTATATTCATGTGTATGCAATTAATTATAGATTTCTGATAAAATAGCGCAAAATAAATAAAGTAGAGTCACAATCAAATTTATGCTTTCGCAAATTGGGCGTTAACCTATATTTGTTATGTATGTACATATTTACATACATGAATAACAATAAATGGACCTTACGCATACATGTTGATCCTATGGGAAATGATGAGAGTAATGACGTATATATACAAATATTTAATAGTTTATGTTGGTATAGATATATGCATGTAAAGGGTGTTTTTTTTCGAGGTATAGAACTTCAAGTTGGCATTACTGTTCAAGATGGCGACCGATTTTACAGCTGTCAAGTGGTTTATTCTCAGTTTGGTTTGGCAATTCATCATGAATAGACTCACGCCTGAACAACGCTTGCAAATAGTGCAATTTTATTTCGAAAATAATTGTCGTTGTACCCGATTTTCATAAGCGAATTTTGTTTAGCGATGAAGCGCACTTCTGGTTGAATGGCTACGTCAACAAACAAAACTGCCGCATTTGGAGTGTAGCTAATCCTCAAGTGTATGTCGAAACATCGTTACATCCAGAAAAAACTGACTGTTTGGTGCGCTTTATGGGCTGGTGGAATCATTGGTCCGTACTTCTTCAAAAACGATGATGGCCTGAACGTTACAGTCAATGGTGATCGGTATAGAGCCATGATTACTAACTTTTTCATTCCTGAATTGAACAACCATGATGTCCAGGAGCTGTGGTTCCAACAAGACGGCGCAACATGTCACACAGCTCGTGCCACAATCGATTTATTGAAAGACACGTTTGGTGATCGCCTAATTTCACGTTTTGGACCTGTGAATTGGCCTCCAAGATCTTGTGATTCAACACCGCTAGACTACTTTCTGTGGGGCTATGTAAAGTCATTGGTCTATGCGGATAAGCCACAAACGCTTGACCATTTGGAAGACAACATTCGCCGTGTTATTGTCGATATACGGCCACAAATGTTGGAAAAAGTCATCGAAAATTGGACGTCCAGATTGGACTACATCCGAGCCAGCCGTGGCGGTCATATGTCAGAAATCATATTTAAAATGTAATGCCACAAGATTATCTTTCGAATAAATAAAGTTCATGTCAATCGAATAATCCATCGTTGTTTTATTGCAATTTAAAGTTCTATACCTCGAAAAAAAAAAACACCCGGTATATATATGATATTTCAATAATCGTTGGGTATTCAAAGAAATGAATGATGACCGATGGTTGCGTTTATATGATATTATAATATGTTAGTGCTCAAAATAAAATTGCCATCAGATTCGAGGAGCTGATGTGATTTTTCAATTTTGATTTTGAAATGTTTTTATTTTGATTTTTAACATCAACTTCTAAGGAATGAACTTTCAGATCTTGTCAAATCGAGATAAGAACGTTCTTATGTTGGTTCAAGTTTTCTACTACACCTTAATTTTAGTGGTATTGTTAATTACAATAAAAATTGAGCATTATCTGAGCATTATTATCTTCAGATTAAGTAATGTCGAAATAAATAGTTTGATTGATTGATTGATTGATTGATTGATTTATCTTTAGATGGCTTGTTTTAATCATTCAATCAATGTGCGCCTGTTTCACTTCAATTGCAGTTTGAGACAGTTTATCGAGAAGTATGTAGTATGAATATTTAGTACTTTAAAGGCATCGCAAAGGAATTTATTTCAATTTAAAATCTTTTCAAATAAAATACAAATCAAAGTAAAATAATATTTTGCATATTTGAAATTTCTAAATTTCTCTAAATTTCATGATGCATTTTGGAATATGAAATATGCGAGTGTGCGACTGTGAGATAAAACAGATAACAACAACAACAACAACAACAACAACACCAAAATGGGAATAGAACACATTAAATTTTATTTTTTTTAATTTTCATATCGAAAAGATTTTCCTTTCGAACGGTACCCACCTGCCGGCAAGAATTGGCAATTTTTCCGTCATTAACAATTTGCCAAAAATGCTTCTTAAAAGAGCTCTATGACAAAACTAAGTTAAAGCGATGTCACAATAATGGGCCTTTCTGACCGAAGTATGTACTCTCAGAGAGAGGGCAGCCACATAATCTAACCTAACCGTACATTAAATTTTATCTCCTGAAACATTTCAAAATTTGTAATTTAAGATATTTGTGCGCATCGACACCATCGACATGAACATTTAGGGCATAAACTTTTTATGCATTTCTCATAGGAAACATCATTTTCCCGCCTCTTCACTCGCCATTGTTGTTGCCTTTTTCCCTACTGGGTATACCTCTTATACACACAGACATACGAGTATGTATAGATATGTACATAGCGTCACATTAATAAATAAAATATTTTCGCAAGAGCATATATGTAAATTGTTAAAAGTACAAAAAACAAAAAAAAAAAAAAGTTGACATCAAATAAAATGGTGACTCTTGTGCGGGTGCACATAAATAGTGCATGTGTGTGTCACAAACATCGCATCACATACAGACATACGTCGACATGAACGTGTGACTTTACTGCTTGGTAAAAAAAAAAAAAAACAAAAAAAAAAAACAAAACGACAACTATAGCATGAAAGAAATCATGAATATGAGTTCTTTTTTTTTTCCCCTCTCTCTTCATTTTATACATTTTAATGTAGGTTATGTGTACCTATAACAACAAGAAAATGCCATCATCATCATCATCACCATCATCGTCGCAAACAAACACCATCAGAGCATCAATAGTCGAAACATCATCAGCAAAGGTAACATGAACAACAACAACAACAAGAACGACCATACTAAACAAAAACAAAAATCTTGTACTCGTATATATATATATATATATATATATGGCTTTGGTCTGTATTGTATTGTATTTAGTAAGAGACTAACAAAACAGCAGCAAAACACCTCCCTGATGATAGATATAAATACACACATAAACACATAAAAAATATAAAAATGTATATGACAGTATAAGAAGAATAAGCAACAACAACAAAAAAAATATGAACTATAAAATACTCTCTCTTTCTTCAATGACGTCACAAACGACATTCAATTGGGCTACCTTCATATAAAGTATTCAATATTTCTATGCTTCTACATACATTTATTCATGGGGATACATATTTATGCTAAATTCTATGGCAAAATGTATGTGTGCAAATCGGTGTGTGAGTATCTTCAATTCAATTGAATAGTCATACAATTTTGTTTGTCATGTTTTATACACTTCACTACATTTCAAAACAAAAAAAAAAAAAAATTGTAAACTTTAAACTATATTTTCCCCTATAAACCCTTACTTACATTTATTGAATATATTTTGGTGTTGCATGTCGCACTAGTTCCGAAATATTTGTATGATGATGTATGAGAATTTATTTACATATATTATGAAATTGCAATAACAACAAATATCATGCTGTTTAGTTGGGGGACAAAGAAGGTTGCAAAGACATCAATAAAAGCAAACTGTCTTCTTCTTCTTCTTCTTCTTATCGTTGTTTGTAAATTTTTGCAAATTCGTTTATTGCAAATTGGAGCAAATACTCATGAGTATGTGTTTGCATAAAATTTTGTCAAATGAAATATGTATGAATACATATAGTATATAGTAGTATAGCTTCCTAAACACATGTATTTTTTCACATCGATTTGCATTGCATATTTTTAGGTGCTTTGCGTAATATCTTGCTATATACAATATGAATAACGCACATTTTTGTATTCATATTCATTGATGAGTATGTATAGAATGATATGAGTTGTAACTTTGAAGTTTTGTAGATTGATTTTTTCCAATTTTATTGAATTTAATTTAATTTTAGTTTAATTATTGTGCTATTGAGTCATCTCGAAAATGTGTATCATCACTTTAGTAGATTTTCTTAAAACTCGTTAATTTACAATTGGTTTTAAAAGTGATTTTCAAATGTAAAAAAATGTCCAACATAAATTGTAAAATTAATTAAAAAGAACAATATGCATCATACGCTGAATAATTAATTTTTATTATGGCTTAATTGAGAGAGAGAGAGAGAGAGAGAGAGAGTAGAAGAGCAAATGTGATAAAGAATGCAAAATACAATGAACAATGAAAAAATGACAATTTTCTTTGTCAATAATTTGTTGTTGTTTTCATCATCGGTTTTTTTTTTCTTTCGCACAGCAATATCAACATTTATGAATATGTTTGTTAAATTATTTTGCAATTCATGCATCACAACATGTATCAAAAACATTCATTGGCACACTTATTCACTAACTCTTGCCATTCATATCACAAGCACAAATTTACTGGTTCAACGCTACGTTGTTATCTCATGCCCCATCATCACTGTAAAATAATAAATGTTGAACGATTAACAATAAATAAAAGCAAATAGCGATAGAAAACGATAAAAAAAAGAAGGAAATGAAAAAAAAAAAAAAAACAACAACAAAAAATAGAACAAGCATCCCATTATAGTTTTATATGTGCCAAATATAGATGAACCATGACGTCACAAAAACACACAGAGGCACAATATGATGAAACAACTTTCCAGATGACAGCATCGATTCACAATGAAAATTAAAAGAGAAAAAAAGTGTATAATCAAAATAAATAAATATATAAAATGAAAAAAGAAAAAAAAAGAAAATAACTTTTATGTTGTACACACACACACACACACACACTTTCATATAAAATAAAAAGCATTGAAGGAATAAAAAAAAAACAAAAATAATAAACTGACATGAAATTTCTATAAATCGCAGAAAGAATTATAAAAAATATTGGTTTTTTGTTTTTTTTTCGTCCAATATACACAAACAATCAAAGAAATTAAATATTATAGCAACCATATGTTGTGCAAAGATACGAATATGTGTTGGTATAAGGAATATACTCTGATGTAGATTATATTTAAAGTATATGATAGTGGTCAAATAAATATTGACACAATAAATATTATCCATTTTGCTTGTTGTCGCTATGTTTGTGTTAGATGAGCCAAGGGACTAAACTATGGTTTGAATTGAATTGAAATTGTCTAAAATCAGATTGATTTTTACATTTCTAAAACAATTTTTCTACATTCGAATTGTCTGACAATTTTCTCTCCCAGAGAATGACGGTGTAATTGTTTAAAGTAAATTCATTAATCCTCGTATTATCCGTACGGTAGTCACTTTTATCTGACAGCAACTGTATTTGAACACATACGCTGGCTAGATACTTTTAAAATATGAGGGTAGAATAATCATATTTGTATGAAAATAGTACAATAAAATAGAGATATGTAAAAGTAGATGTATATAGAATAATTTTTGGATAAATTAAAATGTATTTAGTCACAAGTGCTTATACTCCATTCATACAATTTAGTTATTATGAGATCTGTGAACACTTTTTCTTAAAATTCTGTGAGTTGTGCAAGTGGTTTGATTTAATGGTTAGATAATTTTAATAAGTTTAAAGTATGTTAAAGCATGAAATTGGTTCGAAAAAATCGTTTCAATAGCCAATTTATTTATAGGCGTCAAGATTTGATCCTCTATCATACATTCGATAATATACTTTTGTATGGAAGATATGCGTGAATTCTATCCGATTCCGTTCAGTCTCAATTTCGTTTTTTAGTAAGTAAATAAAAATGTATGTACCAAGTTTCAACTAATGATTTTTATATTTCTGTGCGAAATGTGTGAAATCATACATACGAAAGCATACTTTTGTATGGGAGGTAAGCGTAATTTTCAGCTGATTACGCCTATTTTCGAACTAACTTGTACATTGATGAAAATAATCATATGTACCAAGTTTCAATCCAATTGATTTATATTTCCATGCGAAATGTGTGAAATCATATATACGAAAGCATACTTTTGTATGGGAGGTAAGCGTAGTTTTAAGCTGATTGCTTCTATTTTCGAACTAATTTATACATTGGTAAAAATAATTATATGTACTAAGTTTCAACCCAATTGATTGATATTTTCATGCGAAATGTGTGAAATCATATATACGAAAGCATACTTTTGTATGGGAGGTAAGCGTAGTTTTGAGCTGAATACGCCTATTTTCGAACTAACTTGTAAATTGATGAAAATACTCATATGTACCAAGTTTCAACCCAATTGATTGATATTTTCATGCGAAATGTGTGAAATCATACATACGAAAGCATACTTTTGTATGGGAGGTAAGCGTAGTTTTTATCTGATTACGCCTATTTTCGAACTGATCTATACATTGGTAAAAATATTCATATGTACCAAGTTTCAATATAATTGATTTATATTTTCATGCGAAATGTGTGAAATCATCCATACGAAAGCATACTTTTGTATGGGAGGTAAGCGTAGTTTTGAGCTGATTACTCCTATTTTCGAATTAATTTATACATTGGTAAAAATAATTATATGTACCAAGTTTCAATCCAATTGATTTATATTTTCATGCGAAATGTGTGAAATCATACATTCGCCACTACACTTTTGTATGGAAAGTAATTGTGATTTTTATTCGATTTTGCTCAATCATGAATTTGTCGGTATGTTGATAAAAACAATCCCCTGTATACTAATTTTAAGCGAAATTGCTTCATAGTTATGGCATTTTCCGCACGAAAGCTTAATATACCGTTGACTCTTTGAGTTCAAGGAATATCGACGAATTTCTAAGTAAGAGCCCCTAGTAGCAAGTACTTGTATCAATTTATTTTTTTTTTTTTAAATAATTTTAATTAAATATAAATTTGATAAAGACATAAAACTTAAGTAAGTTGGCCAATACCTTATTGGAACCACTTTAACACCTTGAGGGTCCACTATATTTGAACTATAGGTCTAGTACCATTAGAAGTCTTTGGAAAAGTGTAGCAAAATTGTAGTTTCTCGTTAAATCATATAATTAAAGTGACAACACAAAAAGCATCTAAATGGAAAATTTTATTATCGTAGACTCTGTAATATTATCTCTGAATGACAAGATGCTGTAGATAATGTTTGAATATTTCGGTAAAAGCGATTCTTATATTAACCACTTGAAAATTGTCGTTGCAATGAATTATTCAAAAATCAAAACAAAAAATTGCAAAAAAAAAAAAAACTCAACTATGTGTGTATGCATTTATGTATTTATTCATATGGATAATAGTGTATATGTATGCATACTCATGCTCGTATGTACATAAAGTACAAACAAATAAAAAAAAAATTTAAATAAAAATGAAAAGACAAGCATCAAATGCTACAAAAAAAAAAAAAAAAAATTGAAATGAAAGTGAAAGCAACTAAGTGATTCTCGTAGCAGCAACATAAAAGGTCTTCTCTCTAGTATGTACGTTTATGTATGGATGTGTGATGAAGCATTTGATTTGAAAAAATAGAGGTTATTCATATGGTTTCATTTTTGTATTTTGTATTTTTTCTTTTTGTATTGTTTTCATATGCAGGCCAAAAAATTTATCTACGGACACATGTATGTGTCTCTATGCTAAATGTATGAGTATGAATATTTGAATGCTATGATATTGTTTTGTATTATGTTGGTTGTTACTATGTGTGTGTGTTTGTCTATGTGCAATTTATTGTATATATACAATATATGAATATATATTTCTGTTAAGTTTAGCATATAAACATGTGTATGTGTTAGTGTCTCTTATGCTTCAATGTGTTACTGAAATTGCATATCATGTAGATATAGTACAGAACAAAAGTGATGCACAGCAAGTAAGCAAAAATGGTATTAATGTCAACAAATATTGCTGAAATTATTGCTAACGATGATGATGATGATGATGATGGTGATGATGATGATGCCGACGATTATGATGATAATAATGATGCAGGACGATATGGAGAATGACAATTATTGTGCTGATGTCAAATGTTTCGTTTGACAAAACATTCAGAAGCAATGGCTATGATGATGGAATGAATAGACGCAAGTATTGAAATATAAAGAAGCTATAATAAAAGAATGTTTTCTATTATTTTGCTTCAAAATAAGTATGTACTAACTAACATCATAAAGTCATATGTGTACCTAAATAGTTATACTCTATGTATGTATGTGAACCCGCTGGATTATTGATTGCGATTTTCATTTCGATTGTGTCTAGTATTCAGTTGTAATTTTTGAATACATCTATTATATTGTTACCATTTTACGTACAGAGATGTTATTGTGCACTTTGTGTTCAACAAAGTTGATAAGTAGTTACAAGATGTATTCAATTCAATACTCAATTCTATGGTATCGTATACATATGGATGTACATAAATGCTTGTATCTAAGTATATATATTAAGGTGGATTACTAAGGTAGAGAGAAAAAATTTGTTTATCAAGCTCAGCGAACATTTCTTTCGAAGGAAGCATAAAGAAATTCCTAATTTGGGCTTGTCAACATTAATTTTCTGTGAGAGCCCGCCTAAGAAATGGAGATGAGAAGTAAGTTTGTTGGGAAAAAATGTTGAGGATGGACAGCTAATTGAGGTCGGTCATATATTTCACTGCATTTGGAGCGATTTTTGCAAAGCTATTGTCGATATTCAAGTGTTTTTTATGTTAATTTTGTATGTAGTCACACCCTGTATTCACCCTTGAAGTGTAAATATAAGGGATTAATAAGATTTGGGGGAAATTTTGTGGGGAAAAATGTGGGTCACTCATACATTTCATTGTTCTAGGAGCATTTTCTGCGGCAAATATTGTCGATTTTCAGAAGCTTCTGTAATTTTGTATGCGAACACCTTTAAGGGCTGGATACAGGTGATTAAAATGGTGGATCATACGTTTCACCACTCAAGGGTGAATCCTAGACAGCTATTATCAATTTCATGTGGTTTTACGTTAATTTTCTATTGGAGGATACTTGAGGGGTGGGTAGAGGGGGTAAGTATGTTTGGAGAAATGATTGAAGAGAAAAAAATTAGTTGGTGTCAGTCATACATTTCACAGCTAGAGAGTCCATTTCTGTTTTGTAATGCTGATATTTATTTATTTTCAAAGGTTTTACCATTTTAGAAATTGGAAAAAACAAAAACAAAAAGATTTCTTTTAACACATTAAGTGCCAAGTGGTTTTCACGAAAACCGACACCGAAGGTCAAGCAGATTTTTTGTTAAATATATATGTAATAGTAGTATATATTGACTTCAGAGCCATTCTCGATCCATTCGGTTGCTTTTTGTTTTAATCTAACCTAATCGAACCTTTTCGTACGACATGACCCTGCATGATTGAAATGGAATCGTAAAAGTCGGTCGAAGACATGCAATGGTAATTTTTGCAATTGTGAGTGCACTCTGATGGTATAAAACATTACATATATATGTATAAAAACGTGCGATATGGCATTCAATGTGTTAAATCGATCTAATTTCTAACTTATTTTACACCTCAATTGAACTTTATTGACTTTTATGAAATTTTTATTTTTGGACATCTCATAATTATTGTACTTGCAATTTAAATTTGTTCGACAAATTGCATTAAGAAAAGGATATTTTGAAATTAAAAAAAAAAAAAAAAATTTAAGGAATAATTATTAAAGCACTACTCTAAGACTAACAGATACAGGCATAGTTTCAGTTCATCATTTTGATATGATAATCATATGAATATAATTATGTAAGTAAATAGAAAAATTTCATTAGCTCAAAGTATGAGTATATAATTTCATATATATTCATATATGCTATAATATTTAGTGTACACATGGAGGGGAAATGAAATATATGGTAGGTATATATGTCTTCTGGAGTTGAGCTTTTTTGATGTTCAACTACATCGTTTTAAGGCAAATCATTTCAATTTTTTTTTCCATTTTTTTCGTCGAATTTATTCAACTTATATTACATGCATTAAGAGTAAATAGAATAAGTATGCACATCAGTTCATAAATAGTACATAAAATACATATGAAATGATGATGGTGGCCTCCATATGTTGTTCATAATACACGACATTTCTTCTAATTAAATTAAAATGCATTAAAAAAACATTATTTTTTGAAATTGTAATATGAATAAATTTTACTTGTATTAAATATTATTCACACGAAGTGTAGTATTTCTCTAAGCAACAAATGCATATAATTCACAAAGTTCTGGAAATTATAATTTAGCAGAAACTTTTTCATATATGTATATATTTAATTGGTCATCAAGCTTCTCATGCAAAATTTCGGTTTTATATTGCTCCACAGTCACTAAGTAATCGTTATTAAAGTATATATTTTGTACATATGCTCATATATCGAATATTTGTTGGATCAAATAAATTAGCTTATTGTGATCATGAATGAAATTTGCAAAAATAATAAAAACCAATAGTATCAATTACAAAAAGTAATTTGTGAAGGAAAAACAAAAAAAAAAAAAAAAAGTAAACATATGAAAACTATGTGTAAATTATTTGTAGTAATTCGTTTTATTGTATCCCCTTTCTATTAAGTATTATTTACAAGTGTGCATACATGTTTATGCTATATTTACATGTACATATATAAATACTTATTAGCTGCCCTCTAAGTATATTGTAATCCATACCACTTGATACTATTCAATGATTGTCGTATCAACAACATTTACGAGCATAAGTGTGCGGGTACTTGTTACTATCAAGTGTACATATATGCATGGTATTATTTAAGCATCTTGCATAAAGTATGATTAATCGGTTAGCTTTTGTATAGTATTGTTATAATTATTATTATATTATTATTACGACATTTATAGCTTGTAAATCTGGAGCGATTTCGATAGCCTAATATTCCGTTTTAAATTTATTTAATTGATAAACAGTTATAAGGGGGGAATATGGTTTTAAAATTTTGTTTCTTAATGAATCCATAATATCTCAGGAATGTTGTGTCTAAATTTCATGTCAATCGGAACAAAATTGACGAAGTTATGACTATTTTTATACCGCACGATCAACTGACTCCATGCGTATAGGCCGAGTAGAGCAGGAAGCTGAAAAACAAACAAAAGAAGGCAGGATTCATCGTAGACAAGAGCAAAAAGATGCTTTAGACACCATGGATGATTGCAACGTCCTTTATGGACCTGGTATCGATGATTCAGTGTGAGGTAAGTCGATAGAACTCGCTTATAAACGATTCATCCCAATATTTTTCCTTAATTTTTCCTTCAAAGTGTTCCCAAAAAGTGAAAAATTATAATTTCGAAAACCCTCACCACCAGCGTTACCTGGGCAAAGCGATTATCTAACTATATAATTTTGATTTTTTGATTTCAGATGATCCAGTATCGATTTGTGTGGGACATCGCAATTCAACTTTTTTCCGAGATGCTTCAGAATAATTGCTGCCATTGCCGTCTGTTTTAATATTTCTCCATGAAAATTTTACACAATATTCTTCAAATGTCATACTATAATGTACCATTAATTTTAATAAATAGATTTTAACTGTTTCATCAAAAAAAAAAAAAAAAAAGCACAAAAATGTGCCTTTTTTACACGAATTAACCATATTCCGCCCTTTAAATAATAAATGAGAACAATATTTCATCAGGTGGTGTCCTAGATCGATTCATGTAACAAATTATTGATAAAGGGTTATCCATTTCGCGGTTTCAAAAGTATAGTGCTAGAATTCGACATCTGTCAAACTGAGTTGTTAAAACAATTTCTTTCTTTTTCAGTTCAAAGTCTGACATTTGCGAAAATGGATCGCTTAACTATCGCACAACGCATTAAAATTGTAAAAACCTACTACAAAAATGGTGATTCTGCCACCAGCCACATATCGTGCTTTAAGAGGAGATTATGGTTTACATAATCGTCCAACTACGTAAGCAATTGGAAAAATTGTGAAGAAATATGAAGAGACTGGATCGGTTACAGATATTGTAAGGCCTGTGCATCATCGTTTCGCTCGTACCACCGAAAATATCGCTGCTGTAAGTGAAAGTGTTGCCGAAGACCCGAATGTGTCGATTCCTCGTCGTTGTCAGGAATTAGGACTGTCTTACGGCACATTATGGCGTATTTTGCATTTGGATCTACATCTACATCCATATAAAATCCAGCTCACACAACAACTGAAGCCAGCTGACCATTCACAACGTCGTAGATACGTCGAATGGGTGCTTGAACAACAGTCGGTGGACGGCGATTTTTCGAACAAAATTTTCTTCAGCGACGAAGCACATTTCTCACTCCGTGGGTATGTTAACAAACAAAATTGTCGTATTTGGGGTTCTGAGAATCCTCAAGTAATTGAAGAGAGGCCACTACATTCACAAAAAGTCACTGCTTGGTGCGCTCTTTGGTCCGGAGGTGTGATTGGACCTTACTTCTTCGAAAACGACGATGGAACGACTGTCACCGTCAATTCGGAGCGTTATGGTCATATGATAACCGACTTTTTTTTGCCTGCTATTGAAGAATACGACTTAGAGAATATGTGGTTTCAACAAGACTTGACTTTTTTTTTGTGGGGCTACGCGAAAGACCGTGTTTATGCAGATAAACCTTTAACTCTTGAGCACCTAAAAACCAACATTCGTCACGTTATGGCTGAGATACCGCCCAATATGTGTCAAAAAGTGGTCGAAAATTACCTCAAAAGAATCGATGCTTGCAACAATTCTCGTGGTGGTCATTTAAATGATGTAGTAGTATTTCACACATAATGTCAACGTTCAAACTTTATAATAAAAAAGAAATATCATGATAAAAAATATTCTATATGTGTTTTATTTACATTTACTTTTGAAACCGCAAAATGGATAACCCTTTATAAGACCATCATATCTCCTGCTTTTACGTAATAACATTATTAAAGTACACATGTACAAGTTCACAAATTTTTAATGTTAGCCACTGCTATAAAATTAGCATTGTCTTTTAACCCTAACATGGCTTCGCTAGAACGACTATTTTTTGACATTAAACTTATCACTTATACAATATTTAATGCATCATATCGACAAGATATTTATTATATGTGATATATAAATGACATGTCATTGTCTATTTGCTTCTAGAAGCGATCGATAAAAAAAGACATTTAACAGAAAACCACCATGTGTAGGTATTTATTGTTATGTCAGAAACATATAAGTCATACATTCGAAATGTAATATAACTATTTGCATACATATACTTATAATAAATAGAGAAAGCTGCTGCTTGTATGCAAATATGTAAAATGAGGGGAACGAACAACATTTTCTTTGACAGGAATTATTTTGAAATGTGAATGGCAAAAAAAAAAAAATCAGTTATGTAAAGTACTTATTATTAAGTAAGCATTTGACACTGATAATATCGTAATTTTTGTTGTACTACTTGTTGTTGTACTACTTGTTGTTGTTGACTAGCTCGTTGTTGTTGACTAGCTCGTTGGTTGGCTTTTAACAATTCAAGCCGTTCTAATAGCATCGCGTTATATATGTGCATATGTGCATATGTATGTGAGTGATATGTAAATAGTAAATAACAGAATATTTATTTGATTTAATCAAAAACAGAAATTGAAAAATAGATTGATCATGTGAATGCTAAAAAAATATGTTTTCTAAAATGCATTGAATTCTTATAAATTTGTACTAAGAATTTTTTTTTTTATAAATTATTGCCAATAAATTTTGAAGCTTCCCTTTGAGAATATTTTTCACTTGAAAATATCGCTTGATTTTTTTTGGAGGATTTTCTTAATAAGGTAATAATGATTTTTAAGAAACAAAACAAAAAAAAAAAAAAAAGAAAACATATTTTTGTTTGAAATGCAAAATTTCTCTTGAAATATTTTTTAAAAAAGTTATTGAATATTCACAAAATTTTTTTTCGGAAAGACGATAAATTTTTAATCCTCAATATTCTAATGTAGCCTCCTTAAGAGATGAAGATAGGAGCTAAATTTGAACCACGGAAATATTGTGGTGCTAAATAATTAATAGAGAGAGAGAGAGAGAGCTGATGCCTGTGTAGCTACATGGGGTAAATCGTCGATTTTCAGGTGCATTTAAGTTCATTTTGTAAGAGAGTCCTCAATTTTGTAATGTAGCCACCTTAAGAGATGAAGATAGGTGCTAAATTTGAACGAAGGAAATATTGTGGTTAAATCATTAATTGAGGGCAGTCATGCGTCATCCATCGAGAGTTGATGTTTGCGTAGCTATGGAGTAATTCGCCGATTTTCAGGTGCATTTAAGTTCATTTTGTAAGGCAGTCATTCTATGGAGTGTAAATAGGTGGTAAGTATGTACAATAAAAATGTGTAATTTCAAATATTAATTGGAGTCGGTCATAAAATTCATCCCTTTTGAGGCACGCTTGGAGTGGTGAAAAGCAAAATATGAATTTGAATTGATCAATTTTGACTTCTGAGGAGCTTTGTGGAATATTTGACGATTTTTCTTAAAAATTTCCTAAAATAAATTGCAAATTATGTATGAATTATTTGAAGACAAATTTAGATCATAAATGAAACCCGAAAAATATTGAATTCATTTCATCATTCACTCTGACAAACGATTACATTATAATTAAAAAATAGAAAAAAAGTCTCTTTTGTAAGCTCTATTATTCTATTTGAAAATTTCCCATACAATGTTTGCCCCTATCTAATGTACATACTAATATATGATAAATAGTATGGCCGTTTGTTAAGAGAGCTGTTGATAAAATGTCAACAATGAGGCGAATGTCATACATATAACAAATACATATGTAATGTGTAAAGGCATGTATGTACATACATACATTTACAGACTCACATACGAGTGCTGTTGACATATGCAGTCATTGTTGAAAGAATATTGTTGTTATCTACTATAATATACATACATATATATACATATTTTTTTATGCATGTTGATTTTATTTTTATAGAAAATTTGACATTTGATACTTTTGCATTTGTAACGTACATAAATAGATGTCAGGGGCAAGGTGACAAATGCTATCACAATGATATAAATCGTTTAAATGAGATTATTGCATTGAATGACAAAGTCGACAAAGTGAAATAATATGTGGTTCATATACATATTTATTAATGTTAATGATATCAATGGAATTGAACCAATGGCATATTATTTAAATCGAGAACTTCATATTACACACATATGTATGTCACATACGTCTATGATGATGAGTAGTTGTCATTAACATCAATTCATCATGTTGATGATGAAAATAATATTTATTTATTTTATCATTAGTATTAGTATTAATCTATATTAAATACATACAACTCAACGCATACCTATCACGTAGAAGAGGGGGCGATACAGAAGATAAATTTTCACCGCTTAATGGTTGCTCTTGACGAGGTCGCAGAACTGGTGTTAGGCCCCATCTTTCGATGAAATCTATGCGAGAAATGGTTGATGATGAACAAGTTGGTGGAATTTGTGGTAATTTCGCCAATTTTTTACGTTGTTATTGCGCTGTAGGTGCGTTGTAATAGTTTGCGTTTCAAAAATTACTTAAACTGTTTGTTGGCTAGTGCTGGTGGTGCTAGTGACTACTGCCGAAGTTGGTGTGAGCGTGCTGCTTCTGCTGCTACTATTGATATGTTATATTATTACTTATTATTTCTGTGTAATTATTGTGAATTTGATATATTTTTTGTTTCTTTATTGAAATTTTGAGCTTTATTTGTACTTCTGTTGTTGCTGTTATAGTTGAAGGTGGTAACTCCCGGTTTTTCTTGTTTGTTTTATGTTGTTGGAGTATCGCAATCGCAGTCGTCACACACACCACACTCATACGCACACTTTTTATATATAAGTTGACACTTGAGAGAAACACTTTGATATGTTGAAATACTATATTGTATGAGATGTCCCTTCGACGAAGGCTGTATTGGTATTGTGTTATATTGTGTAGTAGACTATGTTGTCAATTATAGGTGAACTTTGTTCGTTTTTATTATTATTATTATTATCATTTTTTTGTTATCTTTTATCCATTATAATTTTTTTCTATTTTTAAATTAAATTTTCTATGAATTTTTAGAGATTTTTAATAAAATTTGATATTTGCTTATGATATTTATTTATATGTATATATATATATTTTTTTTGTTGGCAGTTTTGTTGCATTTTTTTTTATCAATTTTTAATTTTTTTTTTTAATTTTATTCAAAACAGTCGATAACAATTTGATATATAGGCATACTCATTTGTATGCATTTTATTGTAAACTATTTACTTTATTAATAGATTTTGATATGGTAACACTGTAAAGGGAAGACGGTTATGATATGTTGTATAACAAATAATTTTATCGAAGGAGCACTCTTAAAGGAGATTAACTTTCTTATATTTGTGATCCATTGCTATTTAGTAGTTCGATGTTCGATTCTTTATCAGATTATAATTCGAAACAAAGAGGAGGAAATTTGTATGACTAGATGAGGAGGTAACTATTTGCAGATTTTTTTCTAGGCAAGTTTTTTCAATAGTAGAAGAAGTATGTTCACGAATAATGTTGCGGACCAAAAATGTATAGTAGCGGAATCGAAGAAGCGGTATAAGCTATTTTATGAAATGCATTATTTTGTAGGGAAGCCCCCTTGAAATGTGGAAATAGAGGGTAAGTAAGTTCCGGGAGAATGTTCCAAAGAAAAATTTAAGAAGGCTCCGCCTCACATTTTATCTTTCTAGAGGTGATCTGAGACTCAAAAAGTGAGCGGTTCCATTCATGCGTTCGGTCAAGGATCGGAAAAAAAAGGTTTTAGGACTATTGATGCGTAGGACTGAATGCGTATGAAAGAAGACCATATTGAAGGGGAAAATTAATGGGTATCGATCATACATTATACAGCTCTAGGTATGATCTTTGGGCAGATATTATCGATTTTTAGATATTTTTACGTTCATTTTATATGGGAATACCATTAAGGAATGGAGATGAAGCATATACATTAGGAGGAAACGTTGAGAAGGAAAAATTAATAGGGGTCAATCATAGATTCTGCAGCTCTCCGGGTGTTACCAGGGCAGCTTTCATGAGAATATTTGTTGATTTTCATGGGATAGAAATAAGTGCTAATTATGTTCAGGAAAAATTTTGAAGGGAAGCCCACATAAGGGATAAAGATATGCGGTGAAGATGTTCAGAACAACGATAAAAACAGAAATTAACCGTAGTCCACCTCATATTTGTCCTCCAAAGACTCAATTCTTTGACAGCTAAATGGATATTTGTCGATATTCAGGTGTTTGTAGCTTCATATTGTATGGGAGCCCTCATGAGTGTTGAATAAAAAAGCTAAATACATTTAGGAGAAAAGTTTGCAAGAAAAAATTGATTGTGAGTCGGTCATATATTTTACCACAATAGTCCATTTCAAGGAGCAATGAAAGCAAATTTAATAAAAATGTTAATTTTGTAATTGAGCCCCTATAAGGGATGAGTATATGGGCTAAGTATGTTTAGGTAAAATGTTGACTTAAAAAATTAGTAGAGGTCGGTCAAACATTTTGACTATTTGAAGTTTAACGAAGTCCTCAGCAGCCATACAATTTTTTTGCTCTTCTTTAATTCGAAAAATTACTATCATTATTGGTAAAGAATTTTTCCGCAAAATATCACATAGTCATTGGCATTATTTGTATTATTGCTATTATTCTTATTATTGTTATTATTATTATTATTATTATTAGTATTAGTTAGTCGTTATTATTAATTTTCTGATTTATATTATTGCCATTGGCATTGAGCTTCTGATCATGAATAATGAGAGCTAATTAATATTTGAACATAAATTATTGACTATTCATTAGAAAAAACAAACAATATGTATCCACTCATATAGCAAAAAAAAAAATTTTAATTAATAATTTGTTTATGAAATATTATAGAGTAAATAAAAATAAATAAATAAATAAAGCTGAAAATCAATTAGAAATATGAAGAGAAAAATATATTAATCAAATATAAATGCACATGTGTATATCAACGGTCGGTCGCTCGGTCATACATACATACATACAGCACAATTTGCAAACTGTGAAGCATCACATGTCGTTCACTTATTCATTCAATCACCCACTCGATGCTTGGTTTATTTCATTGCCAAAATTAAAACAACAACAATAACAAACACAAAACAGCAACAGCAGCGAAAACAATTATAGCAACATGTATATAAATATGTATATACACAAATATGTCTATGTGCATACATACGAACGAGTAACATGCATATCATCCATATAAATTATGAAGTACCTACATTAAGTAAGTGAAATTATTTTTAAAAATGTGCTATTTTCATTTAGCTTCCTCTTCCTCACTTGCTGGCAATATTCACAAATATGTATACATACATATGTATGTATACAAACATGTGTATAAACATATGTAGCTATATGGAAATAAGTGGATGCTAAAAATAGAGATAAATCAATTTTTCATATGCACATCATCTCAATCAAAGCGAAAGAATAAAAAAGCAAAAAAAAAAAAAAAAAAAAAATATTAAATAAAACAAGTGAATCAGCGCGAATGTGCAAAGTAATGAACAAGTAAAGGAAAAAGAAAACAAAAACAATATGCTAAGTATATGTATGTAGTGCTTAATGTTAGTAGCTAAGCATGTGGCTGCTGCTTCTGCTACACCAGTTGTAGCGTTAAAGCGGAAATAACAAGGCAAAATAATAATTTCCGCTTTTAGGCGTACTAACAAAATAAATTCAACAACAACAATAATAACAACAGCAACGACGACACGAACATTTTGTGTTGTAGTTAAAATACATACACGTAAAAGTCAAAATGAGTATGTGTGTGTGTGTGTGTGTGTACGTAAAGGTAAAAATGTTAACGAGAGAGCGAGTATTAATGCCAGATATATGTATGGTGAGATACAGAGAGATAGAAAACCAATATATAATATAAATTACTAATACAACAAAACGACAGTAAAATTCTTATCGGAAGGAAGCATGTACGCGGTTAGGAAATGGTTGTAATATTAATTTTTGTGGTTGTCCAAAATGAATTGAAAAAGAAAAAGAAAATGACGAAATTGAAAATTAAAAATTGACAAAATGATAAATTTCCGTTTGTTGTTGTTGTTGTTGGATTTGGTCGCTCACCCAAGTCATTCTATCTAGTATTGTTTTATACCAATTTGACATTATTGATTGACAAATCAAAAGGAATCAAAATATTGTAAGGAAAATGTACAACTTGGCAAATATGTCTTTGTCTACAATATATTTTTTTCTATTGTTTCCGCTCCAAGGATTTGAATTTTTATGCCCATTTTTTTATCACACATTTTGCTCAGCAAATAAATATGAATGTATCATGTTTTAGGGTAAGAGCTATTTATTTTCGTCCGAAAGGTGTGAAAACATACATTCGGAATCACACATTTGTATGAGAGTGGTAGGAGTGGTTTTCATCCGATTGCTCCCATTTTTCAAATCGTTAATTTATTAAAAAATATATATTTATGAGCCAAATTTTAGTTTTAGAACTAAATCTTTTCGAGCCCAAAGTGTAAAAACATACACTTCTGAAGCATAAGTTTGTATTGTTGTTGTTGTTGTTGTTGTGGTAGCAGCAAAAATACGGAAATGCTTTATTTTGTGCCCGTACAAAGCATTTTCGTATTCTGATGAGTTGAATGTATCTTGGTCGACCCCGAGGTCAAGTGCTTGCGGGACGTATAACCCGTGTGGGTTCGCTCTGATTCCAGTCATTTTCGAATATGTCTATTAGTTGGTAAATATAATCGTCTGTACAGAGTTTCAATCTGATAATTTTATATTTTTCCGAACAAAATGTGGAAAAAACAAAAATTTTGTTGGATGTTACATGTGAATTTCATTCGATTACGTCCATATTTCATCTTAATTATTCTGCGATGAGACTAACTTCATGTAAACATTCGTTCGATATCTTTTCAACAACATATTTTTGTATGGGAGGTTGGCAAGATTGTCCTTTTGTTCACTTAAATAATCATATTTCTCAATTTCCAGCACCATTGCTCTGTAACTATGACAGTTATTGGCCTATACCTATGACAGGTCAGATTGTTTGACCTGTAAAAAATCATATGAGCCCTGTTAATGTGACTCTCAAGCACTTGGTCAGTTGGAACAACATATGAAGCCATTCCAAGAGGATCGTGATGACATTTAGTGTCATAATATTTCATGTGCTAATTATAATTTATATCTTTCGTCTTTGGAATCATCTTTGAATCAGTTTTAGCACAGTCTATGGGCATCCAGGTTCAATTTAACACAAAAAATAAATTCAAGCTTTAAACTATATGAGTGTATCTTATGCCAGAATATGATAAGTGTTAAAAAAATCTGTTAAAAAAATCGATAGAAAAAACTCAGTCTTAATCTCAGATATTCAGATTATAAAATTAGAGTGAAGTATATTATAGATTTTAGTTGGAAAATCTAATGCAGAACCCAACCAGTGTGAATGAACTGAATCGAATTTTTTGAGAGAATCAAATATGATCGTATGCTTGAGCATATATTGCAAATTATTTAATAGTAAATTATTTCATAATCATCAAAATGCGTTCTATAACGTTCTTTAGCCTTCTTCATCACCTTCATCAAAACATGTTGTGCACATTTGAAAAATTATCCTAATAGGCAGAAAACTTTTTTTTTGTAAATTTCTACTAAAAAAAAAAAAGACTACGAAAGACTAGAAAAACACTGCTCTCTACCATATACATATGGCATACATATTTGAACAAGTGTACGAGTACGCATCCATGTTGAAGCAAAATGAGAGCAGAAAAGCGTAAAATTTCCTCACATGCTTAAGTACTTATGAACTTAACTACGTATGAGCTTTGAATCAAGACTTCGTGTGCACAAATTAACACTAATGCAGAGAAAACGAAGAACAACAAAAAAAAAGAAGAAAAAGAAGATGAAAAAGAAAGAAAGAAAAATTAAAAATAAGAAACACAAAAAAAAAAAAAAACAACAAGCAAAGAAGAACAAGAATCTGTAGCAGCATCAAAAGTAGCCGTATGTACAAAATGACAATTTAGCATCGTTTTTTGTTACAATTCTCTTCATTTTTCTTTTTTTTTTTTGCTTTCAACTTTATAAATTTTCTCTCTCAATTTTGCAATGTTTTCACTCTCACACGTATACATTTTCTAATTTTATTTCCTCTTTACTATTTCATCTTTTTTGCATTTTTGTTTTTGTTGCGTATGTATTTTATACTTTTCTTCATCATTCTTATTACTATATTGAGTTTCATCTGTGCTCTTTTCTTCTCTAAGCTACATATATCGGTATATTGCTTATATATTACACACACACACACACACACACACTTTTGTATGTAATATATACGTAGTTGCAGTGTTGTTGTTGTTGTTGTTATCGTTTCATTTGCTTTGTTTGTTTCATTTTCACTTTACAACTGTCAACCTTGAACCTTTTGGGCTTTTCTGCACATACCAACTCACAAGCACACGCGTAGAAATTCACTTGGCCTGTATAAAGTATGCCATTGTGTGTGTGTGTGTGTGTGTGTGTGTGTGGGTCTAGAATGACATGTGTACATACGTATGGTATATATTCACATGTAAAATATATGCAAATACAAATAGTAGATATGGAGACAACACGAAGAAGAACAACAACAACAACAATGACACAAAATAGCAGAAAATTTATGAAAACAAGCGACAACTGACATTCCAACAACCCACAATGGTGGCAGCAACAGCAACAGCAACAGCAATAGCAATAGCAACAGCAATAGCAACTATAAATAAGTATTTTCACACACTCGCCACACGCTCGTTGTAACATTTGCAAGTAGTGTATGTACTATAAGTGTGTATTTAGTATGTAAGTTCAAGCATCAGTTCATATTGTTATTGTATTTGATTATTTTTATACTATTTTGTGCTGCTTATTTTCATTGGAGAAATGAGATGAACACGTTACACACAAAAAAGAAAAAAAAATCGTACAACAGAAGAAAGCCAAGAAAATGAAATGAAAAAATTGATATTGCTTTCGCCTTGTTGTTGTTTATTTTTACTTATCTTTGTCACTGTCTCGTTATCTCTCACTTTCTCTCTAACTCTCACACTCTTGCTCTCACTCTCGCTCGCTCGCTCGCTTGCTCGCTCTATCTTGTTTGCTATGTTTTATTAAAGATTTTCTATTCTAATAAATTTCTTGCTTGCTCTTATTTGACTTTTTGGCATCGTTTTTAGATATTTCCTTTTGAATATTTGATTTGAAATTTTTAGTTTCCTCTCTTCTTCTTCTTCCAATTCTTTGTTTAATGTTCTGTTTTCTATTTTACTCGCTAAGTAATGACAATAAATTTTCTAGTTTATCCACAATATATCTACATCTGTATCGGCATCGACTCGTATATATGGATTAATTTTCATATGGAATAAATGTTTTCATTTGTTAAGATGCTCTTATTATTGTTGTAATTGCTGTTGTTGTTGTTGTTGTTATTATTATTTTTATTGTCGCTTCCGCACAGATGTTTCCATTTTGTATATTTATTGTGAGTAGATACATATGTCCATAAATACATATACATATGTGCTTTTTGTTCGCATTAAGTGTGTTTGTCGATTTGATTTGTATTAATTTTTGCATATTTTTTATAACAAATTTGAGGAGAAACAAAAAAAAAAAACCCAATTTTATATTGTTATATTTCTTTTGTTTTTTTTTGTTTTTTTTTTGCAAACATGATTAATATGAACTTTGTTTTTATATAAATATTATTAGTATGCCCCAATAAATATTTGATATTACTCATACATCATCATCATCATCATAATGATGTTAAATATTTGTGCATATATTTTTGAACGAATACAAAATTTTTAAATAAAACATAAAATAAAAATAAAAGAAAATCATATGAAAATACTAAAACAAATTGTTTTAAATTTTAATATTGTATTATAGTAGGAATTTCATGTTACTCATACGCCATGATTAACTTGAATATTTTTCAATGTGGCCTTTTTGGAAATTTTTGTTTGAGTCTATTTTGGTGAAAATATATGTGAAGGAATCAAATGTTTTTCATAAAATACATAAATAAAAATTAATGAATGAAAATATTTATGAATATTAAAATGAATGCTTCTATATTATGGGGAAATTTTTATGTTACTCATACGCTATGTTGCATCAATGAAACTGGTGATTATTTATTCATTAAGATAGAAACTTGTATTTATTAATGCTTTTTAAACAATATTACTACACTTATTATGTGGTAGTCGTGGAAGCAGCAGATATTTTTTTAAGCAATATCGGAAGCTAATTTCAAAGGCCTAGATGGATTTTTAATATCTTTTAAATACACATTTTTATAGAAAGTGTTATTAGGTGGATATTATGTGTAGCAGAGGGTGGATTGACGAAAATCTGACAAATTATCGTCTAAATATGCACCCAGAAACCTGTGCTTGCTCCTCATAAGAACTGAATAATATCTGAAATGAACTGAAAAAATATCAACGAGTTGGAAAAATGTATTGGCAACACATTCTACATATATGTGCATACGTCATATGTGCAATGAGACATCAAAAAAAAAAAAAAAAAAAAAAAAAGATCTCTTTACCATGCACACTTTGTATTAATTAGCAAACTAATGATAGAAAAAACTATAATTTTATTTTAATGCAGAGATGAAAAAGAGGCGAAATTTTATGCACATTTTAATAGCTTCTAAAGAAAGAGACGTTTTTTTTAGCGATTTCTAAAAATTAAGAAAGGCACAAGAGACCTATTATTAGGTTGAATAAAGGACTAATAAAACTAATAAAAATTTTTAAACAAAATATTGGCTAATTTTTTAAAGGTTCTTTTTCGTTTTTGGCTGACAATACATTTTTTTTTTCCATTATTCCATCACATATTTTTCATGACACCCTGTACTTTGTTCCAAATGTTATTCTCTATGAAAATTAATAAATTTTCATTTTCATGAGAAAACAAAATACGTACAAAAAATATATCGGAGAAAAGCAATATTAAAAAAAAAAATAATAAAGAAAAAAGCAAAAAAAAAAAAAAACAACACATCTATTAACCATAACATAAATAAATAAATGTAAATAATTAATGCTGATTATTTCTGTTGAAAAACGAAGTGTGTTTGCGTTTGTTAAGTGGTTTCGCATACATATATGTCTACACAATTTTGAAATTATTACTTTATTTTTGTAAAAATTTATATGCCATCATATATATATATATATATATATGATTAATATTGCGTTGATTATTATTATTATTGAAGTTTTGGCTTGCACTCAATATTTTTTATGGAAATATTTTTTTTTTTTTTAGTACAATAATAAACATTTATGATATTATCGCATATTTTCACACTTTGATTAATTTCATTATTTACAAACCGATAGCTTTATTAATTAAGGCAATAAATTGCAGAGTGTTCTTAAGAAAAATACAAATTGGACAAAAAAAAAAAAAAAAGTAAATTTAAATTGAAAAATAAAAATATAAAATTCATTTTGGAGAGAAGCAAACATTTTTCATGAAAAACGTAATTTTTAACAATTAAATTGTATCATATTTGATAGAAGTTTTCATAAAATAGTCATTTTATATTTAAAATAAATTTGCCAAATTTAACCAATAAATGCCAATATATGTAGAATATATGTATGAAATCTAGACACTGTAACTAAATAATTCAGTCAATAATATAGTGATAGTGATTACTTTTTATTATTTTTATATTAAAGCACAGGGGTATATCATTTTGAGCCAATTGATAAAGTGTCAAGGCAATCCAGAAATGTTTACTCTACAGAGCGAAAGCGTCAATTGAAACTGGGAAGAGGCCATTTTAAATGAGAAAGCATCATTTGAAAAAATTGGATATTTGTGAAAATATGTTCCAAATTAAAAACAAATAATCAAGCAACATTTTGTATGCCAAAAGAATTTATAAATTTGTTATATCGAATATATCGAAGCACTTTCAGTTGGACACCTCAGCATCAAAAACTACTTGAAATGCAAAAATTTAATGTGTGACGAATGTTCTTTTCAAACTAAAATGCCACTTTTATGCATACATTTAATGATGAACAGTTCAATTAGATCGTAAAATTGGTGTAAATAAGATCACTAGCACAATCATAAAATACTACGAGGTATTTTATTGCGAAATTAATAGTTTAAAATGTGTGTAGAAGAAGAAATTTTTGATCGAATTTCAATTTTTATCAAATTAAATCTATATAATCATATTTTTTCCTGTGATTATTAGCATACTCCCCCCATTTCATTATATGTTTAGATAAGTGGTCATGATTTTATTTTAATTAATTTTATTTATTTATTATTTATTTATTATTTATTCATTTATTATTTTATTTTTATTAAATTTTTTAAAAATAAATTTAAAGCAAATAATGTAATCTTTAAGTTCGTTCAAAAAAAAAAAAAAAAATCAATAACATGCCAAAGCATCCTTTGAGCCTAATGAGAGTAGAATAAACACAATGAAGAGATGCAGTGAAAGTGAGCAAGGGTCAAGCATACACATGTACATCTATCATCTGCATCATACAGGACAAATTTACTATGCAAAAAGTATGAAAAAGTAGTAGATAGAAAAAAAGTAGAAGTAATATAAAAAATAGTAAAATTATTATAGTAAAATTGGAAACAAGAAATTATTAATTTGAATTGAATTATGCCAATGACTTGTTAATATTTGCAATATTTTAATATGATTTCTATTATTATCATTATTAATATTAGAATTAAAATTGATATTGTTCCAATTTATTTCACGAACAATCATATTTGTTATTAATAATTTGATGAGCACTTGTACGACGAGCCTTGTTTTATCACTTTAACATGTTTTAAATATTTTGCATTTTTTAATGATTTTCATTATTTTCTTTGTTTGTTTTTTTTTTTTTATATGATTTTTCTATTATTTTCCATAAATAGAAAGAAATAGTAGTACCCAGTATGGGTATAGAGTAGTTGATACAAATAGTAATTATGTATTGTACATATATGTTATGTTGAGATGATGAAAAGCAACACTTTGCTGCTGCTCTGGTTGTTGGCTCTCGTTGCTGATTAAGGTATTCAAGACAATATCACATACGACAAACAGACAGAAAATAAATATATAATAGAAATATGGAGAAACATACGCAGTAAGCTGTTTAGCACTACACAAATTCACGTACACACACACACACACACACACACATACATACATACAAATACTTATGGATGTATTGTACTGCTGTATATATGTAAACGATGTACAACGACGTACAACGACGACAACGAAGTACGCCTCACACGCACGCACTTACACATGTAGACATGCATTTGAAATTTTCTATGTATTTCTTTTCATTTTGTTTTATTTTTTCTATTTTTTTTTTTTATTTTCAGTCCAATAATAATTTTTTTCAAACACTTTTATTAATTTGGATTTGATTTATCATTTGAAATTTGCTTGATATTCCCAAAATGCACATAGAAATGTACACACAAATGATATTTTGGTTATTTTGTTCGCAATTAGAGACATCATTGTGCCGTTGCTGTTGTATTTGCGTTATTTTTTTTTTTTTTTTTTTGGATTATGAATATCCAGAAATATCATAATAATCAAAAATTAGAATTTTTTTATTTGCTTTTTTCATTTTTTTTAAATTTATATTTTTTTTTTGTGTGCTATTTTATTTGCTTTCAATTTCAACACGCAGCCACTTGCTGAAACAGACTGAAAGAAAAATTCACCGAGCGGAGATTGAGGAGACTAAGGATTCAACAATGTCGATTCAAGCACAGTAACAATATGTTGCATATACTTATATACGCATATAAATATACACAACTATAGTTGTCTCTTTTGTACGCATGCGAAATACCTTTGTATTCACATATACATACAAATAGTTATAATATGAAAATGAAAAGTGACGTTGTAGAAATAAGCATGTGAAGCAAGGAAGAGCGTAAAAATGCGGCTCAGTAATAGTAGAGTACAATATTTATTTAACCACAACAATATCAACAATGACAAACGTGTTAGAAGTTAGCACATCAAACATACACACACACACACATGCATGTACACCATCAACTGCTCTGACTATAATGGCCGCACAGTGATTCGTAAAATATGCATAAATTATGAAATTTCTTATGAAACACATAGATAAATTTTATATTTTCAAAAAGCTTTTTTGAATTTTTCCATTTGCTTTGGTATTGCTCGTACTACGCTGCAATATGTTATGTCTCTCAAATCTCGAGCATAGAACTTTAAAAATATTTTATGAAAAATAATTAATAAAAATGAATTTTTTGAAACAATAAAATGAGCTTTTCACACTCTACACTCAAAGAGTTAAGGGTATACTTAGTTTGAGCTTTCGTTTGCAATATACACAAGAAGAAATGACACATGAATAAATATAACTGACATAATTATAGAGCGATTGAGCTGAAAATTTGTACACATGATTATTTTGGCCAATAAATGAGCGAGCTTTGTAAATGAATGCAATTGGACTAAAATTCGGACCATCTCCCATACAAAAGTATATTTTCGAGTGTTTTTTAAAATTTTCGCATGAAAATATAAAGCTAACGAACTGAAACTTGACCCAAGTTAAGATATTATGATCACAAAATATATATATATATATATATATTAAGAAATGGATGTAATCGCATGTGAACCATGCCCACCTCTCAAATAAAAGTACCTCATTGTATGTAATTTTTTGCATTGAATATACGAATATATAAAGATATCACCTTAGAATTTGCTATATTAATTAATTATCATACCATAATAGTCATATATAGAAAAATTGGCGTAATCGCATGAAAATCAAGCCTACCTCTCATATGAAAATATGTTGCTGAATGTATGGTTTTCATATTTTACGCGCGAAAATCTTAAGCTATCGAACTATAATTTGCTACGTAAAGTTATTTTGCTATAAAAATAAATACTCCAGAAAATGGTTGTAATCGCATGTGAACCACGCCTACATCCCATACAAAAATATGTGGAACAATGTGAATTTTCAAAATTATTGCAGAAAATTATAAATTTTGAAATTTGTCCAAGTCTAAAAAGTCTAAGATTTCAACAAAAATCCTCCCATTTTGTACCCTCAATTTATATAGAATGGAATCACTGTGCGGCGTTGGTATTGCTGCTGCTGCTGCCATTGTTGTGGTGTTTCAAAGTGCGCGTGTGTCGCTCAATACGAGTATCAATTATTGAAAGGAGTTTTTTTTCAACAACAACACCACCACCAACAACAACAACAACAACAACAACAGCAGCAGCTGTCATTTTCGTTGTAAGTAAATGCTCGAGTGTATTTTACTTTCAGCAAATATTCATGCCTACGGGTCGGGTAGTGTCAGTGAGGCAGTTGTTAGTGTAAATTATTTCAATTCTTCCTTTTTCTTCATATTCTTTCATATTTCGGATATATGATATTTTTGTTCTTTCCATTTTTGATGCTGCTTTATTATGATTTTTAACATTGGCGTTTATATTCGCATTTGACGCGCGCGCATTTGTGTTCTTTCTTTATGTGCATGTGTGTGTGTGTGGTGTGTATTATTGTGGTCTTCGTTTTATTATTAATTTTGTGTATGTGTGTGTGTTTTAGTTATCCTTATTGTCCTGTTTTTTTTTGTTAACTTTATTTTTTTTTTTTTTATTTTACTCAACTACTATATACATATGTATATGAAGACATGTATCGGGTACATATATATTTGTTGGAAATGCACAATTCACTCTACCATACAATTGCTTAAATAGTTCAACACACACTTGCACACGCTTAACTTGAATATTGTTGGCTAACTCGGTCGCAAAGGTTGATTCTTGACAATTTTGTTTTGTTTTGCATTGCTGTTGTTGTTGTTGTTGTTGTTGTTGTTGACATTCTTGTTTACTGTGAAGATATCCTGTTGTATTGCAACTATAATGCCATAACAATTTAGTATTTGATGAGAACAAAAAAGAAATTATAATCATAATTCTATTGTTCATCTGCTACTAATAGAGAAAGATTTTATAAATTGAGCAAGTGCAAGTTTTTGTTTGAGTGTGTAAGTATTTTAAGCTGTTGTTGGAATTGATGTAGTACATAGCATAAATGGTAATACCAATACGATTGTATTATAGAATATTTTCATAATACAATTACAATATTTTTTATACTTTAAATTGCTTTCGTTGCAGTTTTTCATTTAAAACAAGAAGCAGAAAAACACAACGTTGCATTGGCTCTTCTTCTTCTTCTTCTTTCTTCAAATGAGAAAGTGCAATGAAAGCGATTTAAAGTATGCAAAATATTATAATTGCTTTAGGGAAATTGTTTCCCATGCTTTTGGGTATATTTAATACTTTAACTAGTGCCAGGAGTATGAGAGTATTTTGGTAGCAATAGAATATCCGATTTTATTAGAAAACGGAAAATAAAAATTGTCTCAGTGTTGCAACAGCTGCTTATGATAATTTCAATTATATGCTTGGGCGTTATAAAGAAGAAATATTGAATTAGCTAAGAGCATAATACCTGAGCTAAGATTATAATGATAATAGTTCAATAGATCCATTGATAAAAAGCCATGAATGCTAATTCAATACTTAAATTTTTTCATATTTTGGAAAGCTGTGCTAATCCTAAAGCACATGACAGGAGAGAGATTGATTGGCATGGAAGAATTAAAGTATTGCGGAATGGAAAATAAAAAAAAAAAAAAAATGTTGCATAATTTAAGGGCTAAAATATTTAATGCAATTTTGCAATTGTTTAGCAGTAATCATATATGCAATTTGGGCATATATACTATATAGTAAAAAGAAGTCCATTATTTTTTATATTATTTCTTTTTACTACACCTGATAGAGCCATCTCAGCATCTTTCCATCAATTTCAAGATGATTCCTTAACACGCGTATTTAAAAAATATCAGATTGTCATTATTTATAATTTTCAATATCGAGTGAGGATTCTTCTTCTTCTCAGAGAATTTAAAAAAAAGTTTTAAATAGAAACTATTTACTGTCAGAATGAATGAAAACTCATCTTTGGAATATTCATGCTTTCTACAAAATGAAATCAAATTGATTCTTTCCAATCGTTACTTGTCGCAGCATAATTTTTTTTTATTTGAAATGCAGTGTTTATTAAAAGTTGTTGTTGTTGTTATTGAATTTTGAAAAGCAAAATATTTTTCATCACACAAAATGAATGAAATCGAATTGAATTTATTCCAGTCAATGTTTGGCCACTCTGGCACTCAATTAGCGCAACACTAGAGTTTGGCATAACTTTGAGTGCAGTGCTTATTAGAATATGTTGTTGTTGTTGTTGTTATTATTATTGTTGTTGTTGTTACTACAATTTATTTAAAAATTTTACTTTCAAAATTATAACTTGCAAATGCATATCTTTGAGTGCAGTGTTTATTAGAATATGTTGTTGTTATTATTATTGTTGTTGTTGTTGTTATTATTATTGTTGTTGTTGTTACTACAATTTACTTAAAAATTTTACTATCAAAATTATGCTAAACCTTTCTTCATTTAGAAAACAAAAAATGAGCTGATGTATGACCTCAATCAGAGCTACACCATACCACCGTAGAATTTTTGGTTGTTGTTGTTGGTGTATTGTATCAATTCAGACTGGTTGTCGGTGATCGAATATTTAAAACAATTTTTTATTAAATCTTATTTAAATTGTATTTAAATTCCTAGCAGAAAGAACATTATTTCTTCTTATCGAAAAATGAAATCAAGTGTTTTCGTTCGAGTAGCTACTCTCAGAGAGTAAAATTTCAGCTATAGTGTTGTTCGAAATTGTTGTTGTTATCATTATATTCTGTCATTTCATTCAAGTTGGAAGCCAATTTTTTAAAATTGAAAATTTTTCATAATATTTTTTTTGTTTTTTTTTGGTGTTGTAATATTTGTCTTGCAAAGGCAATGAAGCTATACAATTTGCAAGTTATATTCTATGTAGTTAATTTCTATAGCAGAATGTCTTTTTATAGACGGATCTTAAAACAAATTAACTAAAAAAATTAAACATCAAGAGATTAGTCTCACACAACCACTATCGCAACATTTCTTTCACTTTTTTAATATATTTTATGTCTTAGGCAGTTGGAATTAAAAATATAAAGGAGTTATCTATTTTATAAAAACAACAACAACAACAACAACAGAATATTATTTAGTTTACTTTATTTCTTCTACATAGATATATCGATGTAATCGGAGTGATAGAAAAACGGAAATGGCAATTAGCATTTTTAAATAAACACAAAAACGATGTGTAAGCGCAAAACGTACGCAAAAAGCAAATGCAAAGCAAATGCAAAGGAAAAAGTGTTGAAAATCCAATACAGAATTAACATAGAAATAAAAGAATAGAAAAGCTAGTATATTCATAGGTACGCGCACAACAAGATGCGGAGATTTAAGTAAGGAATGTGTAATGTAATGTAGTGTGTGTGTGTGTGTGTCTCTGTGTGGTGTATAATGTAACATACAATTTCAAGGTAAAAATGCAATAAGAGAAGACAAAAAACAACAACAACAACAACAACAACAACAACAAAACCGATGTTAAGAATAAGCTTAAGAAGCTGTAATATATGTTTATGGAAGGAGACAAATGGCAACAAAGACAATGCTGATGGGCTGAACCTATACCTATGTATGTACTTATAACATATACTAAATGTATACCATAAATGTTGAAACAAAAGCGAATACTTAAAACCGAATCGAGCATAAGTGAGACGAGGACAATGAAGACAAAATTCCAATAAAAAGCGTAAGTAAATGGTATATTTTATATATATATATATATATATATATATATATATATATATATATATATATATATATATATATATATATATATAAATACATATTTTTTTGTTGTCTTTGCTTATCGCTGTGTATTTGTGTTCGTGTGAGTGTGTAAGATTACCTTCTAAAATTATCTCTATTTATTGTTCATGTTTGTGTATCAGCATAAATGTGTGTGTGTGTATATGTATGTGTCATATGTTTGTTTAATTGTCTATACATACATATAAGAGTGTATGTATGTATAAAGCGTAACAAGAGCGTGTGTCTCTTATATATTTATGTTATATTTTTGCTTTCATTCTTTTTATGGTCGTACGTATTGTATGTATGATTCGACCGTTTGCATTTTAAAATCTATGACATTCAATTCAGATGCGATAAAATGACAATTTAAACATTTTACGCTTATGTACGTAAGTATTAAGTTCTATGCATATTGTTGGTTATTTGTATTTAAACTATGAGCAGAAATATATATATTTTTTTTGATTTAGCATAAAATAAGAAAAAAAAAATAGCAATAGAAGCCACAGAAATAAATCTATACTATTTCACAATGCAATCTCATCTTTCTATATTCTGTATATGAATGCATTATGTAAAAATTAAATAAGCGAATGGGCATGCCAAATGTTAGTAGGGCCATATAATAACTTATTTGGGTGTTTGTTGCTCTTCTTCTGTTGACAGTAAAAGTTGTGTATATGTGGGATAAACATTCATAGTTTTTCTATAAAATTAATAATTTTTCTTAAAAATCGATGAAAATACATTAGATTGAAACAAATTTATCGGGATTCTTCTACATGAGGAATCCTATGTAGTAGACCATTCAATAAGTGGGTAGGATGACACATAGATGAGGTTACTAGAATTTTATCAATATGATTTTTATTGAGTTCTCACCTTCAGACGACACATGTATAAAATTGACAATCATCTGACAATTGGTTCGTGAGTTATAGCATTTTGTATGAAGCAACTTTTGTTATTGAAAGAAAAATGAATAAATATGAATTTCATGTTTTGAGAAAATATTACTTTTTGATGAAAAAAAAAAAAAAAATACAGTGGCTACCAAACAATGGCTTGATAAACATTATTCGAACTCTGTTCCGTCGAGATAAACTGTAGAAAATTGTTGAGTTTAAACGTAGCACAAACAATCCAAAACCTAATGGACGCCCCCCCCCCAATTGGGGCTGTTATTTGAGAAAACATCAAAAAAATCCACAAATTGGTTATGAATGATCACAAATTGAAGGTGTACGATCTAGCTGACAATGTAAATATATTAGATGATAGTGTTTTTACCATTTTACATGAATATTTGGGTATGCGAAAGCTCTGTGCAAAGTAGGTGCCTCGTGTTGTTTCATCAAAACAATGCAGTGTGTTATAAATCGATGAAAACCGATGGCAAAATTGAATGAATTGGGCTTCGAATTACTTCCCCATCCACAGTATTCTCCAGATTTAGCCACCAGCGATTTTTTTTCTGTTTTCAGATCTCAAGCGAATGCTTTCTGGAAAGAAATTTAAGTCCGATAATGTTGCAGCAATCGCTGAAACTGAGGCCTACCTTGACGAGAAAGAGAAATCGTACTATAAAAGTGATATCGAAAAGTTGGAAAATCGGTATAATCATTGTATCGACCGCGTAAATTGAGTTTTTTTCATAGTTTTCCTACGGACTTATTGAATGGTCTATTATTGACAATATATTTGGTTCCCAAATTATTTTAATCTTACTTATCATTGATACTTTTCGATTTACACTGCTCAAAAAAAATACAAAGAAAGAAATCTATTGAATATTAAACTATTATTTATGCATCTTTGAATTTATATGAATGCATGCATGCATTTTATATTGTTCAGGCACTTGCATTAGAGGTGCATATTCCGTACATTTTATTTGTATAAATTTTGTAAATACACAACAACAACAATTAATATACATTTGTTGCTTTTTTATTGTTTTTTTATTTTTTATTTTATATTTTTTTTGTGTAATAGTTTATTTGACTAATAAATTGTATTATTCTATACAATTTTATTTACATTTATTCGCATTGTACATAGACTGGGTAATATACAATTTTTAATAGCCAGTGCTTAGTAGATTTGTCGGAAAATTTATTAAGCATTTTGTTTGCGGAAGAAATGTATTGTGGCATTTTAAGAATTTTGTGTAAAATTCTTCAGTAGTAATATGGAATATGAAGCAAAGTCATTCTGAAGAAATACATATGATATTTTCAAAAATTGTATTAGCAATATTTATACAATATTCTCAAAGGGTTAAGGGTATAATTCATCCATCTATTGATGATACCCATAAGGAGAGCTGACTGATATGGAAAAGTCTTTATGTTCTATTATTGATAAGTAATAAGACCGGACAGAGTTTCCATTTTACCACGATAACGATCTTAATCATAAAGCGATTGTGCTAAAAATTGACAGAGACAATTATTTTTAGCAATAAACAGACAAACTCGTTAATAGGCAAAATTGGAAGAAAACTACTTATACCTCTCATATAGAATTATGTCGTTGAATACTTATTCTTACATTTTGTGCATGAAAAAATAAAGTAATTACACTGGAACTTGGTCAATAAAGCTAATTTTAACACAAAATTAATATATTGAAAAATGAAGGTAATCGGATAAAAATCACACTTACATCCCATACAAAAGTATGTTCTTAAATGTAAGCTTATGTAAGCAAATATGAAGCTACTGAGTTAAAACTTGGCATATAAAGTTATTATAGTCATAGAATAGATATATTTAAAAATGATCGTAATCGGATGAAATTCACGACTAGCTCCCATACAAAAGTATATTCTTGAATGTCAACTTTCACATGTATCGCACGAAAATATGAAACTGTTGTATTAAAATTTGTTATATAAAATTAGTCTAATCAAAAAATAGATATTAAAAAAAAAAAAAAATAGACGTATTTGAATGAAAAAGTACGTCTACATCCTATACAAAAGTATCTCATTACATATATACTTTTACAGTTTTTGTGCGAAAATATAAGCCAATCGAATTAAAAATGGATGTATAAAGCTAAGCACATTAAATAAAAAATATAATTAAAAAAATAGTCGTAATCGAATCAAAATTTCTTATAGCCATCATATAAAAGTATGTCGTTGAATGTATGTTTTCATGCTTTTGATGAGAAATTTTAATGCTGTGAAGCTGAAAATTGGTACAATCAATTAAATTTACTAATTAATAAGTATATTAGAATATGAGCTGAATTGGATAAAACCCACTACTACCTCCCATACAAACTTGTAGTTTCGAATGTATGTTTTCATTTTTTTTTTTTTGCACAAGAAAACACCAAGTTATCATACTGAAACTTGGTATAGAAATGTATAAAATTTAGAATATTTTGCTGGCTTTTCAAATTTCTTAACTAATTTAGGTTAGGGTCTGAGGGTTGAAAGTGCAGTGGCAGTCATCTCACTCACAGCGATTTGTTGGTCAGATTTTTATTAGTGAGTAAATAATTCATTCTAGTGTGTATGCGCTTTGTTAAACATTTTTATAGCAAGAAAATTTAAATATTTTCGAAATAGCTATTTCAAAAACACTTGCATCTAACTACACCATGTAAGTGATGATGATGATGAACATCATTTTTCGAAAAATAAAAAATAAAAATTTTTTAATTTCTTTGTCTATGTTCGAATACATGTAAACATGTACTACAAACAAAGAGAAAATATAGCTGATCTTATACTTTTCTAAAAGTGATATAAGTCCATTTTTTTTTTTAAAACAAATAAAAACTTCAATTTAAATTAAAACTGCGAAAAAAATTCACTTATAACAATTTTGAAAACAACAACCCATTTCTATATAGAAAATACGAATTTTGTATTTGACCGTATGTATGTATGTGTAAAAACGCGTGTAGCGTAGTGAAGTAAAATTGCCTTTGGAATGTCCTTAAGAAGGATGTTCCAATGTGTTGTTGTTTTTTTTTTGTGTATCTTCTTTTTCTATCACTTCTATTCTTCTTTGTATGTACATTTGATTGTTGTTTTTTTTTTCGTTGCCTTTGCTTGCTGCTCTCTGCTTTTTCTTACATTTATTACATCGTCGCATCTTCGGTATTCTTTTTTTTGATTCTTATGTTATGATTATTGGTGCTGTTGTCATTGGTGTTGTTGTTGTTTGTGTTGTTATTACCACTGCTTAGTTCTTTCATTGCAATACAAGCATTTTAAAGACAATAACGAACGAAATGAAAGTAGCAACATCAGTTGTACTAAAAGCAGCTCACAACTTGAGCTTGAGTAGTGTACATACATATGTAGTAGTTTATATGTAATATAGTATAGGAGAGTAGCTTAAGGCAATGTATGTTTCTTATACAGTATTATCTCTTTTTTTTTTTATTGCACAAAAATTGCGATAATAACAGTCAGAGCACATAGCAGTTGTAAAAAAAAAAAAGAAAAAAAAAATAGTGGATAGAATAAAATAAAATAAAAATATTTATAAATCTTTAATTTTCCCCATATATGCATATATGCATCAGAGACAGCACGAGGCAGTAGAAGGCTTTTTTTTTTTGGTCCACAGCTATGTAGGAGCAATAATCATATACTATTGTTAAAGAGTGAGGCATCGGCTGGTTTAATTTTTAGATTGGAAGAATTTTTTTTTTTATAAAAACTAAAACTGAAAAAAATTTTGTTTTTTTCTGTGAATTTTGAAGGAGTTGGTAATTTGAACGAGCTCTCATTCTAGTAGTTGGGGCTTTTATGCCATATTATCAACCATTTACACACATGATTCGACCATTTTCCTTCAAAAATGTAAATGACAACTATATTACGGCCAATGGTGAGAGCTCTAGAGATATTAGAAGCGATTTTTTTAATGGATTTAGATGAGCTCTAATTCTAGTAGGTTGAAACAAGATGCTTCACAATAAATTTTTTTTTTTGCAATAAATTCAACAATCGGCCATTGTTATTCCGATCTTTTGGGCCAACATTGCTCTTTCTATGAATATTTTTGGGCAAGAAATTGAATTCATCGATTTGGATAAGTTCTGGTTCAACAATAGCGGAATGAGGCTTTTTTGTGATATCGTTTAGAGTTTGTAGTACGGCGATTTAATCACATTGAGCTATATTTAGTCAAGTATTATGAAAGATCGAAGTTATTCTGACATTATTGCCACATTTCCACTTCCGAAATGAAGATGACATCAACCTTATGGTCAAAGAAATGGATTTGGCTGAGTTCTTGTTCTAGCAATTGCACACAAATGAGTTCGACTGCAAAAATACAGTCAACTGAAGCCATTAGAGAGTTAGGATATACATTTTTTTTTTTTTTCACAAAAATTAAAGAAAGTGAATTTAGAATGGTTGGCGCAAGGATCCATGCAATAAATATTCTGTGTATTTAGTTCAAAAATCGCATTATAATCCTAGTAAGTGATATTGCTTGGCCAACGTGGTACTGATATTTTGATCTCATTGTACATTATTGAGTCAACATTTAATTCTAGGTTAGTTTGGGAGACAGCTTCATCTTCTCCAACAACTATCAGTCGGGAATCAAGTGATAGTACACTGGATTCCAGCACACTGCGGCTACGATGGTAATGAGAATGTAGACAGATTGGCAAGGAGGGAGCTGAAAAGCAACCATTTGGACTCGAACCAATCTTAGAAATCAGCAAAGCTCACTACAAAAATTGCATCAAACAAGAATATATGACCAAAGCAAACGCAAAGTGGTCAAAAACTATTGGTAGTGAATTTACCAAAGCTTTTTTTCCGCATTATTCTGTGAAAAATTCAAAATACCTTTTGAGTTTGAGTAAAGCAGAACTAAAACTTATGACACAGGTATAATTAGTGGACACTGTCTACTAAATAAACATAAAATCCGTCTGAAATTGACAGACAGCAAAATATACACATTCTGTATGGAGAACGATGAGACATCACGATGAGATATACACTAAATCACAGAATGCCCAGCCCTTATCCGGGTAAGAAAACAAACACTCAAGAAGGAACTACTACAGACTACCAATCTGTCTGAACTTGAACTCACAAGAATCAAAATGTTCTTTGAGAAAATAGGAGGATATAATCTCTTCCAAATATTAAACTCGAGTATGGCACAATAGTTCGAGTCAGATGCAGTGCCATAGACAGCAATTGTCTATGGCCCATACCAATCTAATCTAATCTAATCTAACATTATTGAGTGGGGATCTCTAAAAAATTGTTGTTAATGGGCAATTTTTCTTCACAAATGCATGCAGTGACTATTTAACCATTATTGAAGTATTCAAGCATAATATTATTCGAACTCATGACGAAAAAGGGTTTTAATTCAAGCTAAATATATTTAAATATTTATTTAACGCAATGCACTACTGTGCACTCCAACCGAAGCATCCATTTGATTAAAATTACACATGACACAATTAATGAGAACTTTAATTTCATTTAAATAAAGCAAAAATCATTGCAAAATATTTAAAAAAAATATGAATTTTATATCACTTTTGAAAGAATATCAGCCGATGGTACATACTCTTTTCATATGAATAGGTACAAATGCACGTATGCATGTGTGTATGTAATTAAAAAAAAAATATATATACATATATAAATATATTTATATTTTCTTTCAAAAATTGCTTAAAAATAAAACCATATTTGTTTGTTACTCATTTACAATATATATTTTGATTAGCATGTAGTGTGATTTATGCGCTTTTTGTTGTTGTTATTCTCTTTATTATATGCCTTTGAATTGAATTTGTTGTTTCTATTGAATTTAATTTGAATTGATTTCAATGTAGAATTTGTTAGAATTTTTATGAATTAATTAATTTTCCAATGTTTATTGAACGTATTTTTTTTTTGTATTGTGATTTTCAAATTTTCATATATATTTTGCTTTACATTTTCAACTCATTTTATGTTTTATTTTGTTTTATGCACAGACACACACACACACATATATATTTTATAAACATTTATATTATTATTTATGTGATTATTTATTTTTATATACTGTTTTTTTTTTTTTTTGTTTCTTCGTATCTACTTAGTGAGAAGATATTGTATAGATGCTGCTGCTGCTGCTGCTGTCGCTGCGACGTCTTGTCGTTTGATATGTCAAGGTTAAGTAGCATGAAACTTGTACACAACTAATATACTTTTGTTTTATTTATTATTGCTATTGCTGTTGTCATCTATTCGTTCCCTTATTTGTTTGTTGTTGCTTGTGTTTTCATCGTCATTGTCACGCTGATAATTTTAGTTTAGTTTTTATTTGATATTTTGCAATGCCAGGAATTTGGAAAATTTATTGAGTAAATTAAAATTTGTCTCTACTCTAATAAAATCAAATTGTATGGGATTTAGGCTTCTGTTAGGCTTCTTGCTGAGTTATAGAGCGAATAGATTGAAAATAGTTTTATTTTTAGTATGAAGAAAATGAGAAATTTACATAATATTTACACTATTTATAAGCGCGCGCTTTAATAATTTGGCTTATTTTTAAATTTTCACATAGAAGGAAATCAAACAGAAATTTTTTTCGCCTTCCAAAAATTTCACTTTTAATTTTTCACATTTTTAATTTTTCAAATTCTCTTCCACTTGGTTTGTTACAAACACTATTTATCTATTTTAATTTTATTTTTTTCACATATATATATATATATATATAAAGACATTTTTTATTTTATTTTATTTTTTTTTTTTGAAATTTAATTCACATTTTTTATTGTTATATTTTTCTATTTTTGCTCATTCTTAATTTCACATACGCACACGAGACAACAGCATCCGTTATGCTGTATACATCTATCAGCAGTGAATTCCATTTATTATTTCTCTTGTTTTTTTTTTTTCTCTGTTTGTTTGATGTTCCGTTTGCATTCCATTGTGGCTCATTGTGGCTCACATAGTATTATGCGTCCGCATGTACGTACGCATATATCCTAATCAACTAACTCAATGTGAATATTATATGTAGTTGACGTGCGTCTATGTCTATGTATATGTTTTTTTTTGGCAGTAATAATGATGATGTATTTTCACAAAAGAGCCACCACTTTTCAATGTTTCATTACACAATGCATAGCACGCTCGGTTGTCTATTGGAATTGCCTGAGCACTGTGTTGTACGGCGAACACAATTCATTTTCATTTCATTTCGCACATTTGCTCTTTTTCTCATTTCATGTTCCACTCACAGCGACCATGAAACACAGAATGTTGATGATGTGATGTGTTTGTTAAATTGTATAATACATACATACATATAGAATTCATTCAGTATAGAGTATAGCTGGAAAATTGTGGTGTTCATTTGCATGTGTATTCATTTCCAAGTGTCAAAAGCTTTTGACATTTTCTTTTATTGTTGACTTTCTATTATTTCTCTTTATGCTCTATGCTCTTTGAATTTCGCTTTCTCTCTCAATCTCTCTCTCTGTCTCTGCTTTTCATTTTGTTTTGCAATAATCATTTTTGTTGTTGTTGCCATATTGACAGCTGATTTAAATGTGATGGTGGTCCTTAGGTGCTATATTTACATATAAAGTACAATCACTTGTTTGTTGGCAGATGCGAAATATTTGAAATTTATTTATTTAGTTGATTCATTTAGTTAATTTCTTCTTCTTCTTATATTAAGTATTTCTTTATTTTATTTATTTCATTTGATTTCAATGAATTTTATTATAAATTTCAATAATTTCATTATTTCTTTGTCATGCCTATATTGTCGTTGAAGAATTTTACTATTGTTTATTGCATTGATTTATTTAAAAAAAAAAAAAATCTGAAAGAACTATCTAGGTATGGTATTCGGTATCTCAAATTTATTATGCAAAGCACACACATATTTACCATGCTATAGGTTTATAGCTCATACTGTTCTCAATTCGGTATATGGAGGACCCATCTCCATGTGCATATGTTATAGATTAAGGCGAGTAACATATTGAAAGTGGGTGCCGTAGCTCATTGGTTAGTGCGTTGGCCTTCTGATTTGTAGGTCGTGGGTTCAATTCCCGGCTGCAGCATAACAAAATTTGATATCGAAAAGATTTTGCTTTCGAACGGTACCCACCTGTCGGCAAGAATAGGCAATTTTTCCGGCAATAACAATTTGCCAAAATGCTCCATAAAGGAGCTCTTTGACAAAACTAAGTTAAAGTGATGTCACAAGGGTTCTGCCGTTCGGAACCGGCTAATACAAGTAGGTCCCTTCTAACGCTGTCCAAATTTAACACGCACAACAGCATTGGAAGAGAAGCTCGGTGGTATCGCAATGAGCAATTCTGGCCTAAGTGTGTTCTCTCAGAGAGGGAGAGAGCAGCCACATAACCTAACTTAACGTATTGATAATTTTAGATACTTCTTCCAAAGCAAATATAAAGATGTTCCTAATTTGCACCCTGTATTTTTTAATAAAAAAATTTAAAAATATCAATTTTGTAGAGGAGCCTCCCTAAGAAATCAAGATAGAGGATTAGTAGGTTCGAAGAAAATGTGTGAAAACACAATGAGAGTTGATCATATTTTTTACAGCTCTACAGATGATTCCTGAGCAGCTTTTGTAGACTTTCATATATGTTTTGCTAATTTTGGATGCGATCTTTCTTGAGGGGTGGATTTAGGGGGTGATTATATTTGGAGGGAATCTTGAGAAGAAAAAGTTAATGGGGGGTGTATCATACATTTCACCGCTTTAGAGGCGAATTCCGTGCAGTTTTGAGGTTATATGTTAATATTCAAATATATAAAGAAGCAAAAACAGTGAAGGCGATCAATTCATTGAAAAGCTCTATGGACGATTTCTGGGCAGCTACTGGAGATTTTTAGGTGTTTGTTTTTTTTTTGGTCATTTTGTATGGGAGTTCCCTTAAGGGGTGAAGATAAGAAGGAAGAATATTTAAAAGACAAGTTGAGGCCACAAAATTTAATGGGAAATAATTGTAAATTTAACGGCTCGAAATTTCAGACTCTGAAAAAACTCTGTGACAAAGCTCAGAAAAAGTGATGTCGGAAGAGTTCTGCCGTTCGGAACCGGCTAAAATAAGTAGGTCCCTTCGAATATTTCTCCAAAATTTAACACGCACAAAAGTAATGGAGGAGAAGCTCGGCCAATCAGCCCTTAGGGGCTTTATATGCTACATATTTATTTATTTTTTAAAAACAGTGAAGTCGGTTAATACATTTTTCAGCTGTACGGGCGATTCCTGGGCAGCTGCTGGAGATTTTGAAGTGATTTTTTCGGCCATTTTGTATGGGACTTCTTTAAGGGATGGATATAAGAAGTAAGAATGTTCAAAAGATACGTTGAGGATACAAAATTTAATGGAAAATAGTTATAAATTTCAAAGCCCAAAATTTCCGATCCTTAAAACATTCATTTCTCTTCATGTGATGAAGGTTAAATATTATATTGATTTGAATATAAATGTTTTATGGATTCAATCGGATTTAAAAAAACATGCGGTACGATGAAACGGTGTCACATATTTAAAATAAATTTAATTTCGCTAAGCAACTTAATTTATAGCTTCATATAGAAATATACCCACAGTACCCACTTACAAATATGGTTTCGGTTAATTGTAACGAAAACGATAAAAAAAAGGTCAAGCATATTGAAAACTAATGTTATTAAGAATTCTTAGTTAAATGACTTTTATGATTAATAACTGACTTATGTCGTTTTATATTTTTCATATGTTTCACATTATAATCTAATTTGTTCAATATTAGTGACGTACTTGAAAAATATGTTTTCATTTAATAACAATGTTTTACAAAAGTAGAACATTGTGTCATCAACTATTCATAATTTACATATTTTTATACCCTGCATAATGCAATATGCATGGTATATTCATTTCGGTCAGATGTTTGTGTCCACTTGAAGGAATCTCCGGAGATATAGACATGGATATATATTCGTGATCAGCGTCGATTAAATTTTCGATTTAACGATGTCCGTCCGTCCGTCCGTCCGTCCGTCCGTCCGTCCGTCCGTCCGTCCGTCCGTCCGTCCGTCTGTCTGTCACCTGGCTGGTTCGCACGATAACTAGAGTAAATATTGAGCTATTTCGATGAAATTTGGCATAAGTAATCTATGATCCAAGGGTACGGAGGGGATTGATATTGGGCATGATCGGTCAGTAACCACGCCCACAACAAGCATTCAAAGCGACTAACCTCAAAATTTTCAAAATCTTTAACTTGCTATAACTCACATAATATACCACTTGGGACAACAATATTTTGCACATAGAGTTATATTATACTACTGTATAATCTTGCCAAAAGTGGGTGAGCCACGCCTACTTTCTAGCGTAGCTCCCATACAAAGTGTCTGTACTTCTTTTAAATTGAAACTGCTGTAACTTCTATAATCTTCTGTCTAGAATAACCATAATTGACACTTAGATTAACACGGCAGTCAGAAATAATATGGCAGAAAATCAATGTGCCACGCCCACTCCTTTTTGGGTCTCCCATACAAAGTTGCGGAAATTAAAAAAAATTTTACCGGTTATAACTTGCAAACTATTCAGCGTAGAGTAACGAGATTTAAGGTGTGAATTAGTATTGTACGAGCAACTAGGCTCACAGAAAATGGGCGCACCACGCCCAGTGTTTATCGTAGCCCCCATACAAATTTTAAATTGAAACAGCTGTAACTTCGGCAATCTTCTGTCTAGAATAACCACAATTGACACTTAGATTAATATCGTAGTCGGAAATAATCTGGCGAAAAATCAGCGTACTACGCCCACTTCTTATTGGGGCTCCCATACAAAGTTGAGGAAATTAAACAAAAATGTTAACCACCATAACTTAGAAACTATTCAACGTAGGACACCAAATTTAAGGTGTGGATTAACATTGAAAAATTAATTGGATTTACTAGAAAGTGATAAGCCACGCCCACTTTTTATATAGCTCCCATACTAAGCCTCGGAATTATCTTAAAATCCTTTTATTTCGTCAAAGTCAACCATATTTCGGGTGTAAATTAGTAGTATATGCAAAAATTGTTTCTCGAAAAGTGGAAATAAAAGAAAAGTTGGATATTCGAGTAAACTTTTTATTTATAAATCTACATATGCAGGGTATAGTTTGGTCGGCCCCAGCCGACTGTAAGGAAATTTTTTTGTTTTTATTTATCCTTCAATAAGTCTAATGGCTGAAAAATTGTATATTTTTGTAATTAAATCATGTCATGGTACCTTTTCAGGGATATAACTCTGAATGCATGAGTGCATATATACGTACGATATATATTGAGTGGAAGCACCTTGACATTGAAAATATGTACTATGAATTTCAGTTTCTCAATGAATTTTTTCACACAATTAGTGAATGAGCGAGAAAGAGCAAGAGAGAGAGAGAGAGAGAGAGAGAGAATATGAGGTTGAGAGTGAGAAGAATAAGTCAAATAAACAATAATGCGTAAATTAAGAAAAAAATAAAATAATCACAGCCAATATAAAATTCAAGTGCAATATTCTTAACTTGAAATTTAAGCGATTTAAAGAATTTGCTATTTTTAATCTACTTTCAGCGAGTCTATATGCTCATTAAATGCTTATATTATAATATAATTGTATTTCTTATGAATAACATTGACTAGAGACATGTATATGTACGTAGCAACATTCATACTCTTACAATGTATGCATGTTGCTGTACTCGTTTTTACTAATGGACGAGTACTCCTCGTATGTAAACAAACTCGGAAAATTTCTGAAAAAAAAATATATTATATAAATTGGAATACTTGCATGTGTTCATTGTACAAATGAACACTTTTGACAGCTTACACAATTTATTTCCATGAAAGCATTGCAACATTTCTATATGCACAATTATGTATATAAACATTTGCGATGTTTCGCTTCCAGCCAGAGACTATAAATACTACAAATGCATTTGATGTTCAGCAGATGGCGCTACGGTTGCAATTGAAAGCAGCTGTTAGTATGGCCATATTTAAAAAAGTCACAATAGCTTTTCTGTTAACTAAGGTTTTTGCTATATCACAAATACATACATACATTGGATATATACAAATGCAAAATAGTGTTTGAAAAGAATGAGAGAGTAATTGTGTTGCACTTACGCGAAATGTGTGTATTAACGATGAAAGCGAAAATTGATATGAAGATGAAATCAGAATTACTTGTTTTTTGCGTATATGAAAAATATAGCGACACGTGGAAGTGAGACTATGAAGCAAGATGTTTAAAACAAAGTACAAAGAAGTAAACATTTCAAACTTTTTGTACTACTAAAGGGCCACAATAGCATCATTACTATTATATAGCAAATGATGAAATCTTTCATCATTATGCTTAATATGATGAAGAGTAAAAGTACCAGTTTATTTTGGTTTTCTTCTATTACACGCTTTCCTCTCACAAATGTATGTACCTTCACACAAGTAAATGAATTGCTTATGAATATGCAAAAAGTCAAAAAGTGCAAAGCTGTAATGGCAAAAAAGCCACCGGCCTAGGTCAAAATGTTTATTGAGAGGTGCAAAGCAAACGAAAGCAAAACATGACAGAGAGAGAGAGAGAGAGAGAGAGAGAGAGGACAATCTGGAATACGAAATAGATATGCACAAGTGTGTGCTCGTAAATGTTTATGCAAAACTTTTACCTGTCACATAATACAGTGGAGCAAAAATTTTAGCATGTTGTCCTATTTTCAATATGCTGCTTTTGCTATGTGACACATTTTCATACTTTGAGGTTCTGGTTTATCAAAATGTCCGCAAAAAATATTCGTGAAAATATTCCTTACAATACACAAAATCGCTCTGAAAGTGTTAAAGTGTATGACCGACTTCCATAAAGATTTTTTTTTACCAACATTTTTTTTTTTTAACGTACTTCGTATTTAATTCGTCACCCACTGGAGGACGTAGAAGAAGAGGAAGACCAAACGTCCGTTGGAAGGACCAAGTGTTCGGAAACCTGGCGGCGCTTGAAATATCCAATTGTTATGGAAATATCGGTTGTTATGGCCACATAAGAAGAAGAAGAAGAAGAATAAGAAGAAGAAGAACTCATGTGCTTTATCTCCTCATTAATGGTGCTCCCCTACAAAATTGACATTAATGATAATTTCGCTTTCATCGCTCCCAGAGTGCCGCTAGAGACCTAAAATACATGACAGACTGCCATTCATTTTTATTACACAATATTTTCTCCCAAGAAACTTCCCCTTAGGAAGGTTCTCATAGAAACTAAACTAAAAAGTGTCTGAAAATTGCCAAATATCACCTTAATTGCCTAGCAGTGTTGAAGTGTTGTGTGTTAAAATGTGTAATCGACCCAGATTAACTCGTAAGATTTCCTCCACAGATGCTAATCTCCTGCCTACACCACTTAAGGGTGCTTTTCTACAAAATTAATATTTTTATAAAAATGTGAGACAATTTTTTTTTTTTTTAGATTAAGGAGGAAATGCGACTTGTTTGAACCAAAACAATCACAGATTCAAATGTTGCGATTCTGAAAATGCTTAAAAATATTTATATTGTCTGCTAGATAAGATATTCTATTTTATTTTGTATGGCTGTTTTATTATTTTATGCTAATTCTAGAGCAATTAGTCATGTCCAAGCAGTCCCATAATATTTTTTCAAAGAGTGAATATACTAAACTGGGTTTAATCTTTCATTTTGTTTTAAGCTCATCCAAAGCAATAACAAAATACTTGGAGTAAAGAAATTAAATTTCCCAAGGCTTAATAAAGGAACAAAAGCTTTGATTATCATTAAAATATGTTAAATATTTCGTTTGAATTTCATCAGATTTATTACACTGTCATCGTATATAAATAATAAATATATTAGGTAGAGATGTGATTTTTATGAGTACAAAAAACAAACAAAAAATCATCACTAGACTGAAGAAAGAATAGAAAATTGTTCACAAATATGTGAATATATAATATAATAAGGCAACGACTTAAGTGGGCAAGACAAGACAGGCGGCAGCAATAATAAAAAGCAGACAAATGTTTCCACAGCCATCGTCACCGATGCGATGGCGATATGCCTCCACCCACGACTCTTTTTTGAACAACTAAGACACTATCTGGCACAATGGCTGACTGCCTGTTTGTTTATTTGTTAATTAACTATGTATATACAAACATATGAGCACAATAAATAAAATCAGCTGAAAATACACATACACACACACACACACACACATTCATACATTATTTTTGACCCCAACACATATGTAAGTGTATTTGTATACAAAACTTATACATGTGAATATAAATATTTGATGACGCGTGCTTGTATACTTCAACGCCTTGTGCATCTATGTTATTGTATTTTTGTCATTTTCAACCTATCTACATATACTCGTACATATTTCTTATATGAAATGTGATGTTGAACTATATAGTAAGTAGTACCAGTATAAACATATTTGCATACAATAACATACTTGTACCATATGTTTTGGTCTATTGTGATTAGATTTTGTGCGAATAGATAATGTTTCCACTACATTGTTTCACATATGCATATTTAAATGTATATATACATTTAATAAAATGTATACAGAAACATCATAAAGAATCACTCAAGGTTGATATTTTGTTTATCGAATAAGTGGCAGTAAAGTCTGAAACAACAACAACAACAACAACAACAACAACAACAACATTTGTAATAATAATCATCATCGTTATTAGCATCATCAGAAACATCGTAATCATCAATCGCCAACGTCATCATTATATTTATATATGCAAAAACAACAACAACAACAATATAACATTTGTAATAATAATCATCATCGTGATTAGCATCATCAGAAACATCGTAATCATCATTCGTCAACGTCATCATTATATTTATATATGCAAATACGCAGGAACACTCCAATACACAATACAACATTATAATATTTACTAATACAAGTACATAAGTGTGTATAACATTTGATAGGCAGTTGGTTGGATTAAATTCGAAAAGCGGAAGCAATAGCAATGGCATTGTGACGCACATAAATATCGAGCGCTAATCAATTAAACAATTCAATCAGCCAAATGCAAATGGTCGGTGTTAAAGCGATATTCTCTGGATTGTTGCTGATGGGACGGGGGGCTGATGATGATGATGCTGATGTTGATGACGAGGGTGATAATATGTACTTTGATTCTAGTTGTATTCTTTGGCAATATTACTTACAATGCTGCCGTAATACAATTATAATGATGTTGAATAATGTCGGCGTTTATTTTGTTGTTGTTTACAAAACGAATAACCGACTTCGATATAAAGCGTCTCTCAGTAAGGGTGGATAACCTTGACATTCATATGGAAATAGCTTTAAATCATCATGGCCGAGGCAGATGTAATTCAATTTAGAAAACTAGCGCATCGAAAAACTTCATTTTTATTGGTGGCCTTCTACAGAGCTGAGGGCCACCGCTCTAAAGGCTATTTCTAGACAATCAAAAGGATATTTTTTGATTTTACTTACATCTTGTATGGTAATCTCACTAAGAAGTGGAGACAGAAGTGTGTTTAGGAAAAATATTAAGTTGCCAAGCTTAAAGGGGGGTTAGTTATATATTTTACCCCTCTACGTTTGCTCTATAAGCTGTGAGAATGAGTAAATGAAAAACCGAACATTTTGTAGGGAAGCTTCACTAATGGATGGAGATACGTGATAAGTATGTATGGAAGAAGCGTTGTGGGGGTAAAATAAATGTACCCTGGTCATAGACTTTGACGTTCTAGCGGCAACCCCTGAGCAGCTGTGATGTTATTTGTTATGAAGTATTAATTTTCGACTAAGTTTTCGCGTAGAACAAAGAAACCAGAAGCTATTTTTTGTATATTTTTGCAACTCTGGCACAACTTAGTACTCAGTCTGAAAAGTTAGGCTATTCAAATTCAATCACCTAGACTCAGGCGTTCTCTATGTCAATGCAATCAAAAAAGGAACCACCCAAAAATTTTTGTATTTGTATTTTATATTTGTATTTTTTGAATTTCGATAATATCTATATAATTACAAAATTATTAAAATAAGAAATCAAGGTCACTCTCGAAAATACTTCATGAAAAAAGGCTTTTGAAAGAGGCTAAACAAAAATTTTAGACAAACAATTCCGGTGTAAGGAAAAAACTTATGCTCAAAATTGTTTTTTGTTTGTTTTTTTTTTTTTTTTTGACAATTCATGCTTGAATTGAATTTGTTGTTGTTGTTGTTGTTATCATGTTGCTTATAAATTTCCTAATGTCAGCTCTTAGTATATGACTGCAGAGCACGATAACGATGATGATGATGATGATGATAACAATGAGAATATACAGAAAATATATTACTATCGTCAAATATACAAAAAAAAAAAACAAAAAAAAAAATTGAAAATGAAGGAATGAATGTTGTAGGTATTTTTCGCCTTTCTATTTTTTTTTTTTTTTTGTTAATTCAATTTGCCTTGTCTTTGATGTAAATATCAGATTGTGATATTGTATATGACTGTGTATATATGTGTGTGTGTGCATGTGTGTGTGCGCGCTGACGTTGACGTGAACATACATACTTACTTATATATTCTGGCGTACCTTTTGTTAAATGAGCTAGAAGAACAGTGCCTAAATTTAGAAGCGCATTGACATTTGTGGCATGTCAGGAAGAAGGATTGTCAGGGTTGGCCGGGCTGGTTGACAAGCTAGACTGGCAGGCAAATAAACAAGCTGTCTAAAGCTATATTATACCTATATACATAATATTATAATTATATGGATTTGAATAAATTGAAAGCGTTTTTTTTTCCATACTCACACATTTCAATGCGCAAACTATTTTTATGTTACATACACACTCACAATTATTACGATAGTTAGATGTGTCATAGAGCAGAAATGATATGTATCGTATAGGCTTGAATGAAAATGTAAAAACTTTTGACTTTTCATAGTGAAAATGTATCAAAAATATTAAGAAAAAAAAAAAGAAAAAAATCTATGATGATCCTAAGATTAAATGTGAAATTAACAATAAAGGGAATAGAAGCATGCACAGTTGATAATTGATAAATGTACATTGAAAGTCAATGTTTTTCTCATTTTTTTTTTAACTAATTCAGTATTGGAAAATTGTACATTTTGCTGTTACGAGATATTGAATAGTGGATTGAAATGGGTTAATTGGGTCAACATATCAACTGCACAACAAATAATGTGTTTCTTCTCTAAAAATAGCTCAAATTCTAAAAATAGTATCAACATGAACTTCATCATTATTGTCATCATTATCATCTTTATCATCATCATCAACAACATTGCCATCAACATCAACATTATGCCATTAGTAGATCATACTAGTAGATTGGAAAATATTTCTTGGAATATTAGAAATAACAAGAAACATATACGAAGGCAACATTAGTAGTTGCTTTGGTTGCAATGTACTCATACTCCCACTTAATCTCTCATCCTCTCTTTCGCACACACTCTTTCTCGTCGCAAACATTATTTATGGTAATGATGTCTGCTTTGTTGGTGTTGATGCTGCTGCAAAACAATTTTGATTAATGTTGCCATTGCTTAGTGTTGCATGCAACTACTACTACTACTGTCGTTCTATATTTCATTGCAGCAAGTACTATGTAATAGCAACAGCAACAGCAGCAGCAGCATACATAAGTACAATATATTGAAATTGAAGCTGAAGAAGCCTTGAACTACATACGTATTTACGTATGTAGGTACAGGAGTCGTTTATTGCCACGCAGTCTATGAGGTATACATGTTGTTTCAGTAGTATATAGAACTGATTGTTGTTGTTTATTATTATTCTTATTATTATTATTATTGTATTTGTATGTTATACATGCATGCATTCATTGTCAATGTGCATACGTCAGAGTGGCAGCAAAATGGTGTTATTTGCACCAACAACAACAACAACAACAACAACAGCAGCACACAGACAGATTTATATGCATAGATTTATCTACGTCATTTTATATGAGCTTCATGATGATAATGATGATATATGAGAGAGAGAGAGAGAGAGCATACAAATAGTATATGCTGAATGCAATATGTACTACATTGTTAGTAGTAGTAGTAGTGCTTATAGTATTGTTTGGGTATTAGATGTGGAATTAACAAAAAAAAAAAAAAAAACGACAATAGAAAAGAACAATGGAAATCAACAATGATTAACAATGAACCCGAATGGTGTTCTATTGATGAATTGCAATCACGTTTATGGTCACGTTTTAGACAGACGTCGATTGATATAATTTTGTTTGCCCGATCGATTTAATGGCGAAACGTATGAATGAATGAATGATGAACTAGCATATCCTGAATTGGTCATTATCGTTTAGAAGATTTGTATAGAATGTATAAAAAGACGTAAGTTTTGTACGGGAGTCACTCTAAGGTGTCCATATAAAAAATAATTATGTTCATAAGAGATGGTGAAAAGAAAAAACCACCTATAGGCTCGCTGGGATCTATGTGAGCGAATTTTATGAAAAATACTCAATATTGTGCGACAGCTCATCTAAGGGTTGGACATAGGGGTAAGTGTATTTAGAAAAAATATCGAATAGTTAAAATTAATGTCGGTTCGGTCATAGATATCACCTATCTAGAGGCACTCTGGAATGGATAAGTACAACATTTATATATAAAACATCAATTTTGTAGGGGAGCCCCTCTAAGGGTGAGTTGCTTCAGAAAATATGTTAAGGAGAACAAAATAAATGGACGTCGATCATACATTCTATCCCCCTGCGAGACCTCTGGGTAGGGTGGGCTCAAAATATATATAAAAAGCGTAAATTTTGCAGGGAAGCTCCTCTAATAAGTGATATTACGGCTTTAGCATGTTCACGAAATATGTAGAAACTCATATTTATAATTCATATGATAGTCAAAAATGTCAATTGCGAGTTGCAAAGTTATTTTTCACTTTGAAATTTTAAAAAAATTCGAATTTTCAAGACTTCATCATTCAGGACATTTAAAAAATAATGGTTTTTTAAGAAAGAAAGATAAATATTCGTGCATAAAATGCAAATTTTAAATTTACTTGCAGCTTTTTTTCCTAATATCGTTGAATTTTGGACCGTATTATTGCAGAAGAGACTCACTTTTATGAGACAATTTCAAACATTAGAATTAAACAAGCTGTGTACACTTGAGAAAAAAATTTATTTCTGAAACTGGGAGCCCAATAAACACAGAAATAAAACTAAATGGATAATTATACACTAAAAAAAATTTTTTATTAATACCCTATTTAGTCGTCCATGCCTATTTGTATTCAATTAACCCCTTTTCAATAGTTCAGTGACTACTCAACCAAAATCAAAAACGACTAAAATCCAATACACATAAATCTTTGATATTTTTCATCTTTACCATAGCTCTACGTATATTCACCTATATTCACCATCATCTATTTATTGTGAGTCTACAAGTTCCACCTCGTATATTTTGGTACTTCATTAAAATGTTGTTGATCTATGCTTCCTTTTAAAAATCAATTGAACTTTTTTTTTATTAACTTTTTATTATCTTAATTCGCATTTAGGCATAAAAATACTAAAATTCGTAGCAACAAAAATGATATAAAAAATTAAATTAATACCACTCTACTCTACCTCTGCCTTTTAAATGCCATTTTCATGTTATTTATTAAATTTTCTTCTACCTTTCAACCCCATTTGATTTAGCCACTTTAGCACTAATTAATAACAATATGTATATGTGTAATAGAAACAAGTGGGGGAAAAAATCGTTATATATATATATATATATAACTACCATTACCTATCACCATCATTGTCATCATCATCATCTTCATCATCAACATGATTGCCAACACTATCGTCAGCATTGCCACCGTCACCATCAATATTAGTGAAATTTAATGTTATGACAACCACTTAACAAGCCAAAATGACCAATTTTCTACATACATTCTGTCAAATAAGTACCCGGAAACCGGAAATTCTCATTTTTAATTTTCCCTCTGAGAATATTTCAAAAAAATTGTTTTCCCAGGTTGGCACAACTGTCAGCCACTATTCTGTGAATTTTTATCGCTATGTGTCATTTAGTTTGGTTACGGCGTCATTAGGAACAAGTCAACCTTTTGTGTGCGTTGAAATATTCTCAGAGGGAAAAATAAAAATGAGAATTTCCGGGTACTTATTTGACAGAATGTATATTGTTAAATACTATATGTGGTAAATATCGTGTACACATACTTATGTATATGGTATATTATAACGTATTGGATAGGTTCACAAAATACGTTTTTTTTTGCTGTTTACATTGGAATTACATTAAAAACTCGAACAGGACTAATATATAAATAAAAGCATAAGGGTCAGCTACAAAAATGATTGACACAAATATGTTGTTGTTGTTGTTGCTGTGGTTGTTGGAAAGCATTTTCGATTGTGTTGGCAAGTAGTTTGGGTGCAAACTGGGTGCAAATGTTCTTCAACATCAGTGTGGGAGTTAATATCGAAGAGTGATGAATGGAGTTATTTGGTTAAAATTACATACAAATGCAAGAGAGCGTGAAAGAGAGGGTGAAATGGGGTAGAACATGGAAGAAAGAAGTGAAAAGCAATAAATTACAAAATAAATGCCGCTACTGGCAGAATATAAATTTATATTCTGTTTGCTGACGGCAATCAAGAGCGAAGAGCTGAAACTCTTTAAATATGCATTTATCCCATTTTGGCTTGCATGCACTACATGTAACATGTAACAAATAGGTCCCAAAGCTGTGATGCTTGCAAAAGTATATATTCCCACAGAAAGTAAAATATCTAAAAAAAAAAATACAATTTTTTCTAATACGAGCGAGTGAGCATTTGCATACGTCATACACTTATTTTTATTTTCAAGTAAATAAAAAAAAATATACATGTAGCTATATATAGATGTGGTGCATTTTTGCACATTTCGATATAAGTAAATGCAATAAAAATGCACATGCAACATACAACAGCAATCATCATAGAAGCAGCAACCTGCTGTGACAACGGATATACAAATTTATTTAACAAAGATATGGCACGATGTGTTGTAAGGTACAGCCATATCATTTGCCGCATACTGTGCCCCAGCATGATGCATACATAGACTGGAGAAAAGAAAAATGCACCAAAAAGGCTTGACAGGCGAAAAAGAAACCCAACCATGGGTGGATAAAAATTATTAATACACGCAAATATGTGTCAGATGGAGAAGGTGTGATGCTTAATTTTCTTCTTTCAGCTGTTCAACTGGGGGTTTAAAGTGCATAAGTTCATATATCCGCTTGTATTTATGTGTTTAACCGCATACAAATATGCATTTATATATGTAACATAAATTTTAGCAGGATACGAGTGTATATGAAATTTTTAGTGTCATGTTTTACATTTGTAATATTTGTAGTACTCTCATATACGTGTGAAGCACATAATTTATGAGTTGCACTACTGCTGTGCTTTGGCTACCACTATTTCATCATTTTATTTTTTCGTTTTGGGCAAAGTGCAGCAATTGTAGCAATGAAATATTTGTAGAATTTATTTATAATTGTTTATTTTTTGTTTAATACTTAAATGACTACAAATTTTAGCAGCATACTTTTAGGATACAATACTTTTTTATATAGAATTTAATAGGTATTTAGTTTGATATCGAAGAAAAATGAAAATCAGTTTCTTCTAAGTAATGTGTTCCACTGTGATATTCTGAAGAAAATTTATGAAGAAATATTTTCAAATAAATATGAGAAACTTTGGACATGAAAAGTCTAAGCCAGGCATGATGACATTATATTGTTTTTTAGATTTTTTAGAAAATTAATAGGATGAAAAAGCATGATTAATTTTCTTTGTGAATGCTCTACTCTGTTAATGGAAGACATTTCCTTGATAGAATATTTGACTACTCGTTAGTTAGCCCATAGAATGTGATAATTCAGGATTACTAAATTTACAAAAAAAAAAAAAAAAAAAATATATAAAATATAAATATTGTTCTTACATCCTGATGCTTCTACTGTAGTTGCGCTCCGGCTATCAGCGATCAAATGGTCGTAGTCCTTAATCCGCCACAGTAGAGCGATGCATCAACAATAACGCCTACCATCTCAGTACAACCTAGAAATCAACTTATAATCACTAACATTATTTATTCAACTACATACTCGATGGTCACCCAGCCTAATATCACTCACCTTGGTATGCAACTGTATGCACCTATCCTACATGGATGGCCTATGTACACCTCAATGATCGTAGGCAATCCGCACAAAAAAAAAAATAATGCTAAGAACTGCAACTTCTACATCAACGTCATTCCACCCCTATCATTCTCCCTTCTCAAAGAAATTATCACTTCATCTTAATATTAACATATATAGCATTAGAAGGGACCTACTTATATTAGTCGCTTTCGTATGGCAGCGATCTTGTGACATCACCTTGTCTGAGCTTTAGAAGTTTTTTCATGACAAATTGTTACTGCCGGATGTATTGTCAATTACTTGCAGACCGGTGGGCATCGTTTCGAAGAAAAATCTCTTCGATATTAAAGTTGTGCTTCAGCCGGGGATTGAACCCACATCCTACAGATTAAATGGCTAACGCACTTAACCACTGAGCTTTGGCATCCCTGGATTTAATTTAAAAATTACCATTAATTCAGTGCTTGGTAAAAAAATTGTACTTATTAAAATAGCACTATAGTGCTAGTTGTGACCCTCAGTAGGTTTTCTCTGGGTTAGTCACCTAAACCAACTACTCTATCAATATATTTGGAGTTCTATAGGCGTTTCTTCTAGCTCAATAATTTAGAAATATTTGAAAAGCTTAAATTTGATCATATCGCAGCTTAAATACTTCGCGATATGATATATTGAGAAATATAGCCTCGAAAAATCATACTTTTGCCCTGAATGTAGGCGTTAGCTTCATTCGATAGCACTCATTATACCCTGCATAATGCAATATGCATGGCATATTCATTTCGGTCAGATGTTTGTGTCCACTTGAAGGAATCTCCGGAGATATAGACATAGATATATATTCGTGATCAGCGTCGATTAAATTTTCGTTTTAACGATGTCCGTCCGTCCGTCCGTCCGTCCGTCCGTCAGTCCGTCTGTCTGTCACCTGGCTGGTTCGCACGATAACTTGAGTAAATATTGAGCTATTTCGATGAAATTTGGCATAAGTAATCTATGATCCAAGAGTACGGAGGGGATTGATATTGGGCATGATCGGTCAATAACCACGCCCACACGAAGCATTCAAAGCGACTAACCTCGAAATTTTCAAAACCTTTAACTTGCTATAACTCACATAATATACGACTTGGGACAACAATATTTGGGACATAGACTTATATTATACTACTATATAACGTCGCCAAAAGTGGTTGAGCCACGCCTACTTTTTAGCGTAGCCCTCATACAAAGTGTCTGTACTTCTTTTAAATTGAAACAGCTGTAACTTCTACAATCTTCTGTCCAGAATAACCATAATTGAAACTGAGATTAACATGGTAGTCGGAAATAATATGGCAGAAAATCAGTGTACCACGCCCACTGCTTTTTGGGTCTCCCATACAAAGTTGCGGAAATTAAAAAAAATGTTACCGGTTATAACTTGCAAACTATTCAGCGTAGAATAACGAGATTTAAGGTGTGGATTAGTATTGTACGAGCAACTAGGCTCACAGAAAATGGGCGCACCACGCCCACTGTTTATCGTAGCCCCCATACAAATTTTAATTTAAAAAGCTGTAACTTCGGCAATATTCTGCCTAAAATAACCATAATTGACACTTAGATTAATATCGTAGTCGGCAAAAATCTGGCAGAAAATCAGTGTGCCACGCCCACTCCTTCATGAGTCTCCCATACAAAGTCAAGGGAATTAAACTAAAACTTTTAAGCTCCATAACTTACAAACCATTTAGCGTAGGCCAACGAGATTTAAGGTGTGGATTAGTATTGTAAGAGCAACTAGGCTCACAGAAAATGGGCGCACCACGCCCACTGTTTATCGTAGCCCCCATACAAATTTTAAATTGAAACAGCTGTAACTTCGGCAATCTTCTGTCTAGAATAACCATAATTGACACTTAGATTAATATCGTAGTCGGCAAAAATCTGGCAGAAAATCAGTGTGCCACGCCCACTCCTTCATAGGTCTCCCATACAAAGTCGAGGGAATTAAACTAAAACTTTTAAGCTCCATAACTTACAAACCATTTAGCGTAGGACAACCAAATTTAAGGTGTGGATTGATATTGAAAAATTAATTAGATATACCTGAAAGAGATACGTCACGCCCACTTTTTATATAGCTTCCGTACAAAGTCTCGGATTTATCTTAAACATTAAAACACCCATAACTTACTAATTAATACGCCTAGGTCAACCCATTGCAACCTATGTAGTTTAGTATTATAGGCAGAAATTGATCCTCCAAAATTGGTGAGGTACGCCTGCTTCTTAATGTAGGTCCTACACAAAGTAGTGGAAGAAAAGGATGGATATACAAGCAAACTTTTTATATATATCTCTACATATGCAGGGTATAATTTGGTCGGCCCCAGCCGACTGTAAGGAGATTTTTTTCAAACGTACTCGGCATGAAGCTTATGTATGGGAGGTAGGTGTGATTGTCATCCAATTTCTTTGATAAAAATAAACTCATATAATAATTTTCTATGAAATTGCTTTAAAATTACGATAGTTATCGAAAGAAGAAACCCATCACTTGTCTTTTTGTGTGTTACAGATTGAAGAATAAACTCCACATGCCTTCTTGGCTGCGAGCACACTTCATTAATACAATAGTTCCAAATAACTTGGGCCTCTTTGGCTATTTCAGTCTTAATATACGTTAAACTATAGGCATTTTTACAGTTGAATCACGGGCAAGCCCACTTTTACAGTCAAACTGCAAGGAAAGTCACGAATAATTGGGTGTCTTGTGAGTGCTAAGAACCTGTTTAGTTATTTCTCTAAAAACAAATTTCAATTCATTCGAAAGCACATTTGAACTGGTACACCTTGTATTCTAAAGTAGGTAGAAGAGTATAGCATATACGTTTTTTTTATATTGATTTTCCAATTAGACTTGCAAATTTATATTCGCAATATATAAAGCAAGAAGATAATTTTATTTAACAGCAAAGTTAAGAAATTAGAACACGAAAAAGTTGCACAATAATGTTGCATAGTGATGTTGCTAGTGAAGATGATAATAATGAAAATCATGATGATGATGATGATGATGACGACGTTGGAGATGATGATGATGTTATGATGATATAATATATGCGGTAATTTTGGGTAATTTACTACTCAATTATGTATGCATGAATGTGTAAAATAAAATTATTCTCTTTTAGCATATACATACGACTAGTCGTTGAAATTAATTAATTTCTTTGCATAGTGTTGAAGTTTTTATTTTTGTACTTGTTTTTGTTGTTGAATAACACAACAATAATGTTGAGAAAAAACTAAACCGAAAAACTAAAAACTTGGCACACAAAAAATGATTAAAATTTAAATTTATTACCATTTTGCATTGAAGCTTATGCTTAAATTTATACAAAAACACATACGATGCGCTCATCTACATAAATGTATGCAATAAATTATTATTGTTTCAAAGAAGAAGAAGAAGAAGAACAACAACAAAAACAAATTTACAAGCGATATACAGTACTATAGATGGCCTTGAAATTTAATGTCCCCATATACGCTAAAGCACAATAGTCTACACAAGCAAAAATATATTTTTTTATATACGAGCAAAGCAAATAAGAAAAAAAAACACATACACACTAATAATGTGTAATGGCAACAAAGCAGAAGCAGCAACAACAACAGCGACAGTAGCTACACAATCACAACAGTAAAAATAAAACAAACAAAATATATTTATAAATACTCACACACACACACACACACACACTCGCACACTTCCACTCAAATAAATACAGCGTATGCAAAAGGATTCATTTGGCGCGCACATCAGACAGACAAATAGACTCCTTAATGATATGCGAACATAATAACGATAACAAAGAATAACAACAACAACAACAACAACAACAGTAGCAATAAAAACGAATAATAACTAACAAGAAAGACAAAGAAAATATAAACGACAAATGTCAAACATTAAAGTGAGAGCTCATGAAGCAAATACTCACAGAGTAATAATCATATAACATAGTATCGGTGACGACAAAAGTGTTGGTGGTATATAATGTATAGTTCTGGCGAAGATAATAACGATAAATGCTTTCACAGACAAAACAAAAAAAAAAAAAAAAAAAAAAAAATGAGTTTGTAATGACAAAAGGATATTCAAATAGAATGAGACTGATTGTTAAGCAAGGATGTAATTAAATGACAAATGTAGAGGTGATAGAGGGATAAAAAGTAAAACAACAACAACAATAAAAATAAAATACTAAACATTAATTGGCATAAATTTCATTCAAATATTTTTAATGGGTGATATAAAGACAGAGAGAGAGCAAAATAGTGTGAGCACCTAAAAGTATGCAATGCCGCTTCATATGAATATATATTTGTACGTCAACTGCTCGTATTTAGTTGATGTCTTTTTTTTAAGTATATTTTCTTATTTCTCAAAACTAAATAACTAACAAACTTAACGTAGAAAGCATACAAAAATATGTAGGTCATAATAACATAAGAATTTTCTTCACTACACTAATTCATATATATAGCAAACGGCAGGTAGAAGGCAGCAGGATATAACGAGGACATATATTTTTACTCGACTATATTTTTTAAGTATTTACCAACAACTTATAGAGCAAAGTAAGAAGGATGCTACTGCTGTTGCACTGCTGCTGCTGTTGCTACTGTTTATGATGAAAATTTAATTTGCAATTTGTAGCGAAAAAAAAAAAAAAATCTCCTTACAGTCGGCTGGGGCCGACCAAACTATACCCTGCATATGTAGATTTGTATATAAAAAGTTTACTCGAATATCCAACTTTTCTTTTATTTCCACTTTTCGAGAAACAATTTTTGCATATACTACTAATTTACACCCGAAATATGGTTGACTTTGACGAAGTAAAAGGATTTTAAAATAATTCCGAGGCTTAGAATGGGAGCTATATAAAAAGTGGGCGTGGCTTACCACTTTCTAGTAAATCCAATTAATTTTTCAATGTTAATCCACACCTTAAATTTGGTGTCCTACGTTGAATAGTTTCTAAGTTATGGTGGTTAACATTTTTGTTTAATTTCCTCAACTTTGTATGGGAGCCCCAATAAGAAGTGGGCGTGGTACGCTGATTTTTCGCCAGATTATTTCCGACTACGATATTAATTTAAGTGTCAATTATGGTTATTGTAGACATAAGATTGCCTAAGTTACAGCTGTTTCAATTTAAAATTTGTATGGGGGCTACGATAAACACTGGGCGTGGTGCGCCCATTTTCTGTGAGCCTAGTTGCTCGTACAATACTAATCCACACCTTAAATCTCGTTATTCTACGCTGAATAGTTTGCAAGTTATAACCGGTAACATTTTTTTTAATTTCCGCAACTTTGTATGGGAGACCCAAAAAGGAGTGGGCGTGGCACATTGATTTTCTGCCATATTATTTCTGACTACCGTGTTAATCTAAGTGTCAATTATGGTTATTCTAGACAGAAGATTGTAGAAGTTACAGTAGTTTTAATTTAAAAGAAGTACAGACACTTTGTATGGGAGCTATGCTAGAAAGTAGGCGTGGCTCACCCACTTTTGGCGAGGTTATATACTAGTATAATATAACTCTATGTGCAAAATATTGTTGTCCCAAGTGGTATATTATGTGAGTTATAGCAAGTTAAAGATTTTGAAAATTTCGAGGTTAGTCGCTTTGAATGCTTGGTGTGGGCGTGGTTATTGACCGATCATGCCCAATATCAATCCCCTCCGTACCCTTGGATCATAGATTACTTATGCCAAATTTCATCGAAATAGCTCAATATTTACTCAAGTTATCGTGCGAACCAGCCAGGTGACAGACAGACGGACGGACGGACGGACGGACGGACGGACGGACGGACGGACGGACGGACATCGTTAAATCGAAAATTTAATCGACGCTGATCACGAATATATATCCATGTCTATATCTCCGGATATTCCTTCAGGTGGACACCAACATCTGACCGAAATGAATATACCATGCATATTGCATTATGCAGGGTATAAAAATAAGAATAATAAATAAATAAATATGAAATTCATGTGGAATGAAAATATACATAAAACTACTTACTATATATATATATAAGGCAAAGCAAAAGAGGAGAACATACGTACTGTCAAACATACCATTGGGAATGTGAACGTGTATTTTTATAAATTTGTTGTTTGCCTTATCAAAAATGTCATATTAAAATATGAAGTCTAGTTAATTTGATGATGCACAATAAAATACTTTTTATTTTTGCTGAAGTTAAGGTGAATTGTTTAAAAAAAATCTTTAAAATCACATGTGGTTTATTCTGGGGAATATTCTAAAAACTTGAATAAAGACCAATTCATACTTTTCTATTATCTGGAAATCTAAGTTTTTTACATAATAAAAAAGTTGGTACATAAAAATTATATTTATTACAGAACGAATCAATATGAGAATGGATCGAATGTATGGAATGGAGAATCGGATGAAAGCCACGCCTATATCTCATACAAATGTATATTTTTTTAAATGAATTTCTGCCTCTCTGTCATAAGGATGTTGTCTACGCCAAAACACCTCGCACGCTGTTATGGTGATTAGGAGTGAGTGGGCGATCTGGCATCACCGATTATGCCAGTTCTCCACTCACTTCAACGGTTCCCTATTTTGCCGATCTCTCTCTCTCTCTCTCTCTCTCTCTCTCTCTCTCTCTCTCAATTTCTTTTTACTTTTGTTTTTCTTTTATTTGGCTAGGCCAATTGATTTTCGTTTTATTGAGTTGAGTTAGAAATTGATCTCTAAGAAATAAAGACCAGAACAGTGCGCGAGTTGTTTTATCTCTTGCTTTCTTCACGATAAATTAAGTTAAATAAAATTAATTTATATTAAATTATAACCCGCGTAAATTGAATAAATATTGTATTTTGGATAAATTCGGCAACAACATCAATGTAGCAGCTCACCGGCACTCTCGCCTCAGCTAGTCAGATGTCTTAATAATAATAAGCGCATTTCCTTTTAAATTATATTTGAATTTGTTATGTATCATAATACGAAGGCTGTCCCAGAACTACCCGACCTAACATATACAAGGTGCGACAAATATGTATTAAGACTCGAACCATATCTCAAAAACCAAGTGCGCCATCTATGTGCGAGCACATGCGTTTTTGAAGCTTCAACCTTCCTCTACTAACTGTCAAAATTGCATGGCATTTGGTTGACATTTAATGTTTATTGACATTAATTTTACAAAACACGTGTTGCTGGACATTTAATGTTTATTGACATTCATTTTACAAAACACATGTTTGTTTGATGTTGAAATTTTAACATGGAGCAAAGAGAGAAACAATTCACACAGCACTCATTGTTCGTCAATTTTTGGCTCGGAATCAGGTCTGTGTATTGAATCACCTACCGTATTCACCTGATTTGGCACCGTACGACTTCGGTTTGTTCCCAAAACTGAAATTGAAGTTGAAAGGATGCTTTTTTGATGACATTCAGACCATACAACGGGCTTCGACGAGATGTCTGAAGACAATTCCGAAAAATGAGCTGGAACACGCGTTTGAATCACTATTAAATCGATGTAACAAGTATATTGAATCAGGAGGAGAATATTTCGAATAAATATACCGAAAAATTAGCAGATATCGTGTTTTAATTGTGTTTTCTAGAGGCAGTCTTAATACATAATTGTCGCATCGTCTTTAAGCCTTTAAGAGACATCTATTGTCAAAAATATGATACATAAAATATAAAATTCATATGTGATTTACCCATTGAGGCAAAATGTCAGGTGTAAAATTGAACTAAATAACAAATTTAAAAGGATCCTTTTTAAAAAATAGTTTTTTATCAAATTGGCACAAACTCAGACAGCCAAGCGGCTCTGAGATCTTTCCGATCAGTAAGGCATTCATCAAAGATAGTGATCGAATATCACGAGTTACTCAGCAAATTTGAACAATACTTCACCTTGCATCTCCTTGGGTATTTGGCAGAGTGGATGAATTAGCCAGGCAGGGTACAACGTTACTGCTCCAGCCGGATAAGGTTTCGGTGCCGATGCCGTTGTCAACTCTTGCAAATTGTTAATAGACAGGTACACCATCGATGTTGCTAATACATGCTGGCGACAGACGGCAACTTATTTAATCAGTAGGCTAACTTGGCTGGAATAGAGCTTAAGTCGGACTAAGCTACCGCTAAAAATCAATAAGTTGGATATTAGCAGAACAGATTATTGTAGGAATTGTCAAGAAGAAGCGTAAGAAAATGCAGAACATCTTCTGTGCGGGTGCTTGGTTCTATGCGGGAGAAGATTTAACACACTCAAGATCGACTCTCTTGACACCATACTACACTTGCAACTTCGAACTTCGATAAAACCCCGAAATTACTATTTCGATTGCTATGGAAGACATATGACTCACTGTTAACTTAGCGATTCATGTCTTCAGAATAATACAGGGTGATTTTTTAGTAACTTTCTTTTTGGCAGCACTGTTTTGGCAGCTCAGCTGTTTTCGTGCAACATGTTGCTGTCAAACATGTTCAATTTGGACCATAATTTAACCATGAATCGACTTACAAACGAACAACGGTTGCAGATTATTAAAATTCATGCTCGGAAAGTACATTGTGCACTTCTTCCGGTTTATGGTAATTGTGGACGACATTCTGAGGCGGCTATTCGGAATCTTGTGCATCAAGCTGAAATGAAGCAGCAACTTTGTTCTTCAATTCCTGCATTTCTTGGTGGCTCAGAAATGAATGTCGGCCTAAATTCAAACCCTCTGAACGTGTGAGAGTGTTTTGTTGCCGGTGGGCCTGACCCGTCGGTTCTTGTTCCAGAGGTATGCTCCTGATGTTGATGCTGCTACTCCTGTGGGTTGCACTTGGCGCACAAATAGAACACTTATGTTTTCCTTTTTTCTTTTCTCAATGTTTTTACAACTTTTATTAAGTAAATTTTAAATTTAACTTCTATACACACTTTTCTTGAATATATAAACAATATAATATCTCAACTAGCACTGCACCGTGGTTTCACTAAGAGGGTAATTTTTTGATTGATCAACTAGAACAATGTTAATAATGTTTAGCCCCAAAACAAAGAGAGGTAAATAGAGAGACAGAATAATATTGAGCGGAATGGGAAGAGTTGGCAAGATCGGTGATGCCAGATCGTTACTCAACCCATTCCCCCAATTTAGAACACAGTGCAGTACATAGATCTCTTTTGGCGTAGACATTCCGCCCCCCTTGCAGTAACACTGCAATGGAGACGCAAAGCCCACACCAAACAGAGAAAGAGAGAATACAGTAAATAATGAGAGAACTTTAAAAATTAATTCAAAATAAATTCATAACAGGAAGAAATGTAACTTATAAATAGGGTTGAATAATGTACATATCGAGATAGGAGAATATAAAATAATTCGAAACAAATTCATAGTAAATTGAGAAAGGAAAAGTAAAAACTTAGAATAGTACAATTCAAATTTAAATGAATAATTAGAATATAACAAATGCAATATACTGCTGGAATCAGGAACTCCATTAAAAAAGGGGGTGACAGCCCAGTCTGTTGATGGCAAGGGCGGCATCCAGGACGTGGACGAGCAGGACTCTCTCGGCCCGTCACTCTCTTCTTCGGAGGCATATTTTCTGGCGCAATAATAATAAAAAAAAAACAAAAAAAAGGGATTAGAATGCTATCAAAAGTCCGTTAAGTTGTACTACGGGTTAGTGACAGAGTATAATTTAAATTAATAATTGAATAAGAGGAGAAGAGTACAAGAACGAACTTAGAAGAATGTGGCTAGAAACGCTTAGGGAAGAGCTACAAGCTTAACAATAGGTCGAGTTAGCATGCCTCGTGAAGTTCTCACATCAGCCACTCGTACACGTGAATCGGGTCCCAAATACGTCTTATGGATTCTACCTAGCCTCCATTCATTGGGTGGGAGTTGTTCGCTGCGTACGACAACAAGGTCACCTACGCATACATCTTTCTCTGGGGATTTCCATTTACTGCGTTTATGTAGTTCTTTAAGGTATTCTTCCTTCCACCGTAAGCAGAAGGATTGGTAAATTACCTTAAGACGTTGCCAACGGTTAATCGTACTAATTGATTGGCCAGAGACGTCAACTTCAGCTGGTGATAATAATGGAGATCCAATCAAGAAGTGACCAGGCGTAAGGGGAGCTAAATCTGATGGGTTATCAGATATGGGACTTAAGGGCCTCGAGTTGAGACATGCCTCGATACGATAAAGTAAGGTGCTGAACTCTTCAAAGGTGTATTTTTGAGTTGCGGGGAGTTTCTTTAAATGAGCTTTAAAACTCTTTACACCTGCCTCCCAAAGGCCACCCATGTGAGGTGCCCCAGCAGGGATGAAGCGCCATTCTAGCTTCTGATGACTATGGGAAGATTCAACACTTTCGCGTAAATGACGTAGGAATTTCTCATTTTCAGCTCGTAGAGCACGAGAAGCACCAACAAACGATGTTCCATTGTCAGAAAATATTAATGCTGGGCATCCACGACGTGAAAAGAAACGAGAGAATGCGGCAAGAAAGGTAGGCGTTGTCAAATCGCTCGTTACCTCCAAATGTATAGCCTTCGTGGCAAAACATACAAACAGGCAAACATAGCCTTTGGTTATGCGGCATGCACGGCCGATATATGTTTTAATGTCGAATGGACCAGCAAAATCGACACCCGTTGTAGAAAAGGGTCTCGAGAGGGATGTGCGTTCGGGTGGCAGAGCAGCCATTATCTGGGTGTAGTGCTTTTGTTTTTCAAGCACACATATTTTGCACTTATGCACGGTTGTCTTTACTAAGTTTTTTAGCTTGGGAATCCAGAACTCCATACGAATTAAGCGTAGGAGCAACTGATTAGCGCTGTGCATTGAGACTAAATGAACAAACTCAAGTAGCAACTGGGTTAATCGTCCACCATACGGGAGCAATATAGAAAATCTCTCACGATGAGAGAGAGCTGGGGAGTGAGCTAAGCGACCGTTTATGCGCATTATTCCACGCGAGTCTATAAACGGGTTGAGCGCAAGTATGTCGCTCTTGCGTGGAATAGGGATCTTCTTTGATAAGTTAGCATATTCTTGGGGATAATGTCGCATTTGACATAATATTATTAATTTATTTCGTGTGAAAACGATCTCTTCAGTCCAGATTCTGAGAGATGCAAAGCAATAATCAGCTCGCTTCGCTGCTTGAGTGTTATGGAAGAATCGAAAGATGTAAGAAATGACACGTAATACGCGAGAGAGAGAAGAAAAACGGTCTAAAATATCATAGGATTCTTCCGATCTTACGAAGTGGGATTTTATAACCTTCATTTCAGGCGTATTAATCAGCTCATCATTAAAAGTTGTGTTGGGCCAATCAGGGCGTGACATTTTGAGCCAAGATGGCCCTTGCCACCATAATTCATTATTGGCAAGTTCTTTGGCAGTAGTACCACGAGTGGCCAGATCGGCGGGATTTTCGCTAGAACAAACGTGAAACCAATTTGAGTTTCCAATCTTCTCAACGATAGATGAAACTCGATTCGCCACAAATGTCGTCCAGTGACACGGCGGCTTCTTAAGCCAAGAGAGCACGATGGTCGAATCAGTCCAACAAAATAGAGTATATTTCGGGATTCGGAGTTGTGGAATTAAAACGTCTAGCATATTTGCTAGCAGATCTGCTCCACATAATTCCAAACGTGGTAGTGATAGGCTTTTAACTGGGGCAACACGGGTTTTTGCCGCTAACAAATGGGTACGAACTTCACCAGTCAAATTCTCTATACGTATATATACTGCTGCAGCATAAGCTTTTTCCGAAGCATCGCAGAAGCCATGAAATTGCAGATTTGAGTCGGGAGAGAAATCCACAAAACGGGGAATGCGGATGGATGCCAGATTCGGATAATCCGACAAAAATGTTTGCCATTTGTGCAGCGTTAGTGGCTTAATAGATTCGTCCCAATCAGTTTTATCTAGCCACAACTGTTGCATTAACATTTTTGCAACAATAATTTTGGGTGCCAACCATCCAGCTGGATCGAATAGTTTGGCAATAATCGATAGAACCTCACGTTTAGTGAATGAGGCCTTTGTTGAGAGGGGGCCCGGAGAAAAGAAGAAGCAGTCGGAACCTGCATTCCATCTAAGCCCAAGGGTTTTTGCTGTACTAGCATCAGAAATATTCAGGAATTCAGAGTCTAAAAGATGCTCTGATGGGAGGTCGTCAATCACTCTTTGATGATTTGACGTCCATTTTCTTAACGAGAATCCTGCTGTGTCTAGTACCGAAGCCAACTGATTACGTGCGGCAATAGCTTCGTCCAGTGTATGAGCTCCAGCGAGTACATCATCCACGTACATAGAATGTTTTAAAATGCCGGAAGCAATCGGGTTAGCTACTTCATTCTCTTCTGCTAGTTGTAAAAGAGTTCGGATGGCCAAGTAAGGCGCACAATTCACACCGAATGTTACTGTTTGCAACTCAAAGGTTTGTAGCTCTTCATTCGGCGATTTTCGGAAACAGATTCGTTGATATGGGGTGTGCTTTGGATGCACGAGAATTTGCCGATACATTTTCTCAATGTCAGCATTGAAAACAAAGCGATAGAGTCTCCATCTCAGAATTAAGACCATTAGATCGGATTGCAAAATAGGCCCAGTATATAGCACGTCGTTGAGACTATTGCCACTGCATGTACGACTAGAGGCATTAAAAACTACACGAAGTTTCGTGGTAGTGCTATCCGGTTTCACCACGGCATGGTGAGGGAGGTAATATGAAAAGCTGGGCTCTAAATGAACATTTGGGATTGTTAGCTTCATATGATCTAATTCGAGGTATTCTAAGAGCACATGATCGTAATTATTCTTAAATTGGGAGTTCTTAAGCAATCGTGCTTCATTACGAAAGAACTGAGCTCTCGCCGAATTGCGAGATTCTCCTAATGGCAATTCTTCGGGGAATTGTCTCTTGAAAGGCAGAGATAAGACATAACGGCCATCTTTATTTCGGAAAGTAGTCTTTTTGTAATTTTCCTCGCAATACAAATCATCAGCTGATCTACGAGTTGTTTTCGGGAGCTCCTCGATTTCCCAGAATCGTGAAATTTCTTTATCGAGGCTTATTTCATTATAAAACGATAAAACCGTTTTATGTCCTTGTGATGGTGTACAACGGCCAGTGATTATCCAGCCAAATACTGTGTTTTGGGCAATTAGTGTTCCCAGGATTCCTCTGCGAATGCCGTCTAGTAATATTGACGGATAAATGTCACCACCTAGCACCAGGTCCACTGGAGAACTTATGTGCAGGTTCTCATCCGCTAACTGTAAACCATTGAGTTCCGTACGTAATTGAGCAGACGTAGGGCAAGAAGGCAGCTTTCCAGTAAGCTTCTTTAGTACGAAAGCATCCACCTTCACTGTAAAGCTCGGGTCAATTGGGGATCCAATCACCAAAGAACACATCTTTGAGGAATGAGCAGTAACAACCTCATTTAGGCCAGTTACCTCCGTCCGGACGTTGCAAACAGGGAGGCGCAACCTATTCCGCAGACGTTCAGACATAAAGGTCGCTTCCGATCCTGAGTCTATTAATGCACGAGCTGTAAAGGTAGTGTTGTGGTATCGGAGATGTACAAGTGCTGTTCCAAGTAGCACTGTAGAGTTTCTAGTTTGGAGGCTTGCAGTGTCGGAAGCCGTATCGTGTGTTTTGTTTGGTTTAACGGATTGCAGTTGAGACGTAAATGACTGGCGCGGTCGTTCCATTGGCGCCGCAGAAGAAGTTGTTGCTGGAGATTCATTGCGAGGCGACTGAGATGTATTTTCTTGGCGGTGCAATAATGAATTATGCCTTTTTTTACACAACGAACATGTGAATAGGCTTTTGCAGTGATGATAGTCATGGGAAATGGCGAAGCAGTTGGTGCATAATTTATGTTCTTTGACTACATTGTAGCGATCATCTACTGATAACTTTAAAAATTCTGAACAATGGCGAAGAGAGTGTGCCTTTCGGCACAATGGGCAAATACGATTGACAACGTTAGTTTGATATGTGTTCACTCTTCGTGAGTCCATTGGAGGAGTGTTGGGTCGCTTGGGAGGGTCAAATCGACTGGGTTGTCGAGTAGGTGGATGGCTGAATGGCCGAGAACCACCTCGGATATCTGAGACGGATTCGAGAGTTTGATACCGCTCAGATAGGAAAGCGTCAAAGGCACTCCACTTAGGAACCTCACGCTTATTCTTCAATGACTGCTCCCAGAGACACAATGTAATATCCGGGAGTTTAGTCGAACACAGATACACAAATATCGCGTCCCACTGATATGTGTCAACATCCAAGAGCTTTAAATTAGTAATGCAGTCATTTATGGTGCGCTGTAAGCGCTTCAGATTGGGACCGGTTTCGTTATTCACCGACTGTAGGCCGAAAAGCGTCTTCAACTGGATATTAATGAGCAGTCTCTTATTCTCGTATCGCTCTTCGAGGTTGTACCAAGCAAGCGCGAAACCATCATTAGTCAGAGGAGTCGACTTAATGATGCTGTGCGCTTCTCCACGGGTTTTTTGGAGTAAATGATACAGTTTCTCAACGGGTGATAACCGGGGGTTATTTCGGTATAAAGCAGTAAACATATCCCTGAAGCTCGGCCACGATACGTAATCTCCGTAAAAACATTCGGCGTCACATGGTGGCAATTGAATAGTGGGGGCAGGATATTCATTATGTACCCTTTCGACGGGTGAACTTCGATTTGTGGGAGAGGCCACCACAACTGTTAGATCGTGTATATGGGCATTGATGTTGGAAAGGCATCGGAGGTAGGAGGTGTAAACCTCCCTATACGCTTTCTTTATTTGACCAATATCAATGCCTTTATCCGCCTCACCAGAGATAATGGAATTATAATGTTTTCTAAGTTCGCTCCAAAGGGTTTCGAATTCATTTTTTTGTACTTCCAAGGCAAAAGTACTATGGGTGTCGGTACTAATTGTCTGGAAGTATGAATCGAAATCATTTATTTCCTCTACCGCGGCTTTAAAGCGATTAAGAGCTGACATGTTAAAGGTACACGCAGAAGAAACTAGCAATAAATGTAAATCAAGTAAATCGGGTTGCCAGGAAATGTCTTGGATTTAATCTTTCGAAGTAGCAGTAGCGGTAGATGCAAATATATAGCAGTATTAGCGGATAAATATTCGATTTGAATTTGTATATAGCTTCTTGGGGTATCTGTGTGAGCGTATTTAAGGCACTGTAATCCAAGCTCAATGTATACTGATTCGTATTTTAAGAACTCGTTGAATGGGGTATTGATTGAGATCGATTGAAATTTAATTGCCCAAATGGTTCGAAATATGACTATACACAGTATATACAGTATGTATATATACTGCGGTTTTCTGATAATTCGGGATCAAATTCGTTAACGAAAGAGAATCTTCAATAACAGGGAATTATCGAAAATTATTGGGTAGAATATTCACTTCGATTGTTGAAATTCAATAAAAATATCGTGTGTATTTATTCGAGTATTAAACCCTCAATGCTTCCGAGCCGCAATTTTTCTCACGGGGAGTTGATCTAATAGAAAATGCAGTACAATACGTTTGTTGTTGCCTACTTATATTGTATATTAATAATAGCAGACCAAATCAGTGCTATTGTTATGTACTTAAATCAAATAGATTTAAATATGGGTTGTTGTTGTTGTATACGTGTGAAAACCAATTTAATGTATGTATCATAAAGTGAGATCAATTTTAATGAGTTAGAGTGTGGTTGTTGTTGCTCAACAATTATACGTGTCTACTTATTATCGACAAGTAATATAGGCCGAGTAATCTTGTTGTTGCCTCTATATGCAAAACAACAGCCGATAGAGAAAATGTAAATACGAGGGAACGACTTTGCTTTGTTTTTTTGTTTTGTTTTGTTATCGTTGAGTAGGAATAGCAGGCAAATTGAAATTGCATATATTTAAAATACACGTGTTGTTTTGTTTGTTTTGTTCTTGAAGGAACAAAGGTAAAATGAGAAGAAATATATATTGGGAGATGATCGTGTAAACGAAAGTATTTTTTTTTTTTGTTTTTATGTATTCAAATATTTTGTGATTTCGGCAAAGAGCAACAACTTGTGTATATTTGAGCCGATTATATTTTAAAGGGAATGCACGATGACGTCAACGAGATGATTGTCGCATAGAATATAATAAGATAGATTTATTGGGAGCACAGATTTGTTAAGTAGGAGAATACGAAACATAAGTGACTTGTCTAACAACGGAGTTATAGTTAGTTGTTGGATTCGCCAACCTTTAGCAAATGTTCTTTGCAATTAGCTTCTGTATTTATTCATATACATACACACTACAATATATGCACTGGGATGTGTGTTTTATTTATTTACTCTTTTAAATGGGTGCCTAATAATTTTGGCGGTAGTATTTACATACAAGCGGAATGTATATATGTAAATACAAATATGTTTGGGAGGAATTTTTCCTTGTGTGTTACACGCATATAAGAATGTAGGTATGTATATAAATAATTATGGGATTTCAGAATGTCTTAGAAATAGGAACGGAATTCCCATATGAAGCAACTATGACGTCAGCGAAAGAATTATAGCCAGAGAAATCATAAAAAAGGCTGTATATAATTCCAACAAATGCACTTATGTATTTATATAGAAAAGTGTGTGTATGTATTTGAAGAATATGTCTTGCGGGATATATGTATGCAAATATAGAATAATAAACACAATATCATATGTTTAAATTATTACGGGTTGTTTTTTTTTATATATTTTATTTTATTTAAAAACACACATGTACATATGGAAATCAATATGACATACCTTGGGTGGCAAGATTTTCTTACCGACGTTGCGAGCCAATCCGTCTCGAAGGACCAAAAATGAACGTGTGAGAGTGTTTTGTTGCCGGTGGGCCTGACCCGTCGGTTCTTGTTCCAGAGGTATGCTCCTGATGTTGATGCTGCTACTCCTGTGGGTTGCACTTGGCGCACAAATAGAACACTTATGTTTTCCTTTTTTCTTTTCTCAATGTTTTTACAACTTTTATTAAGTAAATTTTAAATTTAACTTCTATACACACTTTTCTTGAATATATAAACAATATAATATCTCAACTAGCACTGCACCGTGGTTTCACTAAGAGGGTAATTTTTTGATTGATCAACTAGAACAATGTTAATAATGTTTAGCCCCAAAACAAAGAGAGGTAAATAGAGAGACAGAATAATATTGAGCGGAATGGGAAGAGTTGGCAAGATCGGTGATGCCAGATCGTTACTCAACCCATTCCCCCAATTTAGAACACAGTGCAGTACATAGATCTCTTTTGGCGTAGACACCCTCTTTGTTTTGAAAATAATTAAATAAAAAATGATTAAATAAATGATTAAATAAAAATGATTAAATAAAAAATGAAAAACATTGAAACCTTTTTTTTTTTTTTGGTTACGTGAAAAACAACCAAAAATTTATCTCTAGCAAGTAGCTACAAAATAATAAATGTGCCTTCTACCAAAGCATGCCATTCGAAAAATATCCATCCCCCTTCGTTGTTATCGTAGCATCCCATCCATCATGTGCGTGATTTTTTAATTAACATTAAAAGCAATGTATATGTACTACCTGTTTTCTTTGTATTGCTCTGGAAATATGCAATATACTATAAGGTAGTATTAAGAAGAAGAAGAAGAAAAAAAAAAACAACAACAACCGGTTGAAAATATAATAAAAGCCAAAGTAAAATGAAAGAAAGTAAAATGAGTTATGTTGTTTTTTTTTTTTTTGCATTTCATTTGTGACTTTTGCGTGTTGTATTCATGCTGCTCAACGCAATGCAACAACGAAAGGAAGTGAATACGAAGAGTACCTACCTACTCGAACAAATAATGGAGGGTTGCTGTTTGGCATATTGCGTTTGCTGAAGAACAACTGCAAAATATGTGGTAATTTTTTTTTTTTTTTTTTTTTTTTTTCGTTTGCTGTTTTTCATGGTTTTTATTTATTTTTTTTTTATATTTTTTTGAGTTTTTTTTTTGTTTTCTACTGGTATGCGACCATGTTGGCGCCACAATGACAAGCCAAATAGTATTGCTAGCGTACAATTTTTCGCAATGCATCACCACTAGCAGTATAAATGTGTACATAGTAAATGTCGAAAGCGGCTGACTGTCCGGCCAAAAGGTAATAATAAAACAAAACAAACAAAAAATGGTACCAGCATATAACGGCGTCAGTAGCATCATCATCATCATCATCATCATCATCAACTTAGTAGCATCAGTTGCCATGCAACTTCCGCCATTGCTATTCGTATTAAATAAGCATTGCAAGTGCTGAAAGGCTTGCTATAAAATTCACATAAATACACCTACCTATTTTCAGCTTTAAAATACTCTTGTTAAACAAATACTCAAAAATGTAGCTACAATCAAATCGATATGGTAAAAATCATATCAGTAATATATACTTGTATATAATAACTATCAAATTGCATAAAGAAAATCTTTTGCAGTAGTAAAAACTATCTCTGTGTAATAAAGCAAAGTTATAACATTTTTCATTTATACGGTTGCATTGCATAAAACTACACACTCACAAAAGTTTGGTAAAAGTCATAGTGGCATGAACCAACAACGAGTATATAATTTCGATAAAACGATGAGTAATAAATATCTTACACATATTGTTGTGTTATTCTATCTTCTTTCTACATATCATATAGAATATATGGGTTTTAAAAATCATACATACGCATACAGACTACAAATAATATAAATTTATTGTTGAAACACATTTAAAGCATACAATTTGTACAAAAAATAATATCAGTAAAGTTGGATAAAGTAGTTAAAAGTGAATTGTACACCCTATTAACTATAGCAATATGATAGTGTATAAACTTTGAAACTAAATTATTTGTACATACGAGGGTGGTCCCAAAACTAACCGACCTGACAAAGAAAGCACAACAAATTTGGAAAAATTTTTCTTAATCCACAACATAATCTCCTTTTAGATTTATACACTTTTTCCAGCGATATTCTATAGCTTCGATACCTGAACTGAACTGTCTAGCTCATTAAAATTGCTATCTATCACAGACTCCACCTCTTCATTGTTTGCAAATCTTCTACCATCAACTTCTACCACTACTGCCGTCATCTATATATCAGGTCGGGTAGTTCTGGGATCGCCATCATATGTGAAGGCAAAGGAAAACATATTGCAAAATCGCATTGTCAAATGTGTGAATGCCAATTATATAGTAAATTGCTTGAAAGTAACATAAAGAGAAATATATGTACACAATAGTATATGAGTTCATAGTTATTTAAAATAGTACGACGTGGCAGAGCAAACCTGAGGTGGCATGTACTTAATTGGTTTAAAAAAAAAAAACTTTTAAAAATGCTCATGCGGTCCCTTAATAGTTGAAGTCGATACCGACTCGACTAATATCGACAAATAACCCAACAGCAGTACAGATTTGTCTCCTAAATGTTTCTAAGCAACATTTCTCCTATATAAAATTAACATTTTTCATTAAATTCAATGCCACTACTCTCAGGATGCTCTTGTAGTAATAGTACTCTATTCGCTCTACATATTCGACAACTCACAATAGTTCCGTTCGCGTACTTTACTAGTAAAATTTCTCTATCAACAACAAGAGCGTAAGAAAAATCTTCTCGAAAAATGAGAACAAAATGAAAAAGTACGCGATTGGAAAACTTGTAAGACTTACTAGTAATTTCCAAACTCCTTCAGTTCGGTCACCTGTCAGTAAGAACAGCTGTTTTTTTCTATGTTACGAAATCTTCCTAGTAGAAATATTACCAGTAAAAATTTGCAAGAATTATCACAGAGTGAAAATAATTTGCTCTCTCTCAATTTTCCCTCTTTTACTGGTTTTTGGCGTACGCGAACACATTTCCAGTAAGAAAAATAGTAAAATATGTAATAATTTGTAAAAACTATTACGCACGCGAACGGACCTAATGTTTGTGCTAATACATAAAATGACATAGCAGATCCCAAACAGAGTTGATATAATTTTTATTTGATATATAAATTTCAAGTAGTACAAATTTTATGTATTTCATGAATTGAATGTATCAAAAATATTCAAATAATTTTATTGCAACATTTTTCTTTTTCTTTTTCGTCTTAATAATAACCATTTTTGATGTTTTCATAAGCAGATATCTATAAATAACAACTGTGTGCAGTGGAAAAAAGTGAAAGTAATTGACAATGCTCAATTTAACATCTCTGTTGTTGTTTGGCCATATTTATAGTTATATCGGTGCTAGCTAAGCATCAACCTTCATTTATTAATTTTTTTCTTCAATATTTCTTTAAACAATATTAATTCTCAATATTCACCCCTTAAAGTGGCTGCTTTACAAAATTGACGGCAAAACATAAAAAAATCAGTAAAGAAGCCTTTAACTGCTAAACAATTTCTTCTACAGAATAGCGACCCTGATTCAGTTTTCATGATTTACATTTTACTTGAACATGCTTACCTCTATCTCCGTGCATTAGGAGGGATTCTCATACAAAACAGATAAGTTTTTTTTTTTTTTATATAAAATTGGGTAAAACCATGTTTTGTGTGAGTGTAAAGATATGAAATATTAAACCGAATCACATTTATTTTTCTACATTTTCAACAATTTCTTAGAAGTAAGTAATTCCCTATGCCCACTCCTTAAAGGGGCATTCATATATGATAACTGAAAGAAGCACCTGAAAATAGAAACTTTTGTCTTTAGTTCAATTCTAAATAATTGATGATTTTATTATTATTTGAAAAGATCATCATCATCATCATCATCATTTCCTGTATCTTCCACTGGAGCATAGGGCCCCAATAGATAGGTCACACATTGCGAAAAGATGCCACAGAAATTTGACGACAAGCTTTTGATTGGAAACCCCCAAGGAAGCCGTAAGAGGGGTCACCCTAAGACCAAGTGGAGGAGATCCTTACAAAAAGAAATCGACGAATGCGGAAAATCGTGGAACGAATTAATGATATTAGCCAAAAACAGGACCAGATGGAAATGCTTTATTGAGGCCCCATTTGAAAATACGACTCAAATTAAACAAACAAGCGGATTGTAAACAAATGTAAGCCTTGCTACATTTATCAATATGCTCATTTAAAGAAATTAAAGCACTCTCATCAAAGCGTCAACAATTCAAGAATATGCACAAGACTTGGGCACATGGCATTAGAGTGTTCTTGGTTGAATTGAAATCATTTTTGTCGAAATTTTAATTGAGTTTAACTGAAAACTTATTTGAAAAGTCTTGCCAGTTTATCCTACTTAAGCGGTTTATTCACATTCGTTATAAATTTTTATGTATAAACTCATGCATTATCCAATTTCTACAATCAACTAACCAATTCCAGGGTTGTTATCCCCATTGATGCCACTTATATCACTGTTGATGCTGTATGTTGGTTTTGTACATACTAATTTTTATGCATATTTCAACACATTTTCATATAAATATTTTATATTCCACTTGTATATATATGACCATTTTTATGAGCTCCTACATTATGTTTACCCCCCACGTTTATTGTTTCGCATAGCGATATATGCACGTGTTCACATACGCATGCAGTGATTTGCTGTGATTTTGTTTTTTTTTTTTTTGTGTCATTTATTTGCCATGTAAACATATGTACGAGTATTATTATTGACTCCATTATTAAATTATTTATAATTCAGATATTGCGAAAATACTCATACAAGCATCATATTGCTTTACAAGCAGTAGAGTGTAAAAAAAAAAAAAAAAAAATATCCTACCTACATATTAAAGTAATAAAATTCAATAGGCTGTATATATAAAACTGCCAACGAAGAGGAAATTTTTGGCACTCATTGTGCATACGAAATGCATTTAGCAAATTTCAATTCAATTCACAGCAATTCACACGAGCGCACAAAAAGGGTCAGTAGGTTCTATGGCTGGTGCATAAGTACCTACATATATACACACACACACACACACACACACACACACACACACATACATACGTATCATTTTAATTACCACGAATGTAGGGGGTAGAAAAGAAAGTACGTACATTCACCGGGCGCAAAAAGAAAACCAGAGTAGTGTAGAGCATCCGAAAAAATGGAGCCTTTTAATGAATATTGCACTCGATTTTTATGCATTTTTTTTCGAATGAATTTTCTTTTGTTGTTGGGGTATTTTTACTCTTTTTTTTTTTTGTAGTTTAATGGAATCTACAGTATGTAGTAGTACAAAATTGAATGAACGAACGTCATTAATTCAGTAAGGTAGTGGCGCAGAGGCGACGGCATCGGTAGCAGCCTTTTTAAAAAAATAGTAATTTATATAGTTTTTTTTCCAGCTATGTGTGTGTGTTGATACTTTATGCGAACATTATGCAGTAGACTCAAAAAATATACCTTTACTTTGGTATTTTATTTAATGTATAAAATTAACTAAGAAGAAGATTGAAAAAGATATTGCATTCAGCCTATGTACAATATGCTAGAAATTTTTCTATTTCTACTTTTACAATATTTTAAGATTCTTATTCAACTCTTTTTCAAATTCTCATAATTTGAATTTTTTTTTTTTTGTTTGTATTATTATATTGTTTGCTTGCATTATGTATGATACTCTCTACCGTACTCATATACCTACTCACATATCCTCACGCAAGTAGAATGAGTAAATTTTTGGCTGACATTCAGCCGCTATGCAAAGTAATAAAACTAAAGTAAAATATATTCAATGCCAACCAACAAAACAACCAAACAATATAATGCTATAAAGCAATAATGTTTGAGAAAAAATATGCAGAGCCCCACAACAACAACAGCAACACTAACAACCATGCAACCATATTACATTCATGGAGAAAATTCAAAATATTTCATAGTATCAAAAAAACAAGAATTCAATATCATTTTTACCTAATCAAATCACAAAAATTATTGGCAAAAATTAAAATTTAGTCTGGATGCAAAAAAAAAGGTCCAGGATAGTTAAACAGGATAGTTAAAGTGCATGTGAGCAAAAAAAAATTCCAAGAATATACAAATTTGGTGTCATTTGAAAATGTAATACTTCAATGGAGAAAACACCAATAATTCTTAGAAAAAAAAATAATAATAATAATAATAATAATTAATATAATAATTTTTTTTAATAAAAATTTTGAAACCTACAATTTTAGATTTTTAGTTCATAAAAGAAATAGAAATAGCTAAAAATGTTTCAGTGAGGTATTAATATTTTATAAAAAGATTATTATAATTAAAAAAATATTTTTTCATATATCAAATAACACAATTTGCTTCTTCTTCTTCTTCTTCTTCTTATGTGGCCATAACCACCGATGATCGATTTAGGTCGAACATATAATGCGGCGCCAGTCTTCTCTGTTCTTCGCTCGCTGGCGCCAATTGGATATACCAAGCGACGCCAGGTTACCTAACACTTGATCCTTCCAACGGAGATTTGGTCTTCCTCTTCTTCTGCATCCTCCAGCGGGTACCGAATTAAATATCCTCTTCGCTGGAACGTCTTCTTCCATTCGCTTGACATGATTTTGATTCGCTTGACTATGTAAATTTCAGTGTACAACTCATAGAGCTCATCGTTGTACCTCATTAGTTACTCGCCATCAACACAAATATGTTGGAAGATCATGCGCAGAACTTTTCTCTCGAAAACTCCAAGCATCCTCTAATCGAATGGTGGAAATTGTCCAGGCTTCTGCACCATATGTTAGAAGAGGAATAATGAGGGACTTGTAGAGTGTGATTTTTGATCTTTGAGACAGAGCTCGACTACTCAATTGCTTACTCAGCCCAAAGTAACACCTGTTAGCAAGAATTATCATACGCATGATCTCCAGGCTGACGTCATTAGAGTTGTTGATGCTCAAAAGTTTAATTGTCAACAGTGACGTTTTGTTCAAGACGCCGAGACTCTTTGCTGGTAGACACTAGGTACTTCGTCTTGCCCTCGTTCACCGTAAGACCCATTCGACGTGACTCTCGTTCCAATTCAGAGAATGCTATATTGACTGCTCGCAGGTTAATACCGATTATGTCAATATCGTCGGCATACGCCAGCAGCATGACACTCTTGTTGAAGATAGTGTCATTATGTCGTAAATCTGCAGCTCGTATAATTTTCTCCATAATAAGATTGAAGAAGTCACACGACAGCGAATCACCTTGTCTGAAACTTCGTTCGGTGTAGAACGGCGGGGAGAGGTCCTTCGCAATTTTCACTGCACAACAAGAGTTAAGCAGTGTCATTCTGCAAAGTCGAATGAGTTTTGCAGTAATGCCAAATTCAGACATAGTTGTGTAGAGGTAATCCCTTATCGGACTGCCGAAAGCGGCTTTATAATCGACGAATAGGTGATGTGTGTCGATTTGGTTTTCGAATATTTTGTGTCACTTCTTACAGAGCTATCGTATTTTCATAATTGCTCTAAAGATCTAAGAGAGCCAAAATTGTTGAACTTTTGCGCTGAACATTGCTGTTCTATGTTATTATCAATTATTGAATATTTGCTGCTAATAACGATAACACGATTGACATTTTAAATGATCAAATTAATTTTCAATTTGCCATCAATATGTAGTCATTATTATAAAACAATAATGATTTAGCAACTGTTTCTATGCCAAGTTTTTTTTTTTTTTTTGTAATTGCTCTAGATTAAGAGATGACAAATTAATGAACACAACAATGAACCTTGCCTTATAAGAGATTTATACATACACATATCAAATGTAAGCAATTATTCGATTATGTATTTATGTCGAAATAAATGTATTAGTGCTGCTCAAATAATGTAAATGTATACATATCTTTCTTTGATCATTAATTTTACTTTGTTGATATCCAAAAATCTCTGCTGTAATTATTTGAAATGAACTTTTAAATGTAATTCCAATACTAAAACACACACACACACACACACAGACCATCTCATTATATTATTTGCTATGAGTGTCATATTTAGGACACAACAATACGAGTGCATACCTACAAGTTTGTATGTATGCTTTTGAATATGTTTATGTTCAATATTAATTTACTGATTCTCTTTCTTACTCTCACTCTCACTCTCTCTGTTTCTCTCTCCTCTCTAGTAATGGCTATATTGCCTGTGTATTTGGGGGTTTTTGTAATCTGTCACATAAATCACAATTCCATTATAAGTATTTTAACCTTTTCACCTCAACGATATGGAGCATAAAGCTTATGCAATGATTATGCCTGCATATGGGTTGATTTAAGTGACATGTGGGAAGAGAGTTAACCTACATGCTGCAAAGCTCAAATTGAAATCTGAAATTCTGTTCTACTTAATGATGTGATGTTGTATAAATACTTAAGCAACAGTATGCAATTATAAGAAGAATTAATAATTAATTGCATTAATGTTGCATGATACTTAATTGATTTTGAAAAATGCATTATGAGTGAAGTTTCTTGTTGATGTAAAGGTACACAGCTTTTACATCTCATAATGCAAATTTCAAATCATTGATTACTTTATTGTATATTATAAATGGCGTGCATCAGTCATATAGTTTTCATGCGAAATGTACCATGGGGAGCATTTTTTGTATGAGAGGTAGGCGTGGTTTTCATACGATTTCCTTCATTTTCAAACTTGTATATTCCCTACTAATTATAATCGCATATGGTGAGTTTCATTGTGATAGCTTTAGATTTTTGTGAAAAAAAGTGCGAAAATTGACTTTAGGAAGCACACATTTGTATGGAAACTAGGTGTGGTTTTTATCCGATTCAATTCATTTTCGAATATATGTATTAGTAGGCAAAAGTAATAAAACGTACGAAGTTTCAGCTTCATGGCTTTATATTTTCACACAAAAATTACAGTTGAGTTCAAATTTTTGTATGGGAGGTGTGCATAGTTTTTATCCAATTTTATTCATTTTCTAACCAGTGCACTTATTTGAAAATATAATTGTATATATTGAATTTCAGCTTAATAGCTATACATTTTCGTGCGTAAAGTGTTGTGAAAATATATGTACATTTCGAAGCATCAATTTGTATGGGAAGTAGGTGTGGTTTTTATCCAATTTAATTCATTTTCGGATATATCCATAAGTGTTTAAAAATAATGAAATGCACTAACAACCAATTTGATAACTTGAAATTTTCATGTGCAAAGTACAGTCGTGGACAAATTTTTGTATGAGAATTAGGCGTGGGTTTTAGGCGATTTCGTTCATTTTTGAGCTGATATATTTTCATATAAATATAAAAGTGTGTACCTAGTTTCAGCTTGATTGCTTTATATTTTTGCGAGCAAATGGTAAAAATATTCATTCGGAAGCAGAAATTTGTATTGGAGATAGGCGTGATTTTTATTCGTTTAAATTCATTTGTAAATATATGTATTTTTTTGTGAAAATATTTGTATACTCTAAGTTTCAACTGGAAAACTTTATATTTTCATGTAAAAAGTACTAGTGAGCACCAACTTTTATATGAGAGGTAGGCGTGGTTTTTACCCGATTTCGCTCATTTTTCAAATCGTTTATTTTTTGCTAAATATAATCTTACATACCAAATTTCAGCTTGGTAGCATCATGTTTTCATTCGAAAAGTGTAAAAATATACATTCGGAAGCAGAAGTTTGTATGGAAGGTATGCGTGATTTTTATTCGTTTAAATTTATTTGTAAATATATGTATTTTTTTGTGAAAATATTTGTATACTCTAAGTTTCAACTGGAAAACTTTATATTTTCATGCAAAAAGTACATGCGGGCACAAACTTTTGTATGAGAGGTAGGCGTGAATTTTACCCGATTTCGTTCATTTTTCAAATCGTTTATTTTTTGCTAAATATAATCTTACATACCAAATTTCAGCTTTGTATCTTTATGTTTTCATTCGAAAAGTATTAATATATACATTCGGAAGCAGAAGTTTGTATGGGAGATAGGCGTGATTTTTATTCGATTCAATGCATTTGTATATATGTCTATTTGTTTGTGAAAATATTAGCATACTCTAAGTTTTAACTTGATAACTTTATATTTTCATGTGAAAAGTACTAGTGAGCACCAACTTTTATATGAGAGGTAGGTGTGGTTTTCACACGATTTCGCTCATTTTTCAAATCGTTTACTCTTTGCTAAATATAATCCCACATACCAAATTTCAGCTATGTAGCTTCATGTTTTCATTCGAAAAGTGAGAAATTATACATTCGGAAGCATAAGTTTGTATGGCAGGTGCGTGTAGTTTATACTTGATTTAAGTAATATTCAAATAAATTCAATATTTCATGTGTATGTGCCACGTTTCAGCTTTTTATCTCTATATATTTTCGTACCTAAATTGCGAAAACACAAATTCGACAACATCCTGTTGTAGGGGAGATAAGTGTGCTTTGCATTCAATTACTTCCGTTTTTTTTTTAAAATACTCATTCTGAGATTAATCTAATTTTATGTAGTAAGTTTTAGTGCCTTAAAAATATGATAAATATGTCGTAAATTTTGTTGAAATAGCTGTGATATGGAGGCGAGAATATTAATGAACATTCTTCAGTGCTTCTATCAGCGCTCAATTTATAGAGTCATTGAAGTGCATTGAGATTTTCATAAGTCTTCCAACAAAACAAAATTGCATCCTATTATTATATAATGATTTAAATTTTTCCAAGTAAATACTTTGATTTAGTTTCATATTTCAATGAGCACATTTTCAAAAAAAAAAAAATTCTTTGAAGAATGGAAGAGGTTTAGTTCAAAAACAAAATGCATTATTTCGGAATGTGCAAACTTTCTCTCTCTCTCTCTCTCTCTTATAATTTTACTGAACTGATATTGTAGTTTATTATTTTCTAGTGATTAAAATTTTTTCAAAGAAATACTGCAAAGTCGTTTCATATATCAAAGGATGCCTAAAGGATGCATTACTGTTGCATATTTTAAGTAAAATATTATTATTGCGCTGCTGACAAGAATGCAGTTAACTTAAAGGTATGCTGATATATATGTGACGATGATTTGATAGTTTTGATAGTTGCAAAGTTTCGTTTAAGTTAAGGAGTTAACAAATTTTCCAAAATTGAAAGCATCTCTTTAGAAATACGATATAAATATGATGTTCACATCAATTTCTAAGGCTTACAATTAAAATAAAACAAAATAAAAACTAAAAAATTATTAATGATGACGATGATGTTGTTTTATGTACGATACCAATTCGTAACTAACTACATAGGAGCAACTTTATTTGAAAAGTTTTTTTTTTTTAATGAAGCACAAAATAATTATGAGGATACATGTGAGTAGTGTGGTGCTGCTGCTTTCATCGATAAACGTTTGAGACAATGAATTTCAATTTAATTTTTTCTACTTTTTCGAAGTAGAGAGAAAATGTTATTTAACGATAATAAAATTAATGAAGTATGCAAGAGAGGGCGAACAGTGAAAGAGAAATACAAAAATTAAGTTGAACGAAACACACAAAATTGCCTTAGTGGCCTTGAGGCAGCATCAGCCATGCAAAGAAGTGGTAAATACTTATGTAGCATACATTGGCATGTATGTATGTGTGTGTGTGCTGTGTGTATTTGCTACAATTTCTCTTACATATATATTCAACAATATATGCCATCATATATGCTATTTTATGCGTTTACGAAGGATGCAAGTGCTGATGTCATTTGTTCATTCAAAAAAATTGAAAAAAAAAATGAAATTATTTTATTTTTCATTTAAAACATTTTGGAAAAGGTGTTTGGCGACATTACGTTTTTCGGTTATTTGACGTATGGTGGGGAAATGGGATGAAAAGCCAGAAAATGTGCAAATTGCTGCACTTGCCTTGCGAAGTGTAACATCACTCCGCGTGTAATATAATTTTCACAGAGCAATAAGAACAGCAATAAGAACAGTACCAACAACCACCACTAGTAGTAGTAGTAGTAGCCGTCGCTGGCAATATGCCAAAATGCTTGAAGGATAATAAGAAAAGTTATTTTATTTTATTTCACTTGAGGAATTTGGTTTTTTTTTTGGGGGGGTTCCCTCTCTTATTTATTTATTTGTGCCAGCAAGATGTACAAAAGCTGAGCTGAAAAAAATTTCATTTTACTATATCCATTTCGCTGTTTCGTATATGAATATGCAATATGGATGCATGCACACAAGGTTTTGCAGTTTACATTTTGGTATAAAATTCATTTCAATGGGCTTCTCTTCGATATGCCCATCTTTTTTGGATGAGAATAATATTGAGATGCAGTTCAAAGAATACATTTATTGGTGAGAATGAAAATGTGATGATTTTTTTTTTTTTATTTTTGTTATTTCAAATCTTTTAAATTCTTTACTTCTACAAAATATGTAAGCGAATATATCGTACATACATGAATATACTACATGAATAAAGAAAATCAAGTTGTTGGGCTTCTATGTAGTCAAAAGTTGAATTGAGTTGACTTCAGTTGAGTTGGTTGATCTTAGTGAGAGGGACATGAGTTGCATAAAATTTACATTACATACCATTGCACACATTGGATAGTGATCTTAATGCTTTCTTTATTATTATTCGCTTTTTTTTTTTCTTTATTGTAGAAAAATTAAATTTTATGGCAATTTTTTTTTTTTTTTTTTTTTTGCTTGCCCCATTGAATGAATAAAATGATAAAATAATTGAAAAAAGCCAAAAAATTGAAAGCAAAATGAATTTCTTAATATTAATGGTAAAAGAGAGAAGCAGAAATAATGATTTCACATCAGACTGGAAGCAAAAAAAATAGAAAATTATTTATTTAATTTATTGATTTCGAAATAGTAGACTTTCATACTTGAATACTCGTAATACTCGTACTCGTTGTATGAGAATATTAGGCTGTATATTTGTGGCGCCTGATGTGATGTAATATTATTTCATATTTTAGCAATTTTTCTATTTGACATTGAGATAATATATTCTATTAGATATAGTACCTATTGACTATATGAACGTCTCATACATTATGATCATTGAAATAATGCTAGTGATGAAGTTTTAAATAATTAAGATTAATATTTTACTAAATTCATACTATATAATATTGAAATATTTTATTGTACATACAATAGTGAAATATGTGATATCTTTGACGCTATAATTGTTAAAATTTATATTTTGACTCAGTGTTCAATATGATTTATTGAAAATAAGTTGAATTCTTTGCAATTAAATCATTTTAAATTATTTCATTGCTATGAAATTCTACTAGCTGGGAAAAAAATTGTCAGAAATTAACTATGAAATAGAGATAAAAAAGAAAAATGACAAATTGCAATTGCATATTTATTGACTTTAAAACTACTAAACTAAATCATTTTAAATTATTTCATTGCTATGAAATTATACTAACTGAGGAAAAATTGTCAGAAATTAACTATGAAATAGAGATGAAAAAGAACAATGTCACATAAATTGCATATTTCTTGGCTTTAAAACTGCATTTTTGCAATTTTTAATATAAATTATTTTGCTAAATTGCAATTTCATAGAAATCAATAAGAAAAATTATTTTATATCCAATATAAAATTATAATTTAGAAATTCATGAATTAATTGTTGAAAATATATCATTATTAGAGCATATTTAATTCTGTTGGAGCTTCAAGGTCACACTTGAAAATAAATGTACATGATATTCGGCATAATTTAATGTCTTTAAAATTATATAATACAATAAAATATCTACTGAGAATTATTAACGACAATATTATGAAATTTTTAAGGCATCTAATTGTCGTTTCTATCGTCTGTATGCTCAAACTACAATTTCAATGAAACGTTTTTAATCATAGTATTCCCTCCTCAAGTAAATGAAATAAGCAGAAGTGACATTTGAAAGCATAGAGGCAATTCGTTTCTATCAAATACTCAATTTTAAATTTCAATATAACTTTTTAAATCATATTCTCACCTTAAATCAACGAATGGGAGTAGTAGAAGTGACAATCAAAATCCTAGAAGACATTTTTTAAATACTAATTTCTTTCTTAACTATGTTCAAAGTTCAATTTCAATGAAACGTTTTCAATCATATTGTCTTCCTAAATGAAGGAAATAAGCATAATACCAACTTCTTTCTATCTATCTCTAAATACATTCTGTCAAATAAGTACGATGGATAAAAATATCGAACAAAGAGTTTGTGTGAAATTTTGTGTTTCAAACGAAATTTCTTGTGCCAAAACGTTGGAAATGTTGAAAAAAAAAAAACATTTGGTGATTCAACCATGTCGAAAACTCAAGTTTACGATTGGTATAAATCGTTCAAAGAGGAGCGAGAAGAAATCGCAACGCACACAAAATGTTGACTTGTTCCTAATGACGCCGTAACCAAACTAAATGACACATTACTTACTTACTTACTTATGTGGCCATAACAACCGAATATCGATTTAGGCCGAAAACAACATGCTTCGCCAGCCATCTCTGTTCTTCGCTAGCTGGCGCCAGTTAGAAGTTCCAAGCGCCGTCAGGTTCTCCAGTACTTGGTCTTTCCACCGGAGGTTTGGTCTTCCTCTTCTGCGTCGTCCTCCAGCGGGTTCCGAATATAACACCTTCTTAGCTGGAGCGTGTTCTTCCATTCGCTCGACATGACCTAGCCAGCGCAGCCGCTGGATTTTGATGCGCTTTACTATGTCAATATCGGCATATAGCTCGTACAGCTCATGGTTGTACCTTATTCGGTACTCGCCACCAACGCAAATAGGTCCAAAGGTTCTGCGTAGGACCTTTCTCTCGAAAACCCCAAGCATTCGCTCATCCGAGATGGAAATTGTCCAGGCTTCAGCGCCATATGTTAGGACAGGCATGATGAGAGACTTGTAGAGTGTAGTTTTCGTTCTTCGAGAGAGGGCTCGACTTTTCAATTGCTTACTCAGCCCAAAGTAACACCTGTTAGCAAGAGTTATCCTACGCATGATCTCCAAGCTGACGTCATTACTGCTGTTAATGCTGGTTCCAAGATAGACAAAGTCCCTTACTACTTCAAAAGCGTAGTTGTCAACAGTGACGTGCTGTCCAAGACGCCGGGACTCTTTGTTTGTTGACACTAGATACTTCGTCTTGCCCTCGATCACCGTGAGACCCATCTGACGCGACTCTCTTTCCAACTCTGAGAATGCTGCACTGACTGCTCGCGTGTTCATGCCGATTATGTCAATATCGTCGGCATACGCTAACAGCATGACACTTTTGTTGAAGATAGTGCCATTATGTCGTAGATCAGCAGCTCGTATTATTTTCTCCATAATAAGATTGAAGAAGTCGCACGATAACGAATCACCTTGTCTGAAACCCCGTTCGGTATTAAACGGTGCGGAGAGGTCCTTCCCAATTTTCACTGCACAACGAGAGTTATGCAGTGTCATTCTACAAAGTCGAATGAGCTTTGCAGGAATACCGAACTCAGACATTGTTGCGTAGAGGTAATCCCTTACCGGACTGTCGAAAGCGGCTTTATAATCAACAAATAGGTGGTGTGTGTCGATCTGTTTTTCTTGGGTCTTCTCCAGGATTTGGCGCAGTGTGAAAATCTGGTCTATGGTGGATTTACCAGGTCTGAAGCCACGCTGATACGGTCCAATCAGGTTGCTGAGCATAGGCTTCAACCTTTCACACAGTACGCTCGATAGAACCTTGTATGCGATGCTCAGGAGACTTATTCCACGGTAGTTGGCGCAAATTGTGGGGTCTCCTTTTTTATGTACAGGACAGAGAACACTGAGCCTCCAATCATCAGGCATGCTTTCATCCGACCATATTCTGCTTATGAGCTGGTGCATGCGGGTGAGCAGCTCATCGCCTCCGGTCTTAAACAACTCGGCAGGCAGGCCATCAGCACCTGCAGCTTTGTTGTTCTTCAGCCTTAAAATCGCCGTTTCAACCTCGTCATAGTCGGGTGGTGGAACATCAACACCATCATCTGTAATTGGGGTTATCGGGCAATCTCCTCCACTGGCGGAATTGTTCGTAGCATCGCCATTCAGTAACGTGGAGAAGTGTTCCCTCCATAGGCTCAGTACACTCTGGACATCTGTAACCAGATTCCCATTTCCATCACGACAAGAAGAGGCTCCGGGATTTAAACCTCCACTTAGGCGCTTGATCTTTTCGAAGAATTTTCGAGTCTCATTCTTGTCGGTACACATCTCTATCTCCTCACACTCACGTCTTTCCAACTCCCTCTTCTTGCGCCTGAAAAGACGTCTCTCTGCACTCCTTTTCTCTCTATACCGCTCCTTAACAGCTCGCGTTGCGCCTGCACGCAGGGTTCTTCTATAGGCGGCGTCTTTCTCTGCGGTAGCGTCGCGACACTCCTGATCATATCACTCATTCCTCAGAGGCCGGTAGTAACCGATTACCTCCTCGGCAGCAGTAGTCATGGAGTGGGATATATGTGTCCACCGTGCGCATGTATCATCAAGTTGGGGAGTGTTCTGCATAAGCAGATCCGATAGTCGAGTGGAAAATGCATCTGCTGTCTCTGGTGATCGCAGCTTACTGACGTCGAGCTTTCTCTGTGTGGGACTTCTCTTGTTATTTGCGACACATAATCGTGTGCGCACCTTAGCTGCAACAAGGTAGTGATCCGAGTCGATGTTGGCACCACGGATCGATTTCACGTCCATCACACTGGAAGCATGCCTTCCGTCAATCACCACATGATCAATTTGGTTTCTTGTACGATGATCTGGAGACAGCCATGTCGCTTTGTGGATGTCGAGATGCCACATGTTTTATTGCTATGTGAAATGACACATAGCAATAAAAATTCACAGAATAGTGGCTGACAGTTGTGCCAACCTGGGAAAAAATGTTTTTTTTAAATATTCTCAGACGGAAAATTAAAAATGAGAATTTCCGAGTACTTATTTGACAGAATGTAAATGCAAGCAGAATTGACATTTTCGTGGTCAGAATAAGAATCACTAGAGACATTTAAAATATTGTTCAATAGATTTCTGTCACTATAGAAACTGTGCCATGATTTATGCTTGAATTTCTGTGGCTGATGCATCAATTTGCACAATTGAATTCTTATTTTAGGACTATTTTGATGTCTCATTGATTTCAAAAGAAATCTGTAGAACTAAGCAAAAAAGCAAAAAACAACAAAAAATTCGAGAAAAAAAAATATATAAATTACTTTTTGTCAACGCCTTTAATATTGCTTTCTTCATTCGTTACTATCATTATTATTTTGTTGTTGTCGATTTTTTTCGTTCTTTCGACTATGCGCAAATACAATATAAAATGACATTTGACACCACACAATATGAGACCTCTCAAATAAATTAAATTTTCCGATTTCTTTTGTATTGCATTACTTTTTGCATAGTTAGAAAATAATAAAATATCAAAATTACGGAATAAGGAAATGTGAAAATCATTTGAAAAATACAAGGTCAAATCACAGGCAAAAAATAAAAATATTTTTCAAATTAAATGCATATAAAGATTTGGACAGAAACAGTCTATATATGTTTGCATGAATAAATTCGATGTAAATTCTGCAAATGACAGAAAATGTATTTTAATAACGACAACTTCTGTTCGTGTCCAGTCTACAGTGTGACCAGTGTGATGATGAACAATGTATTATGGAAATAAAGCCACATGCTGTTGTACGTAATTTATCAAATCAACAAAACACAAAAAAAAAACAAAAACAAAAACAAATAGCAAAAATGTAATAGACGAAAAATATTTTCTATTATTTTGCACACAAAAATTGAGCTTTATGTCAATAGCACTTATAGTCGTAGATGATAGTTAATGAACCATATAACTATTGCTATCAGTGGATTTAAAAAATAATACCAAATAGTCGGCCCCAAATACTCCAAATAACTTTTATCACAGCATTTTCTCTAGTTTCGTTTTATGCTCCAAAAGTGGACGTTATTGGAAGTGATCTTAGTCGAGTTCGAATTCATGTTACTGCGTGGAATATTTTTTTCAGCAACATAAAGATTTCATCTATTCTCTATGTAACCACAGCAAAATGATAACTAAAACTACAATATTGGCAAAATACATTCAATTTTATTGAATTGCAAATTATCCAGTAATTGTTAACATTTTTTTCTTAGTAGCCCTACACAAGAAATAGTAACTGCACCTCAGTCATGAAACATTTGAGTGACAATTGAGTGACCAAAAAAAAAAAAAAAAACCAAATAGTTATAAAATGAGAGAATAAAATCACCATGAAAGTGGACATGAAAATGAAAATGAAAATGAAACTGAAAAATCTAATGAAAAAGATAGTAGCCAAGTTAAAAGAAAATTAACACAATATACAATACAATAATAATAGAGCAACAACAATGATAGCATAAAATAAAAAAACAAAAGACAAAAAATAATAATAAAAAAACAACAACAACAACAAATGCTATTTTTAAAGCCATCTCATGTTCAAATGCAATAAAAAAATTACTCTGATGGAGGGCAGTAATTGCCATTGGCCCACTCATAGATCTAACAAATAAAGTGGCAGCAAAAAAACAACAGCAACTCTCATAGGAGAATAAAAAAAATAAAAAAAAAAACAAATGAAAAATAAAACCTAAGACAATTAAGTCAACATGTCATCATTGTTGTCATCATCGCCATCATTGTCGCATACATTCAACACATACATTGTGGGCACATATTCATAACCCATACTGAAATGTGTGACAATTTACCTCATCATACTACTCCGAGATGTGGTCACCCTAAAATGTATAAGGTTATACAGCTTAAAAATAAATACTATCTTAAATTTATTATTATTCTAATTTGAAATCTACATTCATTTTTCTGCAATATAAGCTTATCCCAGAAGAAAATGACCTCCATTTAAAAATTGCAAAAAAAAAAACGAAATTTAGAGAAAAAGTCATTCAAATGTACCAAAACAGCATTAAATTTCATCGCTATATTAAAATTTTATGAGAACAAAATGTTCCCCTACAAATGTTACCTTTAGATCAATAACGAAAAATTCAATATTATAAATTTCACTTAAAATCTTTTTAAAACGACCAAAAATTCAGGAACAAATTTTGATTAACGTTCTAAAAAATCCATCCATCACTTCTGACTAAGCATTTCTACAAAATTTTGCTAAGAATTTCATGTACGCCATTTTTTTTTAATCCAAGAAAATGTTATATACATGCTGCATCATCACTTTCCCGAGTGATTCAACTTGATCAAACATGGGTCATACTACAAATGGATTCAAAGTGATCAAATATGGTCCTAACAAAATGAGTACATGATACTGAAAATGTCATGCGATCTCATTAAATGATCCAACGTGATCAAATTGGACCGATATAACAAGAGAGTAGAACATCGAACATGTTGCAACTAGTACATTGTACATTATCGTTCAATGTAATGATACTCTGACAAAACGTATTACTACTAAATCCATGCAATTATACAACGTGTTGCTTCCAAATCCATTGAATGATATAACGTGATCAAATTGGACCCATACCATAAGAGCAGAGATCATCGAACATGTTGCAATTACTAAGTTGACAAAACTCAGCGCTCTTTTTACTAACAGTGGTTACATGAAGGTTAGCATTGTGTAGGTATGAACTAGTGTTTGAAGTACTTCCATTAACTATGTGGCAACTAATACACTCACTGACATAAATATGTACCTACGAGTAGATATTTTAAATTCATTCGCTTTAAATGGGTGCTCCTCGTGTTCGCTTATATAACAATTAAATATTTTTAGTTCAACATTTGAGTGAAAGTGTTGGTAAGAAAGTTTTTTTTTCTATAAGTGTGTATGTGTGTGACTTTGTGTGTGTTTTTTAAACCAGTTTATTTACTCATTGTTATCTGAACTGTTGTTGTTGTTTTTATTGCTGTAACTGAAGTCTCTATGAATGTGTGCGTGTACGATTTTGTTTTTTTCTTTTTTGTAGGCGTTGCATTTAGTCTGTTAGTTAGTTCATGAATGCATGCGTGTGTGATTGTGTGTGTGTCATATGTGACTGACTGTGTGTTGATGATAAAAATTAAATCGATGGTGTTCGCGTGAGTACGGTACTCTACAAAGGGGAAGACCAGAGGGTCACGCGTTAAAGTTTCAAATGAGTTTTTTTTTTCACATCTTTTTCATGGTTGAATTTTATTGTTCACTATCGTTTTTAGTATTTTTACCTGTATGTGTGTGTGTGTGTGTGGGTAATTTTTAGTGCACGTGAAAACTGGCAAAGCAACAACAAAAACAATTGAAATATTATGTAAGCACGTAGATTATAATATCAAATTCTTCTTAGACATGGTGTAAATTAAGCAAAATGTGGTAGTAGTGGTTGTAAGATGACACCAGTCAAAAATGAATTTAGGCAAGAAGAGTATAACAAAACAATCTAGGAATATTTTGTCGATATACTGGATAGTGGAGAAACATTTTCGAGAGTTTTTAGCACAAACGCTGGTTTCCTAGCTCATTTAGAAGGCTGAGACTGAGATCTACTAACTTAGAGGGGATTGTGAAAGATGGAAGAGCTTTTAAAGTTGCTTGGCTAAAAACTCTGACCTAGCACAGATAGCCAAGCAGCTTTAAAAGCTCTTTAATCTTGCAGCCTTCTAAATGAGCTGGGAAACCTAAATACAGTCAGTATTAAGGTGGATACCTGGCCATGAAGTACACGAGGGGAACGAAATAGCTGATAAACTAGCCAAAATGGGCGCTGAAAATCGGTCCTGAAACCTTATGTGGTTTGGCCAGATGCCACGTCTAGGAGGTTATCAGGAAATGGGAGGAAAAGAAATTTGCAGAACACTGGCTCAATAGTACAGGCCAGCGTCAAGCAAAACAATTCCTAATCTCAAATAAAGGGATATCGAAAAAGATACTCACGTTTGGGAGAGCTGACCTACGTATTCTTTGTAGTTATTTCACAGGACACTGTATCCTCAGATACCACTCTCTAGATCTCTGTGAATGTCAAGCTCTTAGCAGACAAAGATTAAACCACTTCGGTGGTTTATTAAAAGCCTGAAAATTTATGGTTACTCAAAGACTGCACAATAGATCAAGTCTGGTCGCAGTGCATAAGAGTCAGTTAATAATACAATACAGCAGAAATGCAGCTTTTCGCCCTACACAAAAAACCATGCTGCAAACCATTGGACCATTGACTCTCAAAATCTTATTATGTCGCGAAGATAGTAATTATTTGATGTGGTATGATTGCCGCCATCAATATTGGTCCTTTTCAAAACCTATGATGAAGTCAACTTTACTGTGAATGGGTAATAAATAATTCATGAATTTTTAATTCATCACGGTGAGTTAAATTGTGCAACATGCTATATAGTAGTTGATCAAAACATTGTAACAGACTGAAACTAAGCCTCTATAAATCATTAAAATATTCGACGTACCAACAATAAGCAAACCATAGCAAATATGTGTGTCATAGAAAAGTTCATTTGATGCTTCTTCTTCTCCTTATTGTCGTCATACAGTAATATCTGTAAATGTATACACACATACACATACTCGTGTAGTCAATCGCTTGTGACGACAGAGAAAGAAGAAACAATCAAATGAATTTTCACTGAACGTAAAATGTAGCATCAGAGGAATTGTACACTACATAATTCCTAAATGGTTTATACATGAATATGTACTAAAGGTATATGACTTGTCGATGTAAGGTATGAGAAACAAAGGTAGTATAACCAACCAATGCTTGATCGAGTAAGTCGTAACCCGACATACTAGTTGAAACGTTATTGCTAAAATTTTTGAATCGGCCAGTTCGAATAGCTTGCCATCCGAACGAGTGCTCTTGTAGTCGTGCAGGCAGTAATTCGCTTGGCGGCTATAAGTAGATCTTGCTTTAAGCGAGGCTGTCTGTATTCGACCGCTCCCTTAAAGTAGTCGCCTGAGAGCCATCAGCTCTGCCCGGGGTGATTTTGACCAACCGCATATACCAGGAGCAACCATCCGCCACCCCGTTGATTGTTCCTATATATTGCTATAAGGGTCGCCCTCTTCTAGGTGTGAGGCCAGGGTGCTAGATACCGGAGACCCCTGTATCAGGCTACCCTACACAACTATCAGTCGCTTGGAGACTTCTGCTGAGGTGGATCTGTCAGACGACTAATTCATTAGGTGCGACCAGGTGGCACTGGTCAATCATATAAATCCTCTTTGTATAAGTAAGGTTAGCTACGGTTAGGTATTCCATTAAGGCATAGAGTAAGGAATTGAATTTGTACTCTTGAACTGTAAGAAAGAAGGGAAAATAAAGAAAATCAAAGCAAAGTAGTAGTAGTAGTTCCATTAGTACCGAGCCGAACACTCTTCTAGTGTCCGTGAATTGATTGCCAATAGGCAATCGTGTGGAATGCGGTCCTCCACCTACAAAAAGAGTTTTTACGCTGCCCTCTTGTTTGACCCTGGCTGACTGAGTAATACCCTAGCTGGGAAACAAAAGGGACGCGTTACAACATCACTGACCATATATTATCGCACTTCGCCCATCGGGGTCATATTGAAAATTTTACAAAATGGATGCTATCGAAATCAGTTTAATTAGTTTTAAAAGAAAATTAAATATTAAATAGATTTTTCACATAATTTTTTTGAATATAAATTATAAGATTCACCATTTGATTGATTGCGATTGCAATTCATTTCATTCCAACCTTTTCAACAATATGAATCAATAGTTAGACAAGAATATTATAATTCCTGAAGCATATACGCTTTAAATAATAGTATTCAATATATAAAATATAATAAATAATTGAAATGCATATATGTATACAATATATGTAAATATTATAAAGATTGAAAAAATATTGGTATATAAAAAATTCACCCCTCAAATGATGAACGCAATTGTTGCTGTTGTTCACGTAAAAATTTACGTTCCGCTATGTTCTTTTGTTCCTCCTTTTGTTCACGTTGCTCCTTTTGATGTTGCTGCTGCTGTTGTTGCTTCTTACGATGCTGACGATCTTCGCCAAGGCCATATAGGCCAGCAACAGCTGCCATTTCTTTCCACCGGCCCCAATTGTCACTATTTAATATACATTCACTCTTTCACAAATGCACGACACAATTTTTCAAAATATTTTATCTATTTCGGTATGATGTTGTATTGTGTTGAGAGTAATTTTTTTTTCTTACAGCATATTTGCATTGATTTGAATTGATTTATTGATTTTACACAAAAATTATAATTAAAAATAAAATGAAATGAAAATCTGAAAAATGCACTAATGCATATTTAGACAATTTTATTTTTCAATTTACACATTATTCAATATTAAATATTGAATTTGAATTGGAATATTCTTGTTTTAATTATTTTAGTATATATTGAATATTTGCATGATTATTTGTTTAGCATATTTTTAGGCTAATTTTTTAAAGAGGGAGGAAAATAGATAGAAAAATAGATGTAAATTATTATGGATTATTTTACATAATGATGCTGATTTGAAGTTGTTTTATTCAATTATTTCATTTCTATTGATTAACAAGTTTTTATTGTTATTGTCTTCCATTGTTTGCAATCGATTTAAAAGCAATCACTTAAAAGTCACAGAGCAAAATAAAGTTTTATATCGTTGACAATTGACGCTGATGGCTGATGTTGCTATTGTTGATGTTATTATTACAACGTATTTGTATTATTGTTGTGACTTTTAATAATTAATATACAATTTTCAATTCTGGCTGTTGTTATCGTACATTTGCATATGCACAAGTAATCGTACCTACATATTATTTGCTCTTACGTACGTTCTAGTCATGTTTTTGACACAATGACACATATTCGGCATTTGCAAGTTTTTACATTTGCCTCGCTACATTGTTTTTTTTTTTTATTTTGTCATATTGTTAGCACAACTCTTATATATCTACAAACATACTCGTACCTATATTTACATATATCCACCAATATATATAAAAATTTATGAACACATCTCTTTTTATCTAACTCTATGACATCTATGTCGTTGCTATTAGCGTTGCACAGTAATTCCTCACAAAGATAAAATTTGTTAAATGCATAGCGTTAAAAATGGTAAGAGAAAATATGCCAATTATTTAAGAACATCACAAAAAAAAAAAAATTCTGACAAACATTGATATTAAAGTAATTGCAAAAATTGCTCAAAATTTGATCATTTCTAGGCACGCAATTTTGATTTTTTTTTTGTAGCTTGACAATATTCGACAATTTAATTTTGAAAAATTATAAATTAAATTAAATATATTTTAAAATTTATAAATTTGAAAATTATAACTTCATATTAATTAGGCGAATTTCAAATGATTGTTTCTGAAGCATTTTGGAAAATTAAAATAATTTTAGAAAATACGAAAATTTTGCAATTTCTCAAATTTTCATGAAAAAGGTAAATATATAAAAATAACCGTATTTTTTCTGCAAATTTTGAAAAATGCAGAAATATTAATTGATTTTTTTCGATTTCAGAAAATCATTTAATGTTAAAAGCGGACTAGAGTGGTTTTTTAGCCCCAAAAGTATGCAAATATTTTATATAATTCATCAAAATATATCATTTTAATTTTAAAACAAAAAGGAAATCGGTTCTAAAAAATGCAATATTAATTGAGGTTTCTTGAATTGAAAAAATAATTTAATGTGAAAATAATCCTAGAACATTTTCGTACTCCAAAAATATCCAATTTATTATTCATCATATAATTCCAACAATTTGAAATCGTTGAACTTTCAATTATTTTTTTTTATCATTACTGAAAAATGCCAAAAAAAAAAAAAAAAAAAAACTAATCGATCCAATTAGATTTAAGAAGGTACTATAATGTAAAAAAAATAGGTCTAGAAGGGCATCTTAACCTAAAAGTATGCAAATATTGTATATTATTCATCAAAATATATCATTTTGATTCTAAAACAAAAAGGAAATCCATTCTAAATTGTTTAACTTTTTAACATTGACAATAGAAAGTAAAATATACAATATCAATTGGAGTTTCTTGAATTGAAAAAATAATTAAATGTGAAAATGGTTCTCGAAGATTTTCATACTCCAAATATATCCAATTTATTATTCATCATATAATTCCAAGAATTTCAAATCGTTGAACTTTCAATTATTTTTTTTTTGTCATTATTGAAATATGCAAAAAAAAAAAAAAAAAAAAAAAACAATAATCGATCCCTTTACATTTAAGAAAAATACCCCAAAATTTTCATCTTTTACTAATCACTTCAAAATTGAAATATATAAAAATATTAATTGATGTATTCAAATTTATGAAAATAATTTAAGGTGAAAATAGGCCTAAAAGGCTCTTTCTCACCGCAAAAATAAACAATTTTATTTTTCATTATATTATATCATATAATTTTTATGCAAAAATATCAGAATTTTATTCCGAATTGTCTAATTTTCTAATGCAAACAATTTCAAATGATTTACTTCGAAAAAAATAAATCTCACCATTCATTCTTCGGCTTTAGCTTGCTTCAACTTCTAGTCAACTATTAGTCGGTTTTACGATGAATCCTATTTAAATCCAGCTTTAAATTCGAATTGATCGAAGCCTATATTCCCTAACATATGAAGTTACTTAAAAATCATTACACTCCTACCAATTTTATGCCATCATTGCATGACATGAAATTACTGTGCGTTGTCATATCTTTCACATTTCCTCCTGCTATAGGGAAGGAAGGATATATGTATGAATGCGTACAACATAAACGCGATTCGTAATGTGTATATGCAACTACATATAGCACTGTCATATGTTGAATACATTAAAATGTATTTATGTATATGTGATTGTGTATATAAACTGTATGCTCTTGTACCGTACCAGATTTATTCGTATGCACAATTCTCTACTAATGTATGGCATTTTACGATTATCCGTTTCGTTGAAACAATATTCTGTCACAAAATTGTATGGCGTGTGTGTGTGTGTGTGTATTGTTTTGTTTTAATTTTTCTATTATTTGCTTCGCTTTTTTTTTTTTTCTTGCTTAATTTTCATTTCATCATTGTTGTAGTATTTTTTTTCCTTTTTTTTTTTTCTTGCCTTCATTCATATCGTGTATGAGTAGTTACATTGTTAATCATACATACGAGTGCTCACATATGTACGTACATATAAATATCATGTTTTTTTTGTTTTTTTTTTTGCTATGCAAAATCGTGCCAAACAAAATCAAGTCTTTTAGATAAGTCGTGCAATATTCGTTGGCTTGGATTAGATATTATGATATGTGCAAATATGTATGAGGTTACGTGAAATATCCAAATTTGACTCCAAGTTTTATTTAATCATCATCATCATCTGAATAATGTACCCGTATACAACTTTTGAACAAGAAGAACGTGGCTGATTATCATAATTTTGTGTTTTTTCGTTGAAAGTAGGAAATACATCGAATAATAAATAATGTATAACAGACCAATTGCTTCACATTTTCCTACAGGGTTGTATTTGTCATTTTTTCTTGCTTTCATTCCTCATATTACTCATGCTATTGTGCTGCTGCTTGTATGCATACAACAATATGCTTTTTATTTCTCATTCAAAATCAACTAAACTTTGCTGCTAAAAAAAAAACAAAAAAACAAAAAAAATGTAATACAAACTTTTTATTTTACGACTTTTTTGTATTATAGTTTGCACGCTTCAAGAAAACAAAGCATATTTTGAGGCTTTCTATATTTGTACTTATGTATATATGGTATGCAATAGATTCAATTGGAATTGGATAATACACAAAACAAATATAAAGCAAAAAAAAAAAAAAAAAAAGAATATTAAAACAATAACTAACATCAATTTGAGTGTACATTTTTCTTTTTGTTGAAACTATATTTTTGTAATTATTCCATCATTATTTATGTAGTTGCATATTTGTTGATTGTGGGATTTTGTATATAATTTTGATTGTACAAAAAAAGAAAAAAACCCAAGAAGTATACTTGATATTTAAAATTTTATAAATTTTATAGTTTTATGCAGACACAATAACATTGTTATTTTAATGATTTATATTCATATTAGAATCCATTGACATTGTGATCTTATACAATTTGAAGATTTTAAAGAAGAAATTATTTAAACATATCATTTTCACTTACTTCAATACACAAAAATATAAATAAATATGTGGCACTAATAAGCCCCCCCTCCCCTCCCCCGAACTTCTCTTTCATTACTGATGTGCTTGTTAAATTTTTGGACAGCATTAGAAGGGACCTACTCATTTTCGCCTGTTTCGAACGGCAGAACCCTTGCGACATCACTTTTCCTGAGCTTTGTCATAGAGTCCTTTTAGAAGCTTTTCCATGGCAAATTGTTACTGCTGGAAGAATTGCCAATTGCCAATCTTTTTGATATTAAATTTCTTATGTTTCAGTCGAGGATTGAATCCATGACCCACAGATTAGAAGGCCAACACACAATAACCACTGAGCTACTGCTACTTCAATACACATTATGAGTTGTAAATATAAAATTATTGAGCTGAAACTAGATAAGTACAATTATATTTGCAAACTAATCGACAAAAATCAGTTAATTCGGATAAAAACCTCTCTCTCTCTCTCTCTCTCTCACCTCCCATACAAACTAATGTTTCCGTAGGATTGTTTTCCCACTTTGCTGATGAAAAAATATAAAGTTATCAAGCTAAACCGTGGTATACTATAATCACAATTGTTAATGAATAGCAGAAATTGATACTGGATAGAATTGGATAAAAACCACGCTTTTTGCTCCCATACGAAATGGTGTGAACTGAACGTGTTTTTTGCACTTTGTACAAGAAAGTATAAAGTTATCGGGTTCGATCTTCGTATATGAAGTAAGTTTTGAATTGATGAATTTCAAAATGAATAGAATCGGATAAAAGCCTCATATTTATCTGCCTATACATACTAATGCTGTTCCCCAAGAATGGACGAGCGTACATCCCGGAAGCAATCGACCACGTGGCCGACCTATGTCCATCAAGCTCATCAAAATACGAAAATACTTTGTATGTGAACAAAATAAAGCATTTCCGCAATAACTGCTGCTATAACAACAACAAAAACAACAACAACAACGAACTAATGCTCCCTTATGTATGTCTTCAAACATGGCATAGGTTAGGTTAGGTTAGGTTGTGTGGCAGCCCTCTCTCTGAGAGGACACATTTAGGTCAGGAATGCCCATTGTGATATCACCGAGCTTCTCTTCCAATACTATTGTGCGTGTTAAATTTGGACAGCATTAAAATGTATCTACTTATATTAGCCGGTTCCGAATGGCAGAACCCTTGTGACGTCACTTTAACATAGTTTTGTCACAGAGCTCTTTTAAGAAGTAGTTTTTTGGCAAATTGTTACTGCCGGAAGAATTGCCGACAGGTGGGTACCGTTGGGAAAAAAAATCTTGGGGATTGAACCCACGACCCATGACAGGTCAACGCACTAATCACTGAGCTATGTCACTCACAAACATGGCATACGAAGATATGAAATTATCAAGCTGAAACTCGGAATATATGATTGTAATTGCCGATGAAGAAACTATTTACTGGAATGGGCATACCTCTCATACATATTCTCGATTGTGCTGTATGAAAGTACATCTAAAGTTATAGGGCTGAAGCTCATTAGAAACGATTAATTTGAAAAACGTGCGAGTATGTTTGAAAGTGGTTGGTATTGGATAAAAACACGTCTATCTGCAGCACAAAAATATTAATTTTTTTAGGTTTCGAATTTGTATGTTTCCATATTGACAATGTTAAGCATTCCAGGTGATTTGTTGTTGTATTGTTAATGAAATCTTGTACAAATATATGTATGTATAAAACTACTTATTTTTATTACTAAGCAACATATTCAAATAATTTGAGGTAATTTCATAAGAATTACATAGCAAACATATTACATATTTCATGAATGTAATAAATTAGTTAGTAGTAGTAGCAACAATTTCAAAGTCAATAACCTGAACGATGATGGCGATATAAAAATTGTACGAATAGCGCATACATATGAGTTTTGTTTGTAACCGCAAAGTAATAAAGCATAGTGTACCTTCCTATTTATTAACAGACTTTTATATTTTATTCATTGCCTATTGATGGGGGGCTATTTACAGATCGATAATTATATATATTTATGAAAATATATGAAATTAGAACCCAAATCAATAACTACAATCACATAGAATAGGTGAGGTAGAAAAAATATCATTTTACATGGCAAATATAGAAATTATCTATAGATTATCTCAATGTAAATAAATATAGATATATATTTTTATGAAGACAATAATGCGTACTTAGTTGTGTCTGAAATAAATAAATAAATATATCTTATATACCTTCATTCATTTTTTCCATTTTAGTCACTCAACGTGTAAATGCAAAATGCAATGAGTAATAATATCATACAATAAATTAAGAATGTTTCAACACTCAACGCCATTAGAAATAATTTTATACTCATATACAATCATGTGCTTCTTGGCATATTACATTGTTACCAACATACACATAACGATAGTGTATGTGTATAGCGACAATATGTGTTTGTAATTTTATAGAGGTGAAAGTTTCAGCCAGCACAAAGGAAACTACTTAGTTGAATGTGTGAACGTATGAATATGTTTATGAACGGATATGTCTGTAGTAAAACTGTCATTATAGTATTTAAAATTTTTTAAAATATATTTCCATGTGATACAAATTGTATAAGAGTGCAACAAATAGATTAAAGGAAATTAAAGCAAAATTTAAAATCATATTTAAATCCTTTGAATTTATATGATTATTTTATTGTACATCACTTGGATAATCGAAATATAAATGGCAAAAATTAAGCGCATATTCTCTATCGGCAATAAATATAAAGGTTCTGCAATTAAATTGCATTTTTATCCTTTGAAATTTATACATTTTTAATACTAAAAGTAACGAATATGCCTGAAAGTATGTTATATTTTTCCCCCCACTAAATAGATAATTTTTATAGCAAATTTAAAAGCATAAATTTCAAATTTTAATTTTTTTTCCTGATACACACTAATGTAGAATTGTATGTATAAAAATAAATACACTATATGTTGCATATAAATATGCACATTTACATCCATTACTGCATACAAACTATATGATAAATGTACGCTTGTAGGTATTAGCTGTTTCCGTAAACATTTGCATGTGCGCTTAAAAATATGCTATACATTTTCTATAATAAAATTTAACAATTCACATAATGGTATGGTAAAGTAATATTTCAATGCATGCATCAGTGTATTTCCGCTAGCAAATATTCATTTATAACAAAATACACACACACACAGTAGGCCAACAGTGGCTGTTGAAATTGGTATATACATGTAATCGAATGAAATGTGAGAAATATTACAATTAGTACACTAAATTTGAGTAAAATCAGAAATTATAATAAATTACGAAGAATTTGTTAGTAAAGGTGCATTTGTACAATATTGCTTGCTATTTTTACTAGGAATAATTTTTCAACATTTCGAATCGGTTCAAGTCGATTTGTTGTGGTTTTCCATCTTATAGACCAAAATGTTATTTATGTATATCAGAATATCAACTGCCATATTGCAGAGATCAACGAAGTTATAATGCAATTATTTCCGATGACCTAAAAACTAAGTTTGTTCCTATAAATAGCCTCGCAAATGCCTCATTGATTATAAAGAAAAAAAAATAATAAATCTTGGAAAAAAATGTATAAACTACTTGTGATTCAAATAAAAAAATTGAATAAAATCAGAATTAAAAATCAGTTAAATAGTATTAATAAGGCTAACAAATGTATTGCAAATGAGCACTGAACTGAACTTAAACTAAGGAAATACAAAAACAGTCAAAGAATACAGGAAGAGAAATAAAAACTTGTATTTATTTTCTTAATCATATGCATAGCAACAAATGCATTAGGGATGCCAATTTTTGGAGCATTTTGCTGTTACTGGGATTTTTTGAAATTTCGAAACTATTGAAATATGAAAAAGTATTTTAATCAAATGTGAAACTTATAAATTTTCACAACTTTAACTTGAATTTAGAAAAATCAAAAAAAAAAAAAAAAAAAAAATTTATATTAAAAAAAAAACATGTAAATCGAATGAATCAAACGTCATACACAAACGGTATTTAAAATCTTCAGAATTTTTTTTTTTATTATATTTTGTAATAATTTTCAACTAATTTTAAATCTAGGGATCACGGGCTTCACATCATTCACAAAAATTAACCTACACATTCAGAAAAATCAACTAATACATCCAGGTACCTTCTACATAGTATACCGTGTAAATCGACTATATACACAATATTACAAATTAATGAGTGCACTAAGCTATTGTAGTAAGCTATTTCAAAGGCTAAATATTTACGCTCTATTACTCCCATAAATGTAACTCATACTCATACAGACATCCATCCATCCATACCGACATACTCGTACATACATGTACATTCACATGTACACATCAGTATTGTGCCAATAGAAAGTTTTGTATCCGTGTTGTAATTCGTGTTACACTCAATATGAAAATCAATAAATTTCTCAAGCTTTCAAATAGGCTAAGCTAACACATGATATTCATAGAGTACAATATATATATATATACAAGTGCATATACATACATATATATAGAGTATGTGTAGAATGAATGTAATTTTAACTTTAATGTTCATGTCCATATACATGAGTATATATGTTACATACCAATCTACTTATACCATGTTCATTTGTATAGGTTTTGGTATTGTTGCCGTACTAGTATTGTTTAGCCATATGCATATACATATGTATGTATGACGTTGCTTGTACTTGGTATGACTGTATTTCGTTGTAAAGCAAAACAAACAAAAAAACAACAGAAAAAATGAAGAGGATTTTTCAGGTATTAAACTGATGGTGAACAGTGTGAATAGTCCTCTCTATATATAGCATAGTGTGGTGGTCAATAGACTATCATACTCGTATATAAGTAGTAGCAAAAACGATAACAACGACATTTATTGGATATGGTAGATGGTAAAGTTAAAGCTTTTGGTAGATAGCATTTACTAGGGAAAACCAGTTAGGTATTTCTATGATTCTTTTTTTTTTTGAATGTTTTATTTTTATACTGCTTCTTCTTATTATTCTCTTGATTTTTTTTTTTCTCTCTGTGACCATAGATATTTCAATAGCTATTTGTTTACAATTATTTAGTGGTCGCATGCATATTTTTGGTCAAAAATTTTGTTTTCATTCTATTCTTACTTATATTTTATTTTTGTTTGTATATTTTTGTTTGTTGCTATAGTTGTTGTTGTTGTTGTTGAATTGACATATTTTGTGTTGAAATTCTAATGGCATGCGGAAACGGAAATAAGCTTCAAATTGCTTTTTGTTTAGAAGACATTTACGAAATCATTTATAAGACTGCTCACAAATGCTTACATATTCTGTAAGTGACTTTAAATGATAGTTTAATATTAATGAGTACGAAAGTGAGTATGAAAGTAATAAATTCAATTTATTATAAATTAAAAATGAATAATTTCAGTAATGTTGATGGTTTAATATCCTGCTCTATGACAAATAGGCAGACGTACTTTCAAAATATTACAATTTTGTACTGGAGGTAGGTGTGGTTCTCATGCTATAATATTTTTTTTTTTTTTCAAATAAATTCGTTTGCTAATCAAAATAATGATAAATACTAAATATCACTTCTATGGAATAATACATATTTTCGTTCAAAAAGTAAATAAATTAACATTCGAAAGCATGAATTTAATAATATGCACTTAGTTTCAGCATGAGATCTTAATAACTACGTGCGCAAAGTGTAAAAATATGCATTTGTAAGCATACTTTTGTATGGAAGGTATACGGGAATTTCAGTCGATTTCATTAATTTTTGAAATAATTTTTAATTTGATAAACATAAATGCATTTATCAAGTTTCCGCTTGATAACTTTATATTTTCATGTGTAAAATGCGAAAATATGCATTTGAAAGCATTCTTTTGTATGGGAGGTAGACGTAAATTTTATCCGATTACGTCCATTCTTCATGTCATATATTGGTTTATAAATTAAAAAATATATTCCAAGTTTCAGCTTGATATCTTAATATTTACGTGCGCAAAGTGTGAAAATATACATTTCTAAGCATACTTTTGTATGGAAGGTATACGGGAATTTCAGTCGATTTCATTAATTTTTAAAATCATTTTTTATTCGGTAAATTTAAATGCATTTACCAAAATTTCCGCTTGATAACTTTATATTTTCATGTGTAAAATGCGAAAATATGCATTTGAAAGCATTCTTTTGTATGGGAGGTAGACGTGAATTTTAGCCGATTACGTTCATTCTCCATCTCGTATATGGATTAATTAAAATAATAATTTTTTCTAAGTTTCAGCTTGATATATTAATTTTTACATGCGAAAAGTGTGGATTTTCACTTCCTTAGTGTCGGTAGACTGAACATTTTCTCAAATGCAAACGCATTATTTTTTCAAATTTACTACAATCTTCCGATGGAGAAACTTCATAATATTAACATTATATCAATAAAATTAGTAAATCACTAAAAATTGCATTTAATGAACTCTAAGACCACATACCATACATACCAAAGTCCCAAAATTAATAAAACAATAAATTATTATTTTATTTACTCTTCTAAATATTTATAAATTAATAAATAATTTGCAGCAAACTCATTTTATTCCTATTCATAGTTGAAACACATTATTACCGTTGAGACCACACAAACATTCTGTAAACATTTGTACCTAAATTGTCTCTTAAGTACCTACCTACCATATAAAATATAAATCTTAAGTACAAACAAATGATTATGCATAATACATAATACTATCTACTTATTATGAGTGGATTATGGGTGGTAGCAAAAGTTGCATATTTAAAATGTAAATGGGCTAGATATAGGGCGTAGCAACAACAATGAAATAAACTAACAAGAAATAATTTTTTGGCACAACCAAATGTTTACATATTGGCAATGTTATTACAGCCGACAAATAAAAGCCATTGCACCACATACTACATATATCTGTCTTTTTTTGTTTTGCTTTTTGTGTTCTCTCACTGTAAACTAACACATACATACCCACAGTGCCCACACACTAAATAGATTTCAACAACATTTAAGTGATTTCATGAAGCGCATAAATAAACAAAAATCACCACTCACAGTAAGCATAATATATTATGTACATACATATTTGTGATACAACAAGTGTGAACTAAATAAAAATATCAAATAAATATTTTTCAATAAATAAATAAATATACTGCGAGTACTTCATATACATCAGTATGTGAAGATATGTGAAAATATGTAGGTGTACATATATAGTAACTTAATTAAAATCGATAAAGTATTTTTTATTTAATTAAATAACTACTACGCTAAATTAAACTAAAGAGTTTTTCATAAAATTTTAAGTTCATATGAGCTGAGATTAAAGCAGAAAGAGTTTTGTTCGTCTAAGTACGAAGTCAGTTGGATAAAGATATATTGGATTTGCAAAATTTTATTCTATTTCACCAATTCTGCACCAATTAATTCAACATTATTTTTGTCGTCAACTTTATGATATTTAGATCTTTGGCTCTTCATAGCTTCTATTTAACTTCCTTTAGGGATGGTTGTGTTTTATATTGTATTTGAATTTAATTTTCAATTTCTGATTGTCAAAACAAGAGTATGCTTCTAGCTGAGTGCAATAAGATCTACCTCAATATAATATTTTCTTATTTCTGCTCTTCTTTTCAAATGCAAATAAGTTTGTATCCAAAAAGAAATAAAAAAAAAACTAAACCAAACGTAAAACGATTTTTTTTAATGATAAGAATTGAAAAAAAATTAAATATATATTGCAAGAGATGAAATGATAATTTCTATTTTTTTTTTCATTGTGTCCATTTTCATTTCCTCCATAAATTTGTTATTTTTTTTTAACAAATAATAGGCTTCAAAAATAAATGGCAACACAATTGCACCAGCAACATTGTTTATATACATTATTACACTTAGATTTCAATCTTCTCATATCCTATGACAATATGTATGAATATTTTATTTGAGCTAACCGAATTTTGAGAATTTGATTGCATTTTTTTTTTTTTTTTATATAAGCAACATTTTTGAAAAAGCTTTTAAAAATTGATATTTGAAAAATTTGATAAAAAAGAGTATTGAACAAAAATTCGAATATATTTGGCTAATAAAAATTCAATGTTAACCAAGAAAATATTTGTCTTGTGATCAATTTTAATAAACAGAAAAATGCAAAAATATTTAATTTTATCTAACTAAATAATTTTTGGAATTTCGAAAGTTGTTTAAAAAAAAAAAATTTCGATACTTTTGCCACATTCTTAAAATCCAAAAAAAAAAACAAAACATATTGGAAAGGTGTAATGCATAGTCTATATATATGATAATCAACCATAGGCTTGAAAATATAGTATATTGTCACATCGGTTGCTATCTTCCTTCGTTCACGCATGTTTGAGTTTGTGCTAGTGATTGTTTTTAATGCAGCTTTTGTTTGGAAATGCATTCATATACACGAGTCTCTACGATATATTGTTTGTGTTGTATGTGTGTGTGTGTTTTGGATATTAATTTTCTCCTATTTTTCTTTTGTCTTTTTATTTTTGCCTTATTATCATTATTATTACTTCAATTTTTTTCCTCTCTTTTAATTGCTCTTTGTCTATCATGTGTTATGTGTTCATGCACGGTTGCAAGTACGTATAGCATTTTCATCCTACATTTAATCCTTTTGTTTAATGCATCATGTGCATGTATGTGAGAAATAAAACACAGAAACACACACATAGGTATAATATGCATTCATACCAAGGTGTGTAAAATTGTTAAATGGCCTGCACAATGATAAATATAAAATGGGGATCATTTCAAGCATTTTTTCCATCAAAGAAGCAAATAGAAAATGCATATTTTGATCTGTCTACTCTTTTCAAGCAGTTTGTTTTAGTACATTCTGAAGAAAAAGCTTATTTGTATGAATATGATCCTTTAAAATCGCACATAAAGCATTGCCCAAGGTCAAAGTGTAAATTTCCAAATTGAAATAATTGTTCATGCTTAGAGCATTGGTATGTATGATCCATTCCCACTAATGAAATAAAAGTCATCAAATAATCCCCTATCTGTTTAGAAATCACCTCAACAACAGTAAAATATATGATTGAAGCCCCTTAATTTTTGCGCCCTTCCTTCCATTACGGTGATTCCCAGACAAGATACGCGCAAATACACCTGAAAATATCGAAATAATCCCATAACTGCTTAGAAATTAACTTTAGAGCAGTAGGATATATGACTGAACCCCCTTAATTTTTCCTGCCTTCCTTCCATTACGGTTGCTCCCGCAAATACACCTGAAAATAGTGAAATAATCCTATAGCTGATTAAGAATCACATCTAGAGCAATAAAATGTATGATCAATACCCATTAATTTTTTCTCCCCCAACAATTTCTGTAAACATACTTGCTTCCCATTTCTTTCCACTCAGAGGGCTCACTCATACAAAATGAACGCAAAAGTCAACAAATAACCTTATATGTTTATAATAACTGAAAACTTTCTGTAAAAAGATGCTTAAAAGAATAGAAATTTTATATTGTCCAGCATAATTGTTTAATTTTGCTATAATTTGATTGTACTGTAACTATTAACTTGGCTGATTTAATTGGCTCTGAGCCTGCTTTGCCACTATCCGCCATCAAAGCCACGGTCAACACCTGGGCTAATCTAGTCCATAAGTCGTCCTGGCCGGCCGAGAGAGGCTGCACATGGACGAAATCCGTGTTATCTAACATATCGGGTAAATGGTCGCATTTTCTCCTACCTCTGGGTAGAGGTGATTGCAGAATGCAAGCCGGCTTGGTAAAAGGCCACTTTCTATGGGCAAAGCACATGGAAAAGGTAGGACTAGGAGGCAATGTCCAGCCTATGAAAAAGAAGATGAGACGGTGGAGCATTTCTTATGTGTCTGCCTTTCGCTTTCGCTCGAATCAGGTTTGAGGTCATTAGCACCACAGGATCTACTCCGACGATTTCTTCGGAGAACCGGTAAAACACAACAGAATGGACCAATAAATATTTGAGTGCTGCGTTTGATTTCTTATTGTTAAAAAAAAAAAAAATATTAAAAATTAACTTCAAAATATTTAAATATATTTTCCTCTGTTTTTCATTACATTTCAATTTGCATAAATTTATCATCCTACATACATATGCATTTTCATATCTTAAATAATTTTTTTTATTTATTTATTTTTTTTATTTTTTTACAGTGGCAAAGAAGAGTGCACACTTTTGTTGTGGAATTTTGAGAGAATATTTTTTATAAAAATTAAAAAAACAAAACCCATACAATAACTATCTCTTAACTGAAGCATTTTTATTCATTCCGACATTCATTCATATGCTCGTTGATTCGCTGAATCGTTGTTTGCATGCATGCCCATTTTCAATTTGTTGTATGTTTATCCATATCTATTTTTTTTTTTGTTCCTTTTTACATCTTTGTGCAAACTGTGTGTGTGTGTGTGATTTTGTGCAATTTTACATAAACCTTTTCGTGTTGAAAAACTATAATATTTATCATGTATATAAATATAGTGTATGTGTATAATATAATATGTTTCATAAGTAAAATGATATATAGGTAACTATCTATATAATTATAAATATAACATATTATATATTGTACAAGTATAAAGTGCATATCTGTGTGCATATAAATCTGCTCTTGTATACATCAGACGATTAAAAGCTCATTTATATTATCATTGTGCTGAAGGTAAAAATGATTGAGCAAAAATATATATCATACTAGGTGTATATACATATATAAATTAAATGAAATTGAGTGTGAGTGTGTGTGTGTGTGTTGTGTATTATATATAGTGTATCTATATTTTACTCTGGTTAAAATCTTAATCATATGAATACACACAATGTGCAAATGATATTATTTCATAATATACTATATACTTTATACATTTATACGTAAGCGCTTTTACATAGAAACTTGTATGTTTACCAGCTTTTAATTAAGATGCTCAGTAATGGATACATATACTAATTATATCATAATGTTTCTTTTGTATTATCGGTTTTTATATATATAAATTCGTCTATGATTGTAATACGCTTTTTAGCCATGACTATCATGGAATTTAGTCATTTTTATGCTTATCGAATTTTTCCACATTTTACAATCGCTTCCAGAATTTTTCACTTAGGATGATCCTAATCACAATCATCTAATCATCGACTCATTGCGAATTATATCCACATAAACTTTGGACAAATTCTTATATCAAATTTTTCTTCAAAATCAATTTGGTTGTGTTGAAAATCATTAAGCTTACGTTCGTTGTAGTCCAACATACTAGGTCCCAGAACTACCCGACCTGACATATTGATGGCGGAAGTAGTTTGAAAGAAAAGGTCATGGCGTCTGTTTTTTGGGATGCATGTGGGATAATTTTAATTGATTATATTCAAAAACAATCAACGGCAAGTATTATGCTAATTTGCGCTATTGCGATGGCCAAAATCAATGACTTAAGGTTCGAATTGTTGCAACACGCACCTTATTCGCCAGATTTAGCTCCTTAGGATTATCTTCTATTGCCAAATTTGTTAAAATGGCTTGGTTGCTAGAAGATTTGCAAACCATGAAGAGGTGGAGTCTGCGGTAGATGGCTATGTTGATGAGCTAAACAGTTCATACTATAAACAGGGTATCGAAGCTATAGAATATCGCTGGGAAAAGTGTATAGAGCTAAAAGGAGATTATTTTGAGAAATAAAGAAAAAATTTTCCCAAATTTGTTGTGTTTTCTTTGTTAGGTCGGGTAGTTCTGGGACCGCCCCCGTATTACAACATTGAACTACGACAGTCTCATTCGCTGTTAAATTCATAATTAAATGAAATAATTCCATCCAATGTACTAACAATCAAAATTTCAACTTTTGGTAAGAGCAAGCAATTCCTTATGGAGAGCAATAAAAATAGCTAAAATCATTGGGCATTCGTCCAAAATGTCATTGGTCCTTAAATTCCTACCATTATTTAAAAAATAGAATCATTAAGAATATCATCAGAATAATGAAAATAATCAAAATACTTAAAAAGTTGTATCAATATGCTGAGAAAAATTTTCTCAATATTTCAATATAATAAAAATTAATAAAAAAATATTTAATTTTAGAATTTGAGAATATTCTGTGGCCTCTCACTATTTCCAACATGGCACTATGGCGTCTAACGAACGAGGAGCCTATACTGAATCAGATTAAGCGTAGAAAGTGGCGATGGATTGGCCACATGCTAAGAAAGCAGCCAGAAAGCATCACGACACTGAAGTTTAAATGGAACCCGCAAGGGAGCATAAGAACCCGCAAGGGAGCAGAAGAACCCGCGGATGGCCAAAAAACACTTGGAGAAGGTCAACTCTGCGGGAACTAACTGAGATCAACATCACATGGGATGGCGCTAGAACAACAGCCCAGACTCGTGTGCGATGGAGAAGCCTTCTGGAGGCCCTATGCCCCAATTAGGAGCACAAAAGGTGATAAAAAAAAAAAAATAAATAAATATGTGGCACTTAAAGCCCCAAAGGGCTCATTGGCCGAGCTTCTCTTCCATTACTGTTGTGCGTCTTAAATTTTGGACAATATTAGAAGGGACCTACTTATTTTAGCCGGTTCCGAACGGCAGAACACTTGTGACATCACTTTTTCTGAGCTTTGTCACAGAATTCTTTTAGAAGCTTTTTCATGGCAAGTTGTTACTGTCGGAAGAATTGCCAATTGCTTGCCGACAGGTGGGTACCGTTCGAAAGAAAAATCTTATCGATATTAAATTTGTTATGCATCAGCCGGGGATTGAACCACGACCTACAGATCAGAAGGCGAACACACTAACCACTGAGCTACGGTACCCACAAAAGGCGATACAAATAAATAAATTTAGATTTAAATGCTTTAAGGCAATAATTTTGTGCTTTCTCTTTTAGAATGCGATCCGATCAGAAATGGCTGAAAATTTCAAATTACTTGCTATCTTCAGCAAATATGTTATACAAAGATTTCATCTACGATAATGTTATGGGCATCATCAACATCAACATACTTGAACGATTAGCAAGTAATTGCAGTTTGCTTTTAGTTATATCGTTAGTTGTAGCGCCAAAAAATAAGCAAAAAGTCCTCTGAAGATTTCATTAAGGAAGAATTACTTCTTCAGGGATCTGCTGGACTTAGAGTTAGCTTACTTGAAAGACTCACAAATATTAAAAAATTGCTTTTATTTATGTAGCAAAGGGTTGGAAATGTAACCCAAAACATAGGAAAAGAGTCATCTGAAGGCTAATGTACAACTGGTTCTTCAGGGATCTAGTGGACATAATGTAATTTGAATGACTCGCAAATAATTGAAAATTCCTCTTAATTATGTCGGAAGTGGTTGTAATGTAGTTTGTAGAAATGAAGAATGATTTGAATTAAAATTGAAATTCCTTTAATATAAGTTCTCGTATAATCTCGCCGAAACCATGACCCACTCGGTGAGACCAAGAAAATTCTTTCAAGTAAATATGTACTTCATTTGGATTTTAAGAAAAATATAAAAAAAATTATATATACGCACGTATGAAATGTTAAGCTAAGATAATTATATTAAGACTACTACTACTAATACATGTGTAATTAAGTACATTTGCATTGAGTGCAATTAGAACAAATGCCTAACAATGTCTTGTCACGAAATTTTCACAAATTAGTTTAAAATATACATAAGTAAGTGTGCCATCTACTTGTTGTTGTAATTAAAAATATTTTAGAGCAATGTTGTTGTTGACTAAAAACTAAACCAAAAATTCACCCCAAAAGATGTGTATAATTATTACCAAACAACAATACGGAAATACCTTTCTGAAATACCACAAGCGACAATAAGAACAAACTGACTAGTTGTATAACAATCAAAAGCTTAGCAAGAAGATTATCCGTAGATTTGAAGAAAAAGAAAAGTAGCAGTCAAATATAAAGGCAGACATGACTTATAAAAACACAAAAGAAAAACACAAATGCAGAATATTTTCATTTATTTCGTTTTCATATTCTTTTGTCTTTACTTTCTTTGCATCATTTCTTCGTTTTGTTCTTTGGCACAATGAGATCTTTTGCTACATTTGAAATACTTACATTCTACATTCTAGTACATACAAACAAATGCATTTAGCTGCAATATGTATGCCTTATACGTATAAGTATGTCATATATATTTATATACAAGTATTAGTGTGTATAAGCAAGCACAAAGCTCACAATAGTCATCCTTTTAGTTGTGCTGGAAGAATTACGAGTATGTACCTAAGCCGTTTATAAATTTATTCGTTTGTGTATTGTTCATTCATTTGGTCTTTGATGCGCTTGCTTTTCTACTATGATGGCATATACGACTACATATCTACATATATTTTATATTGTAGCATTTTAGGCTTTTGCTGCCACTGCAATTTGGCATTTTCGGGTTTGGCTTTTTTTTCTTTTTAATTTTTATTTGCTTTGTATCGTTTAACCATTCTTGTTGATTTTTTGTACATTGTACATATTCGAATTATTCTTTGTGTATGCAGCATTTGCATTTTTTTTTCTTCTTCTTCTTTATATTATTGCTCAACATTTGTATTTTTTATTTATTTATTATTTTAGGTCGTTAGTTTACTATGTACATTATATGGTTTCGAATTTTGGGAGAATTTTATTTCCAGAATGCTTCTTTTTTTTAGCAATTTTATGCATAATAAATTTCGAATAGTATTGAAAGGAAATTCTCTGTTATGGATGACTGCAAATAACAGAGCTCTGTTAAGATGGGGTCCTTCAGAAGGCATTTTAAGAATGTTTGTACAATTATTTACGTATACGCAAGCTTTATTTTGAAAATAAAAACAGATTACTTACAATTTTTTAATTGTCTGAAAAAAATGTGTGCTAAATTTATTGAATGAATGAAGCAGCAGTGGTGACTGTCGACACAGAGGAATGTTGTAAAATTATGGTGTAAAAATCTAAATCTGCAAAATAGTCAAAATCGATTGTTGATTGTAATTGGAAAATAAGTAAGCAAATCAGAAAACAGCTCGAAACAATCATAGGCGGCGAGTTTCAATGCTATAGTGTTATATCTTCGTCCTCAAAGTACAGTCGAGCACATACTTTTGTATGAGAGGTATGCTTCATTTTTATTCGATTTCATCCATTTTCTCAATAATTTTTTCACTGATAATTACAATTGCGTGTGATAAGTTTCAGCTTGATATATCCATATTTTCGTGTGCAATATATAAAAACATGCATACGGAAGCATAAGTTTGTATGGGAGGTGATAGTAATTTTTATTCGATTCACCTGATTTTAAAATATGTCTATTAATTAGAGAATATAGTTTTATACGACGAATTTCAGCTTGATAACTTTATATTTTTTAGCACAAAGCATAGAAAAACCAATTGAAAACATACTTTTGTATGGGAGGTAGGTGTCGTTTTCATCCGATCACGCCAATTTTTGACTCTGTTCATACATTAATAAAAAAAAAAATTATAAATGTCAAGTTTCAACTTAATAACTCTATAATTTCTCTAAAAAGTATGACAACACATCCATTCAACAGCATACTTTTATATAGAAGATAGATCGTATTTTTAATACGATTTTACTCATATCACATCTAACTTATATATTGTTGAAAATAATCGTATGTACTAATTTTCAGCTAGATTGCTTCATATTTATAGGAATAATCATGTGAAGAGGTAGACAGACAGGTATACCATCACTCAAGGTCTCTTTATATGCATAAAATTTATTAATTTTCTTATAAACAAAGAACCTAGAAACGATTATATATTATATAATCCCTTGACTTGTTCTTATACTGTCTTTCTTATACAATTCATTTGAAATTTTTTTTTTTTTTTTGAATATAAAGAAAATTGCATTATAGCCATTGGCGTTGATATAATCTTTTGCAAAAATTCACAAAAACACATACACAATATACCACGCATAATATGAGCACCTACATGCAGCTACATACAATACAATTTGAGACAACAAAATTGGCAATAGAACAGCAAGTACAATAACAAGTGCTGTTATAATAAATGCGTTCACAATATTAATGGTAGCAATAACAACGACTGTGTTAGTATTTATAGATACTAGTATAGTCGATAATCTACATGAAAAACAATCATAAAAATAATCTACATGAAAAACAAATGCAAAATGATTATCAAAAAACAAAATGAAAAAAAAAAACAAAAAACGCAACTCAAAGGTATGCAAGAAGCTCTGACTGTTGCACAACATTTGCGTTCTATTTAGTAGGTTTATTATATATGCGTATGCATATTATCCATACCTATATATACATAAAAGTATATACGTACTTACATAAATGCATGTACACGTGTGCATTTCTGTCTTCCTACTACATTAGCTATATACTCGCAGGTGGCTACATATGAATTTTCGTAGTTGATTAGTAAAATGTAATGCAATAATCGAACCAATAGACAATAACCCCACTACTACTACCACTACTACGACTACTACTACTACTACTACTACTACTACTACTACTACTACTACTACTGCTAGGTACATAAGAGACCATACGATACAAGCATATTCGTCAGTACAAGTACAATCATATTAATTTAATTGATTAATTCTGTTGATGGTGCTCTTGTTCTTATTGTTGTTGGTATTTCTCTTGAAGTATTTTTTTCTATTCGATTTAATTTTTATTTCGCCTTTTTTTTATTCAATGTTATCGGTCATTTTTTGTATAGTATGTGCTTGATATGGTCAGAGGTAGATCAACAAAACAATTTTATACTCATAAAAAATACTTAGTAGAAACAAATGCGGTAAATTTTCCATTTCCTCATGAATTCCATAATAAACTACAATAACAATAATCACATATACATATGTAAAAATTTTACTTGGATGTACTTGTATATAGTAGTACCTTACATATACGAGTGTACATTTGTATTACGAGTAAATGTCTAGTTGCTTAGTTTTCGTTGATTGTTGTTGTTGGATTTTTTTTTTTTTTGTTATACATTGCGTGTTAAACCATCGACTGGTAGACTGCATTAAAGGTACTAAGTCGACTAATAAATGGGTAGATAGTTGAGTAGGCACAAGTAGGTGGTCTTTAACGATTACATACAATACAATCCAATATATATATATATATAACTACAAGTAGTATATATTTAGAGAGAAGAAAAAAAAAAAAAAATATATATATATACAATATAATGAATGGTCTGATGTTTTAGAATATATGTACAGTATAGATTCAAAACTAATCAAACAGCCAAGTGTCAAAGTCAATTATAAAGATATAAATAAATGCAAATGCACAGCTAATTTAATTTACGATTAAAAATACGACATAATTAATTTCCAACTATAAAGATACAATTTGAAAAATAAATAAATAAAAATGATTTAATTAAAATAATTCAATTTCACAACACACACACGGTGCTTTAATCAAGCGAAAGAGGATCGAAAAAATTATATTGTCATTTTTTGATAAAACAGCTTTAAATAGCATAAAAGAAATATCTGCATTTCAAAAAAAAAAAAAAAAAAAATTTCAAGAAAAGAATTGAATTACCTCAAAATGCTTGTCTTTTAAATACGAATTAATATACCAAGCCTATGTGAATGGATTGGGTGAAGACACGGAGAGGTTAATTATTACTTAACTCAGTTGTTATCTGGCCACGGCTATTTCTGTAAATATTTACATAGAATGGGGAAGAGAGCGCTTGCCAGATGCGTATACGATAATGCGGAAGAAGACGACGTAGAGCATAACTTCTTCTGTTGCGATGATATGATATAATGAAAGGAGCATATTGGAGCAGCAAATCGGGCTATGGGCAGTTGAAAACCTGTACGAAAAGCTGTTACATAGCAAAGAAAACTGGAATGCCTACTCAGAAGAAAGAAATGCGACCTGGACGCAGGCCAAAATGTGTGAAGTCTAATAAAGACTCACTAGAGCCCTACCCCGAAGTAATACTACCGTGGTTCCGCGGTAGGTTGAAAGGACCTTGATGGAGAGTGAAGTTTTTTAGTGTCTGCGACGACACACTGTAATTGTTACGGGTCAAAAAAAAAAAAAAATATATATATATAAAAAAAAAAATACGAATTAATCGCACGAATGAGTCCTGAGTCTATGAGCTTTCTTATAGTTTGTCATAGGGCTCAGTTGATGTTTTTTTTATTAATTGGCTTAAATAATTTTAAGGAATTGCAATTAAATTTATCTTTATCTTTGCTTAAATAAACTATGTTTCATCAGTTTTTTCACTATACGAGTTGTATTCCATGGTTATCGGCTCAAATATGGTGATTGTTTTAGGAATTATGACATTTCGATAATCAAATAAAGTATTGCCTAATCAGATAATTTAAAGGATATACATACATAGCTTAACATCTCAATGAAATAGATTTTAAAATAATTGAATAGAAATTTTGTATTAGTCTTTCAAGCATCTTGAGCATATTTGGCGCTAAACATTTCATGGACCATAACTACAAATCTGTAAATCTTTATGACATATTTCGATTGGTTTTTACAAAATATTTAAAATTGAATTTAATTAAAATCAATTCAAAATTTATGAGAATGCTTTGCTCCAAAACAATTTTTCTATGACTACACAATATTACGACTGGTATTAGGCTAATTAGTAAAAGGATTACAACGATTGGTTTCGTAGGTAGACTGATCTCCAAAATTTAACCTCTTTAGCACTACCGATGGTTACAATAAATTCACATAGAATTATTTATTTATAAGAATGAACTCTCGTGACTGCAATTTTGTATGTGAATTTGATCACAAATTTCAACTTTCCAAGGTATGTGTATAAACTATATACTGATTAAGGTTCCTATAATATTAGCCAATACTGTATACAGTATATAATACAGCATTTGACTGACCAGCTGGTCGGTATTTCCATATTATATATAAATATACAAATTCTCACACATACACACAGATTTACATACATGCAAACAATTATTGATTAATTGTGTATTATTTACTATTGTCGTTGTTGTTGTTGTTGTTGTTGTTATTATTATTATTCTTTTATTTTTTATTACCTCCAATTGTTATGTATGTATAAAAAATAAAAGTCAATGTTGTGGAATATGAAGGAGCAAGAGGACGAGAAACTTGAATCAGTGGTGGATGAGTGAAATGATGAAGCATTTATTATTGCTGAAGCATGTTGTTGTTGTTGTTGTTGTTGTTGTTGTTGTTGTTGTGGTTAACGTTGAATGCAATTCATAGGTGTATTTGTAACCATACATATTCATATGGTTCATTTTAATAAAGTTCATTATTCATAAGCGGTGTCATTGTTGTCGTCGTCGTCGATGTAAATTATAGTAAAATTATATTGTATTTTTATGAAATGTACCTATCAATGTACTGTGGGACTATTTGTGCAATAGCGAAGACTAAAAATATAATCAATTTGATGGCAAATGAAGGAATTTTAATACTTTAATTTTTTTGTTGACATCTTTTAACAGAAATATTGAAAAAAAAAAAAAAAACACAACAAATTGAATGCTTGGATTTTTCATTGAAATACAGGGCATTCGAGTAAAATTTTTATATGATTTCAAAAAGATCCAGATATGAATTTTTCATTTTCTCGCTATATGGTCACTCTATACTACTGCTATATATTGCAATAAAAAGGTATTCATTTTCATTGCCTAAATTTTAAAAATACTACATAGTACAATGCTAAATCATGCCTGACCCTCCCCCCACACTTCTCAGTGTTCTCGTTCCCATTGGCTATTTACTTCTATGGAACACAAGTATGTTTTATAGTTACATATTAACGTGGTTAACCGAAACACGGTAATGTGTTAAAATTATTTAATTATACATACATGCATACGAGTATGTGCGTGCAAGAGCGTAACATGAATACATGAGTATTACATATTCATAATTTGGTAGTCAAAAAAAAAAAAAAAAAAATAAAATATAAATTTCTTCTTGTTACATTACAAGAAAGAACCAAAAACACAACATTATATTTATAACATTTATGTATAATTTCCATTGTACAATAAACTCGATGATTATGATTATTATTATTATGATTATTTGTCGTTTTTATTTTTATTCTAGCTTCATACATATATCCTTTATAACCATTCTGTAAGCAAAGCACAGCAAGTGAATCGTAAAAATATGCTAATAAAAATTATTACAAACATTTTCTGATATTATGTTTAAGTAGTAGGTACATATATGTATAATATTTTGCTCATTATTATAATACAAATTGTGATTATTATTTGTATATGTTCATGTGTTTATTATAATTTTCAGTTATTTTTTTTTTTTGTTTTTTTTTATTGTATTGATTTTTACCAACATTCAATGCAAATATAAAAGTATATTTGATATTCTATACAACACGTATTATTTCAAATTGATTGCATTAGTAGTATTAATATGAAAACTCAATTTATTTTAATTATTTACTCATTTATTTAATTATTTTTAATAATTTGCACATTAAATTTGGAATTTGTCGATCAGAAAATTGGGCAAAAAATCAAATAATTCAGTTTAATGTTATGAATCATAATGCAAATGACAATTAATTGAATTTATAAGCATATTATATTTTTCGCTCAATTGAATTAAATGGTATAATTAAAAATTGTTGTGTTTAGATTTTGATTTTGATTTTAATTAATTTTATGTTATCAGATCAGAGAAGAGAAAATGATTTAAAAATTTTGTATAGTTTTTGTGTATATTGTGAAGTAAATATCAAGCTGAAAAAAATTGTAAAAAATTAGTAAAAATAATAAATATTATTTAAATATTATTAAAAAAAAAAATTTTTGTCAAAATTAAAGAATTTATTTTTTTAGAGAGTAATAGATTATAACAATAGATTTGTCAAAATTTGAACATTTGACAAATTTTGTCAAAATTAAAGAATTTATTTTTCAGAGAGTAATAGATTATAACAATACTAGATTATAATATTTGAAGTAACTAAGCAAAATATGAACATGCACAAAAAAACTCAAAATAATCTTATGTACTGAATTTCAGCTCGATATCTATACACTTAAGTGCCAAAAATTGGAAAATTTATGTTCGAAAACAAAATTTTTGTATAAAAGGTAGGTGTAATTTTTAACCAATTTTATGTCAGTTTTATAACATATTTGTTCATTAGTAAAAGTAATCTAATGCACTGAATTTGATTTTGAATTTGAAGCACATTTATGTGCGAAAAGCCACAAAACCTATATTCGAAAACCATCTTTTGTATGTAAGATAGGCTTAGTGTTCTTTCAAAATCGATTATTATCTATTAATATTTATTTGTTATTAAAAATAACACCATGTAACTAATTTCAGCTCAATAGCTTGATATTTACACAATTGATATCAGAAAAGTATTATTCGCAAGCACAATTTTGTGACATATTAGGCTTAGTGTTCTTTCAAAATCGATTATTATCTATTAATATTTATTTGTTATTAAAAATAACACCATGTAACTAATATCAGATCGATATCTCGGTCGATACACAATTGATATAGGAAAAGTTGTATTCTTAAGCACAATTTTCCATAAATGAATAGGTCACTTGTATATGAATTACCTAAATTATGTCATTTTTATTAAAAAAATAAAATAAAATTCCAGATTTTACATTCACATTTTTATAAAAAATATCAAATATTAATTTGATTTCATTTGATTCATTGACCATATTTGTATAATCCAGTTTTTGCAGCATGGAACTAACTCAGATAAAAAAAAATCAATTGTCAAAATTTCTAATTTAATTATGTACAAAAAAAAAAAAAAAAAAAATTCGAATATTCTTGCATTTGTACAATTAACAAATTTAACTTCTAAAAGCACACCAAACAAGGAAACATTTTCTTACTCCCTTTTTTTTTATTTAGTGTTGCTATCAATTAGCTCATTTCTTGAGAAAATTTTCGATTATTTTTATATGACTCCTAAATTTCACATATTTTTTTTTTTTGTGTGCCTTTTAGCATACATTTTTAATGTTTCACTCCAATTTTAGAAATATTTTCAATTAATTTGAATTTTTGGAATTTTTATATTTCCAAATCTCACAAATTATTTAGTTTCATTTCGTAAAAATATAATATTTTATAATTTGTGCATATTTATTAATTTTTTGCTGTTTTTTTATTTATGGAAATTTTTCTTTTTAATTTTATACAATTTTTAATTAAATTTTATTCAATCTTTCAATTTTCATTCATCTTATTTGTTGCTAAATATCACAAATCACACATTTAATCAAAATTTGAAAAACAAACAAAAAAACAAAATAAATTTTATTACACAAGCACACAAAAACCTTTGTGCATTAACAATGTGCTAGCATATTTCAATTTAATATTAATTGTATTGGTACTTCTGGCTATATCATCACAATTGGCAATTACCAATTAATACATTTGATTTCGATTATTTTCATTATTTCACTCACAAATTATCAATTTCACTAACAATATTAATATTTCGATTTTTTTTTTTTTCACGAAATAAATTTTCGACGATTTTTTATGTTGGCCTCTTTCAAAAGCAACCGCATGTCAGAACTCGTAAAAATTATAATTATTCCAGTATTACGATTTGTTAAGCGTTGACGCTAACACCGACGCCGCCTATATGCACATTGGATTTGTGAATAATAATAATATGAACAAATGTCAAATTGACCCTGTTTGAGCAACGCAACCGACCGACCAATCGACCGAACGACCTACCTAACGACCACCTCTATTGATACTCGTACGCGTCGAAAGAATTCCAATTTTTTCTGTTTATTTATTTTTATTTTCTTTTTTTTTTTTATTGTTAAAAAGGAAAGCATATAAGGAGGAAAATGAATGAAAAGGTAATTTCGAAAAATAGAAATTTTTTTGATAATAAAAGAAAATGAAAATAAAAGCACGAAACCGCTCATGCAATGGAATTCGTTAAATTGGTGAAATCAACGAGTTGTGTTGCGCGTTGCATTGCGTTGTATTGTGTTGTGTTTTGTTGTGTTGTGTTTTGTTGCGTGGTCTCGTGTTGTATGTACGAGAAGTAGTATGTTGTATCGTGTCAATTTGTCATGCTTGAAGTCACTGGTGCGACGAGTTGGTATAACCAAAATACATATACCGCACACACACACACACACACACACATATGAGCACACGTGCTCTCCAATATATGCGTGTGCGCACATGCATGTTGTTTGTTGTTGTTGTTATAATTATAATTATTGTGGCAAAAACAAAAAAACAAAAAAACAAAAAACTGGTAAACTAGAAAAGCAGAGAAAAAAAGTTGAATATTGGAAAAAAAAAAAAAACAAATCGCGCAATTGATCATTGATTTCTTATGCCTTCTACAGTGCATTTAGAGATTTAAAATATAATCGTGCATGCCTGATTGAATGATAATTATTGAAAAATGTTGATAACTTGGTTTTGGACAACAATTTCCAATCATTTTGAATGTGTTTTCTTAAACTTGCTTCAACATTTCTAGAATTTGAGAATTTTTTTGCAATATTTTTTATCCAAAATTATCAACAACACTTCCTAGGCTCGAATATTGAAGTTTTACTAATATCCAATGCAGGTCATTTCACGTAATTAGTAATTAATGGGCTTTGCTTAGCGAAAATGATGAAATTTGAATCTTTTAAAGCAAATATAAATTCCTAATTTAAACCCCCAGATTTTTGTAGTTATAACAGCCACTATAAAAATCATCACTTTTGGAGGAAAGTCCCCTATGAAGTGAAGAATGTTTAGAGAAAATATTGACAACAACAACAACAGCCACTATAAAAATCATAACTTTTGGAGAAAAGTCCCCTATGAAGTGAAGAATATTTAGAGAAAATATTGATAAAGTTAAACCCACAGATTTTCTTAGTTACAACAGCCACTATAAAAATCATCACTTTTGGAGGAAAGTCCCCTATGAAGTGAAGAATGTTTAGAGAAAATGTTGACAACAACAACAACAACAGCCACTATAAAAATCATCACTTTTGGAGGAAAGTCCCCTATGAAGTGAAGAATATTCAGAGAAAATATTGATAAAGTTAAAGCCACTATATTTTCTTAGTTACAACAGCCACTATAAAAATCATCACTTTTGGAAGAAAGTCCCCTATGAAGTGAAGAATGTTTAGAGAAAATGTTGACAACAACAACAACAGCCACTATAAAAATCATCACTTTTGTAGGAAAGTCCCCTATGAAGTGAAGAATATTCAGAGAAAATATTGATAAAGTTAAAGCCACAGATTTTCTTAGTTACAACAGCCACTATAAAAATCATCACTTTTGGAAGAAAGTCCCCTATGAAGTGAAGAATGTTTAGAGAAAATGTTGACAACAACAACAACAGCCACTATAAAAATCATCACTTTTGGAGGAAAGTCCCCTATGAAGTGAAGAATATTTAGAGAAAATATTGATAAAGTTAAACCCACAATTTTCTTAGTTACAACAGCCACTATAAAAATCATCACTTTTTGAAGAAAGTCCCCTATGAAGTGAAGAATGTTTAGAGAAAATGTTGACAACAACAACAACAACAGCCACTATAAAAATCATCACTTTTGGAGGAAAGTCCCCTATGAAGTGAAGAATATTCAGAGAAAATATTGATAAAGTTAAAGCCACAGATTTTCTTAGTTATAACACCCACTATAAAAATCATCACTTTTGGAAGAAAGTCCCCTATGAAGTGAAGAATGTTTAGAGAAAATGTTGACAACAACAACAACAACAGCCACTATAAAAATCATCACTTTTGGAGGAAAATCCCCTATGAAGTGAAGAATATTTAGAGAAAATATTGATAAAGTTAAATCCACAGATTTTCTTAGTTATAACACCCACTATAAAAATCATCACTTTTGGAGGAAAGTCCCCTAAGAAGTGAAGAATATTTAGAGAAAATATTGATAAAGTTAAAGCCACAGATTTTATTAGTTACAACAGCCACTATAAAAATCATCACTTTTGGAAGAAAATCCCCTATAAAGTGAAGAATGTTTAGAGAAAATATTGACAAAGAAAAATTAATCGCACAAACGCTGATTTCTGGTTAGCAATTTACGATTATCAGATGCGTTTTTTTTTGCTAGTTTTGTATAAGACTCCCCTTAAGAGCCAGAGAGAGAGAGAGATAGGGTGTAAGTAAGTTTGGAGAAAATATTAAGGGAAAAAAATGTATGGGCGTCACTCAGTTCTAGGAGTGATTTCTGGATTAATTTGTCAATTTCCACGAAATCTTTCGGTCATTTGAAAAATGTGAATAGATGCACAGGAATATAAGAAAAACAACATTCAAATTTTTTTACCTAAATATTTCCTTCGAACATATTTGCACCCTATGTTCATCACCTAAGTTGAGGGCACCCATACAAAATGACCGAAAAATGACATGAAATACCATAAGAGTTATTTAGGAATCGCTTTTGGAATAGTCACTATTATTTTTTCTTCCTCAACAATTTCTCTGAACCTAGCTAGCTAATATCTCAACTGCTTAGGGTGTACTCGCATACAAAATTTATGTTTTTTTTTAAGAAAACTGAAAAAACTAGGTGACTTCAAATTAGGAATTTCTTTATGTTTTCTTGAGAAGAAATGCTCGAAATAATCTCAATTTTATGTTACTCGCTGAGCCATGTAGTCAAAATTTTACTCCACATTATTTAATCCACCTAAATGCACACAAAATGACCGAAAAATGACTTAAAATACCATCATAACTACCAAGGCATCGTCTCTGGAATAGTCACCATTAATTTTTCTTCCTCAACAATTTCTCTGAACCTAGCTAGCTAATATCTCAACTGCTTAGGGTGTACTCGCATACAAAATTGATGGTTTTTTTTTAAGAAAACTGAAAAAACTAGGTGACTTCAAATTTGGAATTTCTTTACGTCGTCTTGAGAAGAAATGCTTGAAATAATCTCAATTTTATGTTTCTCACTGAGCCATGTAGTCAAAATTTTACTCCACATTATTTAATCCACCTAAAGGTACACACACATGTCCTTATACCCTTTTATATACATTCCTTCTATATGAGTGGCTGTATGTCAACACTTGTATTGTAGTATATTTGTACCGATTATGCGGTGACTTATACACATTTACATAGTGCATATGTACAAAAGACTTGAATAGCTTGTGGCTACTTGTGGCGATACATACATGGTAGATAGGAGGATATATTATACATACATGTGGTAGTGTGTGTGTATGTACTATATATGTGCATAAGCTCCATAAAAAAGACATTCAAAGTTGTTTATCGCATTGCATGCGTTTTTTTTTTTTAATTTTTTTATTTTTTTTTTATTCATAATGCTATTGTTGTGATGTGTATTTTTCAACAATACATTTGGTATGATGCTGCCGTCACAATTCTTATATGCATCAACTAGGTAAAACTCGCTTTTTTTTGTCAACTTTAATTTAATTTCGAATGTGTATGCGTATTTTACGCATATGTGTATGAGGTTTGTGTATATAAATTTGTAGCATTTTTGTTTTAGTATTAAAAAAAAAATAAATAAATTTTTTATCTTTCCAAAATGTCTTGTATTTGCCATTTTTTTTTTTTTTGTTGTCGTTTCTTTTGGCAAACAAATCAAAAAAATGTACGAGAAAATAGAAGATAGTGACATTGAAGAAGAAAAGTAGACTTGTCAGGATTTTTCATAACTTTGTTGATTTTTCATATTCGTGCTATTTGCCATACTCCATATGTATTTGTAGGAATAAATATGTTTGTACAAGTGAATGCATATTTGCTTGTATATTTATTTGATTTATATATTTTTTTTTGGAGAAATTACAAATCAACCATTAAAAAGTCAACCACTAGAACTACTAATTTAATGCCTTCTATACAGCAATTTGTAAATGATCTCGATAATTTACGAAAATCTTGTTTTGCTTCTGTGATTTCGAAATCAAATAAATATCAAATAGCACATACAAGTTATTTACTTTTTCTCAAAAGCAATCAATACAATAACAAATTGATTTTAAACATTTTATCATGCTCTATAAAATTGTACAAGAACGACAGAGAGAGAGAGAGTAACGAGCAAAAATATGTTTGTACGAGCAGAATTAGGGTTAAAATAAATGTGAAAATAGGCAATAAATATATGTACATACAAATGACTTTATGTTGCTTTTTGGCTTAGTATTTATATTTATATATATATATATTCGAATATATATAATATAATATTTACTTATGCTTATTTCGTTTGCTGTCGGTACTGACTTTTTGCTAACCACAACCACACAAAATCTTAAGTGCAAGGTATAGAGATGATTTTCTCAGATCGATGTTTTGTGAAAAATAACTGCAGCAACGATTGCCATTTAAGTGCAATTCAAGTGCATATTGTATATACATTTCGACATTTTGAAATACATTTTTGCTGTTGTTGTATTCTTAACAATGAAAGAAACACGAAAAAACTCTATAGTGTATATAGTGCAAATAAATGAATGTGACAATAATTCTTGAGTATTTGGGGAAAAAACCTATTTTGAAAAAGCCGGGGGCTCGAAAATCATTTTCGAGCTATGGTTTCTTTGGAAAAGTATCTTCAAATGACCCGTAGAACAAGAATCTCGATGAGCCCCTTAACATTTTTTCGGCCCCCTACAATTTGACCCACCCTAATATTTATACAGTAAAATGCTTCAATGCATAATAATCATATTACGATGATTTTGAATAAATATATCTATCTATAAATCGAATATGAAAAATGTTTTTAGAATTCATATTTTTTGTAATGTATTCACTTCTGGGTGGAACAGTGCAGCAGTAAATGTGCATATTTATATATGGTTATTGTACATACTCGTACTTATGAGAAGAAAAAAATAAAAAATTCACAAAATTTAACAACATTTGTATTTTTTTTTTGCATTAATTTTAAAATGTTGGTACTAATTCCAAATAATCAAATTTTTGGCAATTTTTTCCGAAAGTTATATTTAAAATGGCAAGTGATTGTAATATTTGACTCAAATTGGATAATTTGGCTTTATACAATATGTTAAACAATATCTTGAAGTAAATGTAATAGAATTGATTTCTTTTTCATCAGCTTGATATTTAATTATATATTGCGTTAATATGAGCCTGACTTCTTTTATGTATGTAAATACCCACAATACCCAATTTCACTATGAATTTATAGGATAAATTCAATTTTAGAACATCCATGTGATTAGCGAAAATACATGCTCAACATTTGGCATTTGTCACTGTAATTTTAATGCTCTGTAAATCCAAATCGAAAATGGTTGAAAAATTGAACTATGTACAGTTGCTTTGCTTATTTTACAAAAATATTAAATTACGATGTAAGTGATAATTCATTATATATGTACACGAATATGGAAATAATTATACATTTGAACAAAAGTTGCTTTACTTTATGTGAGCCACAATTCTATAAATAAAAAACTTAAAAAATTAAATATTTATTTATTTATTTATTTGATTGAATTAGAGTATTAACTAAATTAATATCTAATTGAGAGTATAGCAGCAATAGCAGCAATGGCCTTCAGCTGCTTATGGATGAAAGCAGAGAGTTTAAAATAAGACAATTGCTATATCTGGAAGCTTTTAAGAACTTTAATATTTTTTCAATATTAGTCGGGGAAGGGTTAAAGTGAAGGTTTAAAGGGTCATCGCGTCGAAAGGTATTGTAACGAGTATCGATAGTTGATTACTCATCACTATTGTGACTGACTCTATTGGCAGCATCGAAACGAATGTCAACAAAAAGAAATAAGCGATAACCAGAACAAGCCAACGAGAAAGGAAGAGAAGAATCTCGATAAAGGAAGATTCTGGGGTGTTGCCAACAGAGTATAAATGGAGCCAGTGTTGAGAAATCAATCAATCTAATTCCGAACGTAATTGCGAAAACATTGATACAGAGGCAAAAGTTGCAAGTACATTTAAGTGTTATAGTAAATAGTTGATTGTAAACAGTGTTGATTGTAAATAGAGATTATTAAATAAATTGTTGCTGTATATAGTTGTATAAAATAAGTGTTGCAGTTATCATTAACAGAATCCAGTGATCGAACAAGGTAATTCAAATAGAATTAAACGTTCACAGAATAAAAACGTAACAGTATGATATCTCAGGTATTGGAACTCTGGAAATTCACGTAGGTAATGTAATAGCAGGTTATTTTGGATTTCGAGAGCGCAATTACATAGGGCATTAGCCTTAATTCTCTTCGATATTTTCGTATGACCTAACCTCAGGCGAATTATTTTGATACTGTCCAATCGGTTTATTGTTTCAGGTAAATAGTCGTGAAGATATATGCGGTCTGCGTTTATATCCTTGTACCAACTCGAGATAGTGTTCCAAATTATCTTATTCCAGTTAGAGTGGTAATGCTTTAGGTGATATTTGATATCAGTGAAGTTGTAGTTGGTAGTAAAAATAACAGGGGAAGAGCAAGTGTATTTTGCGGCACAGTCAGCGACCTCGTTGCCTTCAATTTGAACATGTCCTGGGATTTAAATATTGATTATCTTTGAATTGTATGCCTGCCAATATTAACATATTTAATATGAGTGTATTAAAATTCAGCGAATACACTGCCTCGCTCATATCAAGTGAATGGAAGAACACACTAAGAACACAGATAAGAAGCTGTTGCATACTGTGACCAACAAAACGAAAGCCTGGAAGTCAAATGAGATTCTGATGGAGCTACAAAATACTCGAGATCGAGTTCAATGCTTGGAATTTCAACCAATGAATCAACGGTACCAATGAGATAAAAATGAATTTGACTAGTGAAATGTGGACAAAATCGATTGTCAATTGTTATGATGAAATAAATAAAACAAGTAATTAAGCAGTTGAGGTTATAACTCAAAGTTTTTCGAATGAAAAATTGATTAGTTTTTTTTATTAGATTCATGTGATTGCACTTGCTATTGAGAAGGCATAAGTAGGCCAATATTAGTCTCTAGTTTTTAGTTTTGCATATTTTTATTGCGATTTTTGAATACTACAGGATACACAGCAGAAATTAAATTATTTCATGTTCCTTTGCCTTCATTTCTGTAGTTTCTGCAAATGTCATGTTCGAAATAGCTTAGACCTAACAAAACTAAATAGCATCAAAATATATATTTTTGGGTTTCTATGCACAAATGACTCATTCAAGCACTGTGAAATATTTTTTTCCCCAATTTTTCTACCATTCTCAGCTAAAAGTTATCAACTGAGTATTTCTCTGTGGTCTATGGCGAGACTCCAACTCCACTAGAAGTATCAAATATTATATTTCCAATTGAGGTTGGCGTATTAAAAATAGACAAGACTAGCAAAATAATCTACGAAGTATTCTTAATCAAATTTTTCCCACCATCTATAGTACAATAGATTTTAACAAGAAAAATATTTTCATTTCTGTGAAATATTTTTCGAAAAATGTTTTTTCTACCATTTCCAATAGATGATTTCACTTCGACCAATTTTATAATTTATGGGATTTTTTTAAGCTTCATTAAAAGTTTTTTTTTTTTGCTAAATTGACTCATTGCAATTTTCAAAACTAATTTTTTTTTATGCTTTTCAGCCTCTAGTAAGGTCAAATATAAGAACATTTAGTACAATTGGCATCACTTGCTTGAATGCTAATAGAAGTTATGTATCATAAAATATATTGAAATTTAAAAATTTTTATTTTATTTTTAATATATAGATTTAAACTCTCTTATATTACTAATTCATTTTCTATCCAATATTCATCGTTTTAAGTAAACGCATAATATTATTGAAATGTTGATAAATTTACTTTATATACATGTGCCTTGATTATGTTTATATACATATTGCTGATGCAGACTCAAACCAATGTATGTCATAAATTTACATATATGCGAATATAAAGCATATATATGAACTAATAGCACAGCATGATATTGCAAATTTATATACATGTGTTATAATCGAATTATTAATAGCTCATATTTCATTTTTATTTATTGTATAAATTTGCTATGTAGCATAAAAAAATTAAAAAAAAAAAAAAGGAAATGTTGGAAATATGATTTAACTATTATTAATTTTTTGTAGTTTTATTTATTATTAGTTATTTGAAAATATATAAATTTTATTCAAATCGAGAATATATGATACAAATATATTGTATTTATAGCAATCGCGAACCTAGTTGTTTTGATTAATTATTCATTCAACTCAAACAATTATAAGTAGGTAGATATATTTCAGTTATATGAAAGTAACTACTGTGGCTTTATATAGAAATGCTAATAATCACAACGAATTACTCATACACCTATATAATTGTATTTATATAACTCATTATGCGAGCACATTTTATTAACTCAAAGCGACTTGTCATGTTGAAATAATTATAATAATAGTAATTTTGTCACAACACATTTTGTTATTTATATTATATTTTCGTTGTTGTTATTATTAATGGATTTTCACTTTAAGAAATGAGTAGTCAGTTATAATATTTGTACCAACTTTAGTAGATTCAGTTTCAGAATTTTGATTTTATGAATTTTTATTTAATATTTTGAATCCTATTTTCTTTTCTATATCTGCTTTCAATATTTTGTATTTCAATTTTGGATTTTTAAATATTTCATTTTCAAAATTTGAATTTTATTATATTTCATTTAAGGTTTTCGACCATTCCAAAATTAATCACACAATTTATAGTGACACATAGCAATTATAATAAGCACATAGCAATTATAATTATATTTAAAAAAAAAAAATAGAAATTATTTATTTGCTCACTTAATTTTCCAAAAATATTTTTTATTAAATTCTTTTTAATGCTCCATAAACATCAACAATAGCAACATATTTTTTTTTTTTATTAATAGAAAGCATTAATTTTTGCAATTATTTCAAAATAAATTAAAATTAATTGCACATCGAAATGTTTTTAAAAATTTTAATAAACCCACGAGCCGAATTGAGCTTACCGTCGAACGCGCTAGTATTGGCCGCAATACTAAATATTATTTCGTCGACTTTTTCTATTTCATTTGCCCTCTTCTTTTGTGCTTTATTTTTTGGAGCAAAAAATCCAACAAAAAAAAAATTGTATTAACTAAACTCTAGAACAACTGGAATAACACACATAAATGTTGCGTTCGCTCTGCACAACACAGAACTAACAACTGCAACAGACACGATGGCGATGACTTTGCAACGTTGTTGAGGAGGACCAAAAATAGAAGAAGAAAATTGAGAAAGAAAAAAAAAAATGTGTAAAATAAAATGAAGACAAAAAATGACGCTAAAGCAAGCTAGAGAAACCCAACATTGGCATATATTCAAACACACACACACACACACACACACACAAATACTTGTAAATAGAAACACACGCAATTCAAGTGCTGCTGCTGTGCAAAAGCAAAACGGAAATGAAGAAAATAAAAATAAAACAAAATAAAACGCACAACAAATAAAACGTGAGAGCCCATGATGCATAGTCAAATCATGAGCATGAGTTTTAATACGAATGCGGCAGGATTTAACGAAAAGACAAACACACGGCAGCAAACGAATGAACGAACGAATTGACATACTGGAGAAACCCAGTATGAGGCAAAAAAAAAATGCATTAGCAAAGCATGCTTTAAGAAGAACAAAATAAAATAACAACGAAAATGTGAGCAAAACAAAGTGTGAAAATAAAGAGAATAGAAAGCCATACAAAAGAGAGGAAAAGAGAGTGATTGTTGATAGGCAGTAGTGGTAAAGCAGTGTATTTAACGTTAGGCAAATGTAATTAAAATATTACAATATTGCACTTTAACATCGAATATAGAGTGAAGCATATGCATAAAAAGTACATTCTGTTGTAAACAGGTTCGCAATGAATTATCAGTGCTTAGTGGATGCAACTAATTGTTAGTGCCTTCTGTATTAGTAAATTACATTATATTGAATTGGATTCTTTTAAATATAATATTTCAAGAGTTTTTAACATTTATAAAAACAAAAATGTTGCTTGGTTGTTGTTCTTAAAAATTATGAAAATTAATAATACTCTCCTAAATAAAAAAGCAAATTTTCCACAAAAAAAAAAAAAATATATTTCGGTTTTATAGCACAAATACAACAACGACAAAAATTTAGTTTATACTTTTTTTCTGACATTATTTTAGATTTTTTCGATTTATTTGACATTTATGCAATGCACCTTCAGTTTACATTAAAAGACGCAAATACGAAAATTCATATAGGGTAATTATAACATTAGAATGCTTAAGTTAATATTGTTGAATACAACGAATTTAACATATGCTTGTAAATTGAAAGAGCTTTTCAAATTGAATTCATTCTTTGGGGTTCATGTTAACCTTTAGCTGTAATTAACAGAAGAACTAACAGCACTGTAACGAAATTTACAATATATTTGATACCTTTGAAATATTGTATTGTTTTCTGAAACAAAAAAAATATGGAAAACTTTATAGAAAGCTTACGTTACATACTAAGGTTTAATAAAAATGTATAAATTTCAATTCAATTTCAACGCCAACTTTCTCTGACGAAAACTCTGACGCCTGCTCGATCATCTTAATTCAATTTTTACATATTTATATTTCTTTCCATTTTACATTCATCCAAAATTGGATATTTTTCCAAAAAAAAAACCAATCAAAATAAGCACGAATTTCTAGATTTAAATGCCAGTGCTCGATAATAAACACGACAATTCTCTTAATCTTATTTTAGTATAAATTCTTTGAATAAACCATATATAGCTTGCAAATACATATAAATAATTTCAAAGCTTCACATTGCCAAGAATGAAAAATTGAGAATGTTGTTGAATTAACCTTGTTGTCTAAATTAAACTGTAATATATTTGCAGTGGAAAAAAATTAAGCTTAGGTCAAAGCTTTCATTTAATAACATGCGAATGTTAAATCTAAAATTAAAGAGAGAAAAAACTATGATGAAATTTTGTCTCTTTTGCGTTCGTTTTACATGAAATGTTAAAGCAATACATACTCTTATGTATATATGAATGTATATGTGAAATGAAGGAAATACTATTCAAATGCATATAGCTAAAAGCATAATTGTGCTTTTAATAAACATAATCTTTACATAATTACAATTACAAAAGGTATGCTTTTAGGCGTAGAATAACAAATGAGTGGAAATTTGTTTTTGATATGAGCAAATAGACCTTAGTTTGAGAAAATTAAATTATTTCAGAGAGAAAAACCTTTATGTTAATACTCTGGCCTCTGATTATAGTCAAAATGAAGATTATTTTAAATTTATAATCATCCTTTTGATTGAGTTTCATATGAGAAATATGACAAATTAGTCGACTATACGTTTAAAGTGCTCAGAAATCTCACATTTAGTTGCTTTTAATGAAAGAAAAATCCATTCCATATAGTACATTATGTATAGAAATTGCAAACGCATTAACCATAATTACTTATAACTATATTGTATTTTAATTTCCTATTTTTTACCATCACGAAAATAATATGCATAAACCATTCAGCCAACCAACAACAAGAAAAGCAACAATGGAAACAAAAATGACAATAGTACAACAGTGAGACGACATCATCATTATGATTATCAACATACTGCATACACATGTATACTCAACATTGTCAACATCAGCGACAGCATAATGATGCTAACAATGATGCTGTTGACACTTACCAATGACAAGCTCTGTTGCATTGTTGTCATAGTTGATGTTTGTTATTGTTGTTGTTGTTGTTGTTGTTGTTGCTCTTGGCTATATATGTGTTGATGCGCTTGACAGTAGTTGACATTTATGGCGTATGAGACTGTTGTGTTTATTTTTCTTTTAAAAATTCATACTATATTCCATTGCCTTATCTTCTTATAACAATGAAATTTCTTTTTATAAATATAGTGTCAAGAATATATAATTTTCAAAAGGGTATCCATTACATAGTACATTCTGATAATTTAAAAGCAGAAATGTTTGAATCACTTTTGTGTATTAAGGTAAAATATTGAGCACACCAATATTATCAGTATGATATGATATTACGTTTTACTATTTTATTTATCAAAATATTCAGAAATGGGCAAAATTTTATAACGGCTTTAGAAAAAATCGACACCACTGTTGAAAATAGTTTTAATTGGAGTATTCTGCACACGTTCTATTAAGCATACTCTAATCAATCCACATCATCTCTAATCTATTGATTTGTGTTGCACAGTGTTTTTATATAATAATGTATATTGTAGAATGCATACTTTTAATTGCATTCATATTGTAGTTATATAATTGAGTGATATTTAAACTTCATTATTGCTAGCAATTACAAAATTTCTCCAACATTTGATATCCTTTAATATAATTTAGAGAATGGAAAGGCAAAAAAAACTGATACCTTACCATATATAAGAAGAGCAAATAAGCAGAAATAAATAAAAAAAGGCCACCTTACCCATTTTCTGTTTATATATCTTTCATTAATACTTTTACTTCATATTTTGAGCTTCAACAATATATAATCAGGCTAAGTTGTTGCTGAAAAAACTTTTTCAAACCAAAGATACCAAAAAATATATATAAGATTTTGTTCAATACATACCTATGAAGAAAAATGTTGTTGGTGATTTTTTTTTCGGTGAAAAACAGCAAGGGAAGAGAACGAGAGAGAGAGAGAGAGAAAATATAGGAAAAAATTCAATTAGTTTCATTTGTTTCATAAATGATATTAAGTATTTTAAAATATTTGAAAATATTGAATATACTAAGTGAGTGTATTTTATTTACAATTGAATATCTAAAGAGTAAAAAAAGCTTAATTTTATGATAAGAAAAAAAAGCATTTAAATATAAAGTATAATTTTATGAAAATACATATTAGAAATAGAACTAAATTAATTAGAAAAAAAAAAAGTGTTTTGAGTATAATATTGAAATAGATTAAAAAATATATTTTAATTTATCTACACATATATGTTTACTATTTGTGTGTCATACTACTGTAATAAATCGAAACAACAAGCATGCTTATATTATATACAAACTATACATAATAGTATTTATATAGTTTATTATGAAATTGTGTAGGTTTGTGTAAATAATATTGATCAAGTGTGGTGTACCTATTACTTACTAGATCATCTCTAAATCTATTTCTACGTAGTTGAGATAACAAGGATTCTCTTTAAAAATGCAATATATTTTGTAGTATTTAAATTATATAATATTCGTGATCAATGTTTACAAATAAAAAATGGTCATTTAACAAGCACAATTCTTGAAATGATTTTGATGAATAAATCTTTCGTCCATGCAGTACTTAAAAAAAGAGTAATAGAAAAATCATGATTGTATTCAAGTCACTGAATACTAGGGTACTTATCATTTTGTCATCGATTTGAACGTGTTACATGATGGTACTGCTTCTATTTTGTATTGATTCTGTTAGCAATGATTATTAAAAAGAAATTAGGCTAAGCAATGTTCTAATGTGGATGATACATATAAACGATCCAGAAACATACCGCCTATCATAATACAAAAATTTCGCAAAAATTTCAAATGAACATATATTATTCTGCGATGGTTCAATAGTGAAGAAGTTTAGATAAAAATCAGTCTTGGGAATTGTTTCAAAGTAAATATTATTGTATCAAAGTCATCAATTAATTGCCGAGGATTGAGAGAAAAGAAAGAACAGAAAGGACAGCAAATGCTTCAGTTTCTAAAAAATTGCTGTTAAATGTATAATTTGTATTTCTTCGAGTTGAATTTTTGAGGTACATATTTTATTTTTATACCCTGCATAATGCAATATGCATGGTATATTCATTTCGGTCAGATGTTTGTGTCCACTTGAAGGAATCTCCGGAGATATAGACATGGATATATATTCGTGATCAGCGTCGATTAAATTTTCGATTTAACGATGTCCGTCCGTCCGTCCGTCCGTCCGTCCGTCTGTCTGTCACCTGGCTGGTTCGCACGATAACTTGAGTAAATATTGAGCTATTTCGATGAAATTTGGCATAAGTAATCTATGATCCAAGAATACGGAGGGGATTGATATTGGGCATGATCGGTCAATAACCACGCCCACACCAAGCATTCAAAGCGACTAACCTCGAAATTTTCAAAATCTTTAACTTGCTATAACTCACATAATATACCACTTGGGACAACAATATTTTGCACATAGAGTTCTATTATACTACTATATAACCTCACCAAAAGTGGATGAGCCACGCCTACTTTCTAGCGTAGCTCCCATACAAAGTGTCTGTACTTCTTTTAAATTGAAACTGCTGTAACTTCTACAATCTTCTGTCTAGAATAACCATAATTCATACTTAGATTAACACGGTAGTCGGAAATAATATGGCAGAAAATCAGTGTGCCACGCCCACTCCTTTTTGGGTCTCCCATACAAAGTTGCGGAAATTAAAAAAAATGTTACCGGTTATAACTTGCAAACTATTCAGCGTAGAATAACGAGATTTAAGGTGTGAATTAGTATTGTACGAGCAACTAGGCTCACAGAAAATGGGCGCACCACGCCCAGTGTTTATCGTAGCCCCCATACAAATTTTAAATTGAAACAGCTGTAACTTCGGCAATATTCTGTCTAGAATAACCATAATTGACACTTAAATTAATATCGTAGTCGGCAAAAATTTGGCTGAAAATCAGTGTGCCACGCCCACTCCTTCATGGGTCTCCCATACAAAGTCGAGTGAATTAAACTAAAATTTTAAGCTCCATAGCCTACAAACCATTTAGCCTATAACAACGAGACTTAGGGTATGGATTAGTATTGCACGAGCAACTAGGCTCACAGAAAATGGGCGCACCACGTTCAGTGTTTATCGTAGCCCCCATACAAATTTTAAATTGAAACTGCTGTAACTTAGGCAATCTTATGTCTACAATAACCATAATTGACACTTAAATTAATATCGTAGTCGGAAATAATCTGGCGAAAAATCAGCGTACCACTCCCACTTCTTATTGGGGCTCCCATACAAAGTTGAGGAAATTAAACAAAAATGTTAACCACCATAACTTAGAAACTATTCAACGTAGGACACCAAATTTAAGGTGTGGATTAACATTGAAAAATTAATTGGATTTACTAGAAAGTGGTAAGCCACGCCCACTTTTTATATAGCTCCCATACTAAGCCTCGGAATTATCTTAAAATCCCTTTACTTCGTCAAAGTCAACCATATTTCGGGTGTAAATTAGTAGTATATGCAAAAATTGTTTCTCGAAAAGTGGAAATAAAAGAAAAGTTGGATATTCGAGTAAACTTTTTATATATAAATCTACATATGCAGGGTATAGTTTGGTCGGCCCCAGCCGACTGTAAGGAGATTTTTTATTTATTAAACTGCTACTGCTACTGCTATTTAAAATTTTTGTATTTTGTGATTTTTTTGCACAATTTAATTCGGTCCGTTTTCATATGTGTCACATGTGGCTGATATAAAGAGCTAATTTTTGCTTTGTTGGAAAGCTGTGTATCATTTGTCAACCATACTTAGTTTGTATTATATTCAGTTTTAAACAACATCACTTATCTTTATTGCATCGAAAATGTCAGAATTTGTGTTAAATAAAGAGCATTTGGGGGAAGTTTTAATTTTGTTTTTGAATTGGAAGAAAAATGCAGCTGAAGCGCATCGATTGCTTGTGGATGTTTATGATAAATCTGATCCAACAAACAAATCAGGCATAGAGTGGACGCTTCAATGGTGGTGATTTTAGTGTTGATGACACACCACGAACTGGTTAGTGAAAAAAGTTTCAGTGAAGACACGTGTCAACTGCAAACACAACTTGCAGAGTCATTCAAAGTACTCAACAAGCCATTTCCAAATACCAGAAAGCCTTGGAAATGATTCAAATGCAAGGATATTGGATGCCATACGAATTGAAACCAAGTGACATTAATAGGTGATTTTTCACATGCCAACTGCTGTTGGAGAGACAAAAAAGGCAGAGATTTTGGCATCGTATTGTGACTGACTATGAAAAGTGGATCCACTACGATAATTTGAAGCGCAAAAAATCATGGATTAAACTATGGGTCAGCCATCAACATCAACTGCAAAGCCCAATATACATGGTTGAAACCATCACTTGGGATCACTATCTACAACAATTGATGCATTTGAGCCAAGCACTGCAAGAAGAACGAGGCCAATGTTCTGAAAGACACAACAAAGTGATTTTGCAGCATGAAAATGTTCGAGCTCATATTGCAAGACAAGTCAAAACATACTTGGAAACGTTAAATGGTAGCTCTTATCCCATCAGCTTTATTCTCCAGACATTGCGCTATATGATAATCAATTGTTTTGAACAATGGCTCATGGGTTGATAGCACTTACGAGTATCCGAGTCGACCGAATCGACATGGTATCCGAAAATTACCAGAAAGATGAGAAAAAGTAGTGGATGGCGATGTTATTACAATAAACACTTGAAAACAGAAAAAAAAAAAACGGACCGAATTAAGTTGTACTGCCTATATAATTTTTAAAAATATTTATTTCTAAATAGTTTTAGATCTAAATTTCATTTTCAGTTAAGCATCGGTAAATTTTTTTTTTTTTATTCAACATTATACAGGTTCCCAAAATCTTATCAAATATCAATGTTATTCATATCCGTCTATCTACTAATAAAAGCTAACAAGCTTTTTTATTCAATAATTATTAATCACTGTAATAAAATAATCATCAATCTTTTTTATTAATGTTCCATTAATTTTATTTCTTCTTCTTTCTGTACTGTTAAGGGGGTGTTCCCGGGTAGAAGTTTGAAAAAATCGATTTTTTTTTTGCGTTTTATTGTACCTTATACTATATACTATCACCCCTCAAAGTCGTTTTTCAATCCGCAAACTCAGTACCCACTTTTTTGCATGTTAATTGAAGTAATCCTGGTCCTGCTGTCATGTTATGTCGAAACTTTAAACGCGTTTTTCTCGAAACCACATTTTTTGTACTGGCCGATAACTTTTCTCAGCAACTACGAGAGGTATCGACTTGAAATTTTGGGAAAATATTCTAGATAGTTTTCGTTGGATGCTAAACCAAAGTTTTCATCAAAAAATTATTGTTAAATATATTTTCAAGCACTCTAAAGGTAAAAAAAGGTGGGAAAACTGGACAATTTTTTTTCATATGGCCGCCATTTTGTTTCTAATCAACATTTTGACTAAAACTGTGGTTTAGCATCCGCGGAATTTATTGCAGATTAATAATTGCATACCCATTTCTGTTTCAGATTACTGGTTCCCGAAATTTCTTATCGGCCAGCAGTGAAAATCAGCGTGACAAGGTCACATTGACCACTGAAAATTTGTACTTAGAAAATAAAATTTTTTGACACAAATATAAGTTTCTGTTCTCCAAATAATAAGGAACAACAAGCAAAAAACCAGAATATTGCATGTTGCCTTGTAGCTGCAAAATAATTTTTTGAAAAATAGCCTAAAATCGGCATTCTAGACGGGAACACCCCCTTAATGGTCTCCGGTATCCACTAAGGAGGTGAGTGAGTATGAGTGCCCATGCCAAAGTTCTCACCCAGGGCATTAAGTTCCAATTGCAATACTACAAAGTTGAGATGCCTTATTCATGACAGTTAAAATAAATCAGATCTCATTATAGATATTTTGTGATATTTTACGTCAGACCGAGAATATGTCCACGATATAGTCTGATCTATAAAAACCCAAAGCTGATTAAAATCCGCAATAAAATACATTATATATTGGATTTTTTTCCTCTTCCTTCTCGTCTTTGCATCGTTTTTCAGAAGTCGTGTGTTAAATGGCTCAACTCCATTCACCTATCTTGCATTCCATGTGTTGGTTCAATTTATTAGACAGACCTCTAGTCATATATGCAGCCACATTTATAGTCTTCATTTTAATAATAAAAAACTATGTTGTATTTTATTTAGATTTCCATCAGTGGATGCTGAACAAAAACCAAAAAAAAAAAAAACTTGATTGACAATATATGAATTGTGAATTATTTCGAAAAACATAGAAACATATGAAAGCGATGGACAAACGAAATATTAGCTATAATTTGCACATTACTTATGAATTTGATGTCAATTTAATACAATTGTGTGATTAATACAAAAGAGTATAAGAGTAACATTAAACACAGTAGTTAATCACAAGTATGATTACTTTCTAATTAGACGATTTTATATGCTGGTCGTAGTTTGAAATGTTCTACATATGTACAAGCAAATATAATAGTCGATTGTTTCAAGCTCATATATAGTTCCATTGATTAAGAGAACAATTGAAGTATTAAATATTTAACACAATTAAACAAAGACAATAGTAATAGTTGCATCTATTTGTATTTTATATAGATAATACTTATATGTGTATTGAAATACAGCTATAAACTATAAACACATGAATAAACACATAGTAGAGCTACTCGTATATATGAAAATATTCTCATTTACAATTATCTAACAAATGAACGTTGTGAAAATATGTTTGTGTCTCTGTGTGTGTGTGTGTGTGTGTGTGAATATGCTATATGTAAATTATGAAATTGTATAGAAGTGAGAAGTGAGAGTGATGAGTGTTAAATATGAATGCATGAATGTATGAAGAATACAAGAAACTTACCCGCCGGCAACAAGTATCATCTGCATTATTATTGTTGCTTTGTTTGTGTTACTCTTCTATTGAATTTTTTTTTTCTTTGTTATTGCTTATTTTTTTATTGTTGTTGTTTTTGGATATACATATATTTTTGTTGTTGTTGTAGTAATAGAATAATATACTCATGTGTTGTTGTTGTTGTTGTTGTTGTTGTGATTATAGTGATATGTAGTAAGTAAGTAGTAAGTAGTGATTGTGGTACTTGATGATATTGCAATGAGAATGATAATAATATGCAGAATAATACCAATAAAATTATTTTCGATTGACTTGATGATGATGATGATGATGATGATGACATCAATAATGATTCCATATATGTGTTTGGTTTTTTGTGTTTCTCTTATTTTATTTGTTTCGTTTTTGGAAGGATTTGATGTAAAAATATATCTTTTAGCAGACAGCAAATATTATAAATACTCCATTGGATTATTGAATGTTTTTCTTTCTTTTTATTTTCATATTATTTGTAATTTACTATATCCATCCTTTTTTTCCTCATTTTGCATTGTATATATATATATATATTGGACGAGCATAAGCATGATGTAAATAACACATACACACAAACATATACGTATAGCTATAGATACATACATATATATGTATACGTCTATAGACAGCAATACAGCAATACAGCAATACAATTAATACAGTAGGTACAAGTAGATATAATAGCACAGCAGTTACACTCATACTCATAGCATACTTTTGGCTTTCAATTTGTCAATATATATGCATATAGTTTCAATTCAATATTTTATTGAATACATAAATTAACATTCACATGTGCAGCAAATTAATTAATCATTTTTTGTTTTGTTTTGTTTTGTTTTCATTTTATTACAATTTATTGTATGCAGCTTGCGACACTCTAGTGGTTTGACAAATTTTCAGGCGCTCAGCATTTTAACCAAAAAAAAAAACATATCTAATCAAATAAGAAAAAGAAATAAATGTAAAGAACGAAAAAAACAAATGAATTAAATGACATAAATTTTAGCTACAATACATATGAAATATATCACATGTCATTTGAAGCCATTAAGCATTAATCAAAGTTAACAAAAGACAAATTAAATAAATTGAAATAAATAATATTGATCAAAAAAATAAAAATCATTTTATTATCTTATTTAATTGTGCATAATTATTGCTTTGGGTATTTAAAAATTGATTGCTTTCTTTATTATGCACGCAACGCTCAACAGGTTTTGCACAAAAACATTCACATAAACGCATGCGTAAGCAAGTAAGACAATACCACATATCGTATATATAATATATATATATATATATGTTATATAATATTACAATACATGCTTTTGTTAATAAAAATCATAAATAAAATTAAAATTTATTGATTATTCGATTTCAAAAAAAAAAATATATATATATATATATATTTCATATTAAAATATAAAATTTAACTCTGGTAATATTATAACGTAGATAACCTCCCTATACCAAGATAGATAGACAGATATGCTTTAGAAATATAGAGATGTTTAGCCCACTTCACCCTTTCACTCACATTGATAAAAAATAGCATTTGCCAAGCTTCAGAACTGTACCGTTATATATTCGTGTGAAAGACAGAGTTTTGTATGTATGAGAGGTAGACCTATTTTTAATCTGATCTGAAATGTATCAATTTTCAACTCGATTACTCTATAATTAAAGCAGTTGTCATACGAGAATACAGTCAGACCGACGGATGGACATATAGACTAGGTCGACTCGTATCTTGATTCTGATCAATAAAAAAAAATAGACTTTTTTATAACTCCAACCTTACGATATTATTTTTGAACAGTGAACTTAGTGATAGAGAATTATGTGCGTGTCATAGCTCAGTGGTTAGTGCATTGGTCTTCTGGTCTGTGGGTCATCGGTGCAATTCCCGACTGAATTTGCAATTTTTCCGGCAGTTAATATGATGTCACAAAGGTTCTATCTTTCGGAATCGGCTCATATAAGTAGGTCCCTTCTAATGCTGTCGAAATTTACCAAATTTAATGCACAACAGTATTGGAAGAAAAGCTCGATGGTATCGCAATGGACCTTACTGGCCTAAGTGTGTCCTTTCAGAGAGAGGGCAGCCACATAACGTAACCTCACCTAATAATGATTTATACCCTTTTAACTTCCATTTGTTATAGAAACCGGATTAGACTGTAAAATCATACTTTCACCAGAAAAAAGTGCAATGAGGCTGTCAAACTCAACAAAGTAAAAGTAAAAATTTATTTGATCAATTGCAAGAAATACAACCACAAGAAACCCCTTTATACGTTAGCTTAGGTTAGAGCTGCCGTCCTCTCTGATGAAAGAGTCCGTTGTGATACCGCCACGCGGATTATCTCTCCAGCTAGTTACTTACTGAACCACCAATCGAAATATTGAATGAATTTTTGGAGATTGACAATGTCAATCTGCGATAGTTGGGCTAGATCACTCAGCTGGTAGTGTCCCAGAAATGGTTTGCGATTTTTACATAAGGCAGGGTAGATACATAGCAGATGTGAGATCGTTTCAAGTTCCTCCTCATCTCTGCAGCATCTGCAGAAGTCATGAGCGAGGCTGCGCAAACCTAATCTCACAGCGTGAGGAAATATGAGGCAGTGACCAGTGACATATTAAGATCGGCAAGTTTGAGTGAACGTTTCTTGCTGAGTAGGGGCCACAGCAATTTCGCCATCCTACAGATGGATGTATCCGTCTATCTCCAAATTATGCTTACACGTAGCTATGGGGATCCCTAACTGAGAATTTTCATGGGTTAGAGACTCTTTTGTAACCTGTCTTGCAAGCTCATCGGCTATGCATCATCGTATACCCCTGTGTCTGGGTATCCAGCACAGGAGAATATTGTGCCAGGCACCCGGAACCCCCCTCGAATGGGAACATTTAAGGATGGTGTTTTATGCTTTGTGGATAACAACATCAGTTCAGTTTTTTATGGGTTCGCATTTAAGCCCTAACCCTTAGCCCAATTTTGATAACATATTAAGATTGATTTGAATAAAGTCCTTTAGGACTTCCGGAAATTTTCCAATCACCAACAAGACAACGTCATCGGCATAAGCAATCACTCCGCACCCCTTCCTCTTTATTTCCCATAGTAGTTCGTTAACTATCAAGTTCCATAGAATAGGGGAGAGTACCCTACCTTGTGGGGTTCCTCTTCTTACACGTTTCGTGATGGTAGATCCACCCAAGCTCAGATGTAATGACTCTATCTTTCAATAGCCATTCTATCCATCTGCTAACCGTTACCTCTACCCCAAGACGTTCAAGAGCCTCCGTGATTGCCCTGGGCTGAACATTCTTGAAGGCACCTTCAACATCCGTGAAAGGCGCTAGTGCAAATTCTTTATTATGAAAAGATTTTCCTACAGTTGATACTAACGCATGTAGCGCCGTTTCAATGGACTTTCCCTTTGTGTACACATGTTGCGAAGGAGACAACATATCGTTGCTTATGGTAAGTCTTAAATGGACAATCTTTTCAGTGTATTGAGTAAGAATGACGATAGACTTGGGCTTGTATAGGAGCTCTTTTCAGCGTTAGGTATGAAGACAACTCTGACTTGACTCCAAAGTTGAGGAATGTAGCCAAGACTTGTGAAGGCAATAAAAATCTGCTTTAGCCATGGAAGAATCAGTTTGGCTACCTATTGTAGCTGTGCTGAAATTATCTTGTCAGGTCCAGACGATTTGTAGGGCTTGAACCCCTCTATAAGTACATATATGCTCAGCTTTCCAAAAAGGAATAAATTACTCTTACGGTCTTATGGAATGCATAATAGAATATTCATAGTCGCAGTTGCAAGGCGAGCCGAGCAAGCATTACTTGCCCATACCCCATTGCTTTACAAACTTTGCATATCTTTTGTTTTTGTTTAATAATAATAATAATAAAACATAGAATTATAACAAATACACTTTTGAATAATAATAATAATAATAATAATAATAATCAAAGATTATGTCTATTTGAAGTACATAATAAATTAACATACATAATTACATAATAATTATACATTAATACGAGTATGTGAATGTATTATCTGTTAAATTACTATTTATTAATTGTTATTAATTTAAAACGATATTAAATTTATAAGTAGATGATACTTATAATTTATAATATTTTATAATCCATTTATCACATCAAAACAGAGATAAATGTAGAGCACAGCAGCAGCACCACAAAACTGACGTACATACGTAAGTACATTGAAACATATAATTGTTTATATGTATAGGTATTTATAGTATATATCAAAATTATGATATTATAATTATAATATTAATAATTGAATAATGAGACAAAAGAAGAAAAAGTAGAACTGAAACGATTAAAAACATCTCAAATTATGATGACGTATAATACCAACACCTTCATACATTGAAAAAAAAAACTTATTTCTTATCCTGCTTTTGTTTGTTTATATTTCATTAAAATACACACATATATATATATATATATATATATATATATATATATATATATATATATATGTACATTAATATGTATGGCTATAGTTACACTTGTACTTGAATGTGTTTGCTATAAGAAGACACTAACATTATTCAGTGTTTGCATCCTCGTAGTGGTGGACGTTGTCGTTGTCGTTGTTGTGTCGTCGTTGTTATCGATGAATCTCGTTGATATTCAATTTGATTATCCTTTGATGTATTATATGCACTTATACATTTTGTACATAGTTGTCAGATATTAAGTAATTATTTTATAGAAGCTGAATGATGCATAGAGTCAACATATGAAGCATTGCATTGCAACATTGATGGTACAGTAGTAGCAGTAGTGATGGTGGTGGTAGTGGTGTTAGTAGTGGAGATGGTATTTTGTAGTAGTAATAATGGTAATAGTAGCAGTAGTAAATATTCAATTAGTATCAATTAGAGTAGCAGTATCAATTAATAATAATAATAGCAGTTTACTTAAGTTTTATTAATACACACTTCATAAGACTAGTGCTGGTATCAGTTTAGTATTGTCATTAGTATTATTCGAAGCATTTCTGATTGTATTCGAAAGCATTTCATTTCAAATGCTTTGCATATTTTTGATTATTTGTGCTATTTTTTGTGCTCTTGGAAGTTAGCATTGTAGTAGTAGTAGTAGTAGTAGTAGTAGTAGTAGTAGTAGTAGTAGCATATTTCTTTGAAAATTTTCATTAAATAGATTTTAGGAAGGATTGTTGATTTGTTTGCTAACTTAAACATCATTTTAATTTCTTTTTACGTACAATATTACTAACATTTATTGTTATATTTTGGACGCTAATTTGGTTCATATGCGTAGGAAACATTTTTTTTTTTCTAAATTTTCTATTTAATTTAGCTTGAATTTTATTATAATTAAAATTATTTAAAAATTTGCTTTAATTTAGTTTTTATTTAATATAAGAAAATTATATATTTTAATTTATATGATATTATTTTTATTTAATTAAATTTTTTTTTTTTTTATTAAATTTGATGATTATTCTTAAATTTTTTTTTTTTATTTTTTATTTAATATAAGAAAACTATATATTTTATTAGGCATTTTTAATTTATTATTATTTTTCTTTAATTAATTTTTTTTTTATTAAATTTAATGATGATTATTTAAAAAAATTTTTCAATATTAATGCTTTCTTTTTTTATAAAATATTTATATTTATATTTACACTATTTCATTGGCTTATTTCCAAAAATAGTTGCTTGTTTTGATTGCTACACATGGTGTAGTCTATGGAACGATAACTGCTTTGAGTACAACATAATCGAAGATGGAAGAAGAGAGTACATGAATAAATATCGAAGCATACAAAATGTAAAAGCATGTGTAAATTATTAATATGTATTTCTATTTATTTCTGTTTTCTTTCAATATTAATGACTGCTTTTTTCTTTAAGATTTTTTCTATTGGCTATCAACATCTCTTTGAAATAAATTCTTCTATATATGAATATCAAAAACTTTTTGTCTTAATAAATTCAAGGATAGCTTCAAATATATTTATTGTTAGTAAGTTAATGATAAAAGCATCATATAATACGCACATATATAGCTATTTATCATGAGATACACATCACAAAATATTGAATACTATAGTACACAGTAACACATTTATTGCATTTATTCTCTATAGCATTCGATGGGAAAATGAAAAAGAAAAAAAAAAGAAAACACAACGTTGAACAAAATTAGTTGTTTACATTTGCACATTATCATTTGATCGGTTATTTTAATATTTACACAATTCATTATCACTGTATTCTCCTTTGGCATTTATTATTTATTATTCGCTTCATATACGTATTCATCATCATCATCATCATCTGTATTCACCATGGCCTATACAATATGTATGTAATTATGTATCCTTTTTCATATACAAGTATGTCTCTTGGTCCATACTTTGTTTTGTGTACATTTGCTGGCTCTTGAAATTTGCTTCTTCATTCTTCTACATACGAGAATACTTCATATACTCATATTGGTTGTTGTTTTTTCGGTTTTTGTTTTTGTTTTTCTGATTTCCTTTTATTTCAGTATTTATTTTCTATCATTTTTTTATTTTTATTTCAAGGTCGTAAAGAAATAGAAGTGCAAAATAGGTAAATCGACTAGAGAGTTGTTCCGTTTTTGCACACAAAACCAAATGCCAGTTTTTAAAGCACAAATATTAAGGAAGAAAGAGAGAGCTATATAGATATTTTATGACAAGAATGTGCTCATCGTGTGAGAGGGAAAGAAAGACACAAGGAGAGATAGAGTGAAACATATATTCAAATGCTTGTGTGAACGTGAACGAACGGAAAGTGAGAGCGCATTTCAAATGCGATGTATCAATGATTGTGTTAGTGTGTTTATATGTCAAAATGTTCTCTCACTCTCTGGCTCTCGGTTTTTTTGTTTTTGCTGCACATTTGCAGGTATTAGAGGTGTGTTGTGCCATGTACTACGTGACAATTGACGTATCCTTTTGACAGTTTGTTACACTTTTACTCTTGACGACCATATGCATTTATGTGTGTGCGTGTAAGTATTTTTTTTTTGTATATATGCATGTGTTATTTATGACTTTTTCTTTTTTTGCCTTTCCTTTATTATTGGTTTCATTTATTTATACTATTGTATATTATTAATTTAGATTTTGTAACTATTTATTTTTTGACATTCATTTGTATTTGCTTAATTGAATATGCATGTATGCTGTATAGTGTATGTATGCGCGCGTTAAGTTTTGTTGATATATTCAATGCGTTTCTGTAGTTGTTGTTGTTGTTGTTCGTTTTAATATTTCAGTATCCACACTTTTGATTTTCATAATGTTTTATATTATCGTATATATTATTTAAAATATTTGGATGCAATATTTCATATGCGAGTATCTTCTTGTAGAGTAAATTCACATATTAGTGCCATTTGGAGGAAAACTAGATTACACACTAATATTATATAATACATTTTACACTATGCCATTAGATAATTTGCAATTTTTAACACAAAATTTTAACACATTCAACTCGGGCGTATGAGTTACATTAATTATATCACTGAATTACATATCACTCATACGCCAAGCTGTTCATAGAAAGTATTTTAGCAGCCAAAAATTATGTTTGAAATTAAAATTCTTCGAAAAACTATTTGATTACGTTTAATAATTATTAGCAAATTGAAAAAAAAAATGTTTAGAATACGCCCCATGTACGTATTCAAACGATATCACACTGTTCACACTTTGTTATACTCAATTTATGTTGCTATTAAATGATTAAATATATCTAATATTGGCACAAACATTTCATTACTTAATGATTTTATCAAAAAAATTCACACACACACATACTCACACATAGAATAACAAATAATAATGTCATTATTTAATCGCTCAAGGCAATGAAGATGATAACGATAACGATTAACTGCTGCAACAGTAGCAGCAACAGGAATTTAATGCTATTATATCAGTTTTATTATTATTATTATTTTTTTTTTTGCTCAATGTCTCTAAAGAAATTATGTACTCGTTGGCATCTACCGTACATTGAAATATGTATATCCTTATCATTACACTACTACATAGAATTAAATCTCATACACACACACACAGACACACTCACAATGCGTATGAATAACATTTCAACAAAATGAACTATTAAATACTAAAGTTGCAAACAAAAGCATCAACTGGGAATAATACCAGAGTAGGTACTGATAAGAAAACGACGAATTACAATACAATAAGAGAATAAATGAACGAAAAAGAATAGTATACCGAAAAGAATAATGAAAAATAAAAAAGAAGAAGAGGACCAAAAAAAAAAAACAAATTGAAAAATTACACTACTACATAAATGAGAAGAGAATGTGAATAGAGATTGCAAAAAAACACACATACACACACATACATAAATAAACAATAGAATTGTTTACATTTCGCAAACCGGGTTAAATTTGGCAAACAAACAAACAAACAAACAAAACATTGGCAATCAAATGAGTCTTTGAAATGAGAGAACAGTTTATGGATAGAAAGAAAGTGAGAGCATGCAGTAGTGCAAGAGAGAGAGATCCATACAGTTATATGCTCCACTTATATATGACTATCTCATCAAATGTGAAATGTCAAAAAAATTTTAGAACGTGTTGGCAAATGAAACAGGCTAAAGTGAAGAAATGTCAAAAAATTGTCATAGGTTAGTTGTTTATTTGTTGATTCATTTCTCACAGCGTTTACGGCGCAAATTCTACTATACATGCACATACTGTGCATAGCAATATTTTGAAGCAAAACCACATATAGTGTCGATTCAAGTTGTTTAAATTTCTTTAATAACTTCGATGGAAGAAATTGTACTAGAAGATTTTTGATAAAATTGTGAACTTTACAATATATACTTTATAAAGCTAAATGAATACAAAGTTATAATATTTTTCCCGTAAAAATTCTACTTTTTTTGTAGGCTTCTTATATAAGATTTCTGAATTTTTCTAAGAGAAAGCATTTGATGTATCTTTGCTGATGGAAAAAATGTTAAATGGAAAGCCTCTAGAAGAGTTCTCTGCTAACTGTGGTATTTATAAATCAGTGTCATAACTAGCCAAAATATATCTGCATAATAATGTGGACTTTGGGCATTTCCCTTATTTATAATTCGTCCGAATATACTCATCCCCTATTTCCAGCCCATACAAAATTATCGAAAAACATCATAGGTTCGACAAATAGAGCCATACGTATACAGTAAGCGCTTTTAGAGCGGTGATATATATGATCCACATCCATTAGTTTTTTTCTCCTTAACATTTCGTCCTAACACATTAACCCTCTGTCGCCAAGTGCACTCCCATACAATTTATAGGGAAATTATATGAACATTGGAAAATAACCCGAGCATTTGCCTTTAGGGCCGTCAAATATACAGCTGATCACCGATAATAATTCCTCCTAACCTCATACCTTCACTCCTTAAGGGTACTCGCATTCAAAATGACCGGAAAAATATCTAAAAATCGATGTCAAGTGCCCAGTAATTGCCCTAGAGCAGTCACTTCATAACTTCACTTCTTCGGGAGGCTACGCTACAAAATTGATGATTTTATTGTGATAATTATGACTAAAAAAATAAGCTGGTGCAAGTCATGAATTTCTTTATGCTTGCTTGAGAAAAAATATTTAAAACGATCCAAATTTTATATTTTTTGCTGAGTCAAGCCCATTAGAGATTTAACATTCCATAGCACTCCTTTACATTTGAAAGTAATGAGTAAGTCACTGAAATAATTGCATTTTAAAAATTGATAATACTATCAAACACTATCACTGGTTTTTAGTGATTATGTGAGCATATAAAAGCAGGAAATTGAAGAAAATTGAGCTACAATTTTTCAAAAATACATATATGACCACTGTGGATCTTTTGTGCGGTCTTATCAACAATAAATCATGAATTTTTATATAGAACATTATCATCTCTGACCGATTAAAATGCTTGCAAATGCATTTTGACAGTTTCATTGCCATGCGTTCCTATTAGGAGTATAGGCATTTTTTTCTATTCGTATTAAAAGTTTAATTAAAAATAAAATTTTATTATTGCAATTTCAATAATTTTCCAACAATCATTTCAATTTAGAGATTTATAATATATTTTCTCACATTTTTGTATTTTTAAAACATTAATTTTGTTTCAATTTACATATTGCATTTTGGCATATAACCGGTTTATATACGTCTGTATACAGAAGCATGTAAAGTACATAAATTTGTACATATAATCACCATTCCTGACACACTGACATAACGCGTTTTATAATACTCGCATAGTGAGTTGTTCTTCTTCTTCTTCTTCTTTTTGTTATAATACGCATTGTAGTTGTTATTTTCATTATTGTTTCTCTATATGTACACAAAAGTACTAAATATGTACAAGCGTATGTATATGCATATGTACACTATTTGATATATCCTATGCACTACTCGTCTCTATACATGTATACATACATATATGTATGTATGTATATATTACATTTCATATGAAACAGATTTAAGGATTAGCTTCTTTATGTATATGACACATATAGTCACATTTGTATGGTTTAATTGGCGTATAGATGGACTCATGGATATATAAATGTGAGAATTACACGAATTGTTTGCATTTGAATATGTTTCCTATGCAATTTGTATACATTTGAAATAAATATGTGTATCATTTGAGTTAAATTTCAATAAAATAAAGGATTTCCCACACAAACTTATACATACACATACATCTACACATATATAGACACTACTAATTATGCACTTTTTCTATTGGAAGATTTATTTTTCATTCAAATAATATATTGTAATTTTTCTCTATAATTCTCTAGCTTATTTCCGTTTTATTTATTCCGATTTTATTTATATTTTTTCTTCTTTTCATTTTCATTGTAGAACGGACGGAAATACGAAGACACGTTCACACAACTCAAATTGTGTCAACTCGCTTGCTTAACTCTCGACTCAGACGCACAGCACTAGAGCAATGTAACTAACTAAAAACGTACCACAACTCGTAACGTACAACGTATCAAGCCATCCAGCCAGCCAGCCAGCCAGCTAGTCAGTCAGCCAGCCAACGAACCTAGCCGTCAAACATTCACAAGTAACCAACCAAACAATCCAACGAGCAAATACATATATGTACATATTGTACAAACATATAGTGATGGTATAAACGAACGATAGAACGACAACGACGAATATGTATTGCAACAACAACCAAACAGTAGCAATAGCACCATAAGTAGAAGGCAACGTAAAACGAACATACGAATCAGTTAGGAAATACTAAAGGGACACCCAGTAAATTGAAAGAGGAAGAAAAAGAGGAGAAAGAGAGAGAGAGAGAATAAAATGAACAATCAGCAACCAAGACCAGCAACAACAATAACAATAATGGTAATAGCAACATTGAAGAATAATTTGAAAAGGACTTGAAGGAAGCCGAAACAAAAGCATAGCAACATTTCAGTTATTGTTGTTGTTGTTGTTGTAGCTATATGCCCGGCGCTTCTATGGAAAACAGCAATGAATATGGTATATTGTTAAATGCAACGGAATTCATGACACCTTGAAGAAATATATACATATGTGATAGGTGATATGATAAATAACTATTTTTAATATACTTTTGAATGGAATGTAGGCGTGGTTTTCATCGGATTGCAACTGTTTTCCATTAAATATATTTTGTGATCAGATAAATTTTATATACAAAATTGTTGGTGTCACAAATTTATAAATTTGTATGGGAGGTACCAGAAGTTTCCATGCAATTTGGCTGATTCTCTAATATATTCATTATATGTTAGAAATAGCTTCACATACCTAGTTTCAATTCAAAAACTTCATATTTTCTTGCAAAAAGTGTAAAAAGTGACTTTATACAACGTACTTTTGTATGGCAGGTAGTAGTATTTTTCATTAGATTACGCTCAGCTTCGTGCATATTACTTTTGTGCTAATAATAACATCACATACTACGTCTTTAATTGATAACTTTTTATTGTCATGAGAAAAGTGTGAAAAACTCTCTTCAAGAACATACTTTTGTATGGGAGATAGTTGAGGTTTCCATGTGATTGGGCTGATTCTCTAATATATTGATTATATGCTAGAAATAGCTTCACAAACTAAGTTTCAATTTGATAACTTAATATTTTCTTGCAAAAAGTGTAAAAAGTGACATTATTCAGCATACTTTTGTATGACAGGAAGGAGTATTTTTAATTAGATTACGCTTAGCTTCGAATATATTACTTTTGTGCTAATAATAACATTACCTACTAAGTTGTAATTTGATAGCTGTTTACTTTCATATGAAAAGTGAAAAAAAAAACCTCTTCAAGTGCATACTTTTGTATGGGAGGTAGTCGTAAATCTCATTCGATTTCATTGATTCACAAACTTCGTTATGCGGTATCGAAAATAATTAACTGCGCCAATTTTCAGCTCGATTGCTCCAGAATTAAGGCATTTATCGCACCATCGGCCAGGCAGACAAAATTCTTATATCAGTAATTATATAAAAAAAGTCTCAAAAATATATTTTTTCTGAGACTAGAGAGTTTTAAAATTAGAAGTAGAACGAAATCGACGACAAAGTACTTATTAATTAACTTGTAAGTGAAGTAGATAGATCATCTCATCAGATAGGCCCATTTGATTGATATTAGAGGTGATATTAGAAGGATGTGATGAAAACACAAGATGTTGCGTTAAATAAAAATAGATTTTAAAAATATATATTATAGACTTTCTTCCCCATCACTGACACTTATCATAACACTCTTTCATGTAGGTGCAGTCGAGACGAATGAAATAGAAAAAAAAAAATAAAAATAAAACGTTGCATCCTTTGTTGATCATGGTGGTGGATGGTTGGTTCCGAAAGAACACTTCAATGTGCGCAAAGATATTTTGTTGTCAATAAGAAATATGCTGTTGTTGTTGTTGTTGTTTGTTCAAACAAAAGCAACGCATTAGCCATTGGAAGTTTGCACGAATGGCGAGATGATGTAGAGGTCTCTAGCGTACACTCATGGTATATCCTGTTTTAGCGTAATGTTTTGTGAGTTGCATTATAGTCTTTGTTTTTTTTTTTTTTTTTGATTATTTTATATGTCAACTCTTCGTTCGCTTGTCGAACAATATGATGCAATGACAATTGCACACTTGTCGCGTGGTCGGATATCATGTTGGATTGGTTGCTTGTTGGTTTAACGAGGACAAACAAGCAAGCACAAAAAGCAAACAATGCGAAAATTTAATTAAAAAATGCAAATATATGTACATATGTAAATATGTTTGAAAGCACATGCACACATGTGCACATATGTATATCGGATAAAAGCACTGAAAGACTTGAATATTTCTTATAGAACGAACAGCAATGCACACAATTTTTTATTATTATTTATTATTATTATTTTCATAATATTATAATACTACAAACAAAATATTTTTGTCTATTTTATTATTATTTTATTTTGAATTTTTTTTTTTATTATTAGGTACTATTATGCACAGAACAAAAGGACGCGTGTATTATTATGTAGCCGCTAACTACTACCAACACTATATAAACGAACGAACGAATCATTTTTGCAAAGTGTTACACAATTTCCCAATATTTCGTCATTTGGTGTATGTAGTGCATGTGCATACATATATATATAAGTAGGTACATATGTACGTACGTATGTGTACTAGTGTATATACTATACACATGACTAACATAAATTCAATCGGTATAAATATTGTGACTACAGCATTTAGTGGGTGATTGAAATTATTTCTATTTGCCGGTTGATTGCAAATTGCTGCAAATTAAAATTCAATTAAAATGAGAAATGAACAATTTTCTGTTCATGAATTTTTCTATTCGATTTTATTCTTATATATAATGTATATTAATGTACATCAATCATATGTGCTCATATATATATATTTGAAATTAGATTGTATTATTCAAAGGTGTAATCGATTTTTTTTTTTTATTTGAAGAATTTAATTGAAAAATCTTTTAAATCTTTTGAAATGCACCATAATTTTCTCATTAATTATTTTATTTTTGAATTAATTGTTATTGTGACGTCATGCGGCCTCATATGTATATACACCATATAAAGGGTGATTTTTTTTTTAGCGTTTTTCGATCTTTTAATTTAAATAGAGCAACTAATGAATGAAATATTACTTCTTTTATATTTTAAGACATTACTTATAGAACATTGTATCAACCAAATGCGCTTCCATAGCTTAATTTATTGGTACTCATATGCATGCTAAATAATTTGGATATGAACCATACAATATACATGGGCTTATTGATATTACTCAAATATTAATTCATAATATTAATAATTTTATAAATTTTTTGTTAGACTTTTACCTGAATCCTTAGTGTCGATCATGTAACCGCTGGTGATATTATCTACACCTTTGTAAAAGCTCACGTCGAAGGTGTTAGATCAATTTTAGAATATAATTCCAGCGACAACTACGTTAAATTCGGACAGAATATTATTACAATGGACATTCGTATTTTTGGTTTCGTATTTGCAGATTTTTGTTGTTTTTATTTTTGGGAATATTTTTGTTTTTTTTTTTTTCTATAAATATAAATATGATTCACTACTGAATTAATGAAAAAAATTGTTTGCAATAATGGCAAAAAATATTTTTTTATATAAATAGAAAAAAATTCCGATATGATTGATTGTCAAAAATTTTTTTATATGAAAAAAAAAATTTTTATTTTTCATGATTAATGCATAATTTTTTGAAATAATTTTGAAATTGTAATTTTCGTAAAATTTACAAAAAATGTTTGAATGCAAAATTATTGTTTGATTGGGGGATTTGAGCTCGTTCGACATTTTGAGCTTACTATACTGAACTCTTGTGACGACATTCTCTTTTACGAGAAGGCCAAAAAGTTGTTAATTTTATCGAAAGCACTGTCACATATTTTGCGAGATGAAGTTGTAAATTGAATTTCCTAAAATAGTCGCTAGTCGCTAGTGGAAGAGCAATTTAATTTTTTTTTTTTTTTTTTGGAATATTCCAATTACATAGTTTGAATGGGAAATCAAGACGATAACTTGATGCATGAAAGTTCGAAAAACCGTGCTCATATTTACTTGCATAATTTAGAGATAATTAATTGAGTCAGTCGCATTCATAATTGACCGGACCGAATTCTTTGATACTTAAATTTCAGATATTTCACAAAAATCGAGTCCGTCCATCTCTGCAGTGAATGGCTCACTGTTATATACACATTCTAATTGAAGTAAGTTTGTTTTCTTAGATCAATATTATATAATTTCTTTAGACCAAAAAATGTATCGTTCAAAAAATCGACTTTTTACAAAAGGTCTTAAATTAAATGACATTATTCTCAAAGAAAGAAAAAATGTTCCACTATAAAATATAAAGGATTTCCAGTTTAATTACTTTCTTGGTTCTAGCAACATATTTTCTTATATTAGATGCTGTACTTCAACATCAAACGCAATGTTGTCAATCCGATAGTGTATCTTCTAACTATCGAAGCGAAATCCATATTATACTACTCACTATCGACTAAATTTGATTAAATTTGATAGAAATTGAATTGTATTTTATTTTATTTTTTTTATTTTTTAAACAATGTATATTTTGGCATTGGCATTTTGCCGTGATCTATTTTATTTAAAGTGATATATAAAATTAAATTTAAATAAGCACTATTTCTTTTACGATGGCCTTGAACTTTTAGCTTTTTTATTATAATTTTCTTAAACTCTTCAGAAATATGTTAAAGCAGCAATAGAAGCAAATAAATATATTTTTGCGAATATGCAATAAAAGAAAATGTATACAATGTATAAAAAATGAAATAAAATTATATAATAAAATTTAATTAAAATCACAAACACAGTAGTCACAGTCATTTTATGACTTGTAAATATTCCCATACACACACATACACACACACACACACAGATCGTATACGTACAGACAGACAATCATGAAGACACAGTCACACTCATTCATTCATTCATTCAACGTGTTTAATTAAACCGAAAATGTGTTTTGAGAGCAAATGTTGGAAGCAAAGGTAATTAAGTAATAAATGCATTTTTCATGTCAATGTCTAATAACAAACACCCTGTATTGTGTATGTGATGCGAATAACTTGAGTAAATGGGTGAGTAAGTGAGTGCGATGAGTGTACCAAATGTATTGGTACTAACCCCAGTGAACGATAGTGAGCACCTAACGTACATATGTATGTATTATAGGGTCACAAATAAATGTACATATGTGTAGATTCACTTACATATGTATATAAAGTACATTGTATATATGATATGTACAGGTAGGTAGGTATATTGTATATGTACAACGAAATAATGTTGTAATCATTTGCCATTTAAACATTTAAAACAGAGTGAACACTGAGTGCAAGTGGTTGTTGCTAGTCTGCCATACAATCTATTTACCATTATATGGTAACAATAATGATGATCATGATGATTATGATGATGATAATGATGATGATAATAATAATGACGACGACGACAATGTCAAAGTACCTACACTTATTCACCACTGTTGTTAATGGTATAGTGCGAGTAAAAGTATATGCTTGAGTGTCTCTATATATATATATATATATATGAGTCGTTCGTTTAACTGTTTGATTATTTGGAGCATACACGTGTGTGTTATACACGCTTGCATGATTATACTGTAAGCATATATAGAAATTAGTAAACCTATCTACGTACATATTGTACCTTAATGTATATAAACATGCATACAATGGTAGGCAACTCTATATACATGTTTAGAGTATGCACGTATGTATATACACATGTTGACCACCTATTTTATAAAAAACATTTATTTTTATTGCTTCTACTATTCACTGTACCCGATGTAAGGTACAATAAAATAGGTATGCAATAAATACAACCACACACACACACACACCCACATTATTAGTTTATATAGCATAATTGTGTATATTGATGTTATGAGTATGCAGGATATACCATACTCGTATATAAACGTTTATTGCCAATGACTTGTATGCACTTGTATGTACATATTGAAGTGAAGGTGTTGATTTTGTTATATATTATGAGTATAGAATTGGTATAGAATGGTAGTATTCGTGGCATGATGTTAAATAATGATATTGTTGTCGTTGTTAGACAGTTTGTGTTTTTTTGCTAGTATTAAACGTTTATATTTTTCGGAAGTACATAAATGCAATTTGCGGTATGTGCTAAATGTTAGTATTATCATCTCTCTCTATATGTATATTTTTATTTGTAGGAGATTTTGGGTTAAGTTGGCATACTTAGTTGCTCCTTTGGCTTGTTAGATTGATTGCAGTTCAGAAGAACTTTTAAAAAAATTTATCAGCATAATGATGATTCTAGAGAGTCAAATTATACACAAAAACCATCTGATAACTTGATGAAGCAGTTTCACAGAAATCATTTTATTGCATTAAATACTGCAGGTAAATACGACTAGACTTAGGACGCTTTCACATATGCATAAAAAATGAAATAGAATGATGCTTATATATATAAATATATATCACTTATTGGAAATGATCCAAATAATTTTTGTGATTTTTTCTGCAAAAAAAAAAAAAAAAAAAAAACTAACTAAAATCGCCTAAAACGATAAAAATTTCTAATACAGATTATTCACCTCTAAAAATGGTGTGCACATAAAGTAGATGTTTAAGGAAAAAAGAAAAAATTAGAACAAATTGAGAGCCAAATAAATTTAATTTCAATGCAAATGTTGTTGTCCTGGATGAAAGAAATATTTTATGACTTTGTATGGAAGCTATATTAAATAATTGGCGTGGTTCGCTAATTTTAGCAAATTTATATTGTCACTCTACAAATTGATTTTCATTTTTTAATGTTTGACCCTTCTAAACGAAAGATCACCTAAGCTCTAACGGCTCAAAATTGAAAATATTTCATGACTTTATATGCGTCTACATTAAATAGAGGGCCGGCGTGTGAAAGTAGTACTTCGTGTGTTATGGCGTTTTAAATTTAGAAATAATTCCTGGACTTTGTATGTAAGCTGCAATAAACAGTAGTTGTTATTTGCCCATTTCGTCCCTTCTCTTCGCCATCGTTCTGGACGACATCATGAGCCAACTTACACTACTCAGAAGAGGCACCGTATGGAGTTTTAGCAGGCACCTGGAGGATTTGGACTTCGTCGATGACATCTGCCTCCTCTCACATAAACATATCGACATGAAAGCGAAGGTGGACAGCTTAGTCGCGCTGGCACGTACTGTCGGAGGTACTGGAGGTCAACAGCGTAAAGACCAAGGACATAACAGTTAGTCACTAAAACGTAAGCCATACAATGGTCGACGGATGCGTGATGGAAATTGTTAAAAGCTTCTATTACCTCGGCTGCATTTTTACGGCAGACGGCGGAGCAGGTTAAACAAAGCAAGCGCACCGTTCAGGAGACTGTATGCAGTGTGGGAGAGCTCGCGAATCTCCAGGCGCACAAAACTACGAATATCCAGCTCATGCGTGAAGTCAGTATAGTTGTATGGAAGTGAAACATGGCTGATCTCTAACATCATCACACAAATGCTACAAATTTTTGTCAACAAATGCCTCCGCATCATCTGTAGAATATTCTAGCCTAACACCATCGGCAACGACGCGCTGTGGAGACTAACGAATGAAGAACCCGTCCTGTGATAAATCAAAAATAGAAAATGGCGATGGATAGGCTTCTAAGTACAAGGCTTAGGCATACGCATATATTGATACTTTTCAATTAGTTTGCATTGAACATTTGAGTAACTCTTAATAATAAAATTTTGAAAAAATTATTAATTTAATTTCGTATAATATGTGTTTGCATTGGTCATTTTATTTATTTATTTTTTTTTATATTTTAAGTATACAAAATATATATTTCTACATTCGATAATCTATCCATCATATATGCATATTATGACATTTAAATAAAACGTATAAATGTAAAGAAAAATGCAGTTGTTCCTCTTCTATTTAAGATTTATAGCAAACAACACCAAAATAAAAACAATAAATGCACAAGAGAATAAAAAAAATTATCTTTTGAAAATTTGTACATATGCACCTTTGTAACAATTTTTTTTTTTTTTGGTTTTGTTTTTGAATTTTCAAATAGCCAATAAGTAAATTGTAAATTTCATACAAAATGCATGTTATTTCTATATTTACAAACAGTTGTACATATAAGTTTGAACAAGTTGTGAATATGTACTTAGTACATATGTACTATATACGAGTATATACATATGTACATAAGTATGAGTGGCTACTAAAACATTTCAAATTGTGCCAATTCTATTTGTCGATTTTTATTTTTTTCTTGTTTTTTGTTCGCATATATTTGTTTTGTCCATTTTTATATTTATTTTAAAGTGGATACTCAAAGCCAAATACTCGAAATATTTGTGCAGTGTTGGCTGTGCAAAATTTTGAATGGAGTGTCGATGGTTAAATATTTTGGAAATAAGATTTATTTTGCCCAAACAATAGATTATTTCATGAATGAAAGAAATCACATGAAAATCACACCTACCTACCATACAAAAGTTGATTTTTATACCCTGCATAATGCAATATGCATGGTATATTCATTTCGGTCAGATGTTTGTGTCCACTTGAAGGAATCTCCGGAGATATAGACATGGATATATATTCGTGATCAGCGTCGATTAAATTTTCGATTTAACGATGTCCGTCCGTCCGTCCGTCCGTCCGTCTGTCTGTCACCTGGCTGGTTCGCACGATAACTTGAGTAAATATTGAGCTATTTCGATGAAATTTGGCATAAGTAATCTATGATCCAAGAGTACGGAGGGGATTGATATTGGGCATGATCGGTCAATAACCACGCCCACACCATGCATTCAAAGCGACTAACCTCGAAATTTTCAAAATCTTTAACTTGCTCTAACTCACACAATATACCACTTGGAACAACAATATTTTGCACATAGAGTTATATTATACTACTATATAACCTCGCCAAAAGTGGGTGAGCCACGCCTACTTTCTAGCGTAGCTCCCATACAAAGTGTCTGTACTTCTTTTAAATTGAAACTGTTGTAACTTCTACAATCTTCTGTCTAGAATAACCATAATTGACACTTAGATTAACACGGCAGTCAGAAATAATATGGCAGAAAATCAATATGCCACGCCCACTCCTTTTTGGGTCTCCCATACAAAGTTGCGGAAATAAAAAAAAATGTTACCGGTTATAACTTGCAAACTATTCAGCGTAGAATAACGAGATTTAAGGTGTGGATTAGTATTGTACGAGCAACTAGGCTCACAGAAAATGGGCGCACCACGCCCAGTGTTTATCGTAGCCCCCATACAAATTTTAAATTGAAACAGCTGTAACTTCGGCAATCTTCTGTCTAGAATAACCATAATTGACACTTAAATTAATATCGTAGTCGGCAAAAATCTGGTAGAAAATCAGTCTGCCACGCCCACTCCTTCATGGGTCTCCCATACAAAGTCGAGTGAATTAAACTAAAATTTTAAGCTCCATAGCTTACAAACCATTTAGCCTAGGACAACGAGACTTAGGGTATGGATTAGTATTGTACGAGCAACTAGGCTCACAGAAAATGGGCGCACCACGCCCAGTGTTTATCGTAGCCCCCATACAAATTTTAAATTGAAACAGCTGTAACTTAGGCAATCTTATGTCTACAATAACCATAATTGACACTTAAATTAATATGGTAGTCGGAAATAATCTGGCGAAAAATCTGCGTACCACGCCCACTTCTTATTGGGGCTCCCATACAAAGTTGAGGAAATTAAACAAAAATGTTAACCACCATAACTTAGAAACTATTCAACGTAGGACACCAAATTTAAGGTGTGGATTAACATTGAAAAATTAATTGGATTTACTAGAAAGTGGTAAGCCACGCCCACTTTTTATATAGCTCCCATACTAAGCCTCGGAATTATCTTAAAATCCTTTTACTTCGTCAAAGTCAACCATATTTCGGGTGTAAATTAGTAGTATATGCAAAAATTGTTTCTCGAAAAGTGGAAATAAAAGAAAAGTTGGATATTCGTGTAAACTTTTTATATACAAATCTACATATGCAGGGTATAGTTTGGTCGGCCCCAGCCGACTGTAAGGAGATTTTTGAATATATATTTTCATACTTTACGCATCAAAATCTTCAGCTATCGAATTCAAACTTGATATATAAAGTTTATCTATTCACAAGATAAATATATTCGAAAATTGGCATAATCGGATAAAAACGACACCTACCTCCCATACAAAAATTGATTTTTGAATGTATATTTTCATATTTTACTCATCAAAATCTTCAGCTATCAAATTCAAACTTGGTATATAAAGTTAATCTGACTACAAGATAAATATGTTAGAAAATTGGCAAAATCAAATGAAAACTACGCCTACCTCCCATACAAAAGTATGTGTTGAATGTGTGTTTTCGCACTTTGCGCGTACAAATATAAAGTTATCAAGCTGAAAATCAGTACGTGATATTATTTTTAATATCTTCGGAACATATTTAAAAATGAACAGAATCCGATAAAAACTACGCTTAGCTTCCATATAAAATTATGCTGATTTTACACTTTCCAGATGAAAATTTTAAAATTATCTTAGTTGACACTCTCTGATTACATTTTGAATTAGATGAGAACTGATGCTGTAAGCATTACAATCCATAATACAACCCCTTTGAATAATTATAAATAATACAAATTGCTCAATAGTAACCTTATGCTTTGATGAATAAATAAAATCTTCAAAAATGGCAATAAAAAGCAAAAACAAAAAACAAGAATATCTTACGTGACGTTTGTGATCGAAAACAGAACATTTTTTTATTTACGATGACTTTTTTTTTTATACAAAAACTATTAATATTATATGAGCTCAATAATATAAATGAAGGCACAACATCTGTATGCTCTTTGTATGTGTGCGTGTGTGTGTGTGTGTGCCATTGATGTGGCATATGTTCATGTGTCAAGTGCGTTTGATATGTATAGAGTGTGCACCTCAATTACACTTACACATTAAAATATTTCGTATAAAGAAAAATTGTGCAAAATCAATGTAGGAATGAAAAGAAGAAGGAAATTTTTAATTATTCTTAATTTAAAGAGCATTCCAGTTATACTAATTTATTTTTGATGAAAATATTTTTAAAAATATTTACATTTCACTTTCTTACTAACATTTAATGGCATTTTAGACTAGTGTAATTGAGAATGATGGCAGTTTGTAAGTCAAATGTGGCATGGTGCTCTTCGAAAAAAGGAAAAAAAAGCAATCTCGAATAAAATTGAGTAATTTTACAAAATTGAATTTCATAAAAACATATTTTATATTTACAATTTATTAAGTTCATGTTTAATTGCGTGATAAATAAACATTTCACGATGATTTCACGATGATTTCACGATGCTCTGCAATTCCAATGGAGGTACTCCTGTACTGAGATTTATATTTTTGCTCTTCTCCGATATGTACTACATCGATTTGATGATGATGACTTTAACTAACATTAAATATGAGGCAGTAGTTGGTGTTGTATGTATACATATATCTACATACATATGTACAATATATATGATTGAAGTGAGTTTGCTAAAAAGTTATTAATATGACATTTATTGGCATTAATTTTACTGAAGCTGATCTATATAATTGCATTTTGAGCATTTTTGCTTTGCATTTCCATCACTTGGATTCGAAAACGAACTGATATGATAATACTCACACACACACACGCACACTTTTATTTTTTCTATAGCTATAAATTTGAAAAAAAAAAAATTCGCTTTTTCGCTTATATTTTTCCCTTCATGCGTTAGCATACATATTTATATTTGTATGCTTTCTTAACACCATTTAAAGCACATTTTCTTATTTGTATGCTTTCTTAACACCATTTAAAGCATAGCACACTTATTTCGATATATGAAGCGACGAGAGTAAAAAAACATACTTTTTGCTTGTAAAATAAATGAAATATTTTCATTAGCACTACACTTTCTACACTTCCGTTTCCGCCGTTTATACATCAACTTGCCGTATCGAAAAGAAACTGCTGGGCTGCATTTCGAATTTCAACAGAGAAAAAATATCACCATTACCGTCATCGTCATCGTCATCGTCAACGTCGTCCACATTGTCACACAGCTACAATGGCAATTGGCCTATAAGTCTAATTGACAAATGTAACCTCTTCTTGCTGTTGCTTCCTCATATTGTACTTTCTTTGGTTATTTTGGCATTTGTCAACTAAACAACAACAACAACAACAACAACAACTACTACATATATATAAAATTGCAGAAAAAAGAGTGCATAAGTACACTAAATACGCTTCGTTTCGTATACGCTTTATATATGTATGTGTCTAAGCATATTACTTGTTTGAACGAGTGCATCAAGACACACACACACATATACGCCAAAGGGCATAACTGCATACGGCCTATAAGTAAGCCTACAGCATATTGCATATATTTCAAATATATATACATATTTATTATATTGTACGTACATGTTAATGCATGTTAAGTATGTGTTGCAACATTGCCGAATCTGTTACTGCTACTCTGTCGATGCTGTCAATGTATGTATGTAGCGAAATGTGGAGAGTGTCGCGTTTCGCACAATGGTCGTATAGCGATAAAACAGGATTTTTGAAAAGTACTATTTTTAGGAATTTTTATTTATATATACAAAATCTTTAAATTAATTAAAATTTATCATAATCATAAATTCTATGTTATTCAAAGTTCATTCGTAGAGCAACCAAAAAGAGGATTTTTGAAAAGTACACATTTTAGGAATGCTTATTTATATTTATGCGACAAGAATTTGCATATACAAAATCTTTAAATCAATTAGATTTATCATAATCATAAATTCTATGTTTTTCGAAGTTCATTCGTAGAGCAACCAAAAAGAGGATTTTTGAAAAGTACAAATTTCTTCAATTCTTATTTATATATATATGCGACAAGAATTTGCATATACAAAATCCTTAAATTAATTAAAACTTTTCATAGTCATAAATTCTATGTTATTCGAAGTTCAACAAAAGAGTATCTTTGAAAAGTACAAATGTTTTAGGAATTCCTATTTATATTTATGCAATAAGAATTTGCATATACAAAATCTTTAAATTAATTACAATTATCATAATCATAAATTCTATGTTATTCCAAGTTCATTCCTTTGAAATATCAAAATCTAATTAATTCAAATAATAATTAATAAAAAGACATAATTCGAATACTATTTCTTTACATATTCTAGCTTAAAATTTTATACGAAAACCAACCACTGTGTACACTGTGCAACCTTCTTATTGTATTGTAGTGTCGCTTTAGCTTCATATGCATTTCTCATACTAACTCTCCTTATGAGCCTTTGGAATATTTGTATTATATTTGGCTTACTACATTTTTTTCAAATTTTTTTTCTTTTTTTTGTATTTACGTAAATATGCATTTGAGTTGTAAAAATTTTCGGATGGTGCAACATTATTGTCTTTGTTGCTGTTGCTTTTCGGTCATGACAATGGTGGTGGTCCGAGTGACAAACGGATAGTGTGTAGTGAGTGTGAAAAAAGTTGAAAGTTGAAATGAAGTGTTATAATGAATGGTTATTTAAAATTTAACTATTTTTTTTTGTTGTTGTTGCTTTTGGCAACAAGCTATGTACATTTATGGAGTTATAGCGTTAGGTCAAATGAGCGAGGCAATTATTATATATTAGCATTTGCAATCAAATAATCAATATATGCACTCGGCTTTGACTTAATATTAACATTTTCGTGCTATTAGCCATATATATATTTTTTATTAGTAACTTCAAAAGTTATAGATAATTATCGACTAGCCAAAAATTTGTTATTAGCAATTTTACTTAAATCGTTTGGTTTCAAAGTGAATAAAAAACATCATGTCGTGTTTCTAATATAATTTTTTAATTAAATTTGTTAAACGAAAGTAGCCAAATATATCCACTTTCAACATTGAAGTGTACGAGTACTCTCTAAAGGCCATACAAAATTGACAATTTAATATATTTTGCCATTACGTAGAATATTCATGTATAATATGACTATTGTCCATGCCACCAGCACTATCGTTATTTTCAATCACACATAGTAAGTATGTATGTGCCTTTGAAGAAAATTCATTCCAAAATAATGTTCAAGGATACGGAAATATCGTCGAAAAATCTTGTAGTGCGGTGATGCAAAAGAAAATGCTATTCTATGATGGTGGCGTTGGTGCATGCCACTAGTGGGTTTTTTGTACCACTAAGTAGTACATACATATTAAAGAGGAATTTCTATGCGAATATTTTCATTCCATGGCTGGCATAGCAGGCAAGAATGTAATTTTATAAAAAAAAAAAACAAACAAAAGCAACAAAAATCAATTCTCTGATCGCAATTTAATATTGTAGATACATAAGTATCATATATACTTATGTATTGAACTATGCCACCATAAAAGCCAGCAAGCAAACAAGCATGTAATTGAAGTCAATAAATTAAAAGTGTAAGGAATTTATTTTTTTCTGCTTCACATGCATTTTAAATTTAAAATCAATTAAGATTATTATATGCCAATAAAATATTGAAGTGAGTTATATAGTGCGTGAATCATTATAATTGGGGTAAAGGGATGGGATAGTTGGATAATTTTGTGATCAATGGCCAAAATTAAGAAATATCGTTGCAATAAGATGCCCATTAATTTCTACTTAATATTTTTCCGGAATACACTTACCCTCTATATAAGCTCCTCTAAAAAATTTATATTTATATTAAAATCGCTACAACTATAATAGTTAAAGGGTGCACGTAGAGAGGTGTGGTAACTATCTAAGCGTGCCACATTAATTTTCTTTTCTAAATATTTCCTTCCAACATAACTATCCCCCTCTATATCTATCTGTTATAGGGGCTGCAGTATAATATTAACCCCAAAATACTTGAAAATCATCTTTAGAGGGGTAAAATGTATTAATGACGTTCATTAATTTTGTTTTTCTCGTTAACATTCTTCTAAAAGATATTGATGCCCCAGCTACTTGATACTAGCTTCCATAGATAATGAAAGAAAAAATACGTAAAAACAAAGGCAATTTCAATTGAGTGTAAATAAATAATAATTTTATGGTTATTTGAAAATGTAAATCAAATAAATAATAAGAATTCATATATTTGTTATCAAGATAATTTTAACAAATTCATGAAATATTGTAGTCAACTGTAGGCACTCTGTATATGCATACGTAGTATCTGGGATATATACATGAACATTTCGTATAACTAATATCCAATTATTACATATTGAAAAATATTGATATTGAAAAATTATTGATGAATTTTTTGATTTTAAAAATATAGTTCTTATAACTACAACTATATATGGCGTAACGAACGTGTATCGAAGTATGTACATACAAAGTTATGCTGGCCAAAGTGAATTTCCACACTTTTTCTGAGAAAATTTAAGTCTATCAAACTGAAATTAAGTACATCAAGTTAACCTGATCATGGAAAAAATACATAAAAAAATGAACGTAATCGCAAGAAAATCACACCTAGCTCCCATACAAAAATGTGCTGTCAAATGTGTTTTTTCACTCTTTTTCTAAGAAACTTAAGTCTATCAAACTGAAATTAAGTACATCAAGTTAACCTGATCATGGAAAAAATACATAAAAAAATGAACGTAATCGCAAGAAAATCACACCTAGCTCCCATACAAAAATGTGCTGTCAAATGTGTTTTTTCACTCTTTTTCTAAGAAACTTAAGGCTATCGAACTGAAATTAAGTACATCAAATTAATCTGATCATAGAAAAAATACGTTAAAAATTGAACGTAATCGCATAAAAATCACACCTAGCTCCCATACAAAAATGTGCTGTCGAATGGGTTTTTTCACACTTTTTCTGAGAAAATTTAAGGCTATCGAACTGAAATTAAGTACATCAAGTTAGTCTGATTATAGAAAAAATACGTTTAAAAATGAACGTAATCGCGTTAAAATCACACCTAGCTCCCATACAAAAATGTGCTGTCGAATGGGTTTTTTCACACATTTTCTAAGAAAATTTAAGGCTATCGAACTGAAATTAAGTACATCAAATTAATCTGATCATAGAAAAAATACATTAAAAATTGAACGTAATCGCATAAAAATCACACCTAGCTCCCATACAAAAATGTGCTGTCAAATGGGGTTTTTCACACTTTTTGTACGAAAGCTTAAGGTTATCGAACCAAAATTCGGTATTTAGAGTAATTCTGATAATAGAGTAGGTATATTAAAAAAATGGGCGTAATCGGATCAAAACTATTCCTATCTCCCATATAAACTTATGCTTCCGTATGTACAAAACGTACGAAAATATAAAGCTATCAAGCTAAAACTCGTTACATATGAATATATTTAAGAACTAATTGACATATTCGACAATTGGATAAAACAAATAAAAACAACTGCTACCTACCATACAAAATTGTTTAAAAGTGTTCCACAGTACTATGTAGAATGTAACACATAATTATATTAAAAGTTGCTCATATGTAATGTAATTTCAATTTTTATTCGATATAACATATAATGACTATAACTTCATTATTGTACCTGCTACTGCCACACATAAGAATGAGAAAGCGAAAAAAATAATAATAATAAATAAAAAATAATAAGCGAGCCATTACATTCAGTTGTCAAATATTACCATCATTAGTACGTACAAAAATATCAACTACTCGCATATATATCATACAATAATAACAACTAGAGGGGGGGAAAAGAAAATAGACACAAACAATTCCAATAAACAACAACAACAATAACAATAACAACAACATCTATACATGCCTCTAGTATAGCGAATATAATAGATAGATAGCGTATGAAAAGATTTTTGAGGCGCACATGTGCACTATACTCTGAATTGCTAATAATCTGCAAACAGCATGTGGTATGCGGCATATATATATATATATAGCGCACGTAAAGTTTACATTTTAACTGGATATGTCAGTGTGACTACAATGTGCTGACAGACTACAGAATACACCACATGAATATCAACTAATATACAAGTACATCACCATCAAAAGCGGTTGTAGTCGTACATATAGCCACAAAGGAAACGTGAAAGAGACGGTACAGTGTACTCAGAAGTGTACGCGAAGAAAATAGAGAAAGTAAAAAAGAGCATGGCATACGAGAGAGAAATTAAATAATATTTTCTACAGATTTTTTTGTTGTTTTTTTGTTCTATGCATTTGTATTTGTATTTATTATTTTCTTTCTTTTCCATTCACACACACACACACACACATACATATACACGTAATTGCATTGCATTGCCTTACGCTGCATTGCCTGTGAAGTGGAGTTCAAGGATAATAGAAAGTTATGCATCATCGTCATGGCGCCATTTGTAAAGAAACAACAACAACGACAACAATTTATTGTATTTCAAGCACTCAATACACTCAAGCTTTAATATACATATTTAAAGCAACATTGAATAAATACCCAAAATAAGTAGATATAATATTGCAAATTCATTAAACTCTCATGAGAATCATTTTCATAGTAAAAGCGACAATCACAAAAACAAATACATTATAATTTAATTTACAATTAAAATGACTTGAAACTCCAAAGAGGCATATATGTATTAATATGGTATGAATAATGACAATGACGGCGAGGACAAATGATACGCCCTCTATTTTAACAACAACAACAACAACAACAACCACTACAATGGTTGGTATAATAAAACTTATTATAGTTTGACCTTGTCATAGCACAAGAACATTGTGTTGTGTACTATCTACATTCATATAACGGCATATGTATGAATATGATGTATAAAGCAACCTCATTTGTGTTCTCCATATTCTTTACCCGAACGTGACCTTAACACCGAAAGGATATTATACTATTTAGGAAAAATTTGAAAATAGAATAAAAATATTTGCATATGAAATTTGCCATACACAATTTCGCACTACAATACACAACCACCTAGATAGACTATTATTTTCTGAAGGTTGAACATTGAAGTAGTCAGTATTGGAGTAAATTTGAATGCATTTCAAAGTAGATATGTCTAATTATCAGATATCATACTCGTATTTGTATGAATAGTCAAAGCCATGGCAATGACCATTGTTATATAACATTTATCCACTCTGTATGATAAGTATTTGAAAAAAAAAAACAACACTGAGAGTAGTTGAAATTTGATTCTAACTATGAATATGCGCCAGAAAAAAAAAATAATTTTTTTAAATTGTTTTTAATTAAAAAAAAAAAAAATATACAGTGCAAGTAGTCACTATTAAAATGTTTTCACAATCTATAGCCGAGTGCATATTATTTAATGTACGTATAATCACGTCATTTTCTCATACATTGCATATACATTTATGTACATACAACACGTGCATGCGTTTAAAAATATTTTCATAAATTATTCATATTTAAGAGAACATATTGCAGCTATGGCTTTGATGAAATGCATGTATAAGATGTAGTAAGTAAAAAGAAATCCATTATTTTTCCAATAGTTGGCTTTAGTAATCTCTATTTCGCGTTATATAAGTACGATCGAGTTACGCTAGATGGCGTTTGAAAGATAGGATTTCGTACTAAATAAACTTTTTAGGCAGTTTTGTGATTGCTTGACTCAGTATTGTTTGAGCACGCGTCAAAAATGGACACCAGTAAAGAGAAAATACTCCATATTTTAGTTTTTTTTTTTTCGATAAAGGCGAAAACGTAAGCCAGACGGCTGAAAATGTGAATAACACCCAAACACGCGCAACTTTGGATTCGTCAATTCCGTTATTGTAATTTTGATGTCAAAGATGCACCATGCTCTGGAAGGCCAATTGTTGAAAATATCGATAAAATAATGGTAATAGTCGAGTCTGACAATCTGACCGTCATGTAAGCACTGTTTCTATTGCCCAGGAGCTAAATGTTGCCACAAAAAAACCGTGTAGAACCATTTAAATAAGCCTGGATACAAAAAGAAGCTCGAGTTATGGATGGCACACGAGTTAACGCAAAAAACCTCATCTGCAAATCGCTGCTGAAATGCAACAAAATCGATCCATTTCTGAAGCGGATGGTTATTGGTGATGAAAAGAAGGTCACTTACGACAGCGTCAAGCGAAAACGGTCGTGGTCGAATCGCGGTGAGCCGGCGCAAACAGTGGCCCAGCCAGGATTGACGATCAGGAAGGTTTTGCTATGTGTTTGGTGGAATTGGCAGGGAATCATCTACTATGAGCTGCTCCCCTATGGTCAAACTCTTAATTCGAACTTGTACTGTCAACAATTGTACTGTCTGAAGGAAACAATCACCCCGAAGCGGCCAGCTTTGGCCAATAGGAGAGGAATTATGTTCCATCAGGACAATGCCAGGCCACATACACATCGATAGTGACTTGCCAGAAGCTCCGGGAGCTTGGACGGGAGGTTCTTATGCATCCATCTTATGCTTGTGAAAATCGACTGTCCCTGGTTTTTGCCAATAGGAACGAGGGTTTCTCTGAGAGTGACATTATAAAATTACCTTCCAAAAGGCAACAAGTTATCGAACAAAACGATGCATATTTCAACTAAATCGAATCATTCTAACTATGCTAACTAAAATCTTCAATTTAATGCAAAAGTAATGGATTTCCATTTACTAGACTTTATATTTCACTAAAGCAATTAAATTCAAATCGTTGAATATGAATTTGAGTGAAAGATAAAAGAAAAGAAAGAGAGAAAGAGAGAATAAGCGAACGAATTTATTATAAAAAAATTTCACAGAAATTAGTGTGACGTAGGATTTTTAACAATCCATCCAGTAGATTACTTTACTTGTATAAGGCTCATTACTTTTGGAACGTTTCTATCGGAGTTTAAAACCACCCACCATTTGGGTGAACACCATTGGCGCCATCACCATGAACTGAAACTCACATTATCACAATGCAGACGGCCTAATCGTATGCATACGTATAACTTCAGTGAAGTTTATTTGAGCCTTTGTATGAGTACATGTATTTGTGTTTGTGTGAAATGTATACAGGCACCATACAATAATTATCATTAGTATGAATCTTTGAAGGCCATGTTTGGAAAAATTACATAACAACAACAACAACAACTACAACAACAACAGTAATAAAAACAATCGCTCAAATTTGAATACCTTGCAAGCAAAAAAAAAAAAAAACCAATGGAAATTACACGCCACATTTTGCATACAAAAGGAAACAAAAAAGAAAATCTCCTCATAATAAAATAAGTAAAAATGTTAGAATAAAAAGAAAACATGAACACGTGAAAACTATGAAGAAAATATTAAATTAAATATTAGCAAAATTATAAGCATTTACTACTTAGTTACCAGTAGAAGTTGCTACTTATTAGTAATATGTACTTAGTACAAATAAGTACTAATAAGTAAGGTAATATATGTATAATACAGCAAAAGTAGGTAGTTGTAGTAGTAATTAAGGACTTGTTTATTTATTTATTTATTTTTTTTTTTTTTTTGCATGCGTACATATGACGACATTTTTATTTCTACTACTTTTGTTGTTATTGTGTTTTTCTTTGGCATTGACACACATTTGAGTATAATATAAGCATGCTTATACCGACCAAACATACATACATGTGTGTACATATACTGATATGATACACATACTTATACTTATATAAGTATACATAAAATTATTGGTTATATGTATTATATTGATGCCATCAAAATGTATTCTATGACTCTCAAAATGAATTTATTGAATATTTTTTATTTCTTTCGATTTAATATTAAATTTATTTATAAAATCAAAATGTTTTAGTTATAAAATGCATTTTTAATCAATTTTAAGTCGAAGAAATATTAACATAATAAAAGCTTTTTCAATACAGCCAAGAAAAAAGTAATCGGATATGAAATAAATAAATGAGCTATGATAGTTTCCAGTCCAAAACCAATGATATTCAAGATTTTGTTTACAAATAAATGATTTACGATGATTTTTAATCATAGCACAATATAATAAATGAGATTTAAAGTAATGCATATAAGTGTATATACTATGATAATATGGTAATATGAGGGCGATCCCAGAACTAACCGACCTGACATATGAAATAAAGAAATAAAGAAACATTTAACTAAAATTTTTTGTGTTTTCTTTCTTAGGTCGCGTAGTTCTGGGACAGCACTTGTAAGTGTACAGTGGCTCCCAGCTTATTTCGTACAGTGACAGTTTAAAAATTGCTGCAGTCGTAATTCCTAATATAGCAAAAATTTGAACAAAATATAAATGCCATTTTTGAAAGGAAGGTTTGTTTTTTATTTTCCAAAATTTACTTTTTCAAAATTTTAGTGTTTGACACTATAAAAAAATAAAATAAGAAAAAAATAGGAAAATTCATGTCACAGCTTATTTCGTACAGTCTCTTTAAGTTCAAACTAAAAACAAAGTAAGTTGATTTTAATATTTAGTATGACATCCCTTAGCGTTAATGACAGCCTGGAGTCTATTTGGTATTGAATCCACCAATTTTTGAGTGATGTCTGGTGTGATTTTTTTCCATTCCTCCATTAGTACCTTCTTTAGGTCTTGCTTATTAGAAATCTTGTGTGTTCTTATTTTATTGTCCAAAATAGACCAAAGATTTTCAATCACATTCATGTCAGATGACTGTGGTGGTGGAGACATCAAGTGTGGGCAGTTCCAAATAAGCCAAGATTGCAAATCCCAGATTTATGTTTTGGGTCATTATCTTGGTAATACCGAAATTCTTCCCGCAAACCCAGTTTGTCTGCACTTTGAAGTAAATTGTTTTTCAGAATCTCGAGGTACTTCATTTTGTCCATTGTTCCCTCAATAAAAACCAATTCACCTACTCCGGCTGCTGACATACAGGCCCAAACCATCACGCTACCGCCACCATGCTTCACTGTGGGCTTAAGGTTCTCCTTGTTTAGCTCGGTATTAGCTTTACGCCAAACATATGACATTCCGTCCGAGCCAAAAATATTAAACTTAGACTCATCCGCGAAAATAACGTTATTCCAGAACGCAGGAGTATTAATAATATGCTCTTTGGCGTTGTATATTCATTTTCGAAATGAATGGTTTCTTTCGGGCTACTCGACCGTTCAAGTCATGATTGCGCAGCACACGTCGGACAGTTTCAGCACTGGATGATTTTCCTATTTCACGCTGAACCTCTGCAGCCAACTTCGGAGCGGATAACTTTGGATTTTTCTTAATTTTTCGTACAATATAACGCTCGTCTGATGCGTTGAAAATCTTATTAGGTGCTTCTCTGCCCTTGTTCTCCAACCGATTTTCGCGAACGAAGCGTTGAATGATGTATTGGACAGTTGAGGCACTTAAATTTGTCATTTCAGCAATTTTTCGCACACTCTGACCTTTCCTAAAATGGTTAATTACCAGTTTACGCTGTTCCATCGTTGTACGACGACCCATAACGCTAAATGTTTAATTTACAGCACTTTAACTATTTAAAATAAGAATAATAAAAATTGTTATAATAGTTAAAAAGGTCCAAAAACTCATACAATTCAAAAAAACTTTGTAACTGCGCGGCAGAATGAAACTTACTTACATTGAAGTTTGTGTACGAAATAAGATGTGAGCTGAAAATCAGCTGATCAATAGTTTTTCTCTCTTGCATGACAAAAAGAACAATTTTTGGGGTTCCCCGTTTTCTTATTAGGTTTACTAAACACATACACAGACATCTACATTCAAAACTTATCGATAAGTTTTTTAGTTTCGATGTTACAGCCATTTACATAAAAATATATACACTGTACGAAATAAGCTGTGAGCCACTGTATGTACTATGACGTGTTTATATTTTCAAATATAAGAGATAGCCATCCACTCATTGGCATATTTAAACATATACACTAACATTTTAGCTCTTTGTTGTTGAACTAACAGTACATCGCAAACGATCACCCTCATAAATACATTCAGTACACTGATACAAATGAAATTACCTTCACATCAAAATTTGGTAAATATTTATAAAAGTAGAAAAGCATATAGACATAGTAGAACCAATTTTAATTGGTATGGTTTTAAGAGTGTATTCATCCTTCTTTTTTTTTCTTGCACCCTTTTGGCATTTGGCAACAATTTGACAAACATTTGCTAGAATTGAATTAAGTTGGTTTTTATCGTTTTATTATTATTATTTTTTATTTTTTCCTCTGGGCACACATTTTTTATTGTTTGTGTTTGTTCATTCTGTATTTTACTTTTTGTATTCTTCATTACTTTCAAAATATTGCTCAACATTTTTACAACAAACAAGCAAAGTAAAAGATAAAATATAAAGAAAATGCATGGCGATGTGTTTGATAAAGATATTCAAGAGATTATTATATGAAATGTTAGCAATAAGAAAAATAAATTTTAGTCCCTGCAAAAAATTGTGCGACTAATCCCGGATTACTCTCTTTAGACATTATTCGAAGATTAGTCCCCGATTGATCTCTTTAGAGATGCATTGGGTAATCAATCTTTAAATTAATGAATATATTTGGAGATTTTTTACAATTTCAAGTGATTCCCTTTTAAGTGAAAAGCAATGTGTTGCAGATTAGCGTAGGTGATAGATCGACGGTGATAGATCATACGACGATAGCCAAGACACACGATGTTAGATGCTCAGGTTCGCATCCGAGGAGCGTAGCAGAAAATATGGGAATTTTATTTCCACATTTAATTTTGAAATTTATAAATCGGAATTTATAATGCAATTAATGAAAATAAATTGTTCGATCTTGTACTATGTGTACCCAGTTTCAAATCACGGCAAATAAAAAAAAAAAAACATAATTTTTTAATATTTTTTAAAAGAGAATTATAATGCAATGAATGAAAATAAATTATTTTGATGCCAAAAACCGGCAAAGAGTAAAAATGAATAAATTGTGAATGAAAAATATATAAATATTCAAGGAAAAATTTTCGAACCATGCGACTAATCTATTTATAGAAGGCGACTCTAATCCACATTTGTACCCGTTCGGGTATAAAAGGTATACAATTGGTCTCTTCATAGGATATGCTCGTCGAACAAAAGGGAACAGTTCACTCCATATAAAGAGATTAAATGTGCGATTAGTCGCCTATTCCTTTGCGACTGATCCCGAATACATTCCGGACCAGTCGCATTTTTTTTTCAAGGGGTATGGTATAATCAAATAAATACAATAAGGACATCTAAAGAATTGGGTTTAGAAAACAGCATGATATTTTATAGTCAACGACAGCAGCACAGATAGCAAAACTACAAAGAGACTGTGTGGCTCCAGTTAGACGACGCATGTGCTTAAATACATATACATATTTATAAGTAAATGCTCTATACGAATGCGGCAAATGATTTTTCATATTTTCTTGTTTGTTATGACATTGTCTTTTATTTCTTCTTCTATTTTTTTTTTTTTTTTCTTCAAAAACTATTTTTGCTGACTCTATTCAATGAGTCTTGTAATTTGCTATTTTTGGTTGTATTTATTTATGTAGATGTTGATATATGTGTGTTTTGTAAAAATCTATATGCACACATACTTTCATAAACACATAAGAAAATATGCATGCGTATGAATATACACAATCAAATGACGCTGTGTGTGTGTGTGTGTATTTATAGGAAGCTTCAAAAACTCTGTATTCGTGTTGCAATTTCCATTAAATAAAATAGGACATTGACTTGATACTAAATAACGATATAATATATATATATATAGATATAAAGTGGAAAACAGAAGCAATTAAAATTAATGCAAATTATTGCTTTTGTACGAGTATGTATACTCTTCCATAGTACCTTCATATTATTTATTATTTATATTGTATCAAAGCAAAAAAAAAAAAAAAATATTATCATCGTGCATATGAATATAAAATTTGTACATACCTTATATATGAATAGGCTGGTAGATGTCATATAAGTATGTATGTATGTAGTAAATGCCATTTTTAGTTCATTGTATATTTATGCTTATTTTGCTATTATTAAATCGATATTACATACAAAAATACATTGTATTGACGTTTTGTTCCAAATGACAATAATAGCAACGCAATACTAAATATAGGCATATGTGTGAACATTAAGCTGGGTCACTCTTATTAAAAAAAAAAAAAAACATATATAATAAATAATAAAAAATATTTTCATTTACACCTCCTAATTGAAAATTTTATCGTTTGAGCAGCTCATTAACATATAAATTAAATTTTTTAAAGTAAGCAAATTTTTTAAGATATGTTTTTTTTTGCGAAACCCACTCTAATATAAATACATTTTAACCTCCTTTCACATTTGCAAAATACACAATTTTTGTCATTTTCATTAAAAAAAAAAAACTATCAGCAAAAACAAACAAACAAAAATGAAGCTCTAGTTACTATGAATAGATTATAAGCAAATGCTTTTGCTATTAGCAATAGCTTTATACTCATACATATTTATCACCACTCTATAGACAAATGACAATCAGGACAATTTGCTTTCTTTCCTATTATCAATATGTAGTTGTCAAAGTAGCAGGTATTTTGAAAATTCTTAGTATTTATGATTTACAAAGTTGATTGCCTTTATTATGCAATTGAATTTCGCAATGAAAGTATCGAAAGTAGATTATGGATTATTATGAACCTCCATAAAAGTTGAAAAAAAAAAAAAATGGTTGCATGAATTATCAACACCAAATGTTGTAGTGAATTAATCATCTAAATAAATTTAATGTTCACAGTTTCATATTGCAAAAATTGTGAATATAAAATTGCTCTGCTTTTGCAATAAATATCGATGTCTATGATTTACTACCAAATGAATATCGTATGAGATTGAAATATACAATAAGATATATTAGCACTTAGGTGTCAATATTTAATATCAATAATTGCTTGATTGTAAATAATAACAATAATGCATGGGTACTACTAGTAATTCTATGAAAATACGCTCCAGTTAAGGTTAATTGCAGATGCATACCTGGTAGATAAATAGCAAATTCTACTAGTACCAAAAAATAAGCATTTGAATATGATAATCGTATTGCGAAATCGGGCCATTCTATATACAAATGCTATAGTTTTGAATATTTTCACAAAAAAACCAAAAAAAGAAAAAATTGCATAATTTGTAAGCTTCTTCATTTACTCATTTATTTGCAGAGGTCATCGACAAATTTCTATAGAAATTATTGTACAATTATCTATTATTATATATACCTGCATACTGAATAATATCCATATAATTTGCAATGTGAGTACAATTAGTAATCATATGCTATTGATGCATACATAAAGATAAGCGATAAAACAATTCACAATTCACTGAACAGTGTATAATCAATTCAATATAAATGTACAAATGTACAAATGTACATTTATATATGTATATAGGTATATAGATATATAGTTATATATTTGATGGATGTCCTTGCATAGTTTGCATGTTGATATTGACAAGCAAAATAAAGCAAAAAAAAAAAACAAACTTAATGAATAAAGGCAACAATACAACACAACCATAAATCTCACCTTGAGGCCATTTAAAACTATATTCCTTCAGCCATTAAATACAATATGAAATCTATAATAATTATTTTTTGTTTTTTTTTATTAATATACATTGCATTTATTTTACATTTCAATACAAACAATAATATAATAGTTTTGCAAAGAAAATAGTGTAGTAAATAAATAATTTTATGAAATCATTGCAACTGAAATGATATTTGAAAAATAAAAAAGAGATATAGAGTTCGATAGTGATAGAGATAAAGCAGATTAAGCGAGTGAAACAATAAACAAATGAGATTAAGCACATAGTACAGAATGCTTGGAAAGCATTCAAAAGTAGCGGCTTTGAAAAAATAAACTTATGCGTAGCATTAAATTGATAGTGCGACAATACTATTTTATGATCATATTTCCTAGATAGTGAACATTTATTTTCATACTAGGTACTTTGGGCTTGCATTTGCCTACATGTCAACATTATACAATTTACATTTTAAATGGCTTTATTTCAAAGAAAAAAATTCCCTTTTTATATTACAAAAAAGACTAGTCAAATCAGCACTTAATTAACAGTGGAAATTTAACAAATGATTCAATTCAATAATATAATATATAATCGGTGGTATTTAGAAGTTTAACTAATGGTTAACCATTGTTATTCTTGAGTTCAATCAATAGTTAGTTATTCAAAAGTTGCAATTAATTCAAGATTAATTAAATAAACAAAGGCATTCAGGAGTTTAACCAATTGCTAAACGATGGTATTTCGGAGTCTAATTAATGGTTAACCAATGGTACTCTTGAGTTGAATCAATGGCTAACCAATGATATTCAAAAGTTTCAATTAATTCAAGATTACATTATTCAAGATTAAAACCAATGGTTAAACAAAAGCATTCAGGAGTTTAACCTCTAGCTATTTAGAGTTTAACCAATGTTTAACCTATGGTATTTAACATTTTCATTTCAATTCAATTATATTAAAATCAGTGATTAACCAAAACCCTTCGGGAATTGAACTAATGGTCAACCAATGATAATCGAAAGTTTAACTAATGGTCAACCATTGTTACTCTTGCGTTCAATCAATAGTTAACCAATGATATTCAAAAGTTGCAATTAATTCAAGATTAATTAGATAAACAAAAACATTCAGGAGTTTAACCAATTGCTAACCGATGGTATTTAGGAGTTTAACTAATGGTTAACCAATGGTAGCCTTGAGTTCAGTCAATGGTTAACCAATGATATTTAAAAGTTTAAATTAATTCAAGATTATATTATTCCAGATTAAAAACAATGGTTAAACAAAAGCATTCAGGAGTTTAACCTCTAGCTATTTAGAGTTTAACCAATGTTTAACCTATGGTATTTAACATTTTCATTTCAATTAATTCAAGACTATATTAAAATCAGTGATTAACCAAAATCCTTCGGGAATTGAACTAATGGTCAACCAATGATAATCGAAAGTTTAACTAATGGTTAACCATTGTTACTCTTGAGTTCAATCAATAGTTAACCAATGATATTTAAAAGTTGCAATTAATTCAAGATTAATTAGATAAACAAAAACATTCAGGAGTTTAACCAATTGCTAACCGATGGTATTTAGGAGTTTAACTAATGGTTAACCAATGGTAGCCTTGAGTTCAGTCAATGGTTAACCAATGATATTTAAAAGTTTAAATTAATTCAAGATTATATTATTCAAGATTGAAACCAATGGTCAAATAAAAGCATTCAGGAGTTTAACCTCTAGCTATTTAGAGTTTAACCAACGTTTAACCAATGATATTTAACATTTTCAATTAATTCAAGACTATATTAAAATCAGTGATTAACCAAAACCCTTCGGGAATTGAACTAATGGTCAACCAATGATAATCGAAAGTTTAACTAATGGTCAACCATTGTTACTCTTGCGTTCAATCAATAGTTAACCAATGATATTTAAAAGTTGCAATTAATTCAAGATAAATTACATAAACAAAAACATTCAGGAGTTTAACCAATTGCTAACCTATGGTATTTAGAAGTTTTACTAATGGTTAACCAATGGTAGCCTTGAGTTCAACAAATGGTTAACTAATGATAATCAAAAAGTTCAATTAATTCAAGATTATATTATTAAAGATTAAAAACAATGGTTAAACAAAAGCCAATGGTATTGAAGAGTTTAACTAATGTTTAACCAAAGGTATTTAAGAGTTTCAATTGTTTCAAAATTATATTAAAATCAATGATTAACCAAAATCATTCAGGAATTTAACTAATAGTCAACCAATGATAATCGGAAGTTTAACTAATGGTTGCAAACAAAATATTGTTTTGAAGCACACTTGTAATTAGGTAAGCCATGATTTTGTACTTTAACCCTTCAAGTGCTTCAAGTACAGCCATATCTCAGTATACGGCCTGGATATTTAAAAGTTGGTCGCAAAATGAATCAAAAATATTCGCCAATATCAATGTAACACTACATATGTATATACTAACAATGCGTTGGACGCAAAGCGTGAAAGCTTAAAAGCATAGTGATAGTGATTGCCGCGCACCAAAGTGATCATTCGAATCAAAAGTGTATGAGATAGTGAGTGAATGTCAGAGTGAAAGAAGTGAAAAAGATATAGTGTATGTGTAGGATAGATAGAATAAAAGGGGGTACTTCTCAAATATATACTCGTACTGCAGCTGCTGCTGTTGCTTTTGATCCTTTTTCTTTGAGCTCGATGGTGTATGACGACGTGGCCGATTCATCATGGGATCATCTAATTGACGCTGGCCCTGTGCACGCATTTGTGGTGGCGGTCCGGGTGGTTTCTTTTTCTCTTTTTTCTTCTTTTCGAAAATCATCGCTGTGTTGGCAGTCGTTGCGACAGTCACTTGACGTTCACGATCCCTTTGATGTTGTTTCTTCTTGGCCAACGCTGCGGCCGTTTGAAATTGCACCAAATGTGAGCTACGCCGACGTACTGCGATGCCACCATATGGACTGATCATATGCGTATCCAAGACACTGCCGCCAGCGCCGCCATTGCCGACACCGAAAAAACGTCGCAGGCGACGTCGCGTTATGAAACCCAAACCCGAGCTGAGTGTTGAACTGCCACCAGCCTCACTGCCGGCAACCATTTGACTAAAATTCGAATCCAGATCGCATGAGCCATTGCCATTCAGGGTGAGTGCACCAATTGTGCCGGCAGTCGAATCGGCACCACCGCCAAATAGATATGTATTAAGAGTGCTCAACGTAGTTGAGGTGTGTTGACGTGGCAATTCAAAGCCAGCGGTTGTGCTAGTAGTGGTGGTGGTGATGGTGTTGGCGTTGCCACCGCCGCCGCCATTATTGTTTAGTTGATTTTCACGCTCTGTAACACCACCAGCACAACTGATCGGTGGTACCGGCACTGCGATCGCTGTAGAAGCTGTGGCTGATCCCGTATTTGAGGCACTCGTTGCTGTTGTATTCAAACTGGCCAGAGTATCATATGAATAGGGATTCACATAAAGATGATTATTATTGGTAGTGTTGGTGGTGATTGTTGTGCGATTGCTATTATCATTGCTCATCTCAGCACCGGGATTTGTTGTACTGGCTATGTGATTATTATTACTACTATGGCTTTGCTGATTATGATTGGCTGTAGTGGTGTTATTATTGTTTCGCAGATTCATATGCAAATTGACTTGATTTATATAATTTGCTACATTTGGATTCACATTCATCATGCCGCTACGGGTGGACGGCATTGCATTGTTATTGTTGTTAATGCTATTACTATTATTATTATTATTATTATTATTATTGTTATTATTATTATTGTTTTGGTGATCTTGTTGTCTGCTGGCTGGTGGTTTAGGTGGTGGTAAACGTACAACAATAGTATCAGTAGATGACACTGTTAATTCTGTTGATGCAATGGGAGCTCGCGACAACATTATAGGTGGTGTTGATGATCGTGTTGGTGGTGGTGGTGGTAAAATTGGTGCTATTGGTAGTGGACGTAGTTGTGGTGGTGGTGGTGCTGCTGGTGGTGCTGCTGGTGGTGTTGGTCGTGCACGTTCTTGTTGTTGTTGTTGATTATTATTATGTTGTTGCTCTCGCTGTCCTCTTTGATTTAAATTTGCTTGTGGCTGTGGTTGGCGTTGATCATTATGATTGCCATTATTATTGCGATTTGTTGTGCTACCACATGGGCCACAACAATCGCATCCACCGGCACCATGTGAACCCATTTTTAATATATTCTTTAATTTTTTTTTTTAATTTTTATTATAATTTCTTACTCAGCTTTGTGATTTTGTTTTTATTAACTGTGCAAAGTTATGGTATTGATTGTTAATTGTTGATTTTTTTATTTATTTATTTTTTTTTTTTTGCCTTTAAGCACGCAAATTGTAAAATTCACATTGAAATCATTTCTTTATTTTCATTATTATATTATAATTTAATTTTTTTTAGAAAAAAATTTATCCAAAATTGCAATCACATGACAATTCATTAATAAAAAAAAATTATTCGTTGACTGTATTATTTGTTGTATTGTAGTTTACGTAAACGATATGCTCATTTCAATGTTGATGAGACGATTTATGCAAACTTTTGTGAATGTAAATTACATTTAGTGACTGATTTATATTTTCTAGTGATAATTAATTTGAGTAACTTCGTCTATGAAATAAATCACTCGTACTTGTTTAGAGCTAATAGTGACTTGATGGTTGTAGTGACTTTTTGTGTTCATTTACTTTATGTTGTTGTTTTGCATTTTTCTTGTGAAACCATAATAGATATTACAAGCTGATTTGTTGTATTTTTAGATTGCATTTAGAGTGGAGCTTTTAGAATTTTTTTAGTATAAATTGATAAAATTTGAAATAAATATTTCTATAATTATTATTTTTTTTTTTCGTTTTCATATATATAAATGTTAAATCTATGGTGCGCACGTGTATAATTAATAAATATTATTTTGTATTTTTTTTTTTGTTTTTTTTTTCTTGTTGTTTTTATTTTTATTTATTATTAATATTTTTTTTTTTTTAGTATATATATAATTTATTTATTTTAACTTGTGTATTTGTGTGCCTGTGTGTGTAAATTGTGCGAGTGTATTGATATAGTTTGTATAGTTTTTGGTATCTGATTTGCACTTCCTCTTGATTTAGTTTTGTATATTTTTGTTTTTAATATGGTTTCGGATAATATTGTTGTTGTTGTTGTAATTATATTTTTAAATGGCAACTGGTTTGCTATGATTATTTACTCGTACTCGTAATATATGAAAAAAATCATATTTCATTATCTATTAGTTCAACGCAAAATTCGCTAAGCTTTTAATTATTGAATTAAGCTTTTATTGTAATTATATAAGCGCACTTATTTAATCAAAAATATTCAATTATAATTTTTGCATATTTTATGAATTTTTGAATGATTGTTTTTAGCGGAAAAAAATGTTTTTTTCTTCATTTTTAATTTAATAAATTTCGATTAGGTTTTTTGATTGAGGCAGCAACAATATAAAATTTTTATTAGCTTAATATTTTTATTACTTGATTTGAAGCTTTATTTGTAAATATTTGTATTTTTAATGAGCACCACCATCTTTTGTCCAATTGTTTATCATTACTTTCGATGTTAATTTTTTTTTTTAATTCGAAGTAACAAAATTATGTTGATTTTTGTAATTAAGTCTCTCTGTTTAATAAATTCCAAGTGCATTTATTGATGAAAAATGCAATATTTATTAAGCTTTTTATTTCATTTCACGTAACTAAAATGTTGTTATTACAAAGGAGAAGTATTTTTGTAGTCTCCAATTGTATTGGATTCAAAGAACTGAGCGGTTTTTTTGTATGAAATTTAGATTTGAATTTATTTGCTTTGCTGGAAACTGAATTGCTAAATTTGCAATGTAATTTTTGTTGCTGTTGTTGTTGTATTTGCTATTGTTTGAAGCAAGTGTATTTTTTTTGTATTTTTAATATGAAAATTTCACAATCAATATTTTCAATCTTCAAAAATGCCGTTTCCTTGCAAATATCAAGTAGTTTTTCATTGTTTCCCATATAATTTTCAAATTTTATTACATTTGATTTTTTTTTTTTTGCTATTGTGAAGCACATTTGTTTATATGTAATTCAAAAACTTTTTTTTTGCAATTCGCTCTTTTTCTTTCATCACAAAAATTGCAATTTTTATTGAATTTATTTTGATTATTTTCTATGATTTAATTGATTACATATAACATTTTTAAATAAGCCACTTAATATCACAGCATACTATTTTGTAAAATTTCAATCATATCAAAGTTTGCGCACAAATGATATTTTCAAAAACAAAACAAAAATGCAAATGTACCATAGAAACTGTCAAATGCAAAACTGTCAAAAAATAATTGCGCGCGTTAAAGCCACTACTAAGCAATTGTATCTAAGCACTAAGCAAACGTTGGTGTGTATGTTATTTAACAAACATTTATTTAATATTGGCGAGCTGTTTTCTTTCTTTTTTATATATTTTTTTTTTGAAATTTTTAAATATTTTGCTAAGAATTTATTTATTTTTGTGGTTTCGAAAATGTCCGTGAAATTGCCTTCAAACAACTTGCACTATTTATTTTATACACAAAGAAAATTATAAATAATATTTTTTCACTGCATAATTTTAGGCGTTGTCACATGTTACTTTTTTATTCTTCTTTTCAGGAAATTTTCTTTTTTTTTTTGTTAAATTGGCTCCTCACATGCTATATTACAGCTTTACAATTCATCTGAGCATTGACCGTTTTGTTTTATTTTTCGTATTCTTTCTTTGCTGCCATTTTGGCGTCATAGTTTCATTAAACTCCACTAAATTATTTCCAATGTTATACTTTAAAAATAAAAGTAGGAGAAATTTTTGCCAAATTTTTCATTCAAACACAAATTGAGTGTACAACCAACAACAACTTTGAGTAGCATTGGCAGCATGGTAACATTGTGTCTGCAGCATTTTCAGCATCCTTATTGCATCACTACTATACATATCTGTGAACATATGTCAGAGTGAGTGTGCGTGTGTGTGTGTTCGTGACTTCGTAGATTTATCTCAGTGAAGTAGAAAATAGAGTTTGCATTTGTTTCGATTTTTATTGCATACTTTTCGGAGCTATGAACAACTTTCTTTATTAATTGTTTCATAAATTACATATTTTTCGGCGTCATATACGTTTTGTAATTATGTAGTTGCTGTTTTATGAAAGTTTTCTTTTCAGAAATTATCACATTTCATTTTTATTTATTGCATTTTCAATATTTTTCTCTCACACACAAGACAAGATAACACAAGGAGCCACAAGCACCACAACCACCACCACTATTTCGATAACTTCATAAATCATTCGTTCGTTGAGTTTTAAAAATTTTACAAGTTATCACAAATTGCCACTCTTATTTCTATTGCTATCACAGCTGCTGCCATTGCCTCTTGTTCGATATACACTATAAACGAGCACTTCTCTTCAGCTTCACACTTTGCATCAGTACCATACCAACCGCTGCATTCTGCAGTACAATCGTTGGTTCATTATGTTACGCCACGGTATAGCTGCCAGATGCATGCCATACACAACAGCAATCGAGCAGTAGTAGTACACGTTCAATTCACTTCGTTTGGCGAACAACAAATAAAACTGGTAACTGAACTTAATTCAGGAATAACCAAACAATCAAGCAGCAAGGCAGGCAGTTAGGCAGTCAGTCAACCAACCAACCAACGAACCAAGCAGCTAACCAACCAACCTTAACGAACGAACCAACAAACGACCGAACGAACGAACGAACGAATGTACATACTACTCGTACATACAGACAATTTCAATGGAACGAGTTGTTTTGTACTCGTATGTAGTAACAATCAAAAAACCAGTCGAAGAAGAGCCAGAAACAGCAGTAGTAGTAACAGCAAAATGAACAAAGAAGAAAAACACATCAAAACATGAAGAAGAAGAAAATAAAGCAAAATACATATACACACACACACACACATACACAAAACTACATACTATTTTCATATATCGTATACTCGTTCATTTCGGTATTTATTCGTTCGTTATACAGTCATGGTCGTCGGCGCCATCATCGCACAGTGATTTGTTTCGAATGAAATATGAAGGAAATTTGCTGTCAAGCATATCGAAGAATTTTTATAATTTTGAAAATCCTATTTGAGCTCAGTGATGTACTAGCTGAGGTCCTTAATATAAAATATTGTTATGATTAAATGATTAAACTACAAAAAATCATTCTGGGAAAGGTAGAACATATGACCGACCACAATGATTTTTTGTGTCGCCAACATTTTTCTCAAACATACAATAGTTATCCTCTATCTGTGGCCTTTAAAGGGGTTCCCAATACAAAATTGAAATTTTTCATTTGACATAGTCATTTCATTTCATTTTTCATTAACTCTTTTTCGAAGCACATTTAACCAATATCTATATATATCAAACATTATCAAACCAGAAATTAATATTGAATTTTTTGCAATAATATCGAAATTTTTTTGCAATAATGACGAAATGTTTTGCAATAGTGAGGCAAACTTGTGCAATAATGTCGAAATTTATTTGCAATAATGTCGAAATTTTGTCAAATAATGTCGAAATTTGTTTGCAATAATTACGAAATTTTTTGCAATAGTGAGGAAATTTGTGCAATAGTGAAGAAGAAATTTGTTTGCAATAATGTCGAAATTGTTTGCAATAATGATGAAATTTTTTGCAATAGTGAAATAATGTCGAAATTTGTTTGCAATAATTACGAAATTTTTTGCAATAGTGAGGAAATTTGTGCAATAGTGAAGAAGAAATTTGTTTGCAATAATGTCGAAATTGTTTGCAATAATGATGAAATTTTTTGCAATAGTGAGGCATTTTTGCAATTATGCCGAAATTGTTTGCAATAATGTCGAAATTTTGTCAAATAATGTCGAAATTTGTTTGCAATAATTACGAAATTTGTTTGCAATAGTAAAGAAATTTGTGCAATAATGTCGAAATTTTTTGCACTTATGCCGAAATTTTGTCAAATAATGTCGAAATTTGTTTGCAATAATGACGAAATTTGTTTGCAATAGTAAAGAAATTGGTGCAATAATGTCGAAATGTTTGCAATTATATCGAAGTTTGTTCGCAATAATGTCGAAATTTGTGCAATAATGTCGAAATTTTTTGCAATAATTTCGAAAGTTTTTGCAATTAGATTTTTTTCTGTTTTTTCGAAATATTTTGAATGTGAAAAAATATTTTTCTACGTTATTGCATTATTGTTGAAATTGAAATTTATGCAAAATTTAGCAAAATTAGCAAGTTGAAGTGAAAGTTAAAAATTTTGCACTTCATGGAGCTCACTTGCAAAATTTACGCTCTTCGTCTAAATTTGATTCCCATCATTTTCATGAATAATAATGTCTCAAAAGCATTATATGTATCAATACGCATTATTAAATTTTTGATCACAACATTTATCACATCGAATCACTGTGCATCAATGTAATTTTCATCGTTTAGTAGCGAATAGTGTATGCTTATCCATGAGTACATGTATTTCAGCAAGTTTTCACGTAGATTAGTGACATAGCACATAAATAGGTTTTCAGTATTTCAGCAATTCGCACTGATTCCTTTTCTTCGAACACTATATACTTTAGATACAATGCATACATACATATGTATAATAGTAGCTCTTTGATTCTTCATCATACTTGCCACAATACTGTTGTTTGACATTCGATTCCTCAAAACTGTCTCTCTCGTTCTCTGTCTCTCTCCCAAGTGCTATATAAAATTGTTCATTCCTCATTTATCGTATTTGTTACGAATATCCCCACTTGTGCTATGAAAGTTTCGTAATCAACTTTAGCCCAGGCTAACAGAGTTTTAGCTACTCACGTGTACATATGTACGAGGTAGCGAACGAGCAAGCAGGCAAACAAACAGCAGTCTCAGGCAATCAGGATGTTAAATTTAGGCAGAAAGGTTGCATGTTGCATATAAGTTTTCTCCACACAGACACACACATAACGTGTTCACAACGTGCATGCGAATTTTCAGTTAGTCAAGTGCACGACGCCAACTACCAACAACACCGAACCAATTACCAACAATATGAACATTACCAAATTAAATGGTCGAATGAATGTAAATATATTTCATTGTATGTGTGTCCTTCGTGATTTAGTTACTTGTTCATTTGTTGTTGCTGGTGTTGTGGTAGTAGTATTAGTCTTTTTTTTTTTCTTTTTGTTCTTGTACATATTTTGTACGGTGCACATTCCTTTGACACATTTTTCGTGCTTTCTTTGCCTGCCACTATATCTATATCCTGTGCACTGTTATTGTCTCATGTTCCTGCGTATGCGTTTGTGTGATAGTATGTTAATGGAATTTGGTTCTTCTTCTTATTATTTTTTGAATTTTGATGAGAATTTCTTAACATTTTTGCTCTTCGTTAGAATATTCAACCAAATATCTAGATCCAATATATGTAAGTAGATCGAAGATGAAAATTTGCGAATATTTTTTTACATTGTTTGTACTTAAAGCATAATAAATACTCTCTTTAAATTAAGGCAAGTGTATGTAATTCTATTAGAGTTGCTAAAAAAACTGTATAGAATTGTCAGAATTGTGCTTTCTTTTCATATTCTGAATATTTTTATGAAAATTTATTGCAAAAAATTGTATATTCCGTAATGAAAAAATTTTCTAATATTGGAATATTTGCGTATTTACACTTTTTTGTGAAAATCTCTGAAATAAATTCTGTAAATCCCATACATTTTTTTGTACATATCTAATATACATATTCGAGAGTGAAGAAACATAAATATGGCTAAACGAGCAGACACTATGACGCTATCTATGACTAAGTGTATGTAACCTCAACTCTTATTCACAACATCATCATTCTCATCATCATCATCATCAACATCATCATCATCATCAGCATGATAATAATATTTAAACATCAACAATATGAGTATCATTTTCAGCATTAGACATCGGACAAGAAAGAAAATATGCCCGTCAGGAAAAATTGCCTGATAGTTTATGAATTTCAAACATCATTGAACCAGGAATTAATATCGAACTTTTTTGCAATAATGTCGAAATTTGTTTGCAATAATGCCAAAATTTTTTGCAATAGTGAGAAAATTTGTGCAATAATGTACACATATTTTGCAATAATGTCGAAATTTGTTTGAAATAATGCCGAATTTTTTGCAATAGTGTCGAAATTTTTGCAATAATATTGATATTTCTTTGCAATAATCTCGAAATTCTTTGCAATGATATTTTTTCTATGGAAAAATATTGTTTAAGTGTAAGAATAAATTTTCGGCATTATTGCATTATTGTTGAAATGAAAATTTCTGCAAAATTTAGCAAAATTAGCAATAGTAAGGAAATGTGTGCAATAATGCAGACACATTTTGCAATAATGTCGAAATTTGTTTGCAATAATGCCGAAAATTGACTGCAATAATGGCGAAATTTAATAATGCCGAAATGTATGTGCAATAATGTCGAAATTGTTTTCAATATTGCCGAAATTTGTGCAATAATGACGAAATTTCTTTGCAATGATGTCGAAATTTTTTGAATATTTTTTCTATGGAAAAATATTGTTTAAGTGTAAAAGTAAATTTCTGCAAAATTTTGCAAAATTAGCAATAGTGAGGAAATATGTGCAATAATGCAGTCATATTTTGCAATAATATCGAAATTTGTTTGCAATAATGCCGAAATTTGTCTTCAATAATGTCGAAAATTAATAATGCCGAAATGTATGTGCAATAATGTCGAAATTGTTTGCAATGATTTCGAAATTTTTTGCAATCATTTCTCAAATGTTTGCAATAATATTTTTTCTATAGAAGAATATGGTTAAGTGATGCTGAAATTAAAATTTCTGAAAAATTCAGCAAAATTACCAAAATTTAATTGAAATGCTGAAAAATTTTGAGCGATAAGGTCGAAAAAGTGCCAAACAAATTTTTGGCAGTATTGTGAAATTTTTCCGACATTAACTCATATAACCTTAATTACAGAGGGCGGCCTACGTTATTTTGTCTCATCTTTCAATTAATACTCACTTCTAGATCCATTCGAGTATACCGAATGCATTCAGATCTATTTGCATTAGTATAATAGACATTATAATCAAAAATACTCTATGTTAATATTAGTTAACAAGAAGACAGCCTATCCTTCTACATTGTAGCGCCTTCAGTAAAATATAATCGATTCATTTATTTTCCACATTCTTTAAACATTGTTCATATGCAATTTGCCTTAAGCTATAATTGCTGGTGTTGAACATACATACATATATTAAAGCATGATAAAAATGCACAATACATTGCTATTGCTACTGTGATGCTTTGAGTGCAACAAAAAAAATGTTTGAACAATGTGTATTTAAGTTGTCACACAAACTACATGAATGTTATGAAAACTCTTGAAACCAGAGTCTGGTCTGTGTGGACAAATTATAAGAAAAAATATAAAGTAAAGCATGTGGATACAATGAGAGCCCTTGTGGTGACCGCATGTATATGAAAAATTATAGATAACTATTAATTTTATAGAGTAATTTTTCATTTAAACATTTATTTCAAGAATAAATAAAACTATACGATGACAATGTTATGTGAATAAATGAACTTTTGAACCTTTATTTATAGTTTAACTATTGAATTATGAATATACGAAATTTACAAAAATAACAAAAGGACAACAACATATCCTAAGTGAGTAATACAAAAAATTGTCCATTATGATTCAATTCTTCAATTCTAAGTACTAGGAGAATATCAATACCTAATTTACATTCCAATTGGATAACCAAAACCAAAAGAATCTTCAAAAATTCAAGACAAATTTCTCCGAGATTGCGCAAAAGAAAGAACTATCATCATAATTTTTTACTGTTGCTATCACAGCAACCTTTACAAGACCTATTCATAGAAACCTTGTACTGGTACAGAAATTTCCAATACAATAACAAGAAGTAGGCATAAAGAATTAAAAGCTGTTAAACAAGTTACTGATTAAATTTCATATGAAAGCAGACATGCAAATACCAATAAAAATAACGAATTCAAATACCAGAAAAAAAAAAAACAAAACACCAACTGTCTACGCCAGACTATTATGACACGCGCATTGTCTGTTGTCACCTTTATTGAAGACGAAGGCAACTCTGACTTGATCAGTCAGCAGTCGGTTCGTCTGTTCTTGTTCTTCTTTTTTTTCTTTTTATATATTTGTTCTCGACACGAAGTGCGCGCATTTTTTATTATTATACATATTTTGTTATACATATAGTTCTAGTGTTGTTTTGTACTTTGCAATAATTAATTGTGTTAATAATAACACATTATATTCATTTCTAATCGTTTTCCTGTAATAAACAATACACATAAATATATGCAAGTACATATATCTCGAGTGTTTTTTCTTTGTACAAAGTGATGTACATCAAAAACAATTGTTTGTGATACACGTACATTTCTCTTTCGTTTCAATACGGAATTTCTTCCGATAACGAAAATGAAGAAATTCATCAAAACTTGATTAAACATACATTTTAAATAATTGTATTGGCCACCAACGAAAGGCTTTACAATTTGGAAGTTGATGGAAAGTGTGCTAATGCGAATAAAACAGCAACAGCAAGTAGCAGCAGCACCACCATCACATCAACAGTAGCAACAACAACAACACCAATTGACCAAAAGAACAAATGGAACAAAATCAACAGTAACAGCGACAACATAGTCAAGATTCGCCATCAATTATATACAGCCATAGTTTGCAAGTGGCAAACAAGATGACGACGAAAAATGACGCTAACAGCAAATATCAACAGAGAAAACACCGTCAACAACAACAAAATCCCGACACAATCTCATACGACAAGTAGATTTTTATATTTATTTATTATAATTTATTATTTCTTTAATTTAAAATCAGTTACATTTAAACAATTTTCATTTTTCAGAAAGCAAGAAGCAGTCGGTAATTGTGTTAGCAGGAACATCAACTCAACCAAGGTATGAGCCCACCGGCATCTCTCTCACACGTTCACCAACTATGGTAAAATATAAATTTCATATTCCTAACAATCAAGAACTATAACAAATAGACAAAAGGTGCAATTGTCAGAGAGCAAGAGGAAGACGAACCACAAAAATAAACAAAAGTCAAACATCCAAAAAAAGCAAAGAAACAAGATGACTACAAATGAAATACGATTTCATCATGTCACACTGCATCATGTCACGTCAACATGTATACGAGTACATACGTAGCTACCCATCAACATTAACACTGCATCGCATCAACACCCCAGCACTATGTACAGCACCAGCACTAGCAAATAATAAATGATGATGGCAGCAGCAGCAGCTGGTGTATATAAGTAAAATGTTGATCTTCCACACAACCAAATAGTCAAATAAATGGTAATGCAAAAAAAAAAAAATTAATTTAGTTGGAGAAAATTGGGGGGCACAAAATATAATGCAGAAAGGTCATGAAGAATACAAAGGAAAATAGTTGCATGCTTTTTTTTCCACATACTCGCCTTTAACATATTTAGATGATAACACTGCATAGGATTGAAATGCTAAAAATAGTATAAAATTTAATTTTTTTTTTTTTCTTGCTGCATATTGTTGCCTTTTGCCTTCAACAAAAACATTGTAATAATTCTATTTAATAGCAGTAGTAGTAGTAGTAGTAGTACAAGTAGAATTCTGGCGGGTATATATATAAAATAATTTAATGCATTTCATATGCTTCATTATCTTCATTGCATGCAGCGATTCAGAATAGTTATATTTATTTATTATTATTATTATTATTATTATACTTAACATGTGGTCATGGCCATGGTGAAGGTTCCGAATGCATGCAGAGACAATGCATATTCAGAAGAACAATAAACAAATTGGCGTCATCACAATCATCATCATCATCATCATCATCATCATCATCATCATCACAATGAGTAACATTTGTAATAAAGTGTAATGTAATAGTTGCTATTATTAATAAAACGAGTAGTAAAAAGAAATCCATTATTATTCCAATAGATGTATTTAGTAATCTGTATCTCGCGTTCTATAATTGCGATCAGGTTACTCTGGATGCCGTTAGAAAGATAGGATTTCGTACTAAATAAACTTTTCAGACAGTTTTGTGATTACTTGACTCGGTATTGTTTGAGCACGCGTCAAAGATGGACATCAGTAAAGAGTAAATACGCCATATTTTACAGTTTTCGATAAAGGCGAAAACGCAAGCCAGACGGCTGAAAATGTCAATATGTTTATGGTTCTGATGCTGTAACAGTCAATCACGTGCAATTTTGGTTTGGTTTCGTCGATTCCGTTCCGGTAATTTTGATGTCAAAGATGCACCACGCTCTGGAACGCCAATTGGTGAAAGTATCGATAAAATAATGGAAATCGTCGAGTCTGACCGTCATGTAAGCACTGTTTCTATTGCACAAAAAACCGTTTGGAACCATTTAAAAAAGGCTGGACACAAAAAGAAGCTCGATGCATGTGTGCCACACGAGTTAACGCAAAAAAACCTTATGGACCGAATTTCCATTTGCGAATCGCTGCTGAATTATAACAAAATCGATCCATTTCTGAAGCGAATGGTTACTGGTGATGAAAAGTGGGCCACTTACGACAACGTCAAGCGAAAACGGTCGTGGTCGAATCGCGATGAGCCGGCGCAAACGGTGGCCAGGATTGACGTTCAGAATAGTTTTGCTATGTGTTTGGTGGGATCGGCAGGGAATCATCTACTATGAGTTGCTCCCCTACGGCCAAACTCTTAATTCGGACTTGTACCGTCAACAATGAAGTAATCAATCGCCCAGAAGCGGCCTGCTTTGGCCAATAGAATAGGAATTGTGTTCCATCAGGACAACGCCACGCCTCACACATCGATTGTGTCTCGTCAGAAGCTTCAGGAGTTTGGTTGAGAGGTTCTTATGCATCCATCTTATAGTCTGGACCTAGCCTGTCTATGGCGAATGATTTTGTTGGTGAAAAATTCGCCTCAAGAGAAGATTCTGAAAACCGACTGTCCCAGTTTTGTGCCAATAGGGACGAGGGTTTCTATGAGAGTGACATTATGAAATTACTTTCAAAATATCAACAAGTTATCCAACAAAACGGTGCATATTTGACCTAAATCGGATCATTCTAACTATACTAAATAAAACCTTAAATTTAATGCAAAAATAATGGATTTCTTTTTACTAGACTAAACACAGTCACATAACTGTGTGAGATACATATACTGGTATTATGTCGTGAACAAATCAATTAAATTTTAAATTGTTTTATATGAAAATAAAGTTTTTGTATTAAAATCTCATACATATGCATCATTCTCTTGTACTATTGCCGCAGCTTTCTTATTGTTCAAGGTTATAATTTACCAAAATGAAATTTTATATATATCCAAAAGGGTATTCCATAGAGTTTTATACTTTATAATAGATATTAAGGTTGAAAAAGTCTAGAAACTCCACTGTACGAGTTTGGATCTCCAGAATACATCAAAGAAAATATTCAAATGGCCTGAACATTTTATATATGTGTGTACATGCTATTTCAATTCGCAATCAGGACACATGAAAACACCCCTTGTAACGCTCTATTACTGTGTAAGAAAAATTGAATAATACCTGCTGCTAATACAACAATAACTAGTTAGCAAGCACAAGGCCCTTTTATTAACATTTTTGTTGGTTTTTCTTTTTTTTTTTAATTATTACGAGTACATTATTATATATGTATGTATGTATATGTACCAACAACACATGGATATTCATGAAATTAGTTTCGCGTGTATTTCCTTATTTTAGCACGCCTAAAAGTATGCATGCATGCCCTTCAAAAAAAAAAAAAATCAGTTTGCATGCAACACTGTACGATTTAATGATACAATATATTGTATTCATATGTATGCGTGTTCATACATACATATAGTTTTGCTGATTCACAAAGTCCTTTGTTAATGAACGTCTATTAGTGTCAAATTATTACAAAAACATATATGAATATGTGTGGATTTGTATGTAGATAGTATGTATGCATAAAGGCAGTTAGTAGAATATGTATCAACAAACAACCGGACATGCTATAATTGCTTAATGTATGTACTCGTACTCATACTCGTACTCGTACTCGTACTCATACTCATATTCGTCTGAACTATGTTATGTGATTACGTGCAAGCGCAAGTTAATGGCCTTGTAGTCGCAAAGCCACAATGTATGGTTTGATTGATTTTTTGTTGTTACTTTTTTTTTTTTTTTTTTTTTTTTTGTGACTTTTTGGCAACATTTACTATAGATTTAATTTGAAACTATGATTTTTTTTGTTATTTCCGGGTTTTTTTTTCTTTTTGTCCCTATTATTAATAAATTGTAATTTACAATTGATATCATGACGATGGCGACAATGATAATGATCACAACTTAATGGCGTCAATTTTAACAAATTGCGGTTTGATTGATTTTTTCTTCTTCTCTTCTTCTTCTTCTTAGCTGTTGTTCCTTGAGTGCAAAAATCAACGTAGCCAGTGATTTGTAGAATTAGTGGTGATATGAATGTGTTACACAGACATAAAAAATATATAAAAGCAGATGGAGTACTCTGAAATTCATTGAATTGAAGACAATTCATTTAAAAACTTTTGATTTCCAATGCATTCTGAAACTCTTGAATGAAAATGCAACCAATTCTCAGACCTAAATGTTTAGTCTTTCAATGCTTTGATAAAATCGCTTTGTAGACTCTGTGAAAAGAAAGAAAAGATCAAGCGCCTGAGTGGAGGTTTAAATCCCGGAGCCTCTTCTTGTCGTGATGGAAATGGGAATCTGGTTACAGATGTCCAGAGTGTACTGAGCCTATGGAGGGAATACTTCTCCACGTTACTGAATGGCGATGCTACATTTCCGCCAGTGGAGGAGATTGCCCTATAACCCCAATTACAGATGATGGTGTTGATGTTCCACCACCCGACTATGACGAGGTTGAAACGGCCATTTTAAGGCTGAAGAACAACAAAGCTGCAGGTGCTGATGGCCTGCAGCTTTGTGTGGCTTCAGACCTGGTAAATCCACCATAGACCAGATTTTCACACTGCGCCAAATCCTGGAGAAGACCGAAGAAAAACAGATCGACACATACCACCTATTTGTTGATTATAAAGCCGCTTTCGACAGTTCGGTAAGGGATTACCTCTACGCAACAATGTCTGAGTTCGGTATTCCTGCAAAGCTCATTCGACTTTGTAGAATGACACTGCAAAACTCCCGTTGTGCAGTGAAAATTGGGAAGGACCTCTCCGCACCGTTTAATACCGAACGGGGTTTCAGACAAGGTGATTCGTTATCGTGCGACTTCTTCAATCTTATTATGGAGAAAATAATACGAGCTGCTGATCTACGACATAATGGCACTATCTTCAACAAAAGTGTCATGCTGTTAGCGTATGCCGACGATATTGACATAATCGGCATGAACACGCGAGCAGTCAGTGCAGCATTCTCAGAGTTGGAAAGAGAGTCGCGTCGGATGGGTCTCACGGTGAACGAGGGCAAGACGAAGTATCTAGTGTCAACAAACAAAGAGTCCCGGCGTCTTGGACAGCACGTCACTGTTGACAACTACGCTTTTGAAGTAGTAAGGGACTTTGTCTATCTTGGGACCAGCATTAACAGCAGTAATGACGTCAGCTTGAATATCATGCGTAGGATAACTCTTGCTAACAGGTGTTACTTTGGGCTGAGTAAGCAATTGGGAAGTCGAGCGCTCTCTCGAAGAACGAAAACTACACTCTACAAGTCTCTCATCATGCCTGTCCTAACATATGGCGCTGAAGCCTGGACAATTTCCACCTCGGATGAGCGAATGCTTGGAGTTTTCGAGAGAAAAGTTCTACGCAGGACCTTTGGACCTATTTGCGTTGGTGGCGAGTACCGTATAAGGTACAACCATGAGCTGTACGAGCTGTATGCCGATATTGACATAGTAAAGCGCATCAAAATCCAGCGGCTGCGCTGGCTAGGTCATGTCGAGCGAATGGAAGAACACGCTCCAGCTAAGAAGGTGTTATATTCGGAACTCGCTGGAGGACGACGCAGAAGAGGAAGACCAAACCTCCGGTGGAAAGACCAAGTACTGGAGAACCTGACGGCGCTTGGAATTTCTAACTGGCGCCAGCTAGCGAAGACAGAGATGGCTGGCGAAGCATATTATTTTCGTCCTAAATCGATATTCGGTTGTTATGGCCACATAAGTAAGTAAGTAGACTCTGTGAAATTGGGAGACTAACATTCAGTTAAAGTGGAGGTCAATTCTGACTAGCCTAAAATGAGCAAAACTTTTAAAAATCTTAGCAAAAAAATTTCTATTGATCGAAGAAATGATGGTGATTGTGAAACCAATTTTTAGTCGTTTTTCATTTATATAAATTATATATTACCACATAAATGCCAAATAACAAAATTACATATATCAACTAGTAATTATGAAACATTTTACATTGAAACTACAATTTAAAATGCAATTTAATGATAGTACTTACAAGTAGTTACTATAAATAGCAATAAGTACAATAACTTATTTTGCTTACTATATTAATTATATTTGTCATTGTGATTAAACAATTTTTTTTTTTAATATTGCAAATATGTCACTTTCTCAGGAACATAATAATTACACTTTGACCTACATGTCTTTTAAATATGTTTTAGCTCACAAGGTCTGTATGAAAATTATTAAAGTCATTAAGACTTTAAATGATTTTTATACAATGGATTTATTATGTTGTATAGCTCATTATTAAATCATTAATTATGATTCTCTTCTCATACATTTATGTGTATTTAAATTTTTTATTTTAATGTCTTGGAGTATATACATTTGAAATCGCAAATCTGAAGTATATATAGAATAAAGAATTTAGGTAATTTTTGGATATTTCTTTTTTACGGTTGGGTTTAATATACAATGCAACATTTGCTTGCAAGTCTCAACAATATAATAACACACATTTGGTTGCTTGATTTTTATTCTCTACAACATTTTCTTCTATAACATGCTTTATAATATTTCCCAACTTTTTACGATGATATATCCACTTCTTTCTATTAAAAATATCCTTCCAATTTATATCCAATTCTTTGTTGCACCAATCTTTTGATCAATTTTTATCTCAGTCGAATATTTTATTTGGTTTTATGGGTTCATTAAGGTTTATTTTTCAAAAAAATAAATATAAATTTCCTTAAAAAATTAAGAAAACGAATAATAGAATATTTTGGATTGCTATTTTGCATGTTGCAGTCCTTACATAGATTTTACGTTATAGAATATCATCCATAGTAAGCAATTATTTCAAATGTGGAGACATTTTATAAAGTGCCTACATATTAAACTATGTACATATAGTGTATAAATAATATATTTTGCGACTATTATATTTTTAACAAGCATACACATACATACATAAGTAAGTAGCTCTTGATATATGTATAATATACTTGAATTGTTTCCTTAGCAACACTTGCAGTGGAATGGAGTATTTAAGTAGTGTAATAGGCTAGGAAAATATTTATTCAATTTTTATTTGTCTTTCGAAATAGAGAATATACAAAAATAAAGTAAAGATGCAATATGTTTACATTTTCGTAAATTTCCTCTTAAATTATTTATTTCTTTAAAATATTTTCCGCTCGAAGAGCTATATAAATCAGCAAATATATGTGAATACATTTCGTCATTGTCTATTACAAATAAAAATACATATTCTCCATACAAAGTCATTGTGAATATGATAAAAAATATTAAATTTCAAATACTAAATAAAATTATATCGAAATTTTCAGGGAAACCGTTTTTTAGCGGATAGAGAATACACTGAATAGAAGAGAATAGATGGAAATAGTATATTTTTTACCTGAAAAAAAATTTATAAACATAACTAAGCCATACAATTTCTTTCTTAAATATCGTAAAAAGTTATTCAAATAAATACTATAATAAATAAAATATGATTAAAAACTGTAAAGAATCGCTATTCAAATTGTTTAGGAAATACGAAACATCAAAATAGTGTAGACACATTTTTTACCTGAAAAATGAATCCAGGGTTCCGATATATGCTAATAGAACCTCATGCCATATATAGTATGTGTGATACCTGCGCATATTCTACTTACATTTTAGAGTTATTAAAAAAAAAACCAATACAATAGCAATGGAGCAAAATAATACCCTTCATTTGAGCCAATATAATATATAAATATAAAAAAAAAATTAAATATCATACAATATTAACAACAAGCTATTATTATTTCATGAAGAGAAAATGATGGAATATTAAAAATTATCTGTATATCTCACTCTGTGCGAATAGTTTAAAAAAACTAAACAAACAAAATTATCAAAAAATATCATTAAAAAAATTTTGATTTATAATCCTACATATTGTATTCTAAAATGTTGAAAAATCTCTCCAAAAATGTGTCATAACTTTTTCGACAACCCAATAATATTTATCAATATTATGCCAATTTATATTAATTCAATGAATTATGAAAATCTTCCTAAAAACATGTCATGACTTTTCCGACAACTTGATAAAACATAATATTGATAAATTTCATATTAATATGTGTCGTATCGTGCAAATTACCAGAAAATACGTCATGACTTTTCCGACAACCCAATAAATTTACCTGGTATTATACTCAAGTACTGTACACAATTTTTTTTTTTTTTTTTTCAATAATTTGTTAAGAAATACCAAAATCAACCGAAAATGCGTCATAGCTTTTCCGGCAAACCAAACAAATTATTTAGAATTACAGATAGATCGTAAAACAGATGCTTTCAATATTATGTATATCTAATTGTTTTCCATATCAAGTAAATAAATCACCCTACAATTTATCTAGAATTATAGGAATATATACAGATACTAGGTATATGTTAAACTGGATCACGAAAATGAGTATGCAATTACTCCCCTAGTTTGAAAGCTTCCTTTGAGAGGATTACAGGAGCATACAAATTTTCATCCTTGAATGAATCTTAAAAACAGCCAAAATCGTGTTTGCTTCATATCCTTTTAATTTTGAGTACTGCATATTTTTCGCAGATACTTTTACCATAGAATGCCTCCTAAACTTACTAAGTTCAAATAATTAAAATTCTACCCCATACAAATACAACTCTCATACCTTCATAAAATTAAACGTTTCAGTAAGCGATGTATTGTTTTTTTTATCTCTGAGAAATATAAAGGGCAAAATTATCTTTTCAACGATACATATATCACAGTTTGAAATTGAGTAAGAAATAAACGAATTATGAAGAAAACTCAATTTTGGCTGTATTTAGGACTCGTCAAGGACGAGAAAATTTGCATGGCCCTAAAATCCGCTCAAAATAAGATTTAAACTAGGTGGGAAGGCGAGGGTTGGTTGCTCAGGTATCAATTACAAAGTTTATTCCATCGTACTGGTATCGACCCGGTCTGGTAGTAATAAACCAAATTCATTCAATTATATTATGAATCGGTACACAATTTATTTTTATTGAGTATTCGATTGAGTATATTTGAGTATAAAATGTGGTCTAAAATATGTTATGATCATCAAATTGATATTGTGCACCATGGACTCAGCACAATTCCCACATTTGCCAACAGCATCGATATTCCAAGACGGTGAAAATTTAAAAGAAATAGCGATAATTCTTTAAAAAGAAATCGTCATCAATTGACAAGCAGAAAATATATTAAATAGTTCGTTTGTTTATAAAGGTACGAGTACCACTTACTTTCCAGTTACAGATTATCGTCGATGAGAAGTAGACGAATATACAGGGGAGGTGTTTTATTTTTACTAAGAGACAAATGTAAATACAAATTTTCTTCTTTTTATAAGTACAAAAATAAATAATAATAATAATAATAATAATAAAATAATACATTTTTGTTCTTATTTTATTTTTTATACTACATTCTGTCAAATAAGTACCCGGAAATCGGAAATTTTCATTTTTAATTTTCCCTCTGAGAATATTTCAAAAAAAAATTTTTTCCCAGGTTGGCACAACTGTCAGTCACTATTCTGTGAATTTTTATTGCTATGTGTCATTTAGTTTGGTTACGGCGTCATTAGGAACAAGTCAACCTTTTGTGTGCGTTGCGATTTTTACTATGGATAAAAATATCGAACAAAGAGTTTGTGTGAAATTTTGTGTTTCAAACGAAATTTCTTGTGCCAAAACGTTGGAAATGTTGAAAAAAAAAAACATTTGGTGATTCAACCATGTCGAAAACTCAAGTTTACGATTGGTATAAATCGTTCAAAGAGGGGCGAGAAGAAATCGCAACGCACACAAAAGGTTGACTTGTTCCTAATGACGCCGTAACCAAACTAAATGACACATAGCAATAAAAATTCACAGAATAGTGGCTGACAGTTGTGCCAACCTGGGGGAAAAAAATTTTTTGAAATATTCTCAGAGGGAAAATTAAAAATGAGAATTTCCGGGTACTTATTTGACCGAATGTATTTCAAAATGTCTCACAGTCTTACAGCGCATAGAATTACGAAAAAAAAAAATTACTGCTCTTGGAATCACAATTGCAAATATTCAGAGTTATGATATACAAGCAATATCAATGTAAAAATTAGCATAAATTGGTATCGATTCTATATAAATAATTTTCATTATTTTTCATTTACTTGCTAAACTAATTTTATGCATATTTGCTTGCAATTATCTACCATCAACTAGCATAAGTAAATATTAGATAAGACTTTAAGCCAATCACACAGTATTGTAGACAATAAATAACAATTTCATATATAGTTACATCATTCGGAAGCTTTCTTGTATTTCAAATTGTTTCTGTCTGTCAAAATGAATTGATCGATTTATCGGCATCGTGAGCCAAAATAGAATCACAATGAAGAAAAGAATTAGAGAGAGAGAGAGAAAAAAATTATTATTATTATTATTAGCATTCTGAGGTTTAAGGTTAAAGTCATGTTTTTAATCAATTAAATAAAGGTCATAGATATAATGCAAATAGAGAATGGCGCTGTGAGTATATAAATCGATAGAAATTGGACGAACCTCTTTTTCTTTAGCCGCATTTCGGCGGGTGAACGCACATTTTGTGAACTATGCATATTCAATTGAATGGTGACAACTGACTATACGAAACAACCATTAACCGACCAAACAATCAATCGACTGCACTTATCACTCACTACGTAAGTATTGCATAAATTTAATTCACTGCCACAAGTGCAATATACAAATTTAACCAATAAAAATCGTTGTCAATTCAAATGCAATAAATTTCCATTATTCTCATCACTTCGTTGCACATGCTCAACTCAACTCAACTTTACTACAAGTTACAGGCTACATTTTTATTGGAACATTTTTATGAATATAATAATTTTGATTTTATTACAATACAAATTTCTAACGTTATCATTATTATTATTTAGAATAAAATTCAATTCATCACAAAGAATTTATTTGAAAACCAAAAAACCACGTCTTTAAGCAATTGCTTATTTTAGAAACTATTCTCTTTCATTGAAAATGCGTTCATCTAACCCTTACTTAGGTTATAGCTTGTACACAACATAGCAGCTAAATACTTTCAATACATAGATGGCCGCATGTAGATTATTGGCAGGAACTAAATGTGTATGCAACTTGTTATAATTTAATTTTAAGCTTCGTCAATCACTCATATATGGTATGTGTGTATGTACAAGCTACTCATCGTCATTATTGCTGTCATTTCATTGCATTGTGGTAATACAATATCCGATATTATATACAATGGTAAGTATTAATGTACTCTCTCTCTCTCTCTTTCTCTCTGTGTAAATAACCTTGGCTTTGAAATAATTATTTATTATGTTTCTTGCCGTCATTTTTTTTGTTTTAAGTTTATTTACAATTTCTTTTCAACATATGAAAACCATATGTACCCAATGGACTAAGTACTCGTACTCACGTGCGGTTAAGTACATACATACTTATGGTGGTAAATATGATAATTAGTCAATAACTAATTAAAATGGCAGATATGTAAGCATTAATATTTCATATTATTCCTTTTATAATAATACAAGGTGCGACAATTATGTATTAATACTCGAATCATATCTCAGCAACCAAGCGCGCCATCAATGTACGAGCACATGCGTTTTGAAGCTTCAACCTTTCTCTATTAACTGTCAAAAATTCATGGCATTTGGTTGACATTTAATGCTTATTGACATTCATTTTACAAAACACGTGTTCGTTTGATGTTGAAATTTTAACATGGAGCAAAGAGCGGTCATTAAATTCCACGCAAAAATTGGTAAAAGTGCATCAGAAACATTCGGAATGATGCAGCAAGAGCATGGCGATGCTTTTTTATCGAGATCAAATGATTTTATATGGCATAAACGGTTTGTGGATGGCTGAGAGTCGCTGGAAGATGAAATAAAAGAAGGAAGGCCAATTTCAATGCGGACGCCGAAAGCGATCCAGAAAGTTCGTGATTTTATTACAGAAGACCGCAATGCTTCGGTGAAAATGATGGAAGAGGCCTTAAACATCAACAGAAAAACCATCCGACTCATTCTTCACGAGGATTTGGGCAAAACAAAGGTCTGCGCGAGATTTGTTCCACACACATTGACTGAGGACCAAAAATTAATGAGAGTCAGTCATTCTAGAGACATGGTTGCAACTGCAGAAAATGATCTAAACTTTCTGAAAACAATTGTTACGGGTGATGATACATGGTGTTTACAATACGATCCAGAAACCAAGCGTCAAAGTGCGGAATGGAAATCAAATAACTCACCACATGCTAAAAAAACACGAAAAGTTCCTTAAAAAAATCAAAACAATGCTCATCACATTCTTCGATAGCAAAGGAATTATCCACAAAGAATTTGTTCCAACTGGTCAAACATTTACTTCCGCATGTTACCTCGAAGTTTTGATGCGTTTGATGTCCAAAATCCGTCGTGTTTGACCAGAATACCGAGATTCAAAAACTTGGTCTCTGTTGCACGATAATGTACCGAGTCACACAGCACTCATTGTTTGTCAATTTTTGGCTCGGAATCAGGTCTGTGTGTTGAATCACCCACCGTATTCATCTGATTTGGCACCGTGCAACTTCTTTTTGTTCCCAAAACTGAAATTGAAATTGAAAGGTTGCTTTTTTGATGACATTCAGACCATACAACGGGTTTCGACGAGGGCACTGGACGCAATTCCGAAAAATGAGCTGGAACAAGCGTTTGAATCACTATTAAATCCATGTAACAAGTGTATTGAATCAGGAGGAGAATACTATTTCGAATAAATATATCGAAAAATTTGCAGATATCGGGTTTTAATTGTGTTTTCTAGAGGCAGTCTTAATACATAATTGTCGCACCTTGTATATGTATTTATTGCATAAGATTTCAAACGAAAAATGAGATAGCATAAATAAATTAATGAATCTCGTGTTATTCAGCATAAATTTACCGGAAATCGTTTTCACCTCAAATACATCATAATTTTCACAAAATTTATTCCAAATTATAGTTAATTAATTCCAATATAAATAGAGCAAAATTTGAAAATCAATCGCAATTGAATTGCAATAAATAATTATCAAGTAAACAATGAAAAATTACATACAAATATTATTTTGATGATTTTTTGATTTTAAACAAAAACAAAAAATTACACTAGTTGAGTGATAGCATTGCCAGGTTTGCATTGTTAATCACTTAAACTATAAATAGAGTAGAACAAATTTTGCAGAATCAAATTGAATAAATGAATGATTGATTCATTCAATTATCGATGAGTTACAAAAAAAAAAAAAATTCAAGAAAATTTTTAAAGCGAAAGGAAACAGATCAAAATTATAATTTATAAATTTTGATGAAAGGTGAATGATGAAAAATTAAATCTAATGAATAATAAGAGATGATTGATTGATAAAAGAACACTCAAATAAAATTCGGCGATATTTTTTTTTTTTTGTTTTTTGGTAACAAATTGTTTTTAATAGATTTGGCATAAGAATTAGATGAAAAGATCCATTCTAATCTGTGATTAACCAAGTACAATCTAAATAGTATCTGAGTATGAATGAGTGCTACTGCATAAACAATATATTTTCGGATCGATTGTACAGTACAACAGCCGATCGAAATATTAAAGAAGAAGAAAACATTTTAAAATGAAGTGAAAAATAAAGTTAAAATGGTTATGAATACAGAAATGTCTCTGAAAGTAGATATTTTGAAAATATAAAGCATCGTAAGCTAAAATAAATCTCAACTGTAAAGTGAAAAATTGAATAAAAATCATATAAATTCTAGAGTTAAAATTTCATACTTTGTGTGTTAATATGTGTGCGTAAATATATAGCTATCTAACTGAAACTCAGTGCATAATAGTAATTTTATCAGAGAATAATCATATTCAAAAAGAGATATAATCCCATTAAAATTACTTCTACCTTCCATACAAAAATATGTTTTCAAGTATATGTTTTCTTACTTGGCGAATTAAAATACAAAACTACGAACCTGAAACATGGTACGTACAATTATATTTATCAACAAATTAAGCAGTTTGAAAATGGGATGTATCAGATGATAATTACACCTACCTCCCATACAAAAATATGTTTACGAATATCGGTTTTTTTTTACTTTTCGCATGAAAATTCAAAGCTATGGATGTGAATCTTGGTACATATAATTATATTAGCTAATAAATACACCAGCATCAAAATGGATGTAATCGGATGAAAATCACACTTAGCTCCCCTACAAAAGTATGTCTCTGAATGTACCCTTTCACATTCTAGGCACAAAAATACAAAGCTATAAAGTTACAATTTTGTATTTTCAATTATATTTGCGAAAAAAATCACTCAATTTAATGAATGAATGAAATCAGTGGAAAATTACGCCCACCTTCCATACAAATATATATTGTTGCATAGATATATATTTTCACACTTTGCACCTGTAAATACAATGCTATGGAGCTTAAACTTGGTACATACGATTATATTTGCGAATAAATCATTTAGTTTAAGAATGAATGAAATCACATAAAAACCACCGCTATGTCCCATACAAAAGTATGCTTCGGAATGTATATTTTTGCAATTTGCACCTGTAAATATAATGCTATGAAGCTAAAACTTGGTACATACAATTATATTTACAAATAAATCATTTAGTTTAAAAATGGACGAAATCACATTAAAACCACACCTATCTCCCATACAAAAGTATGCTTCGGAATGTATATTTTTGCATTTTGCGCATGTAAATACAAAGCTAACGAGCTGAAATTTGGTACATACAATTATATTTTCAAATAAATATAATACTTTGAAAATTGGCAAAATCAAGCAAAAATCAAACATAGCTTCCATACAAAAGTATGTTTCCAAATTGATTATTTCTCATTTTATGTGCGAAACTATAAAGGTATCGAACTAAAACTTGGTTTATGTAGTTAGTCTGATCATAGAAGAGACATATTAGAAAATGGACATAATTTGTTGAAAACTACGGTTACCTCTCATACTAAAGTTTGTTGTTGAATGGATGATGTCACACATTGCAAGCGAAAGTGTAGAGTTTTCGGCAATTTTTATTTATTTATTTATTTTTTTTTTTTTTGTTACTTATCAATATTTTTTCTAAACATACTTGCTCCTATCTTAAAGCTTTAATGGTGTTTTTATTCATTTTGCTCCCACTAATTACACTCAAGAAAGGCTACTCTACAAATATCATTATAATTGCTCAGGCACGCATAGGTTAATGTTGTAGAATTTTTTTCAAAGAGTTTTTCACAATTGAATAGTAGTCATATTAAATCAGTAATAAATGCTAATTATAATTACAATTTCCAATATGATACCATCAATATAATTGTACTTACCTGGTTGGAATTCTTACTTTATCAAATGAAATAATATCAAAATGAAATAATAAATTCAAATTTAATTGCTAACAAGTTTTTCCATTCGCTTTAGATTGTTTATACATACAAATAAATAACGATAAAAATTCAAACTCAAAAATACAATACAAATGATAATACTAATACACATGTACATGTATACATGCATTTCTACTTGTTGTATAATAAATCTTTAGTTATAAACATATAACAATTTGATTAAGTAAATATTTAAAATAAATTTGAGCATTTTTGAAAACAATGTCTAACATATAAATATCAAATACAAATACAAATACATTAACAGACGCGCGAATATAATATAATATAATTATTATATACAATACATGAATACATATACACTATACTACAATATATATGAATATTTATTTATAATAACACACACACACACAACTACATATACATACATATCACTAGACTACAAGATATTTACACTACTACTAACATATATATGTACATTACCTATGAGCTTTTGCTAAGCTACCGTGTGTTGAGATGTATGCCATGCATGCATTCCATTAACCAGCCCCATACACTTACAGCAAACAATTCAAGAAGACGAAGAAGAAGCAGAAGACGAAGAATTAGAAGAATATTGTCGTTCTTCGCACAAACAAAGGCAGACACTTGAAATCCTTAAGTATGTACAAGTATCTATTGTAGATGTATGAAGATGTGTATATGTGTGATGTTTGTGTATCATCACTTAAGGATATTATTTTTGTATATTTTTATTTTTTTTTTTTATTGTTTATATAATGTTATAGGTATATTAATTAATGTATAATACATCAATATATTTAATTACAACAACGATATAAAACAAATGCTTTATATTGCAATTTGTATTTTTATTCATTTTTTTCCAATTTTATTTTAATAGGTATTTTTCTTTTCTTTTGTGTATTTAATTTAATATTTATTTATACTTTCTTTTTTTTTCTTCTTTTCACAAAATCCCATACAAACATTAAATGAAAATAAAACGAATTATTTTCTTTTGTCTTTCACATTTTTTTTTTCCAATTATCATATTAAATATGCAAAATAGCAAAAGTACGATTTTTTTTTTTCATCTTCAAAAAAATTCAAAGAATTCTGGGCAAATAGTGAGCTAAATATTTTTATGGATTTTCTATTGAATTTGTATATTGTATTTGTATTAACGCCAACATCAAAACACAAATGAATATAAATAAATATAACAAATTTTATGTATATATATAATTACAACAAATATATTATTATATAAAATTTATCACAACAACAAAATTATAATAATATTTTCAGCTATAACTTTTTTTTTATATAAAAACACACACACACACATAAATCTATTTCCAATGCGAGTATTATGCAAGTGCAACACTACAACGAACAAACAGATGATCACGTCATGGAATGCATAATAGAGTGGTCCTTAACTAATGACTTTCGAATGCAAATGAGTATAAGAATACACTACCATCTTCAGAAATTTTATTGAATGCAACAAAGTGTGAGTGTTAAAATTGAAATAAAAAAGAAATTTATTATTTTGCTTTAATATTCGATTGTCGGAAAAATCATGACGAATTCAAACGTGGTTGTCGGAAAAGTCATGACGCATTTGTCAATTTTTTGAAATTTTAGAACAAATTAGAACAAAGCACAATCAACCTTTTGCATCTTTTGTGAGGCAGAGTTGTCATAAACAGTCATCTGTTAATACCTATACAACTTGAACGGTCTTCAAAATAAATTTATTTCAAAATACGTCATGACTTTTTCGATATTATTTTGGAAGAAAATGTTTGGTGCCTCTGAGATATTTGTATTCGAATTGTCATCTGTCAAAATCTATATAGAGTGGTCCTTAACTAATGATTTTCGAATGCAAATGAGTATAAGAATACGCTACCATCTTCAGAAATTATATAGAATGCAACAAAGTGTGAGTGTTGAAATTGAAATAAAAAGAAATTTCATTTTTTTGCTTTAGTATTCGATTGTCGGAAAAATCAGGACGAATTCAAATGTGGTTGTCGGAAAAGTCATGACGCATTTGTCTATTTTTTTTTTTTTTACTTTCAAAACAAATTAGAACCAAGCACAATCAACAATATGTTGATCATTTTAATATGTCATTTTGAATCTTTTGAGAAGCAGAGATATCATAAACAGTCATCTGTCAATACGTATACAAATTGAACTGACTTCAAAATACATGTGTGACAGTATTCATTTCAAAATACGTCATGACTTTTTCTATGTTATTTTGTGAAAAATATTTAGTGCCTCTGAGCTATTTTGATTCGAACTGTCCACCTGTCAAAATCTATAGCTCTTAGGCACTTACTATGATGGCGAAACTAAGTCACGACTCTTACGACAACATATTATGCCTGAAAATCATGAAATGAGAATACGACAGGTAAATAACTATATGCAAATAATTCGAATCGTGGAAAAAAAAAGTTAGTGTCTCTTATAGCCTAGACAGACGGCAGCCTAATTCTGGATTACAGAGTTAAGTCGAATTAACTCGGATATTAACTGCTGCTAATCCGCATTAACTCTATGAGTTAATTTTCAAATTAAAAGATGATTAGGTCAATTTGCGCTGGCAACACTGCTGAAAATTTTCTATTGTGAATTTTTCTCGATCCATTTTACAAAATATTAGGTGTTTTAACACCTAACAGTTAACAGTTAACAGTTTTTAACATGAAAAGGTTTGGCGAAAAAATAATTGCAGCTGTCTATTACAAACTGTAAATGTCAATTTACAAATTTCCGATAGTTTTCAGTTCACGTACTTCTTGTAGATTTTCTCATATCGAGAGTGACAGATGACAGAAATTCATAGTGATAGTAATGTAAGTGTAGTTAATCCGCAATACTGCTGTCTGTCAGGTTAATATTTTATTCGGATTAAATGCGCCAGTAATCCGGATTAACGCTGCCGTCTGTCTAGGCTATTAGATATTCTTTTGATTCGAATTGTCATCTGTCAAAAATCGAAAGCACTTAAATCTCGATGCGATGCGGAGAGTTCGTCAAGATATTTGCGACGTATTACAAATCATGAATCATGACATGGAAACACAAAATATTAAAAAAAAAAAATTTTTCTTCGAAACTTGAAATTTTGAAAATTATAAAATTTATAAATCAACCAAATTAGAGTCTGAGGAAGTTGATATGAATTTCTATTCTTCATTAAAATTTTTACAGCAACTTTTTGATGCATTAAATACAAAAACAACAGAGGAGAGTGCACTTTGTAAAAATAGGAAATCTACTGCACTACTTGTTAATTTTAAGGATCACTCTAATATACACAAATAATACACATTACATGCGACAACATAAATCCGTCATAAATAAGCATATAGAACATATACACATACACATAAACACATTTTTTGCATTTGTTGATTATTTTTTAATATTGTTTCAATATTGTTTTTTGCTTCATCTGCTTTCTTTATGTTATTTTCTATATTTAACTGTATATGTGTTGTGTTGTATTAGACGACATCACACAAAAAATAAAAAACTAAAACAAATCAAAAAACTTTTTTTTTTTTTAATGACAACGCCACTTGTTGTTTTTGTGGATGATCACTTATAGAACGAATAGCAAAATAAACAAACAAAGAGAAAAGAAAGAACGACGACAGCGTGGAAATATGCACGAGTTATATCCCGGCAAGTGTTTTACTCATCGTACCGTCGCACGCATAACTAAACTGATCATGAGTGGTTAAATTTTTTTTTGGTCTCAAAAGAAAATATTGATATTAGCATTTGCACCCCCTCACTTTATTGTTCTTTGGTAGGGACACATTAACTCATTAGAGATATATATGCATAGAGCAAATAGAGTAAATAAGAGGTACTTTCAGTACATTTATTTTACGCTCAATTTTGGATACTCGTACTTTTGGTTCTTTGTTGTGTGGTTTGGTAGATCAACAATAACAAATTTGGTGAGGGAGAAGAATATTTTCATACTCACTCATAGCTACTTATAGTACGAGTATATGGGCTCCTCGTATTCTCCGCATACATATGATCATTAGGCTGATTATTAGTTTGTAAATAAAAATTTTGCATTCAAATTGTCTAGTGGAAAATATATGCCTTTGACATTAGACCTTACCACATATTCATATCTAGTTCCGGTCGGGATAATGTTTAGTCGACGCAGCCAAACAATAAAATATTGAAATTACCTATTATTTTGTTGGATGATTGCCAGTACGAGTAAGAAACAAATTTAAAAAAATTTTTATATCACAATTTTACCACAATTAATTTGAAAAATTAACTGCATATCAATTGCATATCAGCTTACTTGATAGAAATGAAGTGTCATTTCCATAAAGACTTTGAACATTTGAAAATGTCATTATTTAGTGAACAGTTTAATGTGAATAATATTGTATATGAATATTTGAAAGTCAATAATTTCATAATTTTTTGTGGTTGTACACGAATTTTTATTTTTATTTGCATTTTGTCTCTTTGATATTCGCGTGCTAGTTAAAAACGTTTTTAGTTTGTAATTAGTTCTTTTGTATATAGTTTAATTGCTTTTGGGAATTATTACTAGACGTAGCTTTACAATCTGCACTATTTCTCATTGACAAATTGCTTGCAGAATTATATAGCTTTTTCATAGCGAATTTTAATTAGTTCACACAAAAATTTTTTTTTCATACTTATTTGCTACTTTGGCACACTTGTCGTAATTATATTATAAAATTTAATGACTACTTAGAACAACTTGTAAAATGGCTAAACTCATTCTTAATTGTATTATTAGCACAATTAAATATTCAAATTTATCCGTCATTAAAAAAATCCATAAAATAGGAAATCATTTTTCAATAACCGAAATATGTAAGACTAATGTCGTTTTATTTTCTCGAAAAAAATATGTTGTCCTCAAATAATTCAAATTCAACATAAGGCAATATTATGCCTTTCAAAATTTGAAATAAAAAAAAAAAATAATAGAAACAGACAAATTTAAATTCGACAGGGCAGAACAAATGTTGCATTTTTTCGAGACAAGAAGATTTTCTAGTCAACTGAAATTGAAAAACTTTCACTGAAGAGAGATATGGCTATAGCGTCATAAGTTCATTGGTGGTTCACTGCTCCTGCCATAAATACAAATGTATTGGTAAACTTTCTTCAAATATAGTGGCATCGATTGAAAATATAATTATATGCAGCTTAATGGTAACAGAGCAGCACAATGATGTAAATATTCAGATTTGTGCAATTTACGATTGTGAAAGACTTAAAACTTATAAAATAATATAAGATTTGAACTGAACATACAACGAAATGCCCAATAGAAGCATTGACATCTTGTAGTTATACCCTACAATCGAAGAGTCAAGGCTAAACTAAGTTCTTGCTTACGTCTGAGCCGATTTAGCCATGTCTACACGTCTCTAGGTCGTTCTCTTGACGAAAACCGTCATAATTCTATGTACAGGGTGATTTTTTGGTTAACTTTCTTTTTGGCAACACTATTTTTGGCAGCTTAGCTGTTTTCCTGTAACATGTTACTGTCAAACATGTTCAGTTTGGTCTATAATTTAATCATGAATCGACTTAAAAACGAACAACGCGCGCAGGTTATTGAATTTTATTATCAAAATTCATACTCGATTCATTCATTCATTCATTTTTTATGGTCAGTTTGGGCGACCTTCTGAGGCGGCTATTGTGATTAATCTTGTGAATAAATTTCGCATCAAGTTTATATTATTGGACATTAAACCACCAATAAATTTAATCATGATTCGACTTACAAACGAACAACGCTTGCAGATTATTGAATTTTATTATCAAAATGCTCATTCATTCATTTTATGGTCAGTTTGGGTGAACTTCTGAGGCGGCTATTCGAAATCTTGTGACTAAATTTCGCATCAAATTTACATTATTGGACATTAAACTACCGACACGCATACGTAGGGTGTGGACTAGGGATCGCAATGCCGGTATCCCGGGATCCCGGTGTTTTTTCAGTCCCGAATATCCCGGGATCAGTCGATGCCAATCCCGGGACTTACGAAAACAATTTTTTTTGGGCTAAACTTAGAATTACATAAATTTTTATCTAAAGTTTGCAACATTGGGTAATCGTCAAGGGTTTGCAACACTTTTTGTGAAAACAGCTGATTATGCAATACATGTCAGGTGGAAAATAGCGCGCAATTGCAGCAGAATTATTAAAGCGATAAAATAAATTTCAGCCAAAAATGTCTGACACACACAGCAGTACTGGTAAATGATATATTAAATTTAATTAAATTACATTTTTAACGAACCATATTATTTACAGCGTTTATACCACATACGACTAAATCGCACGATCCCCAATCAGTTTGGTCACACTTTTTGGTCGCCAGCGACAAAAGTGAAGCTGCAAAGTGCATAAAATGCGGCCAAATTTTATTGACAAAGGGAGGATCGACAAAGGGCCTGCACACCCACTTAAAAGTGCACAACATCAAAGTTTCCGTAACACAAAAGGATCGTAGTGATGAAACAATCGAGCTGCCTTGCAAGCAACCAAAACTCACCCAGTTTTTTGAAAAAAGAATGGACAGAAGCCTTCCTGCAGTGTTAGCTCGTATGACTGCTGTTGACGGCATAACTTTCTCCGCTTTTGTTAAGTCGGAAGATTTACGATGCATGATGCGTACGAGTGGGCTTGACGTCCCAAATTCGCAAAACACTATAAGACCGATAGTTCTCAAATATCGTAAGAAAATCCAAAATAATACAATTGCGGAAATTGAAGCTGTAAAAAACCGAGGAGATAAATTCAGCTTAGTTTTCGATGAATGGACATCTACGTCAAACAGGCATTTCCTCAACATTAATATATTTTCTAAATCAAAATTTTGGAATTGTGGCCTATTGCGTTATAAAATTTTCATGTTATACTTATTTAATAGATGAATACAAATGTTTTACACTTTTTTTTGGCAACAAATTTTTAAGAAATCAAAAAGGTGTAAATCCCGAAATATCCCGGAATCCCGGGATTATCATTTTCGAGTCCCGAAAATCCCGGGATCAGTGAAAACCCGAAAATTGCAATCCCTAGTGTGGACAGAGGAAAATATCGCAGCTGTATCCCCCAGTGTTGTTGATGACCGTGAATTATAGATTCGGCGCCGTTCGCAGCAATTGGGCCTCTGTTACTCCACTACATGCCTTTTTTTGCGTAAGAATTTGGGTGTAAAACCTTTTAAAATACAGCTGGTACAAGAATTGAAGCCACACGATCTACCACAATGGCTAAGTTTTGGTGAATGGGCGCTGGCAAAGTTGAATGAAGATCCACTTTTTTATCGGAAAATTGTGTTCAGCGACGAAGCTCATTTCTGGTTGAATGGATATGTGAACAATTAAAATTGCCGTATTTGGTGTGAAGAGCAGCCAGAAACATTGCAAGAACTGTCAATGCATCCCGAAAAATGCACTGTTTGGTGTGGATTATGGGCCGGTGGAATCATTGGACCGTACTTTTTCAAAGACGACGAAGGCAGGAACGTTACTGCGAATGGCGAGCACTACCGTGCGATTATTACAAACTTTTTTTTTTTGTCCAAAATGGAGAAGCTGGACTTTGCTGACATGTAGTTTCAAAAAGAAGGGTGCCACATGCCACACAACACGCGAAACATTGGCCCAATTGAGAGCTGAGTTCGTTGAACAGTTTAGTTCACGTTTGGGGCCGGTCAATTGGCCGCCTAGATCACGCGATTTAACGCCTTTAGACTATTTTTTGTGGGGCTATGTTAAGGGTCATATCTATAGCGACAAGCCCGCAACGAAATTAAATGAAGATTGGGTTTGAAATTGCATGTGAAGAGCAATTTTACATAAGAAATAACTTTGTCTCAAACATTAACGCTCAAGCTCTTCAAATTTGTATACTTGTAGTGTAAAGGCTCTTGAAAAAACTCAAATTTTAAATTAATTAAAGGCCAAAGACAAATATTCCTCATATTATTGAGTAATTTCATCCAACCGATTTTATGATGGATTATATTTATATTATATTTATTTAACATTATCAACAATCGATTAAATGAAAGCATCGAGTAAATATTTCAAAAATTTTACAAGCTTATATTTATTTCTGAAAATACTATATACAACAATTCAAAAATTAATTGTTCCAAATTATATACTTAAGCTGCAGGAATTCTATACAAGCAAGTATATTAGAATATAAATAAAATTAAAAAAAAAAAACAAAATACGAAAACCCTAATTGTTTATTATTTAATTGTATCATTGCAAAATTTAAAATCACTTGCTTATTTTCAATTGTCGTTCGCCCACTGGTATTCTATATGGCATATATATTCTTTATATTATATGTTTGTACACACACACACACACACACACACACACACTATAAATATTTACAAACGAATTGACTATTATTATAGTGTTTTGTAAAATTGGTCGAATGCCAGCGAAGCTTATCTGGCATCTGACAACAATTTTGATGACAACAATTTCGTCACAAGTCTCAATACATTGCAAAGAGTTTAACAGAATACAATGTCTAGCTTAAGTGGTATCATTAAAATACCAATAAAAATAGGAACCTTACATATATTCGAACATTTATAACAACAGAATCTAGTGCAGTACAGTGCAGTATAGTGATTTAGCAATTGAAAAACAACTTTTGTTGCCAAAAGTAGAAATAATAATCATAGCCATCATAACAATAGAATCAATTGACAAATTAATGTCGCTTGAAGATATAAACGCTAGTTTTTGTATTTAATTTAATACACACACTCCTTATACAGGCTCCCCATAAAATGAACATAAAATTAGCAATTGAAAATTTCGATCTCAGAGGGATGACGTCCTCTCATTAATTCTTCTACGTGCTAACCGAATGGATTTCCCATTTGTGCACAGGGGTCAACATTTACGTTAATAAAATATTGTAGTCATTAATTTAACTTAAAATGGCAATTACCAAATACCCACGCAAATAGTGTTTCTGCCACTAGTCGATATAAATTTTGCACAAATAAATTTTAAAAATATGATTTCGATGACAGTTTCGAAAAAATTCGCGCATACTCATACAAAAAAAAAACTAAAATTATAAATATACTTAAAAGAAAACTGAAAAATGTTGAAAGCATTAATAAACCGAAATAAAAAAAAAAAAATAAAAAAAATCTTAAAATAATTTATCACGTGAAAAGTGAGGGGAAAAAAAACAAAACAAAATAATAAATTTATTTCTTGTAACATTAATAGATTTATTTTTAGATTGCCCGCCTCTTTTTAGTTCAAGGTTGTTCGAATAAGTGATTTCTAATTGAGTTATAAATAAATTTACACATAAAATTATTACAAAATTTATATACATATGTGTTTATGTAGACAAGAATATACGTATGTATGTAGATCAAGATTTTTGCTTGAATCAAATAAATCGAAAATAGATAAATTGCCAAATATAATTAAATTGTCTGCATATATATGCTAAGCAGTGGCAAACAGCAGACAGCTAAAAAGCAAGTGAGAAGAAAACAATCACAAAAATAATATAAATCTCTCTCCCACATAATCACACATATATGTACGAGTATATGTGTATGTTTGAGAATAAATTCCACTACACAATTAGAAGCATTTATCTTTATCATGTGACCTGCCCACATAATAAAAAATAAAAAGATATAATTTATATAAATGTGGGTAAGAGAAAGTTAGAGAGAGAGAGTGAGACAAAGAGTCTCTGGGAAAGCAAAAGAAACAAATTGAATAAAACAAAACAAAATTTCACTGATCGAGCAATCTGAAGCATATAAAAGTATATCATTTACTAAATTTCAAACAAGAGAAGCAATATGTATCGATTTTTGAAATTGCTTTGATCCCTTAATCAAAATCAATTTGTGTCTTTGAAAATGAAAAGAAAATAGACAGACCCTAATTTTCGTCAATTCGATATTCGGATTCGAAATACGTAAAGTCGTCTTGTACTAATGGCTTGCTTGTGTAAATAATAAATATTCAACTTGATAGAAAACTGCAAAATAAAATTGGAAAATTTTTATTTTCATCTTTTTGCTTATTATTGAAAGTCAAACGTAAGCCTTAGGTTAGGTTAGATTATTGTGGCTGCCCTCTCTCTAATGGGACACACTTAGGCCAGAAAATCCCATTATAATACCAGTGAGCTTCTCTTCCAATACTGTTGTGCGTATTAAATTTGGACAGCATTAGAAGGGACCTACTTATATTAGCAGATTCCGAACGACAGAACTCTTGTGACATCACTTTAATTGGACTTTGTCACAAAGCTCTTTTAAGAAGCATTTTTGGCAAATTATTACTGCCAGAAAAATTGCCAATTCTTACCTAAAGGTGAGTACTATTCGAAAGAAAAAATTTTTCAGTATTAAATTTTATTATGCTTCAGCCGGTGATTGAACCCACAACCTACAGATCAGAAGGCCATTATAAGCCTTAATCTCATTCATTTTTCATTCGCAACATTTCGCCCAAACATACTTGCCACTTATCTCCATTCTTCCGGAGGGCTTTCCACAAAATTGACGATTTTATCAAATTCGCTTCCAGTAATCGGCGCATTTTTGTTATAAAAACATTTTTCTCAAATACAAGAATCTTCCATATTCATATCTTGACGAAAAACACATGAAAATCGTGAAATAAGTCTATAGCTGCCTAGAAATTGTATTCAAGAGAATAAATACGACTCTCATTAATTTTACCTACTCAGTATTTTTCTTAAACATAAACTCTGTCTCTGTCCCTTAAGGGAGCTGCTATAGAAGATGATCGAAAATAACTGCAATTTGACAAATAATTCCATAGATGCCTAGGAATCGACTCTAGGGGGATGAAATGTAGGTCCGATAATTACTATACCTTGATAATTACGATATATTCTGCGAACAAACAAACCCTTTATCTTGATGAAAACCACCTAAAACCGCATCTACAGAATTCAAATCTGCGGTCAAACGCCCTTAATTTTTCCTCTCCAACATTTTTATGGAATATATTTACTCGTACACTTAACCGCTATATAGTTTGTTTAATGAAAAACACATGAAAATTAAGAAATTACCCTAAAGCTGCCAAGAATAGCCTCTAAATTATATAGTAGTAAGACTGGCAAACATTAATTTGTTCACCCTAACTTTTCCTCTGGACATACTTACTCCCTATCTCAATCTCTGGAAGGGACTCCCATAACAAACTGATATTTTTTTATTTAATTGGATGGTTGCTTGAACAAATTATTATAAAAAATTCTTAGTATCTGTCATGAAACCTCTACCCACTATATAACATTAATTTCACTCATATATCATTCATTTTTCATTAAACTTGTGCTATTGTCTTTCGAAAAAAATTCACAATATTACATTTTTGTGGGTTTCCTTTTTATATATGCATTTGCATTATATGTATGTATATGTTATATTACCTACAAGAAAGGTATAATAGAATAGCTTTCCAATAAAACATATTTTTGTAGCCAATGACGTCAAAAGTGACACAATAACCTCAAAAAAAAAAACGGCCGCATACATATGTATATTGTGATGATAGTTTACATTGCACTAGCAACATACTCTACATTTCCATTGCAACATCTTGTATACATAAATGACGCATGTCACAACAATAGCAACAATGTAGACAACAATTTAGAATTACGTATCATTTACACTACATGCAAAGTACATAGTTCATATTGAGAGTATAGTAGGAATTTCCTTAGCAACATGTTGCTGCAACATTAATATATACGCTATACGTTATTTGAGAGGTAGTGTATATGTACATTTCTCGAGAGAATATTACGCTTTGCTTTGCATTTTGGTGAAATAAAAAATTTGAGAAATTGTTAAAATAAACGAAAATGGAGCAATGGCGAAAATTGCACGGTGATGAAAAGAAAAATCGAAAAATCATAGCAAGGTACGAAGAAAAGCTTTTATTTAGACATTTAAATTGGTGAAATAATATGGAGCTTTCTTCTATGTATTTTGTTTGTTTTTTTTTTTTGTCGTCTTTTTTGATGATGAATTGGTGAAAAGTACCGCTAATTATGTGTTTAACAGTGTTGCAATTAATTGCATGCATCGTATTTAATGAGATATGTAATTGTAAATATATTAAATAATAATTTGTAATTTTTTTTTTTACAAACCTGAGCTTAAAAATGTAAAATTTTTGAAAACTTACCTGAAAAGAAAAAAAAAAAAGAAATTAAATGATTAGTAATTAGTATGAAACATATATATTTAGCCTAGATATGTAATTTAAATTTTATTAAGAATCTATATACTTAGCACTAATTCATTTGGTTTGAATGCCGCAACCATAATACTCGCACATATACATTCACACATACATTTGTATTTATACTTACACATAAATACATACGTATGTATGTATGTATATACACGTGCAATTCTATTTTTAGCTACATAAAATAAATTTAACCTCAGCACAATTCCCAAGCAAACGATACAGTGACTGAGTGGAAAGAGAAATAGAGGGCAGGAGCATAAGAGAGGTCAAATGCATTGAATAAATATGAAGCAAGTACTATGTGTGAAGTAGAACAGTAGGAATAGTAATAGTGGTGTGTGTTTACTATGGGACACAATTTACAATTGACGAATGATGATGGGTTGATTTTGTTGGTTGGTTGGTTGGTTGTTTTTTAAATGAACACACATACAACGCTACAATACAAGTCAAGGCAAAAATGCGCAAAAAAAATGAATACAAGCAGAGTTTTGGAACAAATACATATATGCATATTGTTTGTCTGTACTCTTAAAGACGTCATCACTATACATTTTCATATATATGTTTATGTATTGTACAATACTACAACGACCTGGTGACCTGCTTTACACGCACACACGCAGCAACCACCTTACCACCATACACTGATGATGACGTTAACAAGCAAGGGGGAATTCAGTATAATTCGCTGGTTTTTTTGTTTTTGTTCTCTGTTTTGTTGCAATAACAAAACAAAATATTATCGCAATGCGGTAATTACAACCAGAAACATAATCTCGTATATACATAAACATGTTATGTTGTTGTTGGAAATTCATATGAATTTCAATTATTTGCATATAAATATATACATATTATTGCTATTAATATTTTACACCAGTTTTGTGATATTCGAAATGTGAAAATGAAAAATTGGTAAAGTTAAAAACTAATAATGCATCGTTCATTTATATTTTGAGTATATAAAATTAATTGAATAAATTTCAGTAACTAGAAAAAAAAAAAAAAAAAAAAAAACCGAAAATATGTTTGAAAACATGCTTTAGCCAACAAAATTTCGTAGGGAAGATATGCATGATTTTCATCTGACTACGTCTATTCGTCATAGTCGTTTATTCACTAGCTAAAATAAATATTTTTTACAAAGTTTTACTACAATAGCTCAATATTTACATGCTGAAAATCGGAAAATATGCTTTCGGCAATATAATTTTGTATTAGAGATGGGCGTGGTTTTCATCCGATTACGCCCAGATGCGAGCTCTTTTATTATTTGGTCAAAACAAACAACAATCAACAAACTTTCACTGTGATAGCTTGATATTTTCATTCGGCAGGCCAGAAAATATACTTTCGGAAATATATTTTTATAGATAAAAGGTATTTTGGACATAAATATATACTTGGTACATTTCCAACCATGTCATGTCATCTGCACAAACTCAAACTCAGTATTCCCCCCCAAAAAAAAAAATTGCAAAATTTCGATTAACAAACAGTTCAATCAAAGAATGTGAAAACGAAAAAATATTAGAATCGATAATACTCATACGATCTGTAGTACCTTGAATGCTGTAATTGAGAAATTGGTGTGTAACAAAGAAGAAAAAAATTTCATTTAAAATTTTTTTCTTCAAAATTTCATTGAAAATTTTTTTCTTCAAAATTTCATTCAAAATTTCATTGAAAATTTTTTTCTTCAAAATTTCATTCAAAACTTGTTTCTTCTTTCTTAATAAACACAAACCTATATATTTTCGTTGCTTTTTCAAAGAAAAAAAAAATTTTTTTATACAACACTTTTTATCAACATAATTGTCAATTAAACTCATTCAAGCAAATGTGATGTTCATCATCACATTCACACTTGTCTAAATATAATACAATCATACAACAATCATACAAGAAAAAAAAGAATCATCAGATATTTCATACAAATATTGCATACAAAAGATGATCATAATGATTATGATGAATGACGTCATACGGATTTTATTCGAGTGTGTCATTAAAAGTATGTCACTATGTGAAAGTATGTGACATATATTTTGTAATTTTGAAAAAGAACACCATCTAGTTGCAGCTTTTTCAAACAAAAGTTACACAATTTACATTCTGTTCTGTTAAGCTGAAAATCATAAGGTTCTGTTAAGTTGAAAATAAGAAAACAGATTTCATTATTGACACTTTCTATGACCAATATTTACTATATTCTAAATTCTATATCAAATATTGTCCATTAAATGTCATAGTATATAGTTTCTCATTAAATTTGCCATGCTAAAGACCAGGCATAAGAAGATTATTATTAAAGCAAAAAACTTTAGAATGTATTATGGAAAATAGAGAAAATGGAAAATTTAAGTGAGAGAGATAGAGCGACAATGAAAATTGTACAATTTTCCAGTGCTCTTATTATTTGAAAACAGCGCAAACAGCAAAGAGCACAAAAAGCTCTCTTCAACTAATTTTCTTTTGCCTTCCATCTCTCATTATGGCTCATTCTCAATTTCCTTCTTTTCCTATACTCGCCTGTTTGTCTGCTATTCAACTATTTTCTTCTATTCAAGTCAAATGACTTTAATGTGTGTGTAGCACGTGAGCTCTAGTTGCGGCTGCACATCCCGGCTTCGACTGTTGCTGGCTAGTACATATCGTATAGTATGAACTATTGCCGAAAGCTAAAAAATGCCGACGAAGACAATGACAACGATGGCAATAATGACAAAGTTGATATTAATAGAGAACGAAAAACAGACAAAAAAAAAATAAAAAATGAAAAGTATCAAATCTGTGTAGCCAGCCATACATATCCTTCCTAGGCCAACAAAATCACATATGTATAACTTTGACATTTAATGTGAACTAAAGATGAATCAAATGAAAAAAAATAAAGATAAACTAAATTGCACATGAATTGCTGCAAGAAGAATAAAAAATGTTATTAAAAAGGTAGCAGTAGTTTAATAGAGAATCAGCTGCGCTGCGCATCCACATCCGATTTTCAACATACGAGTACACATATCACAGACCAAAAACACAAATAAGCTTATGAGTATACGATGAAGTGTAAGTAATATTTTTGAAACAAAGCTTGCTACTTGTTATTCTGTTTTAATACCAATTTGATACTTTTTTTCGTGTGTATGTGTGTGCGTGTGTATGTGTATGCTTTTCACTGATAGTATTATGACTGTTGCTACTGCTGATGTGTTACTATGATTATTGTTCATCGATGTATCTATAGATATATTGGTATGATTATTTTCTGGCATTCATCTAATATGCCCTCAGCCTGTTTGTGTGGTATTTGTATTACTTTTGCCAAGTATATATACACACACACAAATGTGTGCATTTATACGATAATTTGCAGCAAAATAAAATCAAAAAATAAAACCTTGTTACTTGCTGATAGGATTTCAAATTTGATTTATATATTCTATTGATATTGTTAATAAAAATTGTAGGTATATGTACATGTGCCAAAATAAATCTGTGATAATGTGTGCTGACACAAGAAGAGCATTAAAATCGAATAAAATCAGGCATGAGGAATAATTTTAAATATTAAGTATCCGATATTGTGGAATATCGGAAAAATCAAGGCAACAAATTGCTATCATTATACGTAGTTATGAGGTGTAAACTCATTTAATATTCCAGCTGTATTTAAGATGTAACTCAACAGCAATGGAGTGTATTATCAGTAAAGCCATGCTACCTAACAATCGAATATAAATGTGAAATGTACAGAAATTACTTTAATATGCCATAGATCTCGAACAGCTGTAGAAAATTGATTAAGTATATATTTATGCTATAAAATTTAATTAAAATCTTTAAGGAATGAATGAATACCACTGAGCAAGTTGAATAGCAAGTACACTTGAAAAGCATTTAATTACATTAATATTGTACTAAATATATTGCACATTAATTATTTCATGAACATTATAACCATTATTGCCACACAATAACCACTGTTATATACATATACATTAGATTGAGTCGCTTTAGTCATACAAGAGAAATTCGATTGAAATGTTCACCGACTAATTTGTAGGTTGTAACTTTAAGATACACCTCGGCATCATATGCATTTTTGAATCACTACAAAAATAACCAAAATCCTATATTTAACATGATGACTGATTCGTAAATATCAGGTCAGTCCATAAGTTCGTAAAATATAAAAATGAAGTTTTCAATATTTATTAATCAAAAATATATTTTTCTGCATTATTTATAATGTCTTACCAATGTTTAGGAAAATTTTTAATTTCCTGCTCAAAAAATTGTTTATTCTTGGAGCCAAAATACGTGTCAATATCCCTTTTTATACCCTGCATAATGCAATATGCATGGTATATTCATTTCGGTCAGATGTTTGTGTCCACTTGAAGGAATCTCCGGAGATATAGACATGGATATATATTCGTGATCAGCGTCGATTAAATTTTCGATTTAACGATGTCCGTCCGTCCGTCCGTCCGTCTGTCTGTCACCTGGCTGGTTCGCACGATAACTTGAGTAAATATTGAGCTATTTCGATGAAATTTGGCATAAGTAATCTATGATCCAAGGGTACGGAGGGGATTGATATTGGGCATGATCGGTCAATAACCACGCCCACACCAAGCATTCAAAGCGACTAACCTCGAAATTTTCAAAATCTTTAACTTACTATAACTCACATAATATACCACTTGGGACAACAATATTTGGCACATAGACTTATATTATACTACTATATAACCTCGCCAAAAGTGGTTGAGCCACGCCTACTTTTTAGCGTAGCACCCATACAAAGTGCCTGTACTTCTTTAAAATTGAAACAGCTGTAACTTCTACAATCTTTTGTCCAGAATAACCATAATTAACACTTAGATTAACATGTTAGTCGGAAATAATACAGCACAAAATCAGAGTGCCATGCCCACTCCTTTTTGGGTCTCCCATACAAAGTTGCGGAAATTAAAAAAAATGTTACCGTTTATAACTTGCAAACTATTCAGCGTAGAATAACGAGATTTAAGGTGTGGATTAGTATTGTACAAGCAACTAGGGTCACAGAAAATGGGCGCACCACGCCCAGTGTTTATCGTAGCCCCCATACAAATTTTAAATTGAAACAGCTGTAACTTCGGCAATCTTCTGTCTAGAATAACCATAATTGACACTTAAATTAATATCGTAGTCGGAAATAATCTGGCGGAAAATCAGTGTGCCACGCCCACTCCTTCATGGGTCTCCCATACAAAGTCGAGTGAATTAAACTAAAATTTTAAGCTCCATAGCTTACAAACCATTTAGCCTAGGACAACGAGAATTAGGGTATGGATTAGTATTGTACGAGCAACTAGGCTCACAGAAAATGGGCGCACCACGCCCAGTGTTTATCGTAGCCCCCATACAAATTTTAAATTGAAACAGCTGTAACTTCGGCAATCTTCTGTCTAGAATAACCATAATTGACACTTAAATTAATATCGTAGTCGGAAATAATCTGGCGAAAAATCAGCGTACCACGCCCACTTCTTATTGGGGCTCCCATACAAAGTTGAGGAAATTAAACAAAAATGTTAACCACCATAACTTAGAAACTATTCAACGTAGGACACCAAATTTAAGGTGTGGATTAACGTAGAAAAATTAATTGGATTTACTAGAAAGTGGTAAGCTACGCCCACTTTTATATAGCTCCCATACTAAGCCTCGGAATTATCTTAAAATCCTTTTACTTCGTCAAAGTCAACCATATTTCGGGTGTAAATTAGTAGTATATACAAAAATTGTTTTTCTAAAAGTGGAAATAAAAGAAAAAGATGGATATTCGAGTAAACTTTTTATATACAAATCTACATATGCAGGGTATAGTTTGGTCGGCCCCAGCCGACTGTAAGGAGATTTTTATAGCTTCTTTTGATGTAGGGTAGTTCTTATTGCTTAAATGAAACTGAAGTCTGCGGAAAAGGTGATATTCGCAAGGTGCAATATGCGGAGAGTATGGTGGATGTGGCATTGGCTTCCATCCGAGCTCGTTCAGCTTGCCTAAGGTCTGTCTTGCGGTGTATGCGGTCTTGCGTTGTCATCATGAATCAAAACTTTGAGTTTATTGACTAAAGATGGTCGATTTTTTTCAAGTGCTTCATTCAGTTTGTACAGTTGATGGCAATAATAATTAGCTGTGATCATCTGGTTTGATTCCCGCAGAGCAAAATAAATTATACCGGCCATATCCCACCAACAGGAGGCCATCTCTGGGGGTTGGTTCTGATGTTTCTTCTTTATCTAACCACTGGCGTTTGCGAACAGGACTATTGTAAAGAACCGATTTTTCGTCCCCAGTAACAATAGGGTTAAAAATAAAACTCTCATTTTCAAGCCACTGCAGCATCTGAAAAGACACATTCACTCTCTGTTAAAGATTTGTGACGGAAAGTTTATGCGGAACCTATTTTCACAGCTTTGAAGCCTTTTTCAATTGCACCAGGTGCCTGTAAACTGTTCCATGTGATGAATTTGTGACGGAAAATTTATGCGGAACCCGTTTTCCCAGCTTTGGAACCTTGTGCAATTGAACCAGGTGTCTGTAAACTGTTCCATGTGATGAATTTGCGACGGAAACTTGATGCGGAACCCATTTTCCCAGCTTTGGAACCTTGCGCAATTGAACTAGGTGCCTGTAAACTGTTCCATGTGATGAATTTGCGACGGAAACTTGATGCGGAACCCATTTTCCCAGCTTTGGAACCTTGCTCAATTGAAGCAGGTGCCTGTAAACTGTTCCATGTGATGAATTTGTGACGGAAAATTTATGCGGAACCCATTTTCCCAGCTTTGGAACCTTGCTCAATTGAAGCAGGTGCCTGTAAACTGTTCCATGTGATGAATTTGTGACGGAAAATTTATGCGGAACCCATTTTCCCAGCTTCGGAACCTTGCTCAATTGAACCAGGTGCCTGTAAACTATTCGATGTGATGAATTTAACTTTTCAGGTATTATATCGACTTGGCTCAACATCCACGAGTTCCAGCAAGGCATCGGAGGAGTTAAAGACCTGAGGACGACCAGAGTGTCGGACATCCTCAACGTCACAATTACCACTTCGGAATTTGGAAAAACCATTTTTGCGCAGTCCTTACACTCACGGTATTCTCCCCATGAGCTGCGTTTATTTCTGCAGCAGCAGTTGTTGCATTTTTTCCACTTTTACAAAAAAAAAAACAAAAAATACAAAATATGCCTCTTATACTCGTTCGAAGATTCCATTTTATTGTTTGACAACACGTACTTCTATTCGCGATTAAAATCACTCGAATTCACAATACATCAGAGAAAATGAAAAAAGTTCCTTTATCATTTTTTGAAATTGAAATTGAATTGAATTGAATTGAAACTATTGAAAAAATAACGCACAAACTTATGGACTGACCTGATATATCATTCTACGAGCAAAATAAACATTTTTATGATATCAAGATTTTCTTAAGGTAAGCATTAAGTGTTCAATATTAGAAATCAACCAACATCGACCCAACTTAATGTACTTAGAGTAGATGCATATAATCCTTTTAGCTCATACAATATAAGCAGATCAGAATACCATACATAATGACCATTAGTTTATTCTTTCTCATCATCATTTAATCTAATTTTAACCATTTCTGCAATTATGTCGGTATCTAGCAATGCTTATGTACTTACGTAGTATATGCAGGTACGCAAATTATTGTATAAACACCAACCCATCTTTGGTATATGTATGTATAAGCTTTAAAAACCATATGAGAGAGCTTAAGTGTAAGCAGAGAATATAATGATGATGCAATTAAATGCATTTAAGTATAATTTATGCATTCTCCTTTATATAGATTCCAGCAACACGACTACATATCTGGCATGGATATCTTCACCGGTCATGACAGGTAATTAAATTTTAGCTGCCTTTGTTCAAAATTTATTGCATTTAATGCTGCATATTATGTATGCAGGTGCTGTCTTTAAATTATTTGAAAAAATGAACAATATGAAAATTTACTATTTACTCATTGAAGAAATAGAAATAGCATTTTAAAGTTTAACAGAAAAATATTTGAAAATTTTTTTTTTTAATATTTAAAAAATCATATTGAAAAATATTTTATTTGTGAGCACAACTGTTTGCAGCTTACCATTGCTGCTGCCTCCCTATATTATACATTGTAATTTGTAAATTTTATGATATTCTTTATTTGTCATTTTTCTTATATAAATTTTCTTTGCCATCATTACTATTGTATTTCTTTTATAACACTTTCTTTATAAACTTTTGCAAAAAAATATAGCGAAGAAAACACTCAAGTTATGCTAAGTTTATAGAGTATTTCACAAAAAAAAAATACCACCTTGATCAAAAAGTTCCCGGAATAACCACCGTGTGGCACCCCCATCGTTCCAATTTGAGTTCTGTTTTTTTTTTTTTTTTTTTTTGTTAAGTTGGTACATCTGTTGTTGATATTCCTTTTAAATCTTAGCATCATTGCTTGACATTTGCAAAGCCAAGTTACGTAGCCAAGAGTACATTTATCTCAGTGCTTCCTGCGATTTTTCCATTACTTCCTCTCGGCTGCGTTCTCCGTAATGGTTTTTTAACACGATTGAACAGAAAGACGTCACAGGGAACCACATCAGGAGAATTCGGTGGCTGTTGGATGGTATTTGTTGCATTTTTCGTCAAAAAATTACGAATAATGATGGCACTGTACGACGGTGCGTTATCATGGTGCAAAATCCACGAATTTTCAGTCCACAATTCTGGTCTCTTTCCGTCGTACTCATAAAACCACGTCTTGTCCGAATGTGGGATCGTATTCAGCCTCGCAAATCATGTCTTTTGCGACGTCAAGACGGTCTCTATTTTGCATGAAATTGATTGAAAATTGTAAAAAATCGCCAACACACACAGAGATAGATGTACTTTTGGCTACGTAACTTTTGCAAATGTCAAGCTCTGATGCTAAGATTTAGAGGGAATATTAACAATAGATGTACAAACTTAACAAAAAAAAAAACAGAACTCAAACTGGAACGATGGGAGTGCCACACGTTGGTTATTCCGGGAACTTTTTGATCAATGTGGTATTCAGTAAGATAAAGTTTTATCCAAAAACCGCACAAAAGAAAGGGGAAGGAAAAAATAAATTCAAATGAAATGGAAAAAATTCATACTCCTTTTCGTCATCAGAATTTATAAGCTGTATAAATCTTAGCATTCTACATTTTCATTCAATCATCATATTTGTAGTTGATGAATATCAGATTGTATGCTTAATATCAATTGAATACATTCATTATATTAAATCATGGTATCTAAAATCTAAGAAAAAATATGAAATATTATAGATAAATAATTTTTTATTTTAAAATTTAATTTATAAAATATGAAGAGACATTTATAATCGTAGTTACTAGAATAAATAAAGTAGACTGGAGAGATCTATTCGTGTTTTCAATTGAACTCATGAACAGTAAAATATTATTTGCATAAGTCTTGTGCATATTCATGAATTTTTGTTTTCATTCTAAATTCATTTTTTTTTTAAGTTGAGTAAGATTTTTTTTTTTTTTTTGCAATTTGCACTTTGGGGAGATGTATTACGACTAACATATATTATTCATTTATTTATTATTTTTATTTACATATTCGAATAACAACAACAACAACATCATTAATTATTTATTTGCAATTATAATTGAATGAGTTTCCTGTTTTTTTTTTTTTTTTTGACATTTTGTATGGAATGATTGGGGTTCGGCGTAAGCCAATTTGATAAAAAAACAGCAATTTTCTAGCAGAGCACACCTCAGAGGTGAAAGTGAAGGAGGAGGAAAAATGAATAGAGGTCAGCCTTACATTTCACATCTCTGAAGGCGATCCCTCAGTGGATATGTGGGGTATCTACCGATTTTCTGGTGTTTTAAAGTTCATTTTCTAGGAGATCCTGCGCAAAGAGTGCAGATAGATGGTAAATATGTTTGGGAGATATGTTCGAGAGAAGTATTCTGGTGAAAAACTGGGAATTGGTTACATACTTTATCCTTGTACGAGCATCCATGGAGCGATGATAGCGAATTTGGGGTATTTGCCGAATTTCTGATGTTTTTAAGTTCATTTTGTGGGGGATCTTGCAGAAAAAGTGCAGATAGGTGGTAAATATGCTCGGAAGATATGTTCGAGAGAAATGTTGCGGTGAAAAAAATGGGATTGGTTACATACTCTATCCTTGTACGAGCACCGATGGAGCGATGACAGCGAATTTGGGGTATTTTCCGCATTTCTGATGTTTTTAGGTTCATTTTTTATGGGGAATCTTGCAGAAAAAGTGCAGATAGGTGGTAAATATACTCAGGAGATATGTTCGAGAGAAATGTTGCGGTGAAAAAAATGGGATTGGTCACATACTCTACCTCTGTACGAGCACCTATGGAGCGATGAGAGCGAATTTAATGAAAATTGCAATTTTATAGGGGAAACTACATAAAGGAGTTTGAATATGTTTTGGAAAAATGTTACAGAGGCAAAGTTTATTAAAATTTAATTAAGTTTGTTTATACATTATACCCTTCTAGATGCGACGCAAAAACCAACATAGCACTAAAGTGCTTGCTATGACAATAGAAACCAATAGTCATCATAGCAACTGCATTGATGACTATCACTATAATGGAATTCCAAAAATGAATACTTCTGCCAAATACGACTGTCAAACTATTGAAAACTTCAGTAAGCTCTGCTTTTTGATATTAGTTTCCACTAAAAATGAAGTCTGAAGATTTTATCGAACCCAGTACAAGCAGAAAAGGCCTTCTGTTCACAAAGACATGTAAATAGAAATGTGTTGCTAAAGATAACGTGCATTTAATTAATGTGCACATATGTATAGTATATACAATATGTGTGTGTGTGTGTGTGTGGGTGTTCCTTAGAAAAGTGTAATTCACTTACAATAGCATATATTTGTATAAGAACAATATTCAAACACTCGCTCGATATATTCAAACATACTTCGTACACTCACGTACGCATAAATGAATGATTGAAACAATATGCATGATGTGCTTTACATAAGCATATAGTATAGCTATTGTTTACTAGTACATTCATTTGTACGTACTATAGGAGCATATGTGTGTGTGTGTGTATTTAACAATGGTGGTAGAGAAATCGAGGACACACGAGTGTGTGAGAGAAAGTGTCTGAAACATAATGCATAATGAACGATTAACAATGAAGATAACTAGTTGATTAAGCTACTACTGTATAGAGTTGGCTTGATGATTTGTTACTGATGATTGGTTGGTTAGCTGACAAGTTGAATTAGGAAAATACTAATTTCTTCCAAGTGTTATATTGCAGCAAATTGACATATAAACAAATCAACTTAATTTAATTATAAGCAGAAATTAACCATATTGAATATATACTTTTATGTGAATACAAGTAGGATTATTAGAATGAGATTATACAAATAAAGGCTGTTTGTATTACGAGTGTCGCCCAATTGTAATGAAATAAAGAAGAAGTTGTTGAGGATTGAATTTATTCTGCAGATAATTTTATATCATTTAGTTTCCCCCTATTTCTAAAAGAACTATGTAACAATGCTTAGAAAAATGTGACGTCACAAGGGTTCTGCCTTTCGGAATCGGTTAATATAAGTAGGTCTTTTTTGATACAGTCCAAAATTTAGAACGCACACTAGTACTGAAAGAGAAGCTCGGCCAAAAAAACCTCCCGGGCCTATAAGTGCCACATAAAAAAAATTTGTTTAGTTCCTTTACAATCTATGTGAATAATTCCAGAAAATGGCAAAAATATACCGTTAATTGAAATTTTTTCTCTAAACCTATATAATAATAAAATATATTTGAAATTCATACAGAAATAAAATAAAAAATAAATACATATGTGGCACTTAAAGCCCCAAAGGGCTCATTGGCCGAGCTTCTCTTCCATTACTGTTGTGCGTGTTAAATTTTGGACAGTTTTAGAAGGGACCTACTTATTTTAGCCGGTTCCGAACGGCAGAACCCTTGTGACATCACTTTTTCTGAGCTTTGTCACAGAGTTCTTTTAGAAGCATTTTCATGACAAGTTTTTACTGTCGGAAGAATTGCCAATTGCTTGCCGACAGGCGGGTACCGTTCGAAAGAAAAATCTTTTCGATATTAAATTTGTTATGCATCAGCCGGGGATTGAACCCACGACCTACAGATCAGAACGCCAACACACGAACCACTGAGCTACGGCACCTACAGAAATAGATAGGTATTGAAAAAAATATTTTGAATATTATATGAATACAACTTAATAAACGAGCCATGAATATCCTTCTAAAGATACGTCATGACTTTTCCGGCAACCCAATAAAATTATCTAGAATCTGAAGTAGGTAGTAAAACAAATTTCTTCACTATTATATCAATTATATTAATAAATGAGGCATAAAAATCACATTAAAAATGCGTCATGACTTTTTCGACAAACCAATAAAATTATTTCGAATATTAAGCAGGTGGAAAACCAAATTTATTTACTATTATGTCAATTATATTAATAAATGAGGCATAAGGATCACAATAAAAATGCGTCATGACTTTTCCGACAACGCAGTAAAATTATCTTGAATTATAAATAGGTAGTAAAATTTCTTCACTATATTTATGTCAATTATATTAATAAATGAGGCATAAAAATCACATTAAAAATGCGTCATGACTTTTCCGACAACCCAATAAAATTATCTAAAATTGTAAGTAGGTACTAAAACAAATTTCTGCACTTTTATGTCAATTATATTAATAAATGAAGCATAAGGATCACACTAAAAATGCGTCACGACCTCTCCATCCAGCCAATAAAATTACTTAGAATTATAGATAGATGGCAAAACAGAAAAAAACTGTTCAATGTATTGTGCTATATGTAGCACTTTAGTGCTATCTTGCTGTTATTATGTGCATATTCAATGTAACGAGCAATAGCACTTTAGTGCTATATATATTAATATATAGTCGCTGATTATGATTGTCAATATCCACCTTTTCATTGAAAGCTCATGATCTTGAAATCATTTTTGCAATAATTAAAATCATGTTTTTCACCAGCCTTGAAACAATCAAAAAACACGTTTGATTACCAATTGTAAATAGATCTTAGATTTATTTTTTAGAGGTCGTAGACCTTCAAGTTCAAGTTTAGTTAGTATTATTTCTCGAACTTTAGCTGACTTCAAAACTTTTTGAAACTTATGGAATGAGTCCAACAACAATTTAAAACAAAGGATATTTAGATGTAATTATCAATAAAAATAGCAAAAATATCTGTGGCTCAAACCACTCGGCAATAACTCTGAAAATGTCCACAAATTTGGTGTTTTTTTTTTAACGAGAAAGAAAGTATCGAAAGCCCAAGTCAGTGAGGGGCTTTAACCCGCTAAAACTCCTCTCGTCCGACGGGAAGTTCCTCCCGGAACCACCGTTAAGTATTTCGTTCCACAAATTTTGTGTATAAAATTGGAAATGTGTGTACACTCTAGGTTAGGTTAGGTTATGCGGCCGCCCCCCAAAGGGTGGCGCACTTAGGCCAAAAATTGGCCCATTGTGTTACCATGCATCACTGATGCTTACTTTCCTGTTCCCTGTGTATACTCTAGTTGGTGACGAAATGCAAGGCACAGATGTATCTGCTCAAAAAAGCAATGATCCAAAGAATAGACCCTATTTCAATCCATGACATAATTTATACACCAAACAGCACAATGCAATTAAGCTAAGCAAGTGAAAGATACTTTTCACTTTTAACGCCTTTATATAATTCAAAGAACGGTGTGAGAAGTGTATGGTTAATAGGACTATGATAGGCATATAATTATAATAAAATTCGCTCTAGCCATTAACAAGACATGGCAGTCATAATTTTTACCCTTACAACTACAAAGTAAGCATAAAGTCAATGGAGGGATTTTATATGTGTATGATGAGTAAGTTGGTATAATGAAAGATGATGAATTGTGGTAATGTAACCACAAGATGTTACATACAAAGTATGACAAACAAACAAATATGTAATAAACCATGAGGCGAAAAGAGACAAAGACAGATAGAGATACAGATGCTGATACAAGGTTAAATTATTTAAAGCACTTACAAGTTGAAAGAAAGAAAGAAAGAAGAAAATAACAATAACTTGAAAAGCATAGAAAGCCCAAGATCACAACACTGCAAGTAATGAAACACACTAACACATCAACAAGAATCAGAGAACACAGAATAAAATTAACGCCAAGAAACAAAAGTAAATAAAAATATCATACAATAAGCAAGCCCCTTTAGATACTTTAGAGTACTGAATAACAAGCATGTATGTAAGTGAATGAGGGGTGTCGAAAACTTGACACAAATTGAATCCTTTAAGGCAAAATGAAGAGGAAGAATATGCAAAAATATAGAAGTCGCATTCACTTAATATGTTGAGCTATAAGAACCCAATAGTAATATCAATAGTCAATTTCTTATGATAGTATGTATATTATAGAGTGGATTACGATAACAAAAATCGTGTTTAAACTATTTAAAGTCAGTCAGTTGTAAACTTTAGATAAAGTTATCACAAAAATTCTTTGGAACTGGTTCAGCACTGGTTCAAGGTAATGCAGCGGGTGTCAGTTGAACGAGTGATAGAACATGGAAGGCATATTTCACTTTGTTCTTTTATTCTGACTTATTTTTTTTTTGTCTGTTTATTTTTACTAGTTAATTTTAAGTAATGCTGAGAAAGATGCCATCAACCACTTGGAACTAGTTCGTTTCTGAGTAGAAGTAATGCAGCAGGAGTGCTAGAATATTTAGGGATATTCTGATTTCTTCTTCTATTCGAAATGTGACGAAATGTTATTATTTTGTGACTTCGCACTACGATGTGGATTTTGCATAAGTGAAAAAAATGGAAAGAGAAATTATTGAACAATCTTAAAATATTTGATGTTGAATTCATGAGTAAATATTTGGATGTGAAAGTGAATCTAACCTCCGATGGAAACATCAAGTGCTGGAGAACTTGTCAGCGCGCTTGAAATTTCTAACTGTAGCCAACTAGCGAAGGAATTAGCTGACTGGCGATAGATGCTATATTCGGCCTAAATCGATTTTCGGTTGTAATGGCCACATGATTAAGTATGTAATCAAAGATGGCACCAAAAACGGATTTCGAAAGTAACTAGTGAAATTGTTATTGCTTGACTAGTTCCTTAGTATATGTGGTCTTTCATATGGTACATATTGAATTAAAGCTTTAAACTTTTTATGTGAAATGATAATGAAACTTGTTGTTGTTGCTGTTGTTGTTGCGGTTATTTTTTTACTGATATATTCAAAGAGATTTTCTTCTTATGCGTTGTTGTTGTTATTGTGACAAATTTAACACTAATATGAATATGTAAACACTTGTTGTTTTAGCATAATTTTTGTTTTTGTGGATTTATTTTGAAGATTGGATTTTATTCTGATGAGCAGCACAATGCCAATATGTATATAGTATTTAGGATATGGTTGATAACATAATGAACTAATAAGTATATGATTGATTAAAGATGGTGTGAGCTTATATTGCTCTAACTTGTAATTATTATTATTTTTTTTTTTTTACAAAAACATATAAGATCTGGGCAAAAAATATGTTTAAAGATTTTCTGAATTTTTTGCAGAACGAAAATACGATTTATGAAGAACAAATAATTTTAAAAAATCTTAATATGGATTAACGACTCCTCTAGTGAGATGTGAATCTCTTTTGTGATTAAATATTAAACAATATCTCTTCAATTATATTCTTTTAATATATATCAACATCTAAAGGTGGCCATATCCGATCAAAATTTATCAAAATATATTATGCTTTTCATCAACATTCATCATTAGTATAAAGTAGATACATATTATAATTTTTATCATAGTCAAAATCATCAGAATTATCAAAAAGTTTCGACAATTACTTTAAATAATATTTATCATCATTTATTACACTTCATTCTATAAACCAAAAGTTAATAGAAGTTCAATATCGTAATCATCACGATTATAATATTAATAATTATCATCAATAACCATCATTATCATCATAATTTTTATTTTTTGTCCTCTTCATCATTGTCAATATCAATATTATGTGTAAATATATATATATGTAGTTTTTTAGCAATATCGCCATAACAATCACCAGAACAAGCAGATTATGGGTAGTGTCAAAATTGCAATAGCAAAAAAAATGAAAAAAAAAATTTTTTCAACAATTTTATACTAGGTAAATAAAGTAAAATAAACGAAGCAAAAATATAGTAAAAATCTCCTTACAGTCGGCTGGGGCCGACCAAACTATACCCTGCATATGTAGATTTATACATAAAAAGTTTACTCGAATATCCAACTTTTCTTTTATTTCCACTTTTCGAGAAATAATTTTTGCATATACTACCAATTTACACCCGAAATATGGTTGACTTTGACGAAATAAAAGGATTTTAAGATAATTCCGAGGCTTAGTATGGGAGCTATATAAAAAGTGGGCGTGGCTTATCACTTTCTAGTAAATCCAATTAATTTTTCAATGTTAATCCACACCTTAAATTTGGTGTCCTACGTTGAATAGTTTCTAAGTTATGGTGGTTAACATTTTTGTTTAATTTCCTCAACTTTGTATGGGAGCCCCAATAAGAAGTGGGCGTGGTACGCTGATTTTTCGCCAGATTATTTCCGACTACGATATTAATTTAAGTGTCAATTATGGTTATTGTAGACATAAGATTGCCGAAGTTACAGCTGTTTCAATTTAAAATTTGTATGGGGGCTACGATAAACACTGGGCGTGGTGCGCCCATTTTCTTTGAGCCTAGTTGCTCGTACAATACTAATCCACACCTTAAATCTCGTTATTCTACGCTGAATAGTTTGCAAGTTATAACCGGTAACATTTTTTTTAATTTCCGCAACTTTGTATGGGAGACCCAAAAAGGAGTGGGCGTGGCACACTGATTTTCTGCCATATTATTTCTGACTACCGTGTTAATCTAAGTGTCAATTATGGTTATTCTAGACAGAAGATTGTAGAAGTTACAGCAGTTTCAATTTAAAAGAAGTACAGACACTTTGTATGGGAGCTACGATAGAAAGTAGGCGTGGCTCATCCACTTTTGGTGAGGTTATATAGTAGTATAATATAACTCCATGTGCAAAATATTGTTGTCCCAAGTGGTATATTGTGTGAGTTATAGCAAGTTAAAGATTTTGAAAATTTCGAGGTTAGTCGCTTTGAATGCTTGGTGTGGGCGTGGTTATTGACCGATCATGCCCAATATCAATCCCCTCCGTACCCTTGGATCATAGATTACTTATGCCAAATTTCATCGAAATAGCTCAATATTTACTCAAGTTATCGTGCGAACCAGCCAGGTGACAGACAGACGGACGGACGGACGGACGGACGGACGGACGGACGGACGGACATCGTTAAATCGAAAATTTAATCGACGCTGATCACGAATATATATCTATGTCTATATCTCCGGAGATTCCTTCAAGTGGACACAAACATCTGACCGAAATGAATATACCATGCATATTGCATTATGCAGGGTATAAAAATGACACATATAAATCTATGTAATAAATAAAATTTGCATTAAGTAAAACACTGGCTAGAATATGATGGGTATTGTGAGATTGCAGAGGCAATTATGATGATAATGATGCTGATGATAATGATGATGATGATGATAATAATTTCTGTTGGTAGCAACACTAATATTTTGGGATGAAGCTAAGTGCTTTCATTGACCCGAAGTCATCAACATTAGCCATTGTGTTGTGTTTCATTACTTTGAGGAGAAAACATTCTGCAAGTAATGTTGGTCAAATGTGGGTGAATTGGAGTAAATATATTTAGTATATGCGTGACTGCTAGTTCATTTTTGTAGGCACTATCAGGAACAAGTCGTGAGAAATTTTCATTTTCAAAATATATTCGATGGGCATTTCTGGTGATTTGTTTATTCTTCTGCTACAATCGATTTCAATCAACATATTCCATACGTCTCCTTACGCTTTAAAACATTCCTGGCTTTCTATCCACTTTTTACATCGTTTAATGCATACAAACACAAGCTTAATATAGCCTACTTAGACAACCAATTGAACGATTTCTCCAACCAATGCTTTCCACCACAGACCATTTCCATACAATGCGGTAAGCATTTCATGGATGAGTTGCTATATAAATAAATGAGTATAAAATACGATAGAAATATGTGCAGCTCATTGTTCTTATATTATATTGTATGCTTTATTTTTTCCTCGTTTTCTTTTTAACAATATTCTTCAAGTTTCACTTTTCTCTTAAGGTCCCCACTTCACTCTACACATAGTTGCGTTGCAAGCGTGCAAAATATTACGCCATTATATTGCGAAAATTTATATATTTTAAATTTACCTCTCTCTCTCTCTCTCTCTCTCTTCCTGCTTTCATTTACAATGTATTTTCATAATAATTTGATGGTGTTAGCAATACTACAAGCTCTTTACTAGTAAGCCTCTTCGACTACCATTATGTTGGTGGTATAAATTTGTATGTGTATGTAGGTATTGTTAAATTGATCGCATCCGTTTAAAGTTTTCATTGTTATACAATTTATTCCTATTTATTGCTGTTACTGCTGTAAATGTTCATATTTTTCTTGTTGTTTGTTGTATTATGCCCATGCTATTACTTTTTCTTGCATGTACCGAGCTACATGTATACGTTTACATATACATACATATATTTACCATTTTATTTTCTACACGGAAATTAACAACTGCCACAATTGTTGTGTATGATTTTAAAATCGTATTACATTACTATAGGCACTTTAAATACGGCCACAAGAAAGCTTTTTAATGATTTTTAATGGTTTTTCAGTTAAAATTAAAAATTATTCAATTGGCAACATTTTGTGGCTTTACGTATTATTTCATTCGATTATGCTTACATGTATTTTCGAATCGTTTAATTGTAGTCAATGTTGGGGTTAGTTTTTAAGGCCACAGTATTTTACTGAATGTGTGGGTGCCGTAGTTCAGTGGTTAGTGTGTTCGCCTTCTGATCTGTAGGTCGTGGTTCAATCCCCGGCTGATGCATAACAAATTTTAATATCGATAAGATTTTTCTTTCGAATGGTACCCACCTGTCGGCAAGCAATTGGCAATTCTTCCGACAGTAACAACTTGCCATGAAAAAGCTTCTAAAAAGAACTCTGTGACAAAGCTCAGAAAAAGTGATGTCACAAGTGTTCTGCCGTTCGGAACCGGTTAAAATAAGTAGGTCCCTTCTAATACTGTACAAATTTAACACGCACAACAGCAATGGAAGAGAAGCTCGCCTAATGAGCCCTTTGGGGCTTTAAGTGCCACATATATATTTTTTTTATCGGAAAAAATTGCTTATTCAATACTATGAACCTCTTAATATTAGTACATTTAATTTTAAATAGAATTGAAAGAAAATGTAATATGTTTCGTGTTAAAAGTCGCTAAAAGTCTATGGGACACAATTTTGTTAAATGAAAAGTACCAATTTTTTTCATTAAAAAAAAATTTCCATAATTATTGCACTCTTTTCGACATTAATTCTTTCGATATTAGTGCACTTCAACATTTTTAAGTCTAAAAATTATAAAACTCGATATATGTTCTTATTCTTCCTCCATGAAAGCATTTCTGATAGCCAAAGTCGATGGCCAAATTGTTTATTTTTATTACAAAAATGATAGAAAAATGTTGTTTTTACCAACGACACATGAAGTTTGATCTATTTTATGACATCCACCATAATATTTTGCCTCAACAAAAAGTCGCTCGTGAAACTAACATATTTTTTCGTCACTGTAACACTTTTATTATACCCTGCATAATGCAATATGCATGGTATATTCATTTCGGTCAGATGTTTGTGTCCACTTGAAGGAATCTCCGGAGATATAGACATGGATATATATTCGTGATCAGCGTCGATTAAATTTTCGATTTAACGATGTCCGTCCGTCCGTCCGTCTGTCACCTGGCTGGTTCGCACGATAACTTGAGTAAATATTGAGCTATTTCGATGAAATTTGGCATAAGTAATCTATGATCCAAGAGTACGGAGGGGATTGATATTGGGCATGATCGGTCAATAACCACGCCCACACCAAGCATTCAAAGCGGCCAACCTCGAAATTTTCAAAATCTTTAACTTGCTATAACTCACATAATATACCACTTGGGACAACAATATTTGGCACATAGACTTATATTATACTACTATATAACCTCGCCAAAAGTGGTTGAGCCACGCCTACTTTTTAGCGTAGCTCTCATACAAAGTGTCTGTACTTCTTTTAAATTGAAACAGCTGTAACTTCTACAATCTTCTGTTCAGAATAACCATAATTGACACTTAGATTAACATGGTAGTCGGAAATAATATGGCAGAAAATCAGTGTGCCACGCCCACTCCTTTTTGGGTCTCCCATACAAAGTTGCGGAAATTAAAAAAATGTTACCGGTTATAACTTGCAAACTATTCAGCGTAGAATAACGAGATTTAAGATGTGGATTAGTATTGTATGAGCAACTAGGCTCACAGAAAATGGGCGCACCACGCCCAGTGTTTATCGTAGCCCCAATACAAATTGTAAATTGAAACAGCTGTAACTTCGGCAATCTTCTGTCTAGAATAACCATAATTGACACTTAAATTAATATCGTAGTCGGAAATAATCTGGCGAAAAATCTGCGTACCACGCCCACTTCTTATTGGGGCTCCCATACAAAGTTGAGGAAATTAAACAAAAATGTTAACCACCATAACTTAGAAACTATTCAACGTAGGACACCAAATTTAAGGTGTGGATTAACATTGAAAAATTAATTGGATTTACTAGAAAGTGGTAAGCCACGCCCACTTTTTATATAGCTCCCATACTAAGCCTCGGAATTATCTTAAAATCCTTTTACTTCATCAAAGTCAACCATATTTCGAGTGTAAATTAGTAGTATATGCAAAAATTGTTTCTCGAAAAGTGGAAATAAAAGAAAAGTTGGATATTCGAGTAAACTTTTTATATATAAATCTACATATGCAGGGTATAGTTTGGTCGGCCCCAGCCGACTGTAAGGAGATTTTTATACCCTGCATAATGCAATATGCATGGTATATTCATTTCGGTCAGATGTTTGTGTCCACTTGAAGGAATCTCCGGAGATATAGACATGGATATATATTCGTGATCAGCGTCGATTAAATTTTCGATTTAACGATGTCCGTCCGTCCGTCCGTCCGTCCGTCCGTCTGTCTGTCACCTGGCTGGTTCGCACGATAACTTGAGTAAATATTGAGCTATTTCGATGAAATTTGGCATAAGTAATCTATGATCCAAGGGTACGGAGGGGATTGATATTGGGCATGATCGGTCAATAACCACGCCCACACCAAGCATTCAAAGCGACTAACCTCGAAATTTTCAAAATCTTTAACTTGCTATAACTCACACAATATACCACTTGGGACAACAATATTTTGCACATAGAGTTACACTATACTACTATATAACCTCACCAAAAGTGGATGAGCCACGCCTACTTTCTAGCGTAGCTCCCATACAAAGTGTCTGTACTTCTTTTAAATTGAAACTGCTGTAACTTCTACAATCTTCTGTCTAGAATAACCATAATTGACACTTAGATTAACACGGTAGTCAGAAATAATATGGCAGAAAATCAATATGCCACGCCCACTCCTTTTTGGGTCTCCCATACAAAGTTGCGGAAATTAAAAAAAATGTTACCGGTTATAACTTGCAAACTATTCAGCGTAGTATAACGAAATTAAACGTGTGGATTAGTATTATACGAGCAACTAGGCTCACAGAAAATGGGTGCACCACGCCCAGTGTTTATCGTAGCCCCCATACAAATTTTAAATTGAAACAGCTGTAACTTCGGCAATCTTCTGTCTAGAATAACCATAATTGACACTTAAATTAATATCGTAGTCGGAAATAATCTGGCAGAAAATCAGTGTGCCACGCCCACTCCTTCATGGGTCTCCCATACAAAGTCGAGGGAATTAAACTAAAATTTTAAGCTCCATAGCTTCCAAACCATTTAGCCTAGGACAACGAGACTTAGGGTATGGATTAGTATTGTACGAGCAACTAGGCTCACAGAAAATGGGCGCACCACGCCCAGTGTTTATCGTAGCCCCCATACAAATTTTAAATTGAAACAGCTGTAACTTCGGCAATCTTATGTCTACAATAACCATAATTGACACTTAAATTAATATCGTAGTCCGAAATAATCTGACGAAAAATCAGCGTACCACGCCCACTTCTTATTGGGGCTCCCATACAAAGTTGAGGATTTAAACAAAAACGTTAAACACCATAACTTAGAAACTATTCAACGTAGGACACAAAATTTAAGGTGTGGATTAACATTGAAAAATTAATTGGATTTTCTAGAAAGTGGTAAGCCACGCCCACTTTTTATATAGCTCCCATACTAAGCCTCGGAATTATCTTAAAATCGTTTTACTTCGTCAAAGTCAACCATATTTGGGGTGTAAATTAGTAGTATATGCAAAAATTGTTTCTCGAAAAGTGGAAATAAAAAAAATGCCGACTGTAAGGAGATTTTTTTATATCCATTCGTATACAGGGTAATTTAAAATTGTTATTTACGGAAAGTTTATATTCTTTTCTTTTAAAAATATATTCTATAAGCTTAAGTAGAAAAATTGAGTTGGATGAAATGAATTAGAAATAGTTTTGTATACAATATGGTACTGCCAATAGAAAGTAGAAAGATTTGCATGGGTGTTTCTCAGGTCGAAGGCCAACCAAAACGAAAAATATTTAATGGCCAAAAATTATTGCATGAATACCCATACAAATACTACCCATACGAGTGGTAGATAGAAGGTTAAAATGTTCCGAAAAAATAATCTTCGGAAAATCTTAATATTGATCTTCGAAGACATTTAGGATAGTTCTTTCCTAAATGTAATTTTACATATGATTTTTCAAATTCCATGATTCTAATTTTGACCGAATAAGCCAAATTTAAAACCACAGTAGAAAAAATTGTGACGTAGTGGCGGAGAAAGGGTTTAGGACTTTTGTTACAGAAGTCAAATGCTATCGTTTGAGACTAGTTCACTGCTTCACCCCTGGGACAACGATTCTTAAATTGTGGAATTAAGCTATCACACGATGCAATAGATGCTTAAAAATAAAGTACTTAAAATTTTAATTCGTTTTTTCCATGTTACCTATAAGTGGTACATATGGTTTGTCTTCAGTGACATATAGTAAAAATTTCCAAAAAATTATTTAACCCTTGATCTCCTCCCAAATGTTGACTTTTATGTTAGTTTTCGGAAAAAGGACAAAAACTACTCATACGGATGGTAGTTAGAGGGTTAAAATGGTTGATACTTTAAAATCACCGGTACCTAATAATTTGCTTAAATAAAATGCTTAACTAAAAAACGCCTATACCTAATTTTTCGCTTAAATAAAATGATCATTTATACGCACAAATATCACATTAATAACCAAGGAAAAACCCATACGTATACATGAGTGCATATATATGCGAGTAAGTAAGTAAGTAAAGCTAAAAAATCACGTCTATGTTAAATGTAAATTAAAATATCATATAACCACACCAGCGACACGCATATTTGATTTAGAAAGAGAAAAAACGACGAAAAGAAGAAGAAATACGAATAAAAAAAAAAACCAAATGAGAAAATATTTTTTCGTCATATTTTTGTTTTTTCTATTTCTCTCATCGTCAGATAATATATAACAAAGTAGGGTAATACCAAGTTGTAGGAAAATGCAAAAAAAAGGAATATAAAAAAGTGGTGTGCCAAGCCGGTTAACATAATGGTTGTTTGAATTTGACTTAGTCTGCATATATGTACGTATTTGGTCAAATTGGTAGAAGTGTACATATGAAAATTTCTACAATTGCAACTTTACGCTCTCAATATATTTGCATACACACACACACACACACACACACACACGCACACTAGCGCATACCGGCACATATTCATGCATATATTGTATATAATTGCTAGACCGGATGTTGATAAATACATGTGCCACAACGTCAACACTCACGCGTAGGATTTTTTTGTACCTATATGTACATACAGTGGTGAATATAATTATAAATACGAGTGCTTATTATACGATTTTTAGCCTCGTTTTGGCTTTGATTATTTTGTATATTTTGTTTGTTTATTTTTTTTCCTCTTCTTCTATTTTTTGTTAATTCATTTACACTCATCATAATAACTAGCTACTAACATTAGCTTGCTTTATTTATTTATGAACAAGTAAAAACAGCGATTATATTTAAATGTAGACGCATACCATCAACGATGATTTTTTTTTTCTTTGCCACAATTAACATGAAGAAAAGTCCTATTTTTTTGGGAGTTGTAAACTATTGTGACATGACCATTTAATGATATCACATTATAATTCTATTCCTATGCTATAGTTAGCTATTTATTATAATGATACTACTACTAACGAATTTAGTACATAGTGTGCAGAATATTTTAGATTTACCCCGAGTTAAGTATCAGCGAAATTATATTTTGATTATTCCGAAAATGAGAAATTAGTTTTATTGTAATATTTTATTATTTCGTAGTCGTAGTCTTTAATTTCTCTGACTGCTTTAATCACTTTGGTAGCTTTAGCAAATAAGAGTCTCTTCGAACTTGCGATTAACTCTGAGTGCTGTTTGAGGATTTTCTGCTTTGTTATATTTTTTTATAGAAAAAAATGTCATTTTAATAATTTTTTTTTTTCTACAATTTAAATATAAATTTAAATATTCTATGGCTTGTGTTCAATTCATTCAATTGAATTCAATTTGAATTAATTTCATGTCATCATGTCAAGTGATTTAAAATGATTTAGTGTACATACGTACGATAAATATAGACATACTTACCGCTCTTTAGCTAATTGTTATTCAAATAAATCGAATAATAAAATTTAAAAAGCAAGAGCTCTTACATGCTGAGTGCGACGTTACTATTTATATTTCGGGAATAGCAAATAATAACAAACACTTTTAAATGAAAACCGGCTTTATTGTTTTTCAAAATATGCACCATGATAATCAATACACTTTTGCATTCATTCAAACCATTTGTCAGAGCAGTTTTTCCATACCTCTTGAGACATTTCCAAAACATGGTTTTTGAACGCTTCAACTGTTTCTTTGGCGCTCGTAAATCGTTGACCACGCAGTTTACCTTTGATATTGGGGAACAAGGAGAAGTCATTGGGTGCCAAATGAGGACTGTTGTTTGACTGCTCAAAAATTCACCTGTTTGACGAGATGTGTGACAGCTCGCATTGTCATAATGGAGACTGATTCGTCTTTAGCGGTTGGTTTTGTGAATTTCGCTGAAGACTTCCGGCAAACATATGGTCATGTACCACTCAGAATTGACCGTCTTACGTTGCTCAAACGGAACAGCGGCCACATGATCCATTCGGCCGACGAAACAGACGACCATTTACTTCGATGTGCTGTGGGCCCGAACAACTTTTGTTGGATTTGGCTCATCTTGGAACACCCACAAGGTCGATTGCTGTTTTGTTTCCGGTTCACGATTTTATACACGTCTTTTGAAGCACCACGGTCGAAATTTTTAAGCATTTCCTTACACCAATCGATAAATTATGGGGTATCCACCGACTGCAAATTTTTTTTACAACTAACAGGATGCCTCTATCTCACAATATGTCACATGACGATTTTGCATTATCAGTTCATGCACTGCATCGATGTTTTGTGATACAACAACCGATTTTGGACGACCTTCACGGAATTCGTCGGCGACCGAACTACGACCACGATTGAATTCACAATACCAACGATATACTGTGCTTTTTGATGGTGCTTTATCGCCATACAAAGAACTGAGTTCAGCGATACATTCTTGTTGAGATAATCCACGCCGAAAATTGTGAAAAATTATCCAACGAAAACCTTTCCTTGAAATTTCCATTTTTTTGGCCAAATTGATTTTCTTAACTTACTGTAAACGAAACAAATAATACTTGTACATACACGTTTCTGCTAAAAAAAAAATTTCAAACTTTCTTATGGTCTTGCCAGATTTTAGCTATTGACATTAGTGTTGCCAGATCCCGAAATATAAATAGTAGCCCTCGTACATATTGCATATATAGACCAACATATGTTTGTATATACGAGTATTTAAGAGAGTATATAAATTGGCAAAAGTAAAAAGATATTGAAGGCCAAATACTGCAATTTAAATGAATAAAATCAACAGTTGTAATGAGTAAAGTTTGATGGCAGCACAATTAGTCAACTAGCAGGAGCTCCTAAGTATACAAGACGAGTGTGCTTGAAGAACTATAATGTTCCGCAGTCTTAACTATGACTGACATCAAGAAGCACCGGCGCAGTCCATTCTCTCTACGATGTACTTCATATAGGTCCCACATTACAACCAGATCTCATGATTCTCATCCTGAGTTGGAGACTATATGAATTCCTTTTCAATGTTGATGTACAGAAGATGTACCGACAAATTCTTGTCCACCATGACGACCAGAATTTCCAGCGACTTCTCTTTCGCAGATGATCAAATTCTCCAATTCGAGATTTGCGATCACATTTGGTGTAAATTGTGCTCCATATTGACCTGGCAGGATGGCTTTCGCCCATCGTGACTCAAGCCAAGCTGCTACTCCAAAAGCTCTGATTAAAAGGCACCGTCTGAGATTGATGCGTTAAACACAGGTTAGGTTAGGTTATGTGGCTGTCCTCTCTCTGAGAAGCCACACTTAGGCCAGAAAGGCCCATTGTGAAAGCACCGAGCTTCTCTTCCAATACTGTTGTGCGTGTTAAATTTGGACATCATTAAAAGGGACCTACTTATATTAGCCGATTCCGAACGGCAGCAACCTTGTGACATCACTTTAACTTAGTTTTTGTCACAGAGCTCTTTTAAGAAGCATTTTTGGCAAATTGTTACTGCCGGAAAAATTGCCAACTCTTGCTGGCAGGTGGGTACCGTTCGAAAGAAAAATCTTTTCGACATTAAATTTTGTTATGCTTCAGCCGGGGATTGAACCCACGACCTACAGATCAGAAGGCCAACGCACTAACCACTGAGCTACGCCGTTAAACCTAGAACGCTCATCAAATGGAATGTATTTCTGGAGAACATTTCGTCCATTGGTCTCATCGAAATCCCTATATGGGTACAATTCTTTCCTAAGAAGCGAATCCAGTTTCATGGGTTTTGTGACGCTTCAGAGAAAGCGTATTTATTCTGCAGCCCTGTACATACGATGAATGGACATGACTGAGCAAATATCGTGTCATTTACTGCTGGCTAAAGGAAAAGTTGCACCTCTGCAGACGGTCAGCTTACCACGTTTGGAATTGTGTGGCGCCATTTTACGTGGGCCGCGATGTCTAAATCCCTTCAGGCAAGCCATATGGTGGGTCCCTAAAATATAGAAAAATCCTTAGAATTACGATGAAAGGCGCGGAAAAAGCACAATCTTGTTCGAATGAACTCAAGGATCGAATTGAACCAGAAAACATCGGTCGATCGTCGCCCTAGCCGCAAAAACCCAAAAACATAAAAGGGGAGTTTATGTTGATAATTGTGTTGCCATATGGTAAGTATGAAATCCAGGTAAGTATTAAGGTAAGGTAAGTATTATTCAATTCAAATAGAGGTAAGTAATAATTATAATTCGTATACGTAATAACTTTTAGAGCAACCTCTCATCCTGTCGACTATTACATCGTACAATGTAATTGACGATATTACATAAGAACAATAGTTGCAAATAATTAAAAAGTAATTATATATTTATTTCTAAAAGAAATTGCTATCAAAATACATATCTATTATTTCTTTGTAGTCGTTCTCTCTCTCTTCTACTATACATTCATACAATTATCACACAATCAATGTCACACAATTAATGCGCTTCGTTAGACATGTTAGTGACATGAAGTGAAGTGATAATACATACTTGATGGATTTTAAAATATTTTCACACCTTCAATTCGATATATATTATATATATATATGTTCACTTACACATGCTTATGCAGACAATTACATTTCACATGTCTCGCCTCATCATCGACATTATCATCATTATCATCACAATCACTGATGCTTTTATCATCAACATACAATGCACATTGTTATTGCATACCTATGTGCTTCGATGTGTGTGTGTGTGTGTGTGTGTGTGTGTTCTCGCTTATATACAACATCAAAGCATATTTTCATAGTCGTTAACAATTTGTTCTCGCCTCCATTTTATTCTTTTCGTAGATTTTTCTACTAAATTCTTTTCGTTGTTGCATCAATTGTCTTTATGTTTTCTATTGAAAATCCTAACCTAACTCACTCCTCTTTGATGTGATATATATACATATTGGCCTTAATCGAACTAATGCCTTTTAGCGCCCTGTTTTATTGTTTTTCCATTAGTTAAATATTAATTATGGAAAATTGAGCAAAAGGTTTTCAAATTGAATTTAAAAACCTTAAAAAATCGATGTGAGATCAAAGCAGTCAAGTGACTACGAACCTTTATGTGTGTGTCTTCATTGTTAGGCGCCTTGTTCCGAGGCACATTTAGAACAAATTTTAATCCGGCCCTGATATTTCTATATATAAAACTATCTGCAGCTATTCATTCATTCATTCGTTCATTCATTCATTTTTTCATATAATCCAATGCTATTGTATTATATTGAATATAGCATGCTTTGTCATGCTTAATGTTCATTTATTGCATTCTTCTGCGATTATGCCAGCGGTCAAAGAATCGAGGGTATATTGAGTTTATGCTGTCGTTTGTAACATTCAGAAAGAAGCATGACAAGATCAGAATCAACAATCAAAGAGATTTAGCTATGTCTATCTATATTTTCTGCTATCGTATGCAGGTTTTCATACTTTGCGCATGAAAACAAAAAGCTACCTGGCTGAAACTCGATACATACGATTAAATTTAAAAACCAATGGTTTAGTTAAAAAATGAGCGCAATCGAATGAAAATCACTCCTAGCTCCCATACAAAAACATGTTTTCAAATGAATTTTTTCATATGCACATTTTCCCCACAAAATTTGAATGCTATTATGCTGAAACTTGGTGAAAATAATTGTTTTTACTCATTAATATAGTATGGCTTGAAAATAAGCGGAATCGGCTGAAAATCAAGCTTGTGTCCCATACAAAAATACATTTTCAAATGTATATTTTTATAGTTTTTACGAGAAAATGTAAAGTTTTCACATTGAAACTTGGCACATATAATTATATTTGCAAATGCAAATATAAGTTCGACGAATCGGATAATCATTACACCTACCTCCAGTACAAAATAATGTTTTCAAATGTGATTTTTCACACTTTATATATAGGCAAATGTGAAGTCATCAAGCCGAAACTTAATACATATAATTATATTTACTCATTTATAGATATATTCAAAAATGGGCTAAATCGGATAAAAATCACGCTTTCTTCCCATACAAATGAAGAATTTGCTTATGATTAATTTTATAAATGCGCAATTATATTTAAAAATTCTCATTATAGGATAAAAGCCACTCCTTACTCCAATGCAAATGTGTATTTTTGCGAAATTATGCCTATGTATATGTCAAACTGTGTAGGACATCTATGCTTCTGTATTACCGAAATTCAAAATTTTCAATTTAATGTTGTCCTAATTTTTCTTACAATTCTTCTTTCATTGTTCTCTTTCTTTTATCTATCTCTAACACTTATCGCACAGAATTTACAATGTGAATGTCTACACTCACATTGTACACTCGAGTGTCTGCATTGTTTGGCACTACAGACATGACAGAATAGCATTGATAATGCCATCATTAAAATGCAATTCAAAGATTTTGTATGTCTACTATATGTTTCTTGTAGTTAATATATATGTGTTTTATAAACAGAATAAATTAAGTGGCAAACAAGTTTTGGCAATATAACAAAAGTGCATTCAATTAATGTAAATTACATTGTAGGCACCACATATGTTGCTAGTACAAACGACTAGAATGTTTATCAACATGTATATAGAAAACCAAAAGACCGAGGTTCTAAGATTAAGAGAAACTAATTTTCTACAAAAGAATGAAATATATTTGTGCATATTAAATTATCTGATAAATATTCTATTTAAATTGTATTTATGATACTTTAAAGTGCTGTATGATTTAATTCCTCACACAGTACAACATTTCCTTCCTTAATGTATCAAAGACTCATTGTCAACATGTGTCTAGATATTACAAACTACAATGTTTACAAAACAATGTTTAATATGTACAACTATCATTATACCTATAAATTATTATTATAACAATTACTTTTAGTGAATATTAATGTAATTTTATGTCAACTATATTTAAGTGATAATATGTCTGATAATATGAATTTATAAATTTGTGCATATTATAGTAAACAATGTCACAATATATATAAATACCCAAATATGCGTGTTCATGAATACAAAATGAAAGTATTAAATATTAAAGCAAATATATTTGATTTGCAACTAAACATATATTTATTAAATAAATATAAATTCATACAGAAATAGCAAATAAACAGAAATGTAATTAATTGTACATTCAAATGTGACCACAATTATCAATCGAAATTTCATGTTCAATTTCAATTGAATATTTTCATTTTATTCTAATACATTATAATACATCATTATTGACATTCAAGTCAATAGTTAGTTGAAAGACCAACCAAGTTTATAGACACTTTTGACTTTAAGAACTTGTTGTGTGTAATCAACACCATGAAAATACCTTTAATATACAATGTATAGCATCATTTATGATGCTATACATATATACATATATGTATAGCATCATAAATGATGCTATACATTGCTGCTTACATTTGTTTCAATACTAAATATGCTCTAATTTGGCTTTTGACATTTTCAGCATCACCAATAAATACAGTATCCAAATATATTTTGTTGTAATTTAACACATGATCACACATTCTGATAAAATGCCTTTTACATACATATGTCAATATGTTTCTACATATTATTGTCACTACTCCATATCGATTTCATACTATTGACTTAATATTTAATATGATTTATGCAGGCAATACAAAGAAAATAACAAAGTGTGTATATACTTATTTCAGAAATGAGAAGGAAAATATATTATAGCCCTTGAGTAGGATTTATATGTATTAATTATATGTATTATATGATGTATTATATTATATGTATTATTATTAAGCTTATGCTTTAAAGCGATGAATGACTTTAGATATATTTGCGTAATATTTATATGAGCATATTTATTTAATTTGTTGTAAAGAGCAACAAGATAATATCAGAAATATTAGTGATTGCCTTTATAAATGACTTTGATATTTAATAAAAGATTTAATACAAGATTTAATTAGTAAAAAAATTTTATAAATTAAGGGGTTATATACCTTTTTCTGGCTTAAAAAATCGAAAAAAATTTTATGATTTTTTTTTTATGTACATAGTTTTAACAATTTTTTTGCAAAATTTCATAGAGATCGGGACACTAGAACCTAAGATACAGCCGTTCATAGCGCGCGGTGTCCATAACTACCTAATGTCCACCTAAAACTTTAAACGCGATTATCTCGGAATAGCATTTTTGAGAAAAGATCATTGCGGTGATCACGATATCTCGGTAACCACTACATCGATCGATTTGAAATTTTGGTGGATTGTTTGTATATATAATAGCTAGTTCGTGAACGAAGGAATTTTATTTTCGAAATATTTTTCTATTTTTTTTTTTTTTTGGCAAAAAACTAAATTATTCGACCTCGAAAAATCGACTTTTTTGAAAAAAATATCACTGTAACTGTAAAAAAAATTTTTTCGTAAAATCCTTCGTTCACGAGTTAGGTAACACTATATACTAACGTAATTTTTCTTCTTTTTTTTCAGTTGAGCCGTTTCTTTTGTTTTCATGCTCACCGTTAGCCACTACTGAAAAATGTAGTTCTGCGGCAAGGACTATAACTTCCACAATTATTAAAATTTTCAATCGGAATTTTATATGAATTTACTTAAGGACCCGTGCTTGGCGACTTTAATGCCAGGGTGGGCAAGGAAGGTACCTTTGGTCCAACTGTCGGAAAATCCAACCTCCACCAGAACACCTCCGATAACGGAATGAGGCTGATCGACTTCGCCGCAGCACGAAACATGGTAATTGGTGGTACCAGATTCCAGCATCTCGACATCCACAAAGCGATCTGGCTGTCTCCAGATCAACGTACAAGAAACAAAATTGATCATGTGGTGATTGACGGAAGGCATGCTTCCAGTGTGATGGACGTGAAATCGATCCGTGGTGCCAACATCGACTCGGATCACTACCTTGTTGCAGCTAAGGTGCGCACACGCCTATGTGTCGCAAATAATAAGAGAAGTCCCACACAGAGAAAGCTCGACGTCAGTAAGCTGCGATCACCAGAGACAGCAGATGCATTTTCCACTCGACTATCGGATCTGCTTATGCAGAACACTCCCCCACTTGATGATACATGCGCACGGTGGACACATATATCCCACTCCATGACTACTGCTGCCGAGGAGGTAATCGGTTACTACCGGCCTCTGAGGAATGAGTGGTATGAGTGGAGTGTCGCGACGCTACCGCAGAGAAAGACGCCGCCTACAGAAAAACCCTGCGTGCAGGCGTAACGCGAGCTGTTAAGGAGCGGTATAGAGAGAAAAGGAGTGCAGAGAGACGTCTTTTCAGGCGCAAGAAGAGGGAGTTGGAAAGACGCGAGTGTGAGGAGATAGAGATGTGTACCGACAAGAATGAGACTCGAAAATTCTTTGAAAAGATCAAGCGCCTGAGTGGAGGTTTAAATCCCGGAGCCTCTTCTTGTCGTAATGGAAATGGGAATGTGGTAACGGATGTCCAGAGTGTACTGAGCCTATGGAGGGCACACTTCTCCACGTTACTGAATGGCGATGCTACGAACAATTCCGCCAGTGGAGGTGTTTGCCCGATAACCCCAATTACAGATGATGGTGTTGATATTCCACCACCCGTCTATGACGAGGTTGAAACGGCCATTTTAAGGCTGAAGAACAACAAAGCTGCAGGTGCTGATGGCCTGCCTGCCGAGTTGTTTAAGACCGGAGGCGATGAGCTGCTCACCCGCATGCACCAGCTCATAAGCAGAATATGGTCGGATGAAAGCATGCCTGATGATTGGAAGCTCAGTGTTCTCTTTCCTGTACATAAAAAGGAGACCCCACAATTTGCGCCAACTACCGTGGAATAAGTCTCCTGAGCATCGCATACAAGGTTCTATCGAGCGTACTGTGTGAAAGGTTGAAGCCTATGCTCAGCAACCTGATTGGACCTTATCAGTGTGGCTTCAGACCTGGTAAATCCACCATCGACCAGATTTTCACACTGCGCCAAATCCTGGAGAAGACCCAAGAAAAACAGATCGACACACACCACCTATTTGTTGATTATAAAGCCGCTTTCGACAGTCCGGTAAGGGATTACCTCTACGCAACAATGTCTGAGTTCGGTATTCCTGCAAAGCTCATTCGACTTTGTAGAATGACACTGCATAACTCTCGTTGTGCAGTGAAAATTGGGAAGGACCTCTCCGCACCGTTTAATACCGAACGGGGTTTCAGACAAGGTGATTCGTTATCGTGCGACTTCTTCAATCTTATTATGGAGAAAATAATACGAGCTGCTGATCTACGACATAATGGCACTATCTTCAACAAAAGTGTCATGCTGTTAGCGTATGCCGACGATATTGACATAATCGGCATGAACACGCGAGCAGTCAGTGCAGCATTCTCAGAGTTGGAAAGAGAGTCGCGTCGGATGGGTCTCACGGTGAACGAGGGCAAGACGAAGTATCTAGTGTCAACAAACAAAGAGTCCCGGCGTCTTGGACAGCACGTCACTGTTGACAACTACGCTTTTGAAGTAGTAAGGGACTTTGTCTATCTTGGAACCAGCATTAACAGCAGTAATGACGTCGGCTTAGAGATCATGCGTAGGATAACTCTTGCTAACAGGTGTTACTTTGGGCTGGGTAAGCAATTGAGAAGTCGAGCCCTCTCTCGAAGAACGAAAACTACACTCTACAAGTCTCTCATCATGCCTGTCCTAACATATGGCGCTGAAGCCTGGACAATTTCCACCTCGGATGAGCGAATACTTGGAGTTTTCGAGAGAAAAGTCCTACGCAAGATCTTTGGACCTATTTGCGTTGGTGGCGAGTACCGAATAAGGTACAACCATGAGCTGTACGAGCTGTATGCCGATATTGACATAGTAAAGCGCATCAAAATCCAGCGGCTGCGCTGGCTAGGTCATGTCGAGCGAATGGAAGAACACGCTCCAGCTAAGAAGGTGTTATATTCGGAACCCGCTGGAGGACGACGCAGAAGAGGAAGACCAAACCTCCGGTGGAAAGACCACTGGCGCCAGCTAGCGAAGAACAGAGATGGCTGGCGAAGCATGTTATTTTCGGCCTAAATCGATATTCGGTTGTTATGGCCACATAAGTAAGTAAGTAAGGACCCGTACTTTAATAAAATTTGTATTGTATTTGAATAAAACAATGGTAACATGCTTAAAAAAAAAAAATAAAAACCCTGTATTTCTCTGGAGAAAAAGGTATATAACCCCTTAATATAAAAGTATTCAGTTTAAGAAATTTTCTTTTTTTTTTACAATTTTTTAAAATATTTTATACTATCACCGTGTAGATCTTGTACGATTTTTAGATGAAGAGACTGATTTACACAAATTTTACACAACTTTTTACAACTCAAATTTATCCCAACAAGATAGTGTTGTAGATATTGTAGATAAATAGCAATTCTTCACATCAAATTACAGTGGCTCTACAGTGGATGCATCGAAACTGCAAAGAAAGAGCTCTCCTCCATTTTTGCCATGTAGTTTTAGGAGGTATGAATAAAGGACATTTCCATAATAGAATGCCATATATTTTCTCCTAATAAATTCAAGCCGATTTAGTAAGCAATCACATACAAAAACACGACCCTGTTCAATTTTTGCTATAAATTCTTGTGACAGACGAAGTTCAGGCAATATATATACATTTTTTTGTGTCCAGCACATTTTAAATAATTCAAAATAATTTTATTTTTCGTCGATTTTCAGATTCTTAGCAATGTCTATTGCAAAATATTGCACAATAGTGCTATTATCTACCAGAAACTACACTAATTTCTATATCTGTTTATTTTAATACAAAACTCAACACTAAGAACTATAAAGATTTGAAGCAAGTTTCTCTTCTCTTACAATCTTTTACGAATAATGCTTATAACGCTTATAACCAACAGACCATCATCATCACTACTTATGAAGGTTTTTCATACAATTATCTGTATTCACACACATTTAAAATGTATAATTTTATACGAAAACACTCTGTTACCATACATCGACCATAACATATTTAGTTTCAAGTTTTAAGTTTTCATATGTAATCACATTAAATACTTTACATAAACATACACCCACACACACACATACATGCAGCTTCAAATGTATACTTTGTATTTTAATGTGGTACCATTACATACATGCATACTATACCTGTAGTCTTTAAATGGATTGCAATGCATTTATGCATCATATAAAATTCATAAAATAATAAAATCAAATTTAACGCATCATCATAAAAGAAAGTGTTGTTATTCATGTTTGTTGCACTTGCGAAACATGTATGCATGCATGAAAATATATTGCAAAAATATAGTGCAAATAAAATATGATGTGTGCAATTTTTTATGTATGACAATAAAGAGTTTAACTGAAAAGAGCTGAAATGTCAACGATTAGAGAATTTGTTGATATCACTCGAACGCTCTGGCTACTATCTGACGAGGATCAACCGTGGGTCGCAGTTCATTTTGAATTGATATTTTCAAGTAGTCTGCTAATGGCGAGCATTTGCCGTTCATATTCACACAGAATCATATCGATTGCTGTCATCTTCCTTGAATTAAGAGTTAATATTCATAATATACAGGTGACGCCTATCAAATAACTCTAGAACCCGTCTTTATTGCAATTTCTAAAGCAAGCTCGATACGTTTACAGCAGATCAGAGATAAGATTTCAGATGTCACTGAACTCAAAATTTCCAAAAAAAAAAAAATATAAAAAGCATTAAATTTGCGAAATAAGTCAGATAAATATCAGATATTAATACACAGATTATATTAGATTGAAAAACTTTGCAATTATTTTTCTTCACTTTGTTTTTATCACAAAACTAAATATTGGATAATATATAAAACAAAAATAATAACGAAAATAAACTAGAAAATTACATCTACCTTATTTCCTTAGGGGTTAAGCTTTACCAAAAAAAAAAAAAAAAAAAAAAAAAAAAAAAAAAAAATAACAAGCAATGTCTAAACTCATAAACTAGAGTGGTAAAAGTTAAAATGCAAACATTTTAATATGCACTGCACTTGTATGTAACAAACACTCACACATAACCAATGTAATGGCCTGGGTATCATAAATATGGTTTGCTCCTTGTCACACATGGTATGGTCGTACCCCAACTTATATTTATATGTGATATTTGTTTATTTTCATTGTATTTTTATATTATATGTGGCTTCTTGTTACAACAAATTCCCTTACGAAATAAAATTTGTACACACTATCTCTCTCTCTCTCTCACTCTCTCTAAAATGTGTTCTTATGTTGCTGATACAATCTAGCATCACTTGAAATATCACACACACACACACACACACAACAACATATACATACACATATAAATCCAGTTGCATTAATATTACAAAAAGAAAAATGATCTAAAAAGAATATATAACAAAAACAAAAAATACAAAAACACTACGATATTCAAATATAAGCACACATAAGCAGAACAGTGAAGAAAAGAAAAGCATTGCAACCAAAAGAAATCAACTTGTTTTGGGAAATGAGGCACACATGCATATCTATGTTGACAATGATGATGATGATGATGATGATGATGATGGTGGTTGTAAGTATAAAACATGAAAATTAAATTGTACACTTGAAACTTGTAAACATTCATATGCATGCATATGTAATTTCTCTAGAAATCCTTGACCTATTCACATTATTTTCCACACGTTTAACTGCATCCTGTATAGTCGTTTGCTTTACCAGTACACATGTATGTATCATACAATACACAATATAGACAAGTATTTTATGACATTACACAATCAGTCAGGCAAGTCAACCAATGTGTGTGGGCTTTAGTCTATCCATTGATGTACTTACATGCATGTATGTAAGGTGTACATGTGGTACATCTGTGAATAAGCATGAACCAAATCAAGTAAGTAGTATATGTCATTAAATACAAATGAGTTGTTGTTGTTGTTGTTGTTGTTGGCTTCACCTAATGTCTTTTCAAAATATTCAAATGCACAGATTTGCGCACCGATTACACTCACTTTCCCTGTCGTGTAATTTTTGCAACAATAATAATGACAATAACTATGCACAACTGCGCTGTGAACTGACAGACGAGTCATTGCAATAATATTATATCATTTGTCCTGCACTTACATGCTCATGTATGTAGTTATACACTTTCGCACAAGTTCTTATTGCATAAAGTGTAGTATTCTTTTTCAAATTAGTGACGCACATTTGTTCATACACTTCCAACTACATTTAAAGTATACGAACGCAAGAAAGTGGAGTCTTAATCGGTATAAACTCGCGAGCAGTCAGTGCAGCATTCTCTGAATTGGAACGAGAGTCACGTCAAATGGGTCTTATGGTGAACGTGGGCAAAACAACGTAGCTAGTGTCTAGAAACAAAGAGTTCCGGCACCTTGAACAACACGCCATTCTTGACAATAACACTTTCTAGGTGGTGAGGGACTTCGACTATCTTGGAACCAGCATCAACAAATGTAACGACGTCAGCCTGGAGATCATGCGTACCATAACTCTTGCTAACAGGTGTTACTTTGGGCTGAGTAAGCAATTAAGTAGTCGACCCCTCTCTCGAAGATCGAAAATCACACTCTACAAGTCCCTCATTATTCCTGTCCTAAAATATGGGGCAGATGCGTGGACAATTTCCACCACGGATGAGAGGATGCTTTGAGTTTTCAAGAGAAAAGTTCTGCGCAGGATCTTCGGACATATTTGTGTTGATGGCGAGTACCGAATGAGGTACAACGATGAGCTGTATGAGCTGTACGCTGACATTGACATGGTCAAGCGAATCGAACTCCAGCGACTGCGCTGGCTGGGTCATGTCGAGCGAATGGAAGAAGATGCTCCAGTAAAGAATGTATTTAATTCGGCACCCGCTGAAGTACGCAGAAGAAGTGTAAGATCAAATCTGCGTTGGAAGTACCAAGTGTTGAGTAACCTGACGGCGCTTGGAATATCCAATTGGTGCCAGCAAGCGAAGAACAGAGAAGATTGGCGCCGCATTATATATTCGGCCTAAATCTATAATCGGTTGTTATGGCCATATAATAAGAAGAAGAAGAGTTTCGCGTGTTTTGCAAGGAGGCTTCATATTAAGGTGTGCTTCCTTTTGAAGTTGGAGCTCACAACCTTAGGGTAAAGGCAAATACAGTGATGCATTGAACTAGCAAAAGAAAAAAAGAAATCAATAACAAAATTGTTAAATATTTTCTTGGAGTTCTTTGTCAATCTACGGTGATTTTGCGTTCTGTTTGTATGGGAGCCTCCTTAAAGGCTGGAGCTAGAGAGCAAATCTGTTCGAGGAAATGTTGGGGAGTAAAATTTATAAGGCGTTTGTCAAACAATTATCCACTCTAAGTGCGATTTCTGGGAATCGATGCGGCTATTTATCGATTTTCAGGCGATTTTTAGTTCTTTTTGTATGGAAGCCCCCATTAAAATATGCAGAGTAAGTACGTTTAGAGGAAATATTGGGTGGGAACAATTATTATGTTCAGGTCAAATATATACCCACTCTAGGTGCGATACCTTGGTAGCTTTAGAGCTATTTGCCGATTTTCAAATTTTTTGAAGTTCATTTTGTTTGGGAGTCCCGTCAAAGCATATGTTTTCCTAGGAAAAATGTTGTGCAGCAAGAATGAATGAAGTTCGGTCATATGATGAATTCTCAATGAAACTAGAGGTGACAGTATATTCATTAAAAGTGGATGACAGTAAAAATTTCGTGTGTTAATGTTCTACCTTCCATCTGATGTATTACGTTTGCTCAGTTATGGGAAATCCATCACTAAATTTGCGTGAATATGAAGACATAAGGTATACATATACTAGGTCAAAAAACTATATGAGATTTTCAGAATATCCTTGACAAAAAAAGTAGAACAAGATGTGAATGATTTATGATTCGAAACTGACTCAAAGTGCAACTCATTTGTAATTGCATCAAAACAAAATAAAATAAAACCAAATTCATATTTACTAAAAAATTTTTGCCAAAAGAAAACTACTTAAAAATCTATTAGTAAATACTCAAAATATTAAACATGAATGCTAAAATAATTATATACCAAACAACAAAAAAAAACCAACACACACATACACACTCAACAACTCATAACACTTAACTCAAGGAAATTTATTTTGAAGCTAATGAAAATAACATTTGAAAATTTAATGAAGCAACTGTTGCTAATTTTTCGTCTTCTTCTTCTTCTTCTTTGCTCACGTTATGCTTGTTTGTTAGCAGCAGCTCTGTGTTTTGGCATATTGACAAAAATAAAAATGAACGGGGCAAAAAAGTTGTTTGTTGTCCTTGCAACAACTTCAACCGCCCAACTAACCAATATATGCATGTACGATAATTCAACAGCAGCTGCATTTCATGAACAACATGAAAAAGTTGCCAAAACACACAAAAAAAAAACAACAAAAAAGGGGGGGAATAAAGAGAAATGTGCAAAGCATAAGTCAAAGTCTCATAGGACAGAGTGCTCTACATATGTGTGCTGTGAATAAGAAAAACAGAGAAAAAGAAAAACTCCCTGGAAAAAATGCCAAAAGGTAGCTTTAACAACACGCAATAAATTTGATTTTATAGTCTATGTAACAATTCTTTCTTGGTCATGCAAAATGTCTATTTTTGTCTTTCTATATAAACTGTACATATGCTCGCGTACGAATGAAGACCAGTAACAAAAAATAAAAAAAATAAAAAGCAATAAATTTCAAACAAAATATGTTCAATTTATATGCTTCAGATGTCACAGCAAAGAGTTCAACTCGTATCTTATTGATAAGATTTTCGTCAATATTTCCTTTTATTACTCTTTCATTTTCATGTGTATGTGTATGTAGTTAGATTTTTATTGGCTTAAATTAATTATTAGCTTTACCACAACTGGCTTGGCAATGGGTCAAAGCAATATTTATGTGATTTGCACACGATACGAAATTGCAAAAAATAAATAACAATAAATAATAAGGTAAAACTACTGTTTGCTGTTTGTCAGAGTCAAGGCTAAAACCTTATAGTAGACTCTCATGTAGTTAAAAGAAGTTGTGTTTGTGTGTGTGTGTGTGTGTGATTGTTCCAATGTATCTAAGCAGTATGTTTGAAAGTGTTTGAAGAATTAATTATATACTCTTGTTGCTTAATGATACTTGAATGCCAACTTTCTATTAGGCGTAATCATGTATGAGAGTTGCTCGTAAAACCCGGAGAATGAATGAACAACGAAATATTTGTTTTTATAAAAAAAAAAAAAACGTTTTTAATAATTTTTAAATATGTATTTTATTTTAGAATTGTTGCAATTTTAATGGAACTAAAATTAAACTATTGTAAAAATTCAAAAATTACTGAAAATCGACAAATAATTCCAAAACAACTCAGAAATCGCTTCTACCGTTATGAAGTTTATGACCGACCTCCATTAATTTTTCCTCCTGAATATTTTCTCTGAACATACTTAGCCCCTATCTTCAACCATTGAAGGGACTCCCATACAAAATGTACACAAATACACCTTAAAATCGTCATATAGCCACAGAAATCATACCAGGCGTAATGAAATGAATGACTGAGTCCCATTAATTTTTCCTCCTGAACATTTCTTCTAAAAATACTTACCACCAATCTCTAACCCTTAAGAGGACTCCCCTATACAATTGTTAAAATCAGATATTCTCTATGCTTCCTTGGGAGGAAAACTTTGAAATTATATAAATGTCATATTATCATATCATATAATAATCATCTCACTATATCATACAAAAATTATGATTGCAATTTTAATCATAAATATGCATTTTGTATGCGAATAGCACATTCTTAAACAAAAAAAAAAATACTAAACTTACTTTTTCATATGAAAATATGCAAATATGTTAACTAATATATGTCTATAAATCCGCATACGGGTATATTAATATAAATATGTAGCATACGTATCGTACGCCACTAGCATCACATAATTTATTATCTGTATTTATTTCATTGTGCTTGAGCATTCGTGTGTGTGTGTGTGTGTGTGTGTGCGTCTAAAATTTATTATTCAATTTAAACTTGTCCAATAAAAGACATTTTGAGCGGTAATCAAATGGGCTGGGGAATAACATAAATAAGTATATGGGCAAGCCATGTTAAATCGGTGACGGCGAACAATGATTGCTGTCTTCGATTTGAAAAATCAATTTTAACGATCGACAGAGAATAAAAATTAATCCAAAATCTAAATTTTTAGAATTTTTTAAGAATATTTGCGAATTAAGTATCTAGTATTAAGAAAAAAAAATTTTGATATAGCTTATTTTTATTCAAAAAAAAAAATCCACAATTTTTACCCAAAATTAGACCAAAAATAATATGTTTTCCAAATAACTTTTTGGAAAAAAAATTTTTTTTAAGAATTTTTTTCTGATCGTTGATTTTAAGCTCCTTTCGTATACCATATATGTATGTTTTTATATATTTGGAGCACACCATTGCAAATTTGATATGGAAGACCCCATATGCTAAGTATGTTATATATATGTTATATATACACATATCTATAAATATATAAATAATGGAATGGGTACATGGACGATGACTTTTATTACCACAATTTCAATTTGTGGCAACAATAAAATGTAGCAATGATCATATTATGTGGGTAATATAAAAATATATATACACACATAAATATGTGCTGGTCATATAACAAAATCAGTTATTTTCAGTCAATACATACATAAATTATGGTACAGCATGTGAAAAAAAATTATTTGAGATGAACTCGTGGTTTATGCTGGCTAATGTAACTAGCCAGATAAATTTTGCTACCCAATGGACATTAAATATTCAGCATTGTGGAGGGGGAAACTTTTGAAATTATAAATAAATTTATTTATATTGTAAAATATAATACTGCTAGAAATGAGATCTATCATATATTTCCACTAAAATCAAATTATAGAAATTATTTTGTATAGAGAATTCGACAAAGAGAATTTTAATGATACTTTAAATGCTAAAAAAAACGCATCAAATTTAAATCGAAAGCCCTAATAGCATCACATATTTCGATCTTTTAGTTTTTAGCTTATTTTTTTTTTTAACAAAAATGCTGAAATACATATGAATGTGTACCTTTATCTACTTGCATATAGCTACAGGCACTTCATATGTTTATCCTACTCATACATATGTACCTTAATAATGGTATAGCATTGTACATATACATATCAATGCAATACGAAACTAACTAAATGAATAAAAACCACAAAACCACATACAATCCTATTACAAGCACACCCACATATATTCTATGTATATCCAGCAAAATCACTAACATCAATAGAAACAGAAACAGCAATGATTGTAATGTGATAGACAATCACTATTACCTACGATGATATCACCCATGGAAAGTAATCAGTATGGAATGCATGCTGCACAATATTATACAATGTAATATAAGCAAAATATTGACAGGAATTTCGAATAAATAGAACACGTTTAACTTCATTCAATTGTATTCATTGAATACAAATATGATGTCAATGTAAAGGCGGGTTTTACGTGACTACCTGCCTGGGAGGCCTATCTCTCAGAGGTGCTCAAAGCACAGCGTATTAAAACAAAGCGTGGATAAGTGCCCATAGATAGATAGATAGATAGATAGATTGTAGAATAGGAACCAGTCACTTTGTCACCGCGGCCAAGATGGACCTATAATGACACACTCTGAAAAATTTCAAGTACTTCTTAAGTCTAGTATTCACTAGGAATTCAAATACATCTTTAGGAGACTTGTCCGCTATGTCTAACGGTTCTAGGTAATAACTACCTAAGTAACGAAGCCTGGTCCATATCAGACCATTAAAGTGACAAAGTAGGTTTACAGCTGTTTATTCGTCTTCGTTTCATAGGCTACAGTGGTAGTTTTGACTTATCCTCATAAGTGCCCATAGAAATAAGTCCCACAGTATCAATCCTACTTGCTGAGGATCGGGGTCTATCTACACATCTGGTGGTCTATGCGTCCCAGCACCCGGTTTCAATGCATCTGCACACCGATCAACATGCTTTACCCTCATACATTTGGGTTTTAAGCACAGCCACCACAAGAAAGAAATCGTTCGCTAGACTTTCAGGCTTATTTGCATTAAAAGCGGTTAACAGATTATCTAGAAATTCATTGCAGACTCAATTATATTTGTAACAAATGATAAATTCCCTACTGGGCAACCGCATAAATACAAATGTAATCACAAGTGCACACTTGTCGTACACACCCAACAGATTTTGATCACAGGTGAATGAGTGAGAACCTTCTGGCTCTACTTCTCTCTTGCTCTCTTGCTCTCTCTCTCTCTCTCTCTCCATAATATGATTAACATTGACATAAGCAATTAACAAGCAATGGTAGAATATGAGAATGCAATGCAAAAAAAAAAAAAATTAAAAAAATAACAAAATACAGAGAATGTTAAAAACAACAATACAACAACAAATCTCAATGACAATGTGACAAAGCATTGCCGCCTATTCGAGTGCTTTTTACATTTGCAAACATACATACGAGCATATATGTGTGTTCATAAGTATGCTTGTAAATAATATGTGAGTGTATAGTACACATGGTTTGATTACAATACAGTAAATGTATTTGCAATGCTATATGTACGCATATATTTACTCATACTCGCATATATGTACATACGAGTATTTGTTATACGAATATTGTCTCTGAAGTGGCACTGAAATTTCATGAAATACCATTAGCAATTGTATTGAAAACTCAGTGAGTGACTAGTGACTGTTGTTATAACATTATGTAGATACACATACAATGTATATATGTATATATTTACATATGCAAATATATAATATATATATATATATATACTTTGCAAATAGTATTTGTCATTTCGATCAACTCACTCTTCGATCTCGTCTACTTTACAATATTGTTGATATGTACTTACTATTACAATAAGAGTAGAAAAATATGTAGTTTTCCTTGTTGCAACAAAATTCTTATGCAATAACGTCGGAATGACATGAATTGTATGTCACTAACACATACATATATGTATATGCATAAAACTCGTAGGCTATTGTTGGTGGTTGAATAGTCCCTGCTGATGATTGTATGCAAATATCTGATCAGATGTATGTATTATTTACATATAGCTATATAGATATATGTCACAAATGCTTTTCATGCATTTGTATTGAAAAGCATACATTTGTACATTTCTATGCACAAATATATATATATATATACGATATGCTTAAAACCATTCGTCGTATGTCGATTGAAAAATATTTTTGTGTATACATTCTGTCAAATAAGTACCCTGAAATCGGAAATTCTCATTTTTAATTTTCCCTCTGAGAATATTTCAAAAAAAAAATTTTTTCCCAGGTTGGCACAACTGTCAGCCACTATTCTGTGAATTTTTATTGCTATGTGTCATTTAGTTTGGTTACGACGTCATTAGGAACAAGTTAACCTTTTGTGTGCGTTGCGATTTTTACTATGTATAAAAATATCGAACAAAGAGTTTGTGTTTCAAACGAAATTTCTTGTGCCAAAACGTTGGAAATGTTGAAAAAAAAAAAACATTTGGTGATTCAACCATGTCGAAAACTCAAGTTTACGAATGGTATAAATCGTTCAAACAGATCGACACACACCACCTATTTGTTGATTATAAAGCCGCTTTCGACAGTCCGCTAAGGGATTACCTCTACGCAACAATGTCTGAGTTCGGTATTCCTGCAAAGCTCATTCGACTTTGTAGAATGACACTGCATAACTCCCGTTGTGTAGTGAAAATTGGGAAGGACCTCTCCGCACCGTTTAATACCGAACGGGGTTTCAGACAAGGTGATTCGTTATCGTGCGACTTCAATCTTATTATGGAGAAAATAATACGAGCTGCTGATCTACGACATAATGGCACTATCTTCAACAAAAGTGTCATGCTGCTGGCGTATGCCGACGATATTGACATAATCGGCATGAACACGCGAGCAGTCAGTGCAGCATTCTCAGAGTTGGAAAGAGAGTCGCGTCGGATGGGTCTCACGGTGAACGAGGGCAAGACGAAGTATCTAGTGTCAACAAACAAAGAGTCCCGGCGTCTTGGACAGCACGTCACTGTTGACAACTACGCTTTTGAAGTAGTAAGGGACTTTGTCTATCTTGGAACCAGCATTAACAGCAGTAATGACGTCAGCTTGGAGATCATGCGTAGGATAACTCTTGCTAACAGGTGTTACTTTGGGCTGAGTAAGCAATTGAGAAGTCGAGCGCTCTCTCGAAGAACGAAAACTACACTCTACAAGTCTCTCATCATGCCTGTCCTAACATATGGCGCTGAAGCCTGGACAATTTCCACCTCGGATGAGCGAATACTTGGAGTTTTCGAGAGAAAAGTCCTACGCAAGATCTTTGGACCTATTTGCGTTGGTGGCGAGTACCGAATAAGGTACAACCATGAGCTGTACGAGCTGTATGCCGATATTGACATAGTAAAGCGCATCAAAATCCAGCGGCTGCGCTGGCTAGGTCATGTCGAGCGAATGGAAGAACACGCTCTAGCTAAGAAAGTGTTATATTCGGAACCCGCTGGAGAACGGCGCAGAAGAGGAAGACCAAACCTCCGGTGGAAAGACCAAGTACTAGAGAACCTGACGGCGCTTGGAATTTCTTACTGGCGCCAGCTACCGAAGAACAGAGATGGCTGGCGAAGCATGTTATTTTCGGCCTAAATCGATATTCGGTTGTTATGGCCACATAAGAAGAAGAAGAAGAAGAAGAATAAATCGTTCAAAGAGGGGCGAGAAGAAATCGCAACGCACACAAAAGGTTGACTTGTTCCTAATGACGCCGTAACCAAACTAAATGACACATAGCAATAAAAATTCACAGAATAGTGGCTGACAGTTGTGCCAACCTGGGAAAAAAAGTTTTTTGAAATACTCTCAGAGGGAAAATTAAAAATGAGAATTTCCGGGTACTTATTTGACATAATGTGAATGAAAAATAACAAAAGTTTTCTGAAAATGAAGCACTACTTAAAATTAGGCTGTTTTTTTTGGTTCTTTGCATGATATAGTACTTACAATTTTAACAAGATTGCTTAAGCATTCTTTGAATTTGATTTGAGTGCAAACAAAGCATTTCGAACTCTTAAATGATTACAATAGTTTTTAAAGGTAAAATGCAGAGTTTCGCTGAAGGAAAGATTGGCAAAGCAACATTGTTTGTCTTTCAACATGCGTCTGCTATTAGCTTAAGCTGAAGCACACATTATAGGGCAGCCCCCATAAGATGCGTAGCTAGAGACTAAATCTGTTTGGGAATTTATTGACACAGAAGGGTTAGTGATGGTTCGTATTATCCTTTACCGCTCTAGCAGTAATTTCGCGGTAATTACGAAGATATTTGCCGATTTGTAGAAAAACCTCCCTAAGAAGTAAATATACATATATTTGAATATGTACAGATAAAATGTTGAGCAGTGAAAATTAAAAGGGGCTCTTCCACACATTTTATCGTCTAGGAACATTCCGAGTGTAAAATGTATGAAAACGTGAATTTTATAGGGAAGCCCCTGTAAGGAATCAAGATAGGGGATATGAATGTTGGGTTAGATTAGGATCGGTTAGCGTGGCCGTCCTAACCATGGTGTTGTGCTTTTGTGATTAGTATACTTGCCGCCCTTTGTATTCTTTCCAAAGGTTTGATGTGAGAGGATTTAGCGAGTGCAGTCCACCAAACTAGGACTCCATAGAAGAGTGTTGGCCTTATAACTGCTTTGTAAATCTAGTAAACAACTTTGGGTTGCATTCCCTACCTTTTGCCTATTGCCCTTCTACAACCATAGAGTGCAGTGTTGGCTTTTTCAACCCTATTGGTAATATTCTTCTTCCAATTTAATTTTCGGTCTAGGACTGTTCCTAGATATCGAGTTTCTCCTTTCAACAGTAACGGGACACTATTCAAACTAGGAGAGTTTAAGGGTGGCATTTTGTGCTTAGTGGAGAATGAAAAAAGCTCTGTTTTTTGTATGAGTTTATAATTAAACCGCTGTCCCTAGCCCATTTTGATAAGCTGTTTAATTGAATTATGTCTCTTAGGACTTCCGGATATTTTCCAGTTACCAAAAGAACAAGGTGATCAGCATAAGCAATCACCCCGCACCCCTTTTTTTCTATTTCTATTAGTAGTAGTTCATTAGTAGTTCATTTACTACTAAGTTCCATAGAACAGGGAAGAGCACCCCTCCTTGCAGAGTTCCTCGTCTTACGCGTCTTGTGGGTGGTAGAACGCCCCAGCTCGGATGTTATAAGTCTACTTTTCAGTAGCCTCTGAATATTAAAAAAAAGTTGAAACAAATTAACGGGATCTATTATACATTCGTTCTAGTTCCGTTCTAGTTACGTTTTCTAAGCAGCCATTCGCGACTTTCGGAGTTTTCTATGGAAGTGGGTAGAAAATGTTGAGGAAGTAAACGGTAATGAGAGTCTCACCTTCAAGGCGATTTCTAATCCAATGCTTTTTTTTTGGTCATTTTGTATGGGAGTACCCTTAAGAGGTGAAGATATGGGAGAATGTTGAAAAAGAAAACTGAATGGCTTTCGATCAAATATTGTTGTTAACAAAGGTCATTTTCACATCTGTATAATGAAAAATTACCACATTTTGCCCATATCAATATCTTTTCTTCCGATATTTATTCTCTATTATATTCTCATTAAATGCCTGAAACAACATCATACAATATTAAAGTACAAAAACCTAGTATATTTTCTTCAGACTGAAATCCAACTGCCACATAAACGATGACATTGTGGGCAACTAACCAGCAACAAATTATTGACTTTAATAAGTTTGTTATACAATAGTATATACATAAGTAGTACAAACCTATTGCCAAAAAATTTATTATAAGCCAGGCACGTTCTTGTGTTGCTCACTTCTTTGCTTATGCGTATGAATGTATATGTATATGCATCAATATGTCAAAGTTCGTGCCGTCATTATTACAACAAGGTAACAATAGTTATTATATTTTTATGTTGAATACAAAAGCAAAAACAAAAAAAATAATAATAATAATAATAATAACAACTAGTAAACTCATTCAAACTCATATCAATTCAGCAACACGTCATATTAACTTGTTGTGTGTAACAGTATATATATTTATTTGTATGTCATAAAACTTTCATATAAAATTTATTTATTATTTACTTTCTCTACAGATATTCTTATTGTAAGCTTTTTTTCTTTCTTCTTTTTTCACTTCTTCTTCTTCTTCTTAACTTATTTCTTTGACTTTAATGTTTACTATTTATTTTTATATTTTTCTTTTTTTGCTTGGCTGTTTATTTTGCTCTCCCACATATGTACTATGCATGTATAGGCATTCATATCAATTTTACTGAAACCACAACTAACACAAAAGGATATATGCACCTTTAAAATATGGCATACAAGTCGTATTATCTAATAAATCATTGTGTGATATTTTTTTTTTGTTCGGAAAATCAACAAGAAAAAGCAAATGCAGCCTTTGCCATCGGATTACCAAGCGATCAGAATTCGTATGAATTATTTTTGAATTAAAAATATGGAATCCCAGTTCATTTAACAATTTGATGCCAGTACGTTTTAGGTTATCGTTAAAATCGAGATATTTTAGAATTCATCACATATTTATAACTTCATTTTAAGGAGAGAAGATGGCAATGCTTTTGTTTCACACAGAACATGTAGCCCAAAAGTCATCTAGCAACCCTAATTGACTAAAGAAACTATTTGCAAGAGATGTTTTCTTCACATTTCTTCTTCTTCTTCTTATGTGGCTATAACAACCGATGATCGATTTAGGCCGAACATAAAATGCGGCGCCAGGCTTCCATGTTCTTCGCTTGCTGACGACAATTGGATTTACCAAGCGCTGCCATGTTACCCAACACTTGGTCCTTCCAACGGAGGTTTGGTCTTCCTCTTCTTCTGCGTCCTCCAGAGGGTGCCGAATTAAATACCCTCTTCGCTGGAGCGTGTTTTTCCATTCGCTCGACATGAGCCAGCCAGCGCAGCCGCTGTATTTGGATTCGCTTGACTATGTCAATGTTAGCGTACAGCTCATACAGCTCATCGTTGTATATCATTCGGTACTCGCCATCAACACAAATATATCCGAAGATCCTGCGCAGAACTTTTTTCTGGAAAACTCAAAGCATCCTCTCATCCGTGGTGGAAATTGTCCAGGCTTCAGCGCCATATGTTAGGACAGGCATGATGAGGGACTTGTAGAGTGTGATTTTCGATCTTCGAAAGACGGCTCGACTACTCAATTGCTTACTCAGCCCAAAGTAACACCTGTTAGCAAAAGTTATTCTACGCATGATCTCCAGGCTGACGTCATAACAGTTGTTGATGCTGATTCCAAGATGGACGAAGTCCTTCACCACTTCGGAAGTGTAATTGTCAACAATGACGTGTTGTCCAAGACGATTGGACTCTTTATTTGTTGATACTAGGTACTTTGTCTTGTCCTCGTTCACGTATTCGACGTGACTCTCGTTCCAATTCGATCGAGAGTTGATACCGATTATGTCAATATCGTCGGCATATGCCAGCAGCATGACACTTTTGTTGAAGATAGTGCCATTATGTCGTAAATCTGCAACTCGTATAATTTTCTTTACATATTCCCCATTAAATTGAAAGTTTTTTTATTAGTAATTTTTTTTTTTTTTTTTGTAAAAACAAAGAAATTTAATTGGATATCTTCACATTATTAAGTAAAGCTTAAAACCACGTTCACATTAAAAAGCCTAACATTGTTATGGTATTAACGAGAACAGATAGTGAAATCAATGGTAATAGTACAAGACTGTAACTGATATCATCACGTCCTTTACAGGAAATGTAATTGCTGTTAAATTTGGTGGAAAAATGAAAAAAAAAAAATTATTTATCATGCGAATTGAATGTGATGTGAAAATATATATGTAATATCATCACAAACAGACATTCGTTGTCGTCGTCGTCGTCGTCGTCGTCGTTCTTTTGTTTATTCATTGGATTAGTTGCATGTTAACCACATCATACAATATAGGCATATAATTACAACAACGAATACATACTGCTAACCATCAAATATACAATGAAATCGGTCAACAGGAAACTATTTTAACCTGAAGTAGCTACATAAAATTTTAATGAATCTCCGTCATTGAAACTAATCGTCGTCTCCTTGCCTGCAAATACTTGCACAAGCGAACATAAATCATTGCATCATTATGGAACAATATTACAAATTCTTTTACTACACAAATAGAGCAACAATAGCATAAACGTCTAGTGCTATTATGTAGTTTCCTAGATTAACTCCTGTTTCTGTTGTTATTATTGTTGTTTTCTTTTGCAATTTTTATTGCTCTGAAGGAATGTAGTTAATTCTATTACTTATTATTACATTTATCTTGAGGTTAGTTGTCGATTTTTCGATATTTTTGTGTGCATTTTGTTTGCGAGAGCATTTAAGATATAGAGCAAATCTTAAGAATAAAAAATAAATCAAGATCGTTTATAGAAATATTGAAAACAAAACATCTGAAAATCGAAAAATAACCCCATAGCTGGCGAAAAATTGCATCTAGAGTGGTAAAATATATGACTAATTTTAATTAGTTTCTCTTCTTCAACATTTTCTTTTATTCTTACCACTTTTTTTCAACCTTCAACCTGGCTGCCATACAAAATGTACGAATAAATAGATGAAAATCAACAAATGGCCCCCGGAAATCGCCGCTGGAGTGATAAAGTATATGTCTCACCTTCATTAATTTTTCTCCTCAACATTCCTTTCGAACATTCTTACACTCTATTCCAACTTTTTAAGTTAACCTCCCCTATAAAATTGATGCATTTATAGTTTTTTTTTAAACCTAAAAAGCAGGCTTTATGCTTCTTTAAGAAAAAAAATGCTTGAAATGATCTAAGCTGTACCTTTTTTTTTTCTTCTAAGTCAAGCTGTGCAAATATTTGACCCACCTTAATGTACATATATTATGGATTTTATTTATATTCATTTTAACGATAATGTAATTTGTCGGATGGCTCATTCCATGTTCATAGTGATAATTTGAGATGATTTCTCATACGCCAAATTATGGATAAACAACAGTTAATTAACTGCTTAAGCAAGAAGCAAATAAAATATTAGATGCTCATTTCAAGATTCCTAAGAGATTTGAACTTAGATATTACATGCCTTCGTTTTGCTATAATAGGAAGGCAGACATAACTTTTCATAGAAGATGCAACGTCACAAGGTGTAGAGTGAGTTTCTGAAGAGCGTTTATTATTAAATAAAACATCATCAGTGATTTCATACAACAACATACATTTTTCCTCGTATAATCATGTCTAGTTTCGTGCCAGAAAAAAAGCATATGCAGGAAGCTCTACTTTTTTGCTTCAGCTTGAAGAAATCTGCTGCTGAGTCGCCTCGAATGCTTGTGAAGGCCTATGGTGACAGTACGCTGGTTTCGTCGATTCAAAAAAGGCCATTTTGACTTGAGTGACAAGAAGCGTGAAACTAGACGCAGTAAAGTTGAGGACCATGATTTGCAGACTCTTTTGGATGAGGACGACACCCAATCGCAAAAAAAATGCTTGCCGAACTGTTAGGTTGTACTCAACAAGCCATTTCCATACGTTTACGAGTCATGGAGGAGGTTCAAAAATTTGGAAAATGGGTACCCCATGAATTGAACGATAGTCAGATCGAGCGACGCCAAAACACATGCGAAATCTTGCTTGCTAGACAAAAAAGACAGTCGTTCCTGCATCTTGTGGTGACTTCCGATGAAAAGTGGATATACTTTGAGAATCCTAAACGAAAAAAATCGTGGGTCGATCCCGGCCAACCAGCAATTTCTTCTCCAAGACCAAATTGCTTTGGACGCAAGACGATGCTGTGTGTTTGGTGTTATCAGCAGGGTGTCATCTACTACGAGCTGTTGAAATCTGGTGAAACTGTCAATGCGCACCGCTACCACCAAAAACTAGTGAAATTGCGCCGCGTTTTGGGTGAAAAAAGGCCTGATTATGAACAAAGACATGAGAAGCTGATTTTTCTCCACGACAACACCCCATCGCACACGTCAAAACTGCTCCAAAACTAATTGGACACACTCAATTGGAAGGTGCTACCTCATCCCGCTTATTCACCACACCTGGCCCCTTCTGACTATCACCTGTTTTCGCCGAACAGGACTTCGATTAGTATGAAGACGTCGGAAAATGGCTTGACGAGTGGTTTGCCTCGAAGAATGAGGAATTCTTTTGGCATGGTATAAACACATTGCCCGAGATATGGGAAAAATGTATAGCTAGTGAGGGCAAATACTTTGAATAAATTAATTTTTGGCTTTCTATGAAAAAAAAAATGAGTTTTTTTCACAGCGAAAAACAGCGTATTTAAGCTTGTACATCTGGTAATTTCGGTATTTATTATTTTACCGTCAAAATTCTATTGTAAGTTTCTTCCACCTATTACATAAGGTTAGCGATCGGTTTCTATATGAAAAAAAAAAATGACCAACATTGTACTTTTGGAAATATTTCTATTCAGAAAACTTGTTACTCTTGATCCAAACTTGACTTCTCATTACTATTCTATTTATCGTTAATGTGATAGATATTTATTATTCTATTTATCGTTCATCATTAATGTGATAGATATTTTGAATAGATTTATATTCGATTAAACAAAAACCAAAACATTTAAGCTTTGCATAAATCCAATCACAATATATCACTAAGCAGCATATAATGTCACGACTTGTTCATATTTTTCATCTCTTTTTCATAGAGAGCCAAGCATAGTAACATTTCATGTTAAACTGTTGTCATTGTCACACTATTGCAATCCCAACTACTACGGATATACTCGTACCATTGATAGTAAGTGTTGTAGTGAGAACAGCCATCATGTGTTGACATATGTCGTCTGCTTGTTAGGCAGGTGACATTATACCTTATTATACCCCAAGTAAGTACTACAAAAATGTAATCACAAGTATTTATATCGTAAGCAAGTTGTAGAATATTATATAAACACTTCGATTCAGGCTTGGCGATGACATCTGACGACTAGAATAAAGTTAACTGTCATAATACAGGCAGAATAATTCATTATACATATTTCCTATAATTTACAATAAATTGATTTCATTGAATATTTAAATTTATTTATATTCCTAAAGAAAAGAAACAAATAAATTAAATCGTATTGAATTTTTAATCATCTTTCATTCATATCAATATGTTTTCATTTTAATAGCTTATGTACATACATATGTCCTTAAAAGTATATCATAAATAATATGAAGAATTAATATTTATAAACTTGATGTGAAACTCATACATTGTACGTACGTATATTGAATGCAATGAATATATTTATGTATTTGCAAAATGAAACAGAACAACAGAATCAAATTTAAGTATAAAATATTTAACTGTTGCAGAAAAATTTAAGTATCTACAATGTATGGTAGTACAATGTACAATACGTACAGGCTCATAACAATATTCATATATTCGGTAGTTGAGGGAAAAAGTATCGAACGTTTAATCAACACATTTTTGATTTTAATTGAATGAAACATCTGATGATATCAGGTGTAGTAAAAATAAATCCATTATTTATCCAATAGATGGCTTTAGTAATCTGTATCTCGCGTTGTATAAGTGCGATCGAGTTACGCTAGATGACGTTAGAAAGATAGGATTTCGTACTAAATAAACTTTTTAGGCAGTTTTGTGATTGTTTAACTCAGTACTGTTTGAGCACGCGTCAAAGATGGTCACCAGTAAAGAGAAAATACGCCATATTTTGCAGTTTTTCTTCGATAAAGGAGAAAACGCAAACCACACGGCTGAAAATGTGAATAGTGTTTATGGTCCTGATACTGTAATAGCCAATCACGCGTAATTTTGGTTTCGTCAATTCCATTACGGTAATTTTGATGTCAAAGATGCAAGGCCAATTGTTGAAAATATCGATAATATAATGGAAACCATCGAGTCTGACAGCTAAACATTGCACAAAAAACCATTTGGAACCATTTAAATAAGACTGGATATAAAAAGAAGCTCGATGTATGGGTGCCACACGAGTTGACGCAAAAAAAAACCATCATGGAGCGAATTTCCATCTGCGTATCGCTGCTGAATCGCAACAAAATCGATCAATTTCTGAAGCGGATGATTACTGGTGATGAAAAGTGGGTCACTTACGACAATGTCAAGCGAAAACGGTTGAGTGGTCGAATCGCGGTGAGCCGGCGCAAACGGTGGCCAAGCCGGGATTGACGATCAGGAAGATTATGCTATATGTTTGGTGGGATTGGCATGGAATCATCTACTATGAGCTGCTCCCCTACGGCCAAACTCTTGATTTGGACCTATACTGTCAGCAATTGGACCATCTGATGGAAGCAATCGCCCAGAAGCGACCAGCTTTGGCCAATATGAGAGGAATTGTGTTCCATCAGGACAACGCCACGCCACACGCATCGATAGTGACTCGACAAAAGCTCCAGAAGCTTGGTTAGGAGGTTCTTATACATCCACCTTATAGTCCGGACTTGGCATCAATTGATTACTACCTGTTCCTGTCTATGACGAATGATTTTGCTGCTGTGAAAAATTCGCCTCAAGAGAAGTTTGTGATAATCGACTGCCCCAGTTTTTTGCCAATAGGGATGAGGGTTTCTATGAGAGTGGCATTATGAAATTACCTTCAAAATGGCAACAAGTTATCGAACAAAATGGTGCATATTTGACGTAAATCGGATCAATTTAACTATTCTAAATAAAACCTACAATTTAATGCAAAAATATGGATTACTTTTTACTAGACCTTATATATGATTTATTACCAGTCACACATTCCCAAATACAGAGTAGGATTTTTTTTCACATATAAATTTAAATTTCTTTATTATTTCACATACGATAACTATATTCGATATGAAACTTTGCATTTCAGTGGTTAATAATATTGAACAAAAATCAGTGAGTCACTCACACTACTTCATCATATAGAAGCCATATAAATTTAGTGATGTTAAACACTTGCTATGAGACAATCTTACTCACCATTGAAATCAATATTGTCTGTTAGCTTCAGTTGGCCAGACGAATGTTCGGTGAAAATCCTTTCTTTCTTTCACAGTCGACACTTTTTCACCATCCCACAACAAATATATATGCGTATAAAGTACATACAATACAAATATATTTTTATGGAGCGAAAACTCTCTTGTTAAAAGTACCAAACTCACACGCTTATGTGCATGCTTCAACATATTCGAGTACTTTTGATAAAAATGTACGTATGTAATAAATTGTACCTACTTGTTAGTGTTTACATTTTTATTACTCACTCAACAATACACAATCACAACCGAACCGAAAAAAAAACAGCAAAAAAAAAATTGTGGATACCAAGCAGATAGAGGGAAAAGAAACAACAACAAAAAAACTGGAGAAAAAAAAAATAAAATATGCTCAAAGGTGAAATGGTAAGAGTGTAGCTATTTCATCTAATATTTACATACAATTTTTTTCCATCGTTGCTTTATATGCAATACATACTTTAGTTACTTTTTCTACATACACCTATAAGCACATACATACATACATATGTATGTATGTATGTATAAAATTTATACTCCATTCTTAGTCAACTGTATGTATCTTAATATGTACATATGTACTTGTATATAACAACAAAGTATTTCTAAACAAAAAATATACAAGTGACTAGTATTTATAGAGCAGAAATTATAGTTTAAAATAGGATTAAGCACGTAATCCATGCTATTTGTGGGTAGGTTGTTATGTATATGTCATGCAGAAAGAAAAAAACAACAAAACAAAGTATTATGTAAAAAATAGTTTAGAAAAAAAAAGGTTGAAAATTAAATCATAAGGTTATCCTTAGTACAACCGTGCTCTCATTTACCATACACATACGCTCTATACCTTCTTTCACAGGTGAGTTGAGTCTGGTAATAAGTTATTGTTGCTGTTAAGTAGTCGAGATTTTGATGAAAAGAATATGGGTGGATGGGGGCTGTTGTTGAAAAATAAATAAATCTCTCACAACATGATTAATGGTATAATGGTGATAGTGCTTGAGGAAAAAATTGTTGTGGTAAATGAAGCAAGAACACACACAAACACTTTTTGAAGATATATTGCAATTTAATATATGCGCCATCTTAGCAGGTGACTTTTAATAATAACATTGTAGTTAATCTTTTTATTCAATTTTAAATATTCAAATAGATTAATTCATTTTTTTTTTTTTTTTTGGAAAATATTTTGTGTTAAAAGAAAAACTTTAAATCGTTCAAGAGTTTTTTTAATTTAATTTTTACTCAAAGCAACTGAAAAAATCTGGCAAATTATATATTGAAAATATTTACACCCACAGAAAGAATGGTCGATTTTTAATATCGAAATTTCATTAAACAATTTTTTCCACTTTCAAGAGCAACGACTCAAATGTTTTTTTTTTTTTTTATTAAATTTTTAATAAAAAAGAAAATATGTATTCACATCCAATGAAATTAAATCAATAATCATACACACATACACAATTGCGTTAACAATTCCAAAGTAGCGTCCTAGTGTTGTACATACCATGACCCATATAAGTAAGCAAATATGTATTTATAATTTAATAACTGTAGTGAAAGTTGTTACGTATTTCATGTGTTTGTTGTATTTAAAATTGTACAACTTAAATTTCAATTTTAAATATCCTTCAAACAATATGGACTTACATATGTATTAAAGCACACGTGAATAACACAGTTGTGAAGAAGTATTTTACAGTTTTCCAAGGAAAATATAGGTATCAAGCTGAAAATCGGTGCTTGTGATTATATTTATCAGTGAATGTTCTAGTTGAAAAATTAACGTAATCTGATGAAAATAGCGCCTATCTACCATACAAAAGTATGTTTTTGAATGAGCTTTTTACGCTTCTCAAGCGAAAATATAAATGTATCAAGATGGCAATTGGTGCTTATAATTATATTTACAGGTGAATGATTTAGTTTAAAAATGAGCTTAATCCGATGAAAATTACACCCATCTGCCATACAAAAGTATGTTTTCGAATGGGTTTTTTACGTTTTTCAAGCGCAAGTATAAATACATCAAGCTGCAAATCGGTACTTATGATTACATTTATCAACAAATAATCTAGTTTAAAAATGGGCGTAATCTGATGAAAACAACACCTATCTGCCATACAAAAGTATGTTTTCGAATGGGTTTTTTACGTTTTTCAAGCGCAAGTATAAATATATCAAGCTAAAAATCGATGCTTATGATTACATTTATCAACAAATAATCTAGTTTAAAAATAGGCGTAATCTGATAAAAATAACACCTATCTGCCATACAAAAGTATGTTTTCGAATGGGTTTTTTACGTTTTTCAAGCGCAAGTATAAATATATCAAGCTGAAAATCGGTGCTTATGATTACATTTATCAACAAATAATCTAGTTTAAAAATAGGCGTAATCTGATAAAAATAACATCTATCTGCCATACAAAAGTATGTTTTCGAATGGGTTTTTTACGTTTTTCAAGCGCAAGTATAAATATATCAAGCTAAAAATCGGTGCTTATGATTACATTTATCAACAAATAATCTAGTTTAAAAATGGTCGTAATCTGATGAAAATAACACCTATCTACCATACAAAAGTATGTTTTCGAATGAGTTTTTTACGTTTTTCAAGCGAAACGATAATTATATCAAGCTGGAAATCGGTATTTATGATTATATTCATCAGTAAATGCTCTAGTTTAAAAATGAGCTTCATCTGATGAACATAACTCCTATCTACCATACAAAAGTATGTTTTCGAATGGGTTTTTTACGCTTTTCAAGCGAAAATATAAAGTTATCGAGCTAAAATTCCATATATTACGATTATATTTGCTAACTAATATATACATTTAGAAATGAGCTAAATCGAATTAAAACTATGTCTATCTCCCATACAAACTTATGTTTCTGTTTGTTTTGTTTTACACTTTGCGCCCGCAAATATAAATATATGAAACTGTAACTTGTTATTTATAGATATATTTGCTAACGAATGCCTCAGTTCAAAAATGAATGAAATTGCATTAAAACTACGCTCACCTCTCATACAAAAATTTGTTTTCGAATGTGTTTTTTTAAGCTCTTCACACGAATATACAAAGTTATTCAACTGAAATTACATACAATTATACTTCCGAACTAGTAGATATATTCGAAAATGAATAGAATTCGTTTCACTGTACTTTCAACACGAAAAAAAAAATCTATAAGTTGAAGTTTTAATTAGCGTGAGAAAAATTTTTTTTTATATTCTACATTTAAGGTTTAGAATTCCTAGTGGCTTCTTCGTTCAAACAGCTTGAAGCCTTCTCGAATTTCAAAAATATATACTGATACGCTACTACTTTTATGTTCACAGCTGTAGATATGTGTGTATATACGGCAATGATGCAACTTTAATTGAATGCAAACGCACACATTTGTATCTGCATATGCTGCATATGCACACACACACACACATACACAAATATTCATTCATGCATCAGCAATTACATAAGAGTTGATGCAATGGTGCATAAAGGCGCTTCTTATTGTGTAAATAGAGTATTGGTGAAGCTATGAGGAAGCAATATATATATATATATATATATGTGTGTGTAAGTAATTGTGTAAGCTAAAATTTCCAATTATGCAATATAATTGATGATTGCAACTAATACTCGCACATACAATAACTAACAAGTTGTATTTATTATATTTATATGAGTAAATTTCAATTACTCGACGAGGGAATTAAAATCACTCATACGCCATGTACTATACTATTTATGAATATAGAGAACTTTTGAAAATATAATTAGTATGTTATTCGCACTTCATTGTAAAAGAGTCTTGCATTATTTTTTAAACAAATATACTTTTTTATAGCAATAAAATTGCATTGATTTAAGAAAAATTGCTATAAAAATGTATACATACAAATTAACGATACACAAATAATACAAAATTATTTACAATGAAGTGTGAATACCTCAAAGTTAATTAATAATAAATGATGTTTGTAACTTACTGATTTAAATTTCGTTCATTCGATCCACTCTGACTTTGAACATTTTCCGCATGACGACGTTCCTTATGTACAATGCCCATCAATTTCATCCATGGATTATTTTGGGAACCATGGCCGCCTCCCATGCCACCACTCTGCCACATCGTCATCTTGGCGATGGCAGAGTGTTATACTTGGGTATACGTTTAAAATGGAATATTTTTGATTTTAGTTTTGGATTTGGTTTGGTATTTTTTTTTTTTTTAATTTAATTGCAATTATTTTTTTAGCTTCCGAATAATTTACAATGGTTTTTATTGCTATTCGTTAGATTATTCATATTTATTATATCATTTTTCGTATATGACATTATATTGACTTATTGAATCATCAATTCAGGATATCATTTTGCAGTATTAAAATGCATTAATTAACATTTCTATTGCCTGTTTTGATTCACATCGCTTTCACGTCGAATTTATGTCGCATTCACGTCATATGTATTTGTTATGGAAGCATTCGCGTACACTCATAGTGAATATCGTAGAATAAAAGTGCTAAATATTGCAATAAATATGTTTTCGGATGATTTTCTAGTAGTACTCGTAGTAACTGTTAATAAGTGTAGTAGATTGAAAAATTGAACAACAGAAAATGATTGGAAATTAACTAACTAATTTGGCCACTAATTCAATTTTACTTTTTTTTTCTAATTTATTATTTAAATGTAATAATTAAAAATGTTTACATTTATTTATTTACGCTTGGATGGAATAACAATAATTTTTATCATCCTTTCAATATCATTTAAGGGAAGTGTATGGATTTTGCTGCGTTTTTTTAAATTTTTTTTATTTCTCTTTATAATTTACATGGGCGGCTGACGTTACGCGATGTATATTCTACAATGCTTTCCTTTCGATACTTTTATTCTATTACTTAGAATAGAATAAATTTAAGTGTTTTTCTTTTTTTTTTTCACGAACTTTGGTTTTTTTGCTTTTTCAATATGTTTTATATTGATTATTTTCTTACTAATGTTGCTAGCTATTGCTAAGTAGAGAATAAAGATAGACAAATGATTGAAGCACGCTAGTTGAGAGTTTTCATTTCGATTTTGATGCTTTTGACAATATATGATTTTGATTTCAATGATGCTTCATACGACGTTTGGATTTATTTCGAAGTATTATGTATGTTTGAAAATACGCTGCGAGATAATTTCTAAGGTAAGGTAAATTTTTAATTTCTTTAAAATTATTATCACTTGAATATATTCTTCCGCTATTTGTAAATTATGATGATTATTTTGAAAATATTAATTTTTATTGTTGTTGTTATTTTTTTTTTTTTGTTTTTTGTCAAAATTAAATTTGAATAAATATTCCTTTTTTTTATATTATAAGATTTTAATTAAATTTAAGAATCACAATGGCGTATATTTTAATTTTTTATTTTTTTTTTAAACTTCGCTTATACTCTTCTATTTACAACTAATTATTGTGTGAAGTAATTAAATAATTTTTATTCCCATTGATTTGATTGAATTAATTGTAATTCACAAATAAAATAACTAGCTAAAATTTATTCTGTTGAATTTAAAATGTTGTTAAATTTAATATTACTGTTATTATATTAATTATAATTTTTTATATTTTTTTTTTCAAATTAAATTTACGTTGAATTATTTATAATTACAATATCGATAATATTGATTGTTGATTGAAATAAAATTATATTTTTATTTTACTTAAATTTCTAATTGGTGTTGTCGTTATAAGATCATTTGGCTGCAAAGAGAGAGAGAGAGAGAGAGAGAGAAAGAAAATGTATATATATTAATCAACTATTTATTATTAATTGAACATTTTTCAAATGCAAATCAAGGCTGTGGCAACAATTCGAAGTGTATACATACATGTTTACAATTTGTTTATATACATACATCATCAACACACATTAGCAACATTATTATTAGCATCATATTTCTGCATAAAAATAAGCGTCAGTGCATCAATTGATTATCATACATCAATTTAATAGTGAAGGAACAATTTCTATGACATCTAGCAAGGTCACATAAATCATATATTGACATAATTAATATGTACCAATTGTGTAAAACAAGTAATCAAGTGGTAAAGCAATATTGCTAATGAATAAAGTTCTCAAGCATAAGAAAAGAAGACTGAAAATGTAAATATTAAAACATGCTATAACAGCAAAAAAAAAAAAAAAAAATTTTTAATACATACAAATTCTGAATATACCAATATATGTATATATATATACTTAAAAATAAGTATCTACGTATATTGTATATTTACTTAAATTGAATTTTATTCCATAGTATAATATCAAAAGATATCAAAAGACAAGCAAGACCAAACCCACAAAAAAAAAAATGCCAACTTTTTCACTTTTCCCCATTTTCAACGACATTTTAGTATGCTTTCATTGAGAAACTTTTACAAAAATCATCATGTTCACAAATGTAAAAGATTGTCATCATGATTTTCAATTTTCACTCTCATATGACTCTCGCCTCGTATGTCTTTAGCATTTACATTGTGAATACATCGATCGAATACTATGCTCATATATATACATGCATTGTAAAGGGTTATCCACTTCGCGGTTTCAAAAGTATAGGGCTAGAATTCGACATCTTTCAAACTGAGTTGTTAAAACAATTTCTTTCTTTTTCAGTTCAAAGTCTGACATTTGCGAAAATGGATCGCTTAACTATCGCACAACGCATTAAAATTGTAAAAACCTACTACAAAAATGGTGATTCTGCCACAGCCACATATCGTGCTTTAAGAGGAGATTATGGTTTACATAATCGTCCAACTACGCAAGCAATTGGCAAAATTGTGAAGAAATATGAAGAGACTGGATCGGTTACAGATATTGTAAGGCCTGTGCATCATCGTTTCGCTCGTACCACCGAAAATATCGCTGCTGTAAGTGAAAGTGCTGCCGAAGACCCGAATGTGTCGATTCCTCGTCGTTCTCAGGAATTAGGACGGTCTTACGGCACATTATGGCGTATTTTGCATTTGGATCTACACCTACATCCATATAAAATCCAGCTCACACAACAACTGAAGCCAGCTGACCATTCAAAACGTCGTAGATACGTCGAATGGGTGCTTGAACAACAGGCGGTGGACGGCGATTTTTCGAACAAAATTTTCTTCAGCGACGAAGCACATTTTTCACTCGTTGGGTATGTTAACAAATAAAATTGTCGTATTTGGGGTTCTGAGAATCCTCAAGTAATTGAAGAGAGGCCACTACATCCACAAAAAGTCACTGCTTGGTGCGCTCTTTGGTCCGGAGATGTGATTGGACCTTACTTCTTCGAAAACGACGATGGAACGACTGTCACCGTCAATTCGGAGCGTTATGGTCATATGATAACCGACTTTTTTTTGCCTGCTATTGAAGAATACGACTTAGAGAATATGTGGTTTCAACAAGACGGTGCCACATGCCACACAACTCGAGCGAATATGGCTTTATTGCAAGAGAAATTTTCTGGCCGCGTAATTTCTCGTCGTGGCGATATCAAATGGCCTCCAAGATCATGCGATTTGACATCGGTTGACTTTTTTTTTGTGGGGCTACGCGAAAGACCGTGTTTATGCAGATAAGCCTTTAACTCTTGAGCACCTAAAAACCAACATTCGTCACGTTATAGCTGAGATACCGCCCAATATGTGTCAAAAAGTGGTCGAAAATTACCTCAAAAGAATCGATGCTTGCAACAATTCGCGTGGTGGTCATTTAAATGATGTAGTATTTCACACATAATGTCAACGTTCAATCTTTATAATAAAAAAGAAATATCATGATAAAAAATATTTTATATGTGTTTTATTTACATTTACTTTTGAAACCGCAAAATGGATAACCCTTTACTTATATTATAAATGTTGAAGATATATCATATAGCTGGTATCCGTTTTCTTATTTCGTTTTCTACTTTTTCCACTGCTTCAAATAATCTTAAGAAAAGTGCAAATGAATGTATAATATTTGACATTTATATGTGTATATCTCACTAGAAACATAGTTTTGTAAGTATTTCAATTAATTTGTAAAAACATTGCATACTTTTAAGCGCACAATAGCTTGAAAATTTATTAATACTATCCATTGCAATAGTTTTAAAGACAATATGAAAATTGTTGACATAATTATAGTAAATTAAATATACGATTGAATTATTTTATAAAATTGTTGCATACTTCTAGGCACTTGGTATTTTAATTTGTAATCCATTTTCATTGTAACTAAAATTGCAGCCAAAATAATACTCAGCCTTAAAAATAGTCAAATTACTGCAAAGGAAATATTTAAAAAAAATTTTTTTTAATTTTAGGAAATATATTTATTGAACTACTGATCCAATTAAATATATTAAATTACAAATTTTCAATAAACAATTTTAAAACTGTAGCACATGACCCCAACCCATCGCATTTCCTTTATGAATGCAATCTGCAATTTATTTTTAACAATTTTTCACAATTAATTTTTTAATTAAAATAATATTATGTTAGTTTTATATGAAATTAAAATATCAAAGAACAAAAGTAGAGAAAAGAAACTGTAGTTAGTGAAAATAGTAAAAAATGCACTGGATAATCTCAAAGCAACACTTGGATGAAATACAAAAAGCATAAATAAATTGAATTAAGCGACGTAAAGGTCAAACTTTTTAACTATAATTTTCCTCTACAAAAAAAGTCAGTAGAAAGGAGAAATATTAAAAGCAAATGCTATAAAAATACCATGCATCTTACTACTATTTAAATGCTAAATCTAATGTCAAAGGGAATTAACATATTGCATACTTATGTATAGGGAAATGAAACTACAACATCAAAAGAGAATGCTAAAGTAGACCACGCAAAGCAGATAATGAGAGATAAAGAGACAAAGACAAAAATACAGAGGATTTGCGGTGAAAGTAATACAAAATGGAGAGTGTATTAAATTTGATAAACATATACTCTCGATTTCGGTAGAATGAGATTTTTAGTAAAATTGAATATTTTCAAAGATTATTATTCCCATACTAACATTCTTTGCTTTTACACAACGAAACGAAATAATGCTCAAAACCAAATTACAATTCATTTCAATTCTTTTAATCCACACAAAAAAAAACAAAAAGGTCACATGCAAAAATTCTCAAAATAAACCAAAATTATTATCTTTCGTAGTCTTGCTTCAAATATTACACATTTTAGAAATGGCAAAAGTAGAAGGACATATACATACAAACTTATGTATAGGTATATAAGCATACGTAAATATAGTCAGTATCCAGTTGTCTACTCTTCAAAATATCTAATTTTATATTCGCTTGCAAAAAGTTCTATTGCTTTTCTTTGCTTTGCTTATATTATCCTTTGTACGATATACAAGTATAAACAAGTATTGTTGCCATGTTTATAGCAAGTACCTACCATAGTAATGCATATATATATATACAGTACTTTACACATTCTATGAAAATATTTATTCTTATAATACAAAACATTTATTTTGTACATAAAATTGTATACATATAATATATAACACATAGTAGTCGACAACAGCTTTAGAAGACATAAATATAGTGCATGGATACAGTATCTATCTATATTTAGAATAAAATAGTTAAACGAATAGGAATAAATAATAAACGATGAATATGATAGAAAAATACATAAAAAGCATCTGCTGTCATCGTAAAAAGCTATGATCTATCAATGTCATTTCAACAGGGTACAAGTATGTTCTGTCTGTCATATTTTGCAAGAAATCTTGTTCGTTCGTTTATGCCAGAAAATTGTGCTTGTTAACATTAGTGCTTCAACATTAGTCACAATAAGACAAATTTTTTCTTATGAGTACTTGAAAAATGTTGCAATTATAATATGGAAAATATATTTATCACAAACAGCTCTCGATAGCTCAGGTCAAACTGTACTATTAATCTTGTTGAGCAGCCATTTATGCAAACATTTTGGGGTCAGTGAGAAATGTCCATTTAAATGACGACCATATGCAAAACTATTAACATATTTTGTTGCTCATAGGCATCACCATGCTTCCTCACATAAGGAAACAGACCGAAATGTCACCGTCAAATGTGATACAGTTCAAAACAATATCACTAAATAATAATATCAATAATTTTTTGTTTTTGGAAAGTTTAAATTTAATAAGGAAATATACTCATATTTGCTGATTCTCAACTTGGTCAAATTGATATATTTTTGTGTGTAAAGTGTGAAAACACATACATGAAAGAATAATTTTGTATGGAAGGTAGTCGTGGTTTTCATCCGATATAGTCAATTTTCAATTATGTATATTTATTAGAAAATACAATCATTTGTGGTGAATTTCAGCTTAATAGTTCTTTATTTTTATGACGAAAGTGTGAAAACATGTATACCCATGCATAAGTTTGTATGGGAACTAGAATTGGTTTTTATGCGATTTAGCTCATTTTTGGATGTGTATGTTAGATAGAAAACACAGTCCTCACATACCAAGTTTTAGCTTAATAGCTTCATATTTTCGTGCGAAAAGTGTAAAAATGCACACTCAACGACATTCATTTCTATGGGAGGTAGACATGATTTTCTATCGAATATTCTCATATTCAAATATATCTATTTTGAAATTAGACTAACTTAAAATGACAAAGTGACGAGTGTGAGTATATACATTCAACGATATACTTTTGTTTGGGAAGTAAGCATGATTTTTATACGATTAAACTCAGTGCCGTAGCTCAGTGATTAATGCGTTGGCCATCTGATCTGTAGATCGTGGATTCAATCCCCCACTGAAGCATAACCAAAATTTAATATCGAAAAGATTTTTCTTTCGAACGGTACCCACCTGTCGGCAAGAATTGGCGATTTTTCCGGCAGTTAACAGTTTTTTTGGCTTCTTAAAACAGATCTTTGCGACAAAACTAAGTTAAAGTGATGTCACAAGGGTTCTGCCATTCGGAACCGGCTAATATAAGTAGGTCCCTTCTAATGCTGTACAAATTTAACACGCACAACAGTATTGGAAGAGAAGCTCGGTTGTATCACAATGGGCCTTTCTGGCCTAAGTGTGTCCTCTCAGAGAGAAGGCAGCCACATAACCTAAACTAACCTATGGTTTAGCAAGTTTCCGTTCGAAAACTATATATTTTGCTGCTTAAACTCCGAAAACACATCTTCAACAACGTACTTTTGTGTGGAAGGTGGGCGTGGTTTTCATCTGATTTCACCCATTCATGAATTCTTCCACTAAATATCAAAAATAATTTTATGTGCTCATAATTTTCAGCTCACTCGCTCTATAATTGCGGCAGTTACCGTGCAATGAGACCACAAATGCTTAGGACATGTTAAATATACTTCGAAATGCAATCAAACAACTCTGACGTCTGTGCTAAGTTTATCTTAACTCGATCACTAGAAAACTAACTTGTAGTTTTCAACGGGTTAAATAAAAAAAAATTATTTAAAAACATTTAGCCGTTAATAAGTCTGTGGAATGATTGTGTTCGATTTATGATATTTTGTTTAATATCGGGTTAAATTATGGTCTCGTCGAAATTATGTAATACATTGTATCATAATACATATTAAATATAAATCACTAAATAGTAAGCATATATAAATGGCCTTAATGCGTTTTTTATACATGCGAGGGTGCTCCCAGAACTACCTGACCTGACATATAGATGGCGGCACTAGTTTGAGAAAATTACTTTGGTGAAAAGTGCAAGTGGCAATAAAACATATGTTTTAAGTTTCAAGGCGCTTCGTTGTTTAGTATTTCTTTTTTTGAGCCATCGAAAGTTAACAACCTCATTGAATTTGTAAACATGCAAAAAATTGGTCACCGTTATGTAATTCAATACTTTCATTTGAACTGTCTCCGTCCAACGAATATTAAAGCCGAACTAGATTCCACTCTGAGGGACTCTGCTCCTTCGTTTACGGCCATAAAATACTGGATGGCAGAGTTTAAACGAGGTCGTATGAGCTGCCAAGACGTAGTGGTCAACCAGTTTTGGTGGCCACGCCAGAAACGGTTGAGAAAATGCACAAAATGGTATTGGATAATCGCCGATTGAAGGTGTGTGAGCTAGGTGAAATTACAGGCATTTCAAAAAGTGCTATATATCGTATATTGTCCGAAAATTTGGAGATGCAAAAGCTGTGTGCAAGATGGGTGCCACGTTTGCTCACAATAGAAAAAAAAAACAACGTCGTGAAGATGTGAAGACAGACTGTTTGGCGATGTTTCACAGTAATAAAGTCGAGTTTGAGCGTCGATTCGTAACCATGGATGAGACATGGGTCCACCACTTCACACCTGAGACAAAGGAGCAGTCAAACAGTGGACTGAAAGGTGAGAATCGCAGGCAAGGTTATGGCGTCTGTTGAATGTGGTATAATTTTTATCTTCAAAAAGGAAAAAAAATCAACGGCACGTATTATGCTAATTTATTGGAACGTTTAAGTGATGAAATTAAAGAAAAAAGACCGCATTTGATTCATCAAGATCATGCACGAGTTCACACATCCGCTATTGCGATGGCCAAAATCAATGAGTTGAAGCTCGAATTGCTTCAGCTCACACCTTATTCACCAGATTTAGCTCCTGCGGATTATTTTCTATTACCAAATTTGAAAAATGGCTTGGTGGTAGAAGATTTGCAAACAATGAAGAGGTGAAGTCTACGGTATATGGCTACTTTAATGAGCTAGACAGTTTAGTATGAACTGAAACAGGGTATCTAAGTGTATAGAGCTAAAAGAAGATTATGTTGAGAAATAACGAAAAATTTTCCCAAATTTGATGTGTTTTCTTTGTTAAGTCGGGTAGTTCTGGGACCGCCCTCGTATACACAGATGAATAGATCTCGAATGTACTCAGTTACAATTTTTACGTATTTTTGAAAACTTGCTCCAAAATTTTATTATTCAAAAGAAAAGTAGAAGGAAACTATTAAAAAATAATTTTTAATTTATTTATTTATTTATATATATGTATGCAAATACTATAAGTACTTGTTTATGTATAGAGTTGATTGTGTATGTGGGTGCAATAAAATTACATAAATGCTATTGTATCATTACTAAATATATGCACGCAATATAATTAAATAAATCCAATACAGAACGAAAAATAATAATAATAATAAAGATCACTAAAAACAATAAAACTATAAAACAAATCAGCCACAGCATATTTATAATTGATTCATTAGCTATGGAGTATATATGTATAATAAAACTACAATTAGTCTATTATATAGTTGAATAAAAGTTACAATAATAGCAATAGCAGCAGCAGCAGTAGGTGCACTAGTAGCAATAGCTAAGTAACAAATGAAAACCAATTTCTGCCACTCTTACTACCAGTTACTTCTACTACTACTACTATGTACTACTACTGGTACATACATACACATACACAATTGGCAATTGTTTATCTTTTAACATACGCACATATGGGCTTGTGTAATTAATTGTGAGTACACAAGTACTATGTATATACTCGTACATGCCATATAACAGTAGTATATAGACGAAAACTCACACATACACATATATGTAGTTATATACATAATATTTATAATCACAACATGTCGCATGCAATTTACTTCGAATGCCATTCTCATACATACATACATTACATTTGAGTGGAGATGCAAGTGTGATAACACATGTGCATGTGTATGCGTGTAGATGCGTGCAACTGTAAATTATATTTTGCAAATAAGTGTATGAAAAAATAAAAAAACAATGGAATCATGCATCCGTGTGTAAAACTGTAAAAATATGTTCATACTGTGCAGAACAGCACAATATGGCTATGACGTGTTGAATTGCAGTAGTCACATGAGTACATACATACTCGTTCGTATACAAACTAGTTGGCATTAATATATTACTAGATACGTCCAAAAAATGTATTTAGCTTTCATAATGTGAAGCTTCTTCACTAAGAATAGAATTTTCTAAAAAAAATATTATAAAACCATTAACCATTTCTATGAGAAACATTTTTGGAGGAGTGCAAAAAAATATCCAAAAAATTAGCGATAGTCGATTTTACCAAAATTTTGTGTGGCAATCCCCTAAAGAAGTATAGATAGGCGGCAATTATGTTTGGCAGAAATGTTGAGGAGGCATAATTAATGGAGATTTTCTGAAATTCAACAAATAATTCCATAACAGCTCAGGGATAGCCCCTGAGAGAAGTAACATAATAATAATTTTTCCTCCTCAGTATTTTCTTCCAATATACTTACCCCTATATCCATATTTTAAGGGGATTCCCATATAAAATGAACTTAAATCACCTGAAAATGGATTACTAAACCCAAAAATCCTCACAAGAGCAATGAAATGTATAACAAACCGTCATTAATGTTTTTTTTTTTCAACATCAATAATATTTTCTCTAAACATACTTGTCCTCTATTTGACCCCCTAAAATGTGATTCCATACAAAATTGTTGGTTTTGTAATGAACTGAAAATGAAAGCGGGTGCAAATCAAGAATTTTTTCACGCTTGCTTGGAAATAAATGGTGGAAATGAGCAAATTTTATATTTTTTCTTGTAATCAATTTTTTGAGCCATACAATTTAACCCACCTTAACATACTAGCATATATTCGTATACTATACTGCGAAATATGCTAAAATAAACGCCACAATAAAATAAAATGTGAGAAAATTCTAAAATTAAACTAAGAGGAAAATTAAAAAAAAATGGTGAGGGAGAAAAATAATAGTTAAACTTAATTATACATTATATTTTATGAAAAAGAAAAATTAAAATAATACTAAATAAAATTATACTTGGAATGTTTGAAAATTAATTTTCAACAATAATAACAACAAATAGTTGCAAAAAATCGTTATTTCTAGTTTTTATTTTTTTTTTTATATTGTATATGTAAATAATAATAAGAAGCAGCAGACCAACCGACCAACAGACCAAACCAACCAACCAACTAACCACTTTACTTATATACTTGCACATTGTTAATAAACTTTCACTTGTATTGCACTTGTAAGTGTAAGCCTTGAAAATATTATAGTGCCATCATCATACTCAAATACATACAAGGCTTATTCATGCAGTCATAAATTGCCACCGGCTCATTTGCCTTGAAGCTATATGAGTACTATTGTACTCACTAAGTGTGTGTGTGTGTGTGTGAGTGTGTGGGCTTTATAATTCTTTAGGATGCCCATACACTATATGCAATAGTAATAAGCAGCTGCATCTGCATAAGCTCATTTATATGAAATGACTACTCGGGCACAATTTGCCATTGCAACAAGAGCAAGCGTAGCAATGTAGCAAACGATGACAACAAACAACAGCAACATTTTTATTTTTTCTTTTTCTTCTTTTATATGCTTTTTGCATTTATTTTCTTTACCATTTTCTTTTACAGTATTATTTCGAGTATTTTTTTTATTTTTTTTTTTATTTTACTTCATTGAGGATTTAAAAAGTCAAAAAATAACAGAGAAGTGTGTTATTGTGATTTCATTTAATATTACTACAATATTATTTTTTGTTAAAAATATGGTGATTTCTTAAGAGCCTTCGGATTTGCTTTTAAAAAAATACATAAAATTTAGAGAAATGTATGAAAACTTTATTTGAGTCGATAGAGCGATCTATAAATTCAATGTTGATACGCTCATACGCTGGGTCCAATTTAGGCATGCTCTCCCCAACATATTGGCCGGTATCTCACGAAGAAATTCTTCAATATTGGCTTCCAGTGCGTCAACCAGTGCGGGCTTGTTGCTCTGGACATGAGTCTTAACATAGCCCCACAAAAAATAGTCTAAAGACGTTAAATCGCACGATAGAGGCGGCCAGTTGACCGACCACAAACGTGAAATAAACTGTTCAGCAAACTCGCCTCTCAATTGGGCCATTGCTTCGCGTGCTGTGTTACATGTGGCACCGTCTTTTTGCTAATCACCGCACGGTAGCGCACGCCATTCACAGTAACGTTCCTGCCTTTGTCGTCTTTGAAAAAGTACGGTCCAATGATACCACCGTCCCATTATCCAAACTAAACAGTGCATTTTTCGGGATCCATTGGCAATTCCTGCAATGCTTCTGGCTGCTCTAACACCAAATACGGCAATTTTGATTGTTCACGCACTGAACACAATTTTCCGATAAAAAATTGGATCTTCATCCAACTTTACCAACGCCCATTCACCAAAAGTTAGGCATTGTGGTAGGCCGTGTTGCTTCCATTCTTGCGCCAGCTGTATTTTAAAAGTTATTACACCCAAATTCTTCCACACGTAGTGGAATAACAGAGGCCCAATTGCTGCGAACGGCGCGGAATAGATAATTCACGATCATCAACAACACTGACGGATACAGCTGCGATATTTTCCTGTGTCCGCACTCTACGTATGTGTGTTGATAGTTTAATGTCCAATAATGTAAATTTGGTGCAAAATTTATTTACAAGCTATTTTACAATAGCCGCCTCAGAAGATCGCCCAAACTGATCATGAAATGAATGAATGAATAATCTGCAAGCGTTGTTCGTTTGTAAGTCGCTTCATGGTTAAATTATAAACCAAACTGAACATGTTTGACAGTAACATGTTACACGAAAACAGCTGAGCTGTCAAAAACAGTGTTGCCAAAAAGAAAGTTGCTAAAAAATCACCTTGTACTTCAATATTATTCGATGGGTCATATTTAGTGGACATAAGAAAAATGAAGTATAAAATCAATTTACAAAATTTTCAATAATTTATTTACTAGTTTAGTAGTACACAAATTGTGTTTGTATGAAAAATCTACTGAAAATACCCAATATACTACTTGATACTTGAATTAGGCAATTTCAATTAAACTTAAGTGATTGTGTTCAACAAGTGACATTAATTTACACGAAAATTTTATACTCAAACTTATGATATCATATAAAAACTGTTAAAAGTTTATTGGTATCACAATTTTAAACTGACTAACCGACTGATATGACCAATAAATAATTAACCTAGCCAAATTTTATATGAAATACTTAAAACAAAGAAGAAGAAGAATACGTAAATATAAATAAAAAAACCGAAACTTTAATAATAAAGAAAAAACAAAGGTAGAAAGAAAGTTCAAAATGAATACGGAGTGAGCAAAAGGATAAATCATCAACAGAGTTTAATGAAGATGGTTTAAGCACCTTATTGTTTCTGTTGTTATTTTTTTGTTTTTTTTATTATTACCCGTATTTTTAAGAAGTTTTGCCAACAACAAAAATAGCACTATGAGCAACAGCATCTTAATTATGGTAGCAGTTTTACGAGAACAACAGCCACAACATCAACGATGACGACGACGACGACAGCGAACATCCCAACCTTGAAACACAAGTCACATAAAAACAAGAATAGCGGAAGTTTTACGAGATTAGTTCTATATATATTGCGATGCATTAAGAAAAACAAATACTCGAGTATGGAAAATAGTGTATTATTCTTAAAAATTTTTCTCAAAGATAATCAATCTATCGGGGTCTATCACCGAAAATAGTTTTCTGGATGTACACCACCATGGTTAGGCCAATTGTAACCTACGCTGCAGTGATATGGTGGCCAAAAGTTATCAAAATATCAACAATCCGTGAATGCAATAAACTTAAAAGACTGCCGGGTCTATCTCTAATCGTGGCCGTGAAGTCTTGTCCCACGGCTGCACTAGAGGCTCTGGTACGGCTCTTACCGCTTAACATTCATATTCAAAAATCAGCTGCAATCAGTGCCATTCGCATGAACCTTTTCCACAGTTCAACTTCGAGTTCAAGTGGGCACGAAACAATCATCGAAAATATATATAGAATATAGAAATATGTTCTAACTCTGATTCCACGTCTCAAGAACTACGCTATCGCAGCCGCAGCTTCTCCACAATCATCCCAGACAGACTCAAATTGAAAACGAATAACAACTTACTACCCTCAAAACATAATTACGTTTGGTTCACAGATGGATCAAAGACACACGAAGGTACTGGCGCCGGGATATACGGTCCTAATACCCGCATATTTGTCGCAATGGGCTCGTGGCCAACTGTTTTCCAAACAGAAATACATGCCATAGAACTTTGTGCACGTCATATACATGCTAAAGAGCTCAAAGGAGCGCGAATTCTTATTTGCTCCGACAGCCAAAAAAAAAAAAAAAAAAAGACAGCCAAGCTGCCATAAAATCTCTCTCCTCATGGGAGTTCTCCTCAAGACTAGTCACCAAATGCTTCTTTATCCTACAAAATCTCTCTATGCGAAACAAGGTCACATTGTGTTGGGTGCCGGAGCACAAAGGAATTGAGGGCAATGAAGTGGCAGACGAACTAGCGAGAGCTGGCTCGTCTGCTCCACTTACGGTCCCGGAACCTTTCTGCGGTATAAACTGGGCATCGGCCAAAGCTATGATAGAAAAACATTACCACGACAAATACCTTCTACAATTCGACGGGTCTTCGCCAAACGAAAGCTCTCATCAGCTTTAATGCAGCTTTTGACAGAATTAGTCTTAGCAGAACAAACTTACGCCTAATAACCGGCTATCAAAATTGAGATTGATTTACATCAAAGAACATTGACACAGTAGTACAAGGCTTGCCTGACCTCAATAGATCTCAAGAATATATGCAACGACCTAGACATTATCTCATCTCACAGCTTTGTTAGCCAAAAGTATCCTTCATTAGGTGTAAAATTAATACAAATAGACATAGAATATACGTACGTTTGTCTATACAAGGCCAAAAGGACATAAACCATAAATAAAACCTTGCTACAATCACGGTTGCGGCAGCTGTGGTTTTGATGGAAGCATTATTATGATTAAACCATCTTGTCACCTCAACGAATTCTCATTCAATGGGAGCAAAAATTTACTAAATGAAAATGTTCTTCTTAATGAATGAAGGAGGGAGGGAATATACATAAAAACCAACAACAACAACAACAACAATAAACAAAAACAACATATTAAGCATGTACAAAAAGAGGTTAGACAATGTTAAATGATGCTAAAATGCATACATCAAAGTAGTAAAAATGAAAACATTAGGAGTAAAATGGTTTATAAAATGTATTATAACATCCACTCGTATCTGTAATGAGTCAGGCAGGCACGACAATACTCAACAAATGTATAAGAAATGGAATTTACACATTCAACAGTGCCTTTATGTACATATATTTGACAAATAAAATGTGTGGCAACAATATGTTACAGCTACAATAATAAACATCTTAAACAAAAAAAAAAAGGAAAACATAACAAATTTCAAACAGCAATTATGAAAGAAAAACTTTTTCCTATTCATTTGTGGCAACATTCGGATTCATTAGGATAATATGTACTATGTGAAACAAAAGCTTAATTTTGGAAATATCGAAATTTACATAAAATAATAAAATAATACTATACTGAAGATAGAAGTGATTTTCAATCGATGACGAACACACTCGTATGGTCTATCAATATAATAGTATGTGTCGAGTTTCAAGCCTATCCGTTTATATGTTCATGCGATTCGGCTTATTTTTGAACTTGACCATTTATTTGCAAATGTAATCATATCCATCGAGTTGAAAATTGATAGCTTTACATTTTTTTGTTGCAAAAAGTGTAAAAAAATACATTTGGAAGCATAAATTTGTATGGGAGCTACGCATAGATTTTATCCGATTCAGTCCATTTGTGTATATATCTAGTAATTAGTAAATATATTGGCATATACTGAGTTTCAGCTTGATAACTTTACATTATCGTGCGAAAAGTATAAAAACATACATTTGGAAGCATATATTTGTATGGGCGGTGCATATAGATTTTATCCGTTTCAGTTCATTTTCGAATATGTTCATTAATTGATAAATTCAGTAGCATATGTTGAGTTTCAGCTCGCTAACGTTATATTTTCGTTAAAAAAATGTGTAAATATTCCTCCAACAACGTACTTTTGTATGCGAGGTAGGTGATTTTTTCATCCGATTTCATCTATCTTCAAACTTGTGCATTCATAATCAAATTTAATCGTATCTAAAGAGTTTCAACTTGATAAGTTTATATTTTCGTGCGAAAAGTATAAAAACATACATTTGAAAGCATATATTTGTTTGGGAGGTATATGTGGTTTTTATCCAATTCAGTCCAATTGTGAATATATCTATTAATTAGTAAATATATTGACATATACTGAGTTTCAGCTTGATAACTTTATATTTTCGTGTGAAAAGTATAAAAAAATACATTTGGAAGCATAAGTTTGTATGGGAGGTACGCATAGATTTTATTCGATTCAATCAATTTTCGAATATGTTTATTAATTGGTAAATATAGAAGCATGTACTGAGTTTCAGCTCGAAAACATTATATTTTCGTTCAAAAAATGTGTAAATATTCCTCCAACAACGTACTTTTGTATGCGAGGTAGGCGATGTTTTCATCCGATTTCATCTATCTTCAAACTTGTGCGTTCATAATCAAATTTAATCGTATCTAAAAAGTTTCAACTTGATAACTTTTTATTTTCGTGCGAAAAGTATAAAAACATACATTTGGAATCATAATTTTGTATGGGAGGTAGACGTGATTTTTATCCAATTCAGTCCATTTGTGTATATATCTAGTAAATAATAAATATATTGGCATATACTGAATTTCAGCTTGATAACTTTACATTTTCATGCGAAAAGTATAAAAATATACATTTGGAAGCATATATTTGTATGGGAGGTATATGTGGTTTTTATCCAATTCACTCCATTCGTGTATATATCTAGTAATTAGTAAATATATTGGCATATACTGAGTTTCAGCTTGATAAATTTATATTTTCGTGCGAAAAGTATAAAAACATACATTTGGAATCATATTTTTATATGGGAGTTAGACGTGATTTTTATCCAATTCACTCCATTCGTGTATATATCTAGTAATTACTTAATATATTGGCATCTACTGAGTTTCAGCTTGATAACTTTTCATTTTCATGCCAAAAAAGTGTAAAAACCACATTTAACGATATACTTTTATATGGGAACTAGACGTGTTTTTCATCATATCACTCCAATTTTCAAATACTATATCTATTATGTAATCAGAATAGCTTCATGTGCGATATTTTAATTCTACAGCTTTATATTTGCTTTCCGGCAATATGATGCCTGTATATTGTTAAGAATTCCAATTTTCGAAATATCAGTAACAATTAAAAAGTTCATAGTAAAATGTTGTGCTTATGTTAATGCTGAATTCAGCACTATCATTTTATTCATTAAAAAAATATTTAATTAAACAAAAGTACTGAGAAAGTAATATGAAAATACGAATTGCTTTTCTTAACCTCTTCAATCTTAATTAAATGTTGCGCAATTTTAAAATATACAAAATGAACAAAACATTAATTTGACATTACCTACCAAAAATGATGTGAAATAATGGTATGAAGAGAGTAGTAAAGTAGTGCAATTATGTGGTCTGTTGTTATTGTTACAGTTATTGTTTATTTAACTGTTGGCGCAATTTCTGTTGCTGTCGCTGTTTCTATGAACTACACTGTGTACATTGTTAACTTTTATTATACCCACCCTCTCTCTCTCTCTCTCCCTCTCTCTCGATTTTTCTTCCAGAATTTACTCATTTTAATACAGTGTCAAGGATACAGCAAAATAAAGGATGTAACATATTTGTGTGAGAAACTCACAAAAAGAAAATTAAAAACAAATATAAGACGAAAAGTTACGAGGAAATGTTAAAGCTATGCCTAGTTGATGGAGTCGGCTTTTAACTTGGTTGATAGTTCATTTCTGCTACTTGTATTGTGTGTAGTTAAAAACAATATTCAAGTTAGATATTTATAGCTGCAAAGAATTATTTTCTTAGTTGTTTAAATTTATTTTAAAGGGCAACAAAACAAACTGTTGCTATAGCGCAAAAGTTGGATCGATAAAATAGTTCATTGGTGGAAATTGAAATAAGGCACTTTGCTCATTTTTGAAGGAAGAAAAAAATCTTTAAACAAAAATGGTAAAATATTTTTTGTATCCTTTTTCGAAATATACACCCCTAATAAATAATCAAATATTTATTTAAATGACCAGCCACCAAAAAAGAAATTATCCAAAAAGGAGAAGGCACGTCTCGAAGCTGAACAAGCAGAATTGTTACGCATCGAAATGGAAAAAGAAAAGTAATAAGTTATACATTTGGGGAAAATATGTACGATAATAAACGACCCTTGTTTGGCTTCTTTTTGCTTTTCTCCTTCTTTATAGACTTAAAAAACTGGAAGAGGAACGTCAACGCAAACAAGTCGAACTTGAACAGGCTAAACAATTGCAAACGAAAGAAATCGAAGAGAATCACACCAGACGTGCTCAACTCAAAGAAAGCATGCATTTTTTCAGCATCATTCAACAGACAACGGATAAAATTAAAACAATGGAACAGGAGGAACGTGATTGGGAGAAATTTATGCGCTGCAATGGTTTACCAAATGCAAATTGTCCCAGTGAATTGCGTAAGTATTTGCATCAATGGCGTATGGACATTACGAAACGTAATCGTGATGCACGAAATTGGCTGTTGCGCACCAATGAACGTACCCTATTGACACAAGACTCCAGTGTACCGGATCTATCGAGAGCAGCGTTGCGTAAAATGCAAGGTAACTTGGGCGACGTGTATGCACAACGAATTAAAGAAGTCTTAGGAGTAAGTACTTGCATACAAATACAGAGAGTATTTTTGAATGAATTTGCATATTCCCATTTAGAGAGATACCTTTTAAAATTGGTGAAATGTACAGGGTTAGGGGATTGAAGTGTTACCTATTCAAGCGACCATATCTTTTTTGTAAGAAATTTGGAAAATGATCAAAATTCCAAAATCCATTCACTTTAGCTCAATCTGGACACATTTTGTCTTGACTATGGCCTTTAAACCTTAAAAAAAATGAGTTGCATGCTTCACGAATGTGATCTTCCGGTGATTCCCGAACAATGGCTTTCTTCAGCGCATCCATACTGGCATATTTTTCAGTCGTCACCTTGCTCTCCAAAATGGCCCAGGTGGAATAGTCCAGCGGATTCGGATCTGGCGAATTTGAAAGCCATTTTGTGGACGAAATGAAGTGTGGAACATGATTTTTTAACCATTTTTGGTTCACACGAGTTTTATGAGACAGTGCCGAGTCTTGTGGGAACGTCCATGGTCTACGACCGAAATGTTTGTGTGCCCACAGCTCTAAAGCAACTTCCAAAACATTTTCCCCGATAATAAGTCGCATTAATTTGGACACCAGGCCCGATAAAAACGATTGAAGAGAGTCCATCGTTGGTCACAGCAGCCCGTGCCTATTTAAATTTTCGGAAGTGCGTTCAGTTAAGTAAACATGATCATTTTGAGAGTTTATGAACTTCTCAATAGGGAAATTTTTCTCATCAGAGAACACAATGTTTGGAAATTCACCACGTTCGTGCAAGCGGAACAACAACAAGGAGTTGTGCCTTTTGGAACTTGTAAGGCTTTACCTTGATCATATTTTGGAATATGCGTCGTATGCTTCGCTGGAATATTTTCAGTTCTTTAGCCATTTGATTATCACTACGACGTGGATTTCGTTCAAGTCGAGTCTTCACTTTCGAGTCTTCACTTTCCATTTTGAATAACTTTTGTTCTATAGAACTTAGACGCAAATGCTTGTGGTAGTTTGTAAACAATATAAACAGCTGCTATTGGTATGAATTTCACGTAGTTGGCAATATCGGTTTGACAGATATACCTATATGTAATTGGTGACGCTTCAATCGCCTAACCGTGTATTTTTTAACAACCTGCGTACAGAAACATTAAGTTATCTAGCTTAAATTTAGAATTTACGATTATATTTACGAATTTGTAAACATAATCGAAAATGAGCTGAATATGATAAAAATTACGCCTACCTTCCATACAAACTTATGCTTCCATGTGGATGTTTTTACACTTTTCGTGCGAAAAAATTATAGCATCACACTGAAATTCAGTACATTTGATTATATTTACTAGTTAATAAACATACTCGAAAATGAGCTAAATCGGGTCAAAGGTACGCCTACCTCCCATACAAAAGCATGCATATTTTTTCCGATTTTCGAGCGAAAATATACACTGATCATAGTGAAACAAGGGACATACACATTATATTTATTAATTTGTAAAGATACTTCAAAATGAGTTGAATATGACAAAAATCACACCTACCTGCCATACAAATTTCTGCTCTCGAATGTCTATTTTCACATTTTGCTCCGGAATAACTAGAGCTATCAAACTGAAACTGATTTTATACGAGTATTTTTACTAATTTATATATATATAACTGAAAATGAGCTGAATAGAATCAAAACTACGCCTACCTCCCATACTAACTTCTGCTTTCGAATGTCTATTTTCACATTTTGCGCCAGAATAACTAAAGCTATCAAACTGAAACTACTTATACACCACTATTTTTACTAATTTATATATATAACTGAAAATGAGCTGAATAGAATCAAAATCACGCCTACCTCCCATACAAATTTATGTTTCTGTAACTCTGTTTTCACATTTTTCGCATGAAAAGATGAAGTTATCAAGCTGAAACTTGGTACAAATGATTGAAATAGCTAATAGAATGACATGTTTGACAATGGGCAAGATCGAATACAAATCAGACTTACCTCTCATACGAAAGTTTACTTTTTTCGACAGTATCTCTGTCTATTTGTCATGGTGTATGGTTTTTTCTATCAAAAAATGTGTGGAAATTGCAAAATGTTCGAAAATTAAAAACAAATTTATAAAGCTTTATTTTACATGCTTACATAGATACTCACTGAACTCGATGAAGCATTATTTGATCAAACTAAAGCAATTCACACTCTGGTGGATCTAAGAAACTTAAAGACGGAGATACGTATTTTTCTACAGGATTATTTGGATGAATTCACCTATAAGACAATGTCACATATTGATCGTGATATGGAGTGAGTTATGAATTGATCCAAAGAGTATGCAATTTTGTCTTTGATTTACATTTACAGAATTGATCGTCCTGGTGTCTACAAACATATTTATAATTCAGATGTTTTCAAAAGTCATTTCTGGACCTATTCCAAGGATGCCCAACTGTAAGTTTAATAAAAACTATCTACGAAAGATCGAAAATTAATAGTGTTTTGCTGCCTCTAATATCAAGCTCCATAAATCCGAAGGCACGTATTGGTAATGAGAATCAACATAATGAAATTGAATTTGAACATCTTGAAATGCAAATCACATTGCCACCTACGGTCAAATTGCCAACATCAGCTATACGAGGTATCTGGCTTAACTACGATCATTTCAGTGATTATTGCTCGAGCTTTAATCTAAGAAAATCAAGACGCAATAATATGAGTAGGAAGATGCTATTTAATGTCATAAAAGATTTTCACATTTCATTCAAATTTTGTCCCCAACAGATATTCTAATGCAAACGAAAAGAGAATGGCATAAACGTAAAGAAATTATACAAGAAATGTTAGATGAATGCACAAAAGAAACTCCTATTGAACAATTGGAGCACGAGGAATCGATGGAGGATGACCGCAAACCAATACAACGTAATTTCGACATAGACAAATTGTATTCAGAATATGAGGAACAATTGAATAAGCAACGTAAACGTGCTATCGGCCCTGAAGCATATAATCTGTTAGAGACTGATGTGAATTTGCGTAAATATCGTATTATTGGCGGTGTCTATTGTATCGATTATCTGGATACACCACAACAGGATAAACGATTAAATGCACGCTCTTTCATTAGGACCAGTAAGTGCAAATTGGGCAAAAGCAAATTTACATTTTGTTTGTGTGTGTGTGTGTACTTAATAGTCGTAAAGAGCATTGATTAGTAAAAGTTTTCCATTTCAACAGTAAATTCTCCCGATAGATTAACACATAAAAGTTTCTATCAAACATATAAGCCACCACCAACACCACAACCGGGCGTTCGACGACTACCAGAAGATATTGAGGCAGAAATGCGTATGATTGAGGCGGCTCTGGATAAACTTGCTTTGGTCACATTGCAGTACGTTGTTGTGTGTGTGGGTGTATGTGTGCGTATGTGTGTGTGGTAGTAAATAAATGTTTTGATACTTGAATGATGCAGGGTGTTTCTTTCAACGAGAATAAGCCAGCATAAATTTATTCCGCAATTGATTCCACAAAATACGGCTAATTTCTTTCTAATTGTCTAAAGACTGATTTTTGACTTAAAGTCTAAATTAAATCAACTTTAAATATTATCAAAAAAAGAAATTAGCATCTATCAAGAGCTCTGCAGTCTTGATGATCTTCTTTCTCCCCCACCCAATGAAATCAATTTCTGCTGGATTTTCTACTTAAAATGAACACCCTGTATGAGAACATTACATACACACATCCTACTTATTACTTAAAGATTGCCAGATTCTGTCATCTGGTTTGAACCACCCATTGCTTGCCGTTGGGAGACTCGTTTGGAAACAGTTGAATGTGATCTTACGGAAGGTGCGAAACAACAACAGAACACCAATCAAGTAGCAGCAACAACAACGGAACCAACGGAAGCAGCATCAATTTCTACAACAACAACAAATCACAGTCCACTCAAAGGCTCGCCACGTTCGCCGGTAAAATTTCGTAAACAAAGTAGACACAAAGAGACGCTGCCACTGTCAGCAGCAACTTTGTCAACAATGCCAGTGCGTGTAGTCACCGACTTTGATATGTTTAATATCCCAAGTGGTATTGATATTTATGGCCTTTTAAAGGATTTCATTGTACCGCGTTTACCAAATGGCTTCTGTGTGCGTTTACATGAGACAGAAGGCAACAAAGATGTTACTTCTAATGCTAATGATAACGATGAGGACGACGACGAGGACGACGACGACGACGACGACGATGACGACGATGACGACTACGATACTGATAGCGATAGCGACAATGGTAATGTACAACAAAAGACACAACAAAAGCCCTTTAAGAAGCAGAAACCAAAGCAAAAAAGGCAAATCAAGCGTATTCTATGTTGGGCCAGACACAAAAGCGTCAATGTTGCACGCCCAAGTGAATTGAACAGTGAAACATTTGCCGCTGAAGATGAACAACAACGACGATTTCATCAAATGCGCATTAATGAAGACTTTTTAGATTTGGATGAGCCAAGGGAAATTTTTCCGTGTGTAAAATTTGAAAAGCAACTCAAATTTCGTGATAATCCCAATTGCAAAAAGGTTCTGTCGACAACAGCAAATGATAACATCAATAAAATATCTAAACGTGAACACAATGTGGAAATGAGAAATAACAATATGGAAAAAGTATTGAAATTTAAAGACGATAATGGTGACAATATAAATTTAGGCAATAATGGGAGAAATGTTAAAGAATTGAAGGAAACATGCATCACGGTGGCGCAGAATGTTGAACAAAAATCGTATATGTTTTCACAATTGATTGAGGTAAATTGATTGGTAATATTTAGTAATGAATCTGAATGCAGTGAAAATGCAATTTACAAGTGGTAAAAATTGCATTTTTTTTTTTCTTCGAAAATAAAGCGTTACCATGAAGATTGAAAGGAAAGCGTTTCAGTACAGTTTTTAACAGGCCTTCTGGAAAGATATTTTAACAATTTTGTTACTGCTTTGACTTTAGAGCAAAAGTTTCGATACAGCTTCTATAAGGCCTACTGCAAGGAAATTTGAATAATTTGCTACAGCTTAAATTTGCTATAGCTTAAATTTGCGGCCAGGGTACAATTATGGTGTCGAAATTTCTCTAAATTTACACCTCCGTTAATCTGAGGGGGAAGTGCAGTTTACAAATGCATTTTTTTTTTCTTCGAAGATAAAGCGTTACCATGAAGATTGAAAGTAAAGCGTTTCAGTCGAAATTTTAAAAGGCCTCCTAGAAAGAAATTTTAACAATTTTGTTACTGCTTTGGCTTTAGAGCAAAAGTTTCGATATAGCTTCTATAAGGCCTACTGCAAGGAAATCTAAACAATTTACTACTATAGCTTAAATTTTCGGCCAGGACAGATTATTAACAATGGCCTCAAAATTTTTCTAAACTTACACCTCCGTCAATCTGAGAGTGGAAGTGCAATTTACAAGTGGTGAAATTGCATTTTTTTAAGCGGTGCAGTCGAGTTTTTAAAAGGCGTCCTGAAAAGAGATTTTAACAATTTACTGCTTTGGCTTTAGAGCAAAAGTTTCGATATAGCTTCTATAAGGCCTACTGCAAGGAAAACTGAACAATTTACTACTATAGATTAAATTTGCGGCAAGGATAGATTAGCGTTACCATGAAGAGTGAAAGTAAGCGTTTCAGCAGAGTTTTAAAAAGGCCTCCTGGAGAGAGATTTTAACAATGTACTGATTGTGCTTTAGAGCAAAAGTTTCGATATAGCTTCTATAAGGCCTACTGCAAGCAAATCTAAATAATTTACTACTATATCATAAATTTGCGGTCAGGATAGATTATTAACGATGGTATCGAAATTTCTCTAAACTTACACCTCCGTGATTCTTGTAGTTGTATTATGAAAAACATTGCTCCTGCAATATATTTCAGTGAAATGCCTGTTGGCTGATTTCGGTGCAGCACTTTCAAGATTTTTTCTTCTTCTAAGAATGATTTTAAGAAGGATTAATTTATTATAAATTATTTGAATATGTATTGCGCCACTAAACACTTTCTTTTTCTAAACTCAGACTCAGAAAATTCTAATGAACATTTAAAAGACTAAAATGATATAGCCCTCCTTTGGGAAAAGAGAAAAAGAAATATATGCCGCACTTGAGAGCTCCAATTCCAATACCAATTGAACTGCATCATAAATAATTAATTGGGTCATAAAAACATTTGCACCATAGCAGCTCAGCTCAACGGAGCATGGCAAATAGCAGTACCAAAGACACTCGCACTTTGAAAATATGAATGAAACAGAAGAAGAAAAAGAGAAGGAAGCTGAAAAACATGAAAATCTTACAAAGAGCCTGTTTCATTGCCTTTTCAGAATTTTGCGCTTGTATTTCTTAAAATCTATTTTAGGATTTAGATCGTTTGTGTGAGTTGCAAATGCCATTGCGGGAAGAAATGCTCAATCAGATATCGTTAAATTTAAAACAACACACACTGACAACACCAACATCATCATCATCAGCAGCAACGGCAGCAACTGATAGTGTCGCAACATCGGCAGCAATAGATGACAACGACGGCGATGATGATGATGATGATGATGATGATGATAATGATGACAATGCGATTGATGATTATGGCGGTGATATTGAGGACGAGCAGGGGAGAGCAATAAAATTAGATGAAAAAAGGAAAAGCAAAAAGAAAAAGTCAAAAACGAGGAAGAAGAAGAAAAATGCAATCAATGGTAAAAGTGCGGAAAATATAGCAACAGCAGCAGCAGCAGCAGATGTTTCAGTAATGAAACAGACGATGGATACAATGATGCAACAGCAACAAGCAGCATATTCATCATACCTACGTGATGGAATGACAAAAAATATTTATACAGATACTATAAATACAAATGAAGCTGTTGAGAATGATGGTGGTGCTGGTGGTGGTGATATTGGGAGTAGTTCTGAATACGATGATGACGACGATGATGACGACGACGACGACGATGACTATGGTGATGGTGTTATCTTGACGAATGAGGAGGTGGCAAATTTAAATATGTTAAAAAACAACAATGCAATAAGCAATCCAACATCAACAAAAACAGCATCATCACAAGCAATGTCGACAGGCGGTCTACATGATTTGCTAAATAAACATAATCAAAGTGAGCTCAAAGGCAACGGATTCCATGATGGGTAAGTAGCGATTAAGTGTGTGTGTGTGTGTGTGTGTTGGTTGAATATGTTAATGTCTGCAAAATAGCTGGGAATATATGTATGTGCATAAAAGTTTCCGAACAAGTTTGTTTGCTTACATTCTACTTTTCTATTGTTGAACGATAATAGTAATTGATAGGCTCAAAGAATAACACATTGATAACAATATATGTATTGTTATATCAATTGATTAACTTTTCTTGTTGTATATAATCGCCTTCTCAATGCGACACTCTATAAGCACACACATTTTACTCCAAAGCCGAGCCCTCTCTCTGAGAAGCCACACTTAGGCCAGAAAGGCCCATTGTGATACCACCGAGCTTCGCCTCCAATACTATTGTCCGTGTTAAATTTGGACAGCATTAGAAGGGACCTACGGCAGAACCCTTGTGACAACACTTTAACTTAGTTCTGTCACAGAGCTCTTTTAAGAACCATTTTGGCAAATTGTTACTGCCGGAAAAGTTGCCAATTCTTGCCGGCAGGTGGGTACCGTTTGAAAGAAAAATCTTTTCGATAATAAATTTTGTTATGCTTCAGCCGGGGATTGAACCCACGACCCACCGATCAGAAGCCCAACGAACTAACCACTGAGCTACTGCACCCACACATACCATTACATTGTCAATCATCGGAAATATGTACATATTTACTCAATGGCACATGTACGAGGGACTAACAAAAGTTCGGTAAGCTGCATGAATAAAAACACCCGAAAAAAATTTTTTTTTTTTGTTATTTTTAATCTTCAGTATTTTTTTATCTTCTACGTTAACCGCATTAATTATCTCTGCCTTGCTACCAAAGACTTTCCGCCTCAAAGTTTTCTTAATGTTTGGAAATATTCAGAAATCAAAAGGCGCCAGATATGGAGAATATGATGACGAAGCAATTTCTTCGATGCAAAAAAGCTGAATAAAGTTAGTTGTCATTTTAGCAGTGTGAGCTGGCAAAAAGTAGCGACGCAGTTCCTCTATGTTAGTGATACCCAACAAATTTCCCAACACATTTGGTAAGCAGTCTTCAGTATACCATTTCGCAGTTACTGTCTGACAAGTATTTAGGGGAATAACAGCTACAATTATTACTCTAGTGAAGTAAACCGCAATCATCACTTTCATTGCTGACTTTTGTTGCCTTGCTTTAACAGCTGGATTTGCTCCTTTTGAGCTCCATACCACTGACTTATGTTTAGTTTCCCGGTCGTACATGTAAAACCAAGCTTCGTCACATGGTGCGATCATATTGAAGTTGCTAGACTCTTCGTTTTCGAATTTTCTTAGAAAATATTAAGCAAAACGAAGTTGAGCTTCTTTCTGACTATCATTCAACATTCGTAGGACCCATCGAGCAGATGTCTTCGTTTATTGTAAATCATTCCGCAATATTCGCGATACACGCCATAGCAATCAAATACAATTCACTGGAACTTCATCAATTTTGTCCTTAACCAGAGTTACATTTATCTCGTCGGTCGAAGATTTTTGCCTTCCCTTGAAAGGCTCGTCCTCCACGGAAAATTACCAAGATGGAATCGTAGATATCACATACAAATGGTCTTAAGAGTGAAGGTACGTTCGTTCCATATGCTGTTTGGAATTCACTAAAAATTTCTATGGGCTTAAATTGACATCGAAATACGAAAAGAATTGCATGTCGAATTTCTTCTAACTTTAGTGGCGGAATTTTTGCCAACCTTTCGTCAGTAATTTAACGTTTTCTCATCTCCATTCTCATCGATTTTTCTGAAATTTAGAATGAAATATCGTTAATTTACTACAAAACGTGTACTATTTTTTAATTCTTCAAAATCACGTAAAATATCATCAATTTACCGAACTTTTGTTAGTCCCTTCTCATACGATAGCTATGATGCATATGTGCACCGGCCAAACAAATGCATGAATAACGGAAATTGAAAATATACAGTTCTTTAAAAACGGAAATAACATTTCAATACCTTTCGGCAAATTGAGGTAGTCAACATGTATGCACATCCCTATGTGCACAGTACGCATACGAGTACGACAACTCACACAACGGGTGTTATGTTCAAATATTTATATTCTCGAAAATATGTGTTTGTAACAATTCCCAAATTATGTTCCTGAGTGATGTACATACATATGTATATTGATTTTTGAGTAACTAGCATGGGTATGGACAATGAGGACATGGACCTCTCATACAAAAACGTGGTGTGGACTAGGCCATTTCAATATATTCAAATGATTTGATTAAGGTGGGGTATCAATTGTCATTGGTTCTGACATGTTAGTTGGTAGAGCTAGGCACTTTCGGCAATAGACACTAGGAACTTTGGATATGAATATTTATATGAATATTAGAAAAAAAAATTTTACAGTTAGTGAAAACCAAACGCAACCAGTGCCTGATGATTACATGAACTTATGCATAAGCATATGAGATGGGTATCGATCATCAATAAATCCTAAATTTTAAAATAACGTGCTCTAAAGCAACGCCTGATTTTGTTTAGCCGTGCATTTTAAAATATTGTGTTGGGCGCTTTCGGGACTTCTTCTTCCATAATTTTGTTTTCATGCATTAGAAATTGGTGCAAAAAGGAAGGCATTTTATACAATGGTCACGTTTTTATTTTGTGAACGTTTAATTCTATTTGAATTAACCTTGTTCGATCACTGGATTCTGTTAATAATAATTGCAACACTTATTTTGTACTACTATATACAGCAACAATTTATTTAGTCAACTCTACAATCAACTATTTACAATAACACATCAATGTACCTGCAACTTTTGCCTCTGATACTGCACCAATGTTTGTGCGATCACTTTCGGGATTTGATTGATTTCATTTGTCAACAACTGGCCCTATTTATACTCTGTGGCAACGCTTCATTATCTTCCTTTATCGAGATTGTTCTCCTTCTTTCTCGTTAGCTTGTTCTGGTTATCACCTATCTCTTTTTGTCGACACTCATTTCGATGCTGCTGACTCGTTACACTGCCCTTAACCCTTAACCTTATTCGTCCCGAAAAAGTTTTTATACTTCCCTAAATGGCGCAAGTCGCTCCAAGTGCACTATTTTAAACTTTGCTCTTTTATTCCAGGCACATTGAATACGATACACTATGTCATTTATCTTTGCTATAATGCAATATGAGCAATAGCGTGCATACTATTCCAAATGGCGGCACATGAATTCCACATCGGAAATATAATACCGCTTTTGAGAGTATTCAGAAATCGAATCATGCTTTGGTATCTTCACAAAAAAAAAAAAAAAAACAAACAAAAAATGTGCTACTTAACCAGTCCATTTAGACATTTCTAAGTAGATTGCAACTGTTGAGAAATTTCTTTATCATTTCTCTTCTGATATTGTGGCCATTATTCATCAAAATCAAATTTCTAATAATAAATTAGGTTAAATATATTCCTGACAATGTGTAGGAGAAGATTTTGAACAGCGGAGATAATAAGATATAATTACATTGTAATTATGAATTCTATCTCAAGGGAAGGTGAACTGATAAGTCCCGACATTTTTCACTGGATGGCTCTGCAATGTTCTCTGCATAATAAAGCTTTTTCTTAAAAAGCTAAGGAAAGCCACCTGTCACATTGCATGATATATAATTTATTACTTTAAAAAGCTAATCGAATGCAATTATTTTTAATTTGTTGTAAAAAACTGAGACAATTGCGTGTGAGGTGCCGAAATATGAACTCATAGATATGGAAATAGCGGTTGCAATAACTGTCGTGGTTGAAATAAAAAATTTATAGAATAACGGAGTATATTGGGAACCTCCAATTCGGAAAGCAAAATGATACTAGATATACATGCTATGCACTAAGAATGATAAATTATATACAGACGGCAATATCGATATGAAAGAAAAAGAAAGTAATTAATAGTACTCTTTGTAAAAGTACTCTTGTTGTAAAAAACTGAGACAATTGCGTGTGATGTGCTCATCGATATGGAAATAGCGGTTGCAATAACTGTCGTGGTTGAAATGAAAAATTTATAGAATAATAGCCTAGACAGACGGCAGACTAATTCCGGATTACCGAGTTAATTCGAATTAACTTGGGCATTAACTGCAGCTAATCCGCATAAACTATATGAGTTAATTCTCAAAATAAAAGAGGATTAGGGCAATTTACGATGGCAACACTGCTGAAAATTGGTCTATTGTGAATTTTTCTCGACCCATTTTACAAAATATTAGGTGTGTTCGCTAACAAATAACTTTCAACAATTGTTTACAGTTTTCAACATGAAAAGTGTTGGCGAACAAATAAATCCAGCTGTCAATTATGAACGGTGAATGTCAATTTACAAGTTTCTGATAGTTTTCAGTTCACGTACTTCTTGTAGATCTTTTCATATCGAGAGTGATAGATGACAGAAATTGATAGTGATAGTAATGTAAGTGGACAGACCTAATAAAACAGCAATCAGTCGTTTAGTTAATCCGCAATAATGCCGTCTGTCAGGTTATTATTTTATTCGGATTAAGTGCGCCGGTAAACCGGAATTAGGCTGCCGTCTGTCTAGGCTATAACGGAGTATATTGTGACCCTCCAATTCGGAAAGCAAAATGATACTAGATATATGTACATGCTATGCACTAAGAATGATAAATTATATACAGACGGCAATATCGATATGAAAGAAAAAGAAAGTAATTAACAGTAAACTTTTCGCTGTGTCTTTGGTCTGTTAAGACTATTTCATAGCCGGAAAGCACCTAGTGTTACAATAAACTAAGAATCTGAATGAATGATAAAAAGTGATACAGATAATTAATGTGGGACATCCTGGCATATAAGAGTTTTGACTCCACCAACCTAACTGAGAGCTAAAAAAAAAAAACTGAGAGAGAAAGAATTTCGTGTGCTCATTAAATACTGATTTCTGATGGGGAAAAAGCCGTACGAGCACAAGAATAACATGAAGTGTTACAAGGCACATGCTCCGTCGAAACCAATGTTAAAAAGCAGCATTGAGACGACGTAATGTGTAATGATAATATCGATATTGTACAGCATAGATGCTAACAGCATCAATATTTCAAGACGATGAAAATTTAAATGAAATAGCGATAAGTGCGGAAGAAAACATTTTTAAAGTAGAATTCTTTGCAAAAGAAATCGGTAAGCTTAAAATAAATTAAGTAGTCCATTTGTTTACGCTCTTCCGATCCGGCAGTTACAAATTATCGTCGACGAGAAGTAGACGAATATAGAGTGGTGGTGGAAAAAATCGAAACTATAATGCTATTGTGGATATATGTAAGACCAATGCAAATTGTTTTTATAAGAATAATATGGAAAAAACTAATAAAATATTATAGGGCCTAATTCTGACTAGTTCTTTTTTTATTTTTTATAACATATCAAAATAAAAAAAAAAAATTTTTTAATTATATAAATAATATAATATGTGCATTAATATTTCAAGACGATGAAAATTTAAATGAAATAGCGATAAGTGCGGAAGAAAATATTTTTAAAGTAGAATTCTTTGCAAAAGAAATCGGTAAGCTTAAAATATATTAAGTAGTCCATTTGTTTACGCTCGTCCGATCCGGCAGTTACAAATTATCGTCGACGAGAAGTAGACGAATATAGAGTGGTGGTGGGAAAAATCGAAACTATAATGCTATTGTGGATATAAGACCAATGCAAATTGTTTTTATAAGAATAATATGGAAAAAACTAATAAAATATTATAGAGCCTAATTTTGACTCGTTCTTTTTTTATTTTTTATAATATTTCAAAATAAAAATAAAAATTTTTTTAATTATATAAATAATATGTAATAAATGTAATGTAAATGTATTATATTTATATTTATATATTGCACGTGCAGTCTCTTGCACATACGAGGACAGAATGATTAAAATCATAAAATAGCAAATATTTATATTATAAGTAGGAATTGTGGTGTGGTATTTGTATATTTAATAAAAGTATTAATTTAAATATATTTTCTATTATAAGATTATTTTTTTTACATTTTTTTTTTATAATATTGTATAATTAATTTCGGCATTTTTTTTTTTCTTTAATTCTTTAATTTATTAAAAAATATTTTTTTTTTTTTTGTAAACTAGAAAAATAGAATTTAATTTCTCTAACAAAATTATTAAAATCGATGAGAATTTTTGCTTTGTAAAATGACACCATATTTTGAAATCGGTTTATCTCAATCGATGTTTGAATTCCGCTATATCGAAAAGATTTTTCTTTCGAACGGTACCCACCTGTCGGCACGCAATTTGCAATTCTTTCTGTAGTAACAATTTGCCTTGAAAATGCTTCTAAAAATAATCTTTTTAACGAGGAGCCCCAACGAGCCCACTTACCTGCCCAACCGACCGAGTGACACGTCCGCTTAATTTGAATATTCATATCCTTGAAAAATTGAAACGCTAATTGATTTTCTACTTAGCAAAGTCACTTTGTTTTTTGGTTTTTTTGGGCATGAAATGTTACTAAATGGCAATATTAAGAAGTTCTACATACCCATTAGATAAGATTGAATCCACTTCTATATCATAGGATAAAAAATTAGGGTTTTTTAATTTTAAAATTGCCAAATGCCAAAAATGCTTTTGTTTTTTATTTATCAGCATATTGATACCTATAGCACTTTAGTGCTGTCTATCATGTCTTACTATACATAGCACTTTAGTGCTGTTTTCATATATGTACTCTATATACTGCATCATAGTACATGTTTTATTTATTGAATTTATTAGCTTTTCATTCGAAGCATTACGGTGTGTGTATAGCACTTTAGTGCTGTTTTCAATATATATTATCTATTGTGGTTCGATGAGACAAAAATTCAAATATCCACTTGTTCGGCGTAGCAACCGATAGCTGAGTCATAATCATTTGGTGAAGTTGCTCCGCTCAACAAGGTGTTTTTCAACACAACTCTTTAATGGAAAGCCTTAAGTACCTTGAAATTATCTCGTCACCATAATTTTTGTTATTTTTTTTTTTTTTTTTGTTATTGGGTTTGAAATTTTTGAACTACTCTAAAACAGGCAAAACGTGTTTTCTATCAGAAGTTTAACATTTGGTGACCAATTTCCAGGCATAATTTTCTACAGCGCTATAAAATTATAGTTTAAATTATATGTAAATAAAAATTTTCTCACAACAATGCATCTTTTTTTTTTTGTTGATTAATGTATATTTCCATACAATATTGATTATAGCTTCTGCATAATTTCTGCTCCTGAATTGTTGTTTATGATAAACTTAGTAAAACAGTTCAAAAGCAACGTTTTCAAGCATTCTCCTCAGGGTTTTAATTCCACGAGGAAAATATGCAACTCTGAGGACCTGAACAACACCAATTTATGATCGAAAATACAATTTTAAGGGGTTTGTCATGGTCCAAAAATAATTTTTAATAGTGCCTAGATGCTCTCAAAAAAGGATTGAATATTTAAACTTATTTCTTTTCAATTTGATGCGACTTACCGCAATGCATAGCTCATATATTTTTTTTTTAACAATTTTTCCTCCTGTTCTATTTTATTCATTTTACATGCTGAACACTCATATGCTACTATGTGCATTATTACAGCAATAAATCGAATACAACAGCAGCAGCCGCATCAAATTTGGTCGCTTTGACGCAAGGCAAATGGAGCACACGTGATGTTCATGACACTAAATTCAACGAGGATAAATTATCGATACAATTTCGTACCGGACGTTTAGGTAGGTCAAGCACATACATACATACATACGGGTATATACTTGATTAGTTACGAGTTTGGTCGCATGAATTGCATACACGAAGTATACTGCATACACGTACAGCACAGCATACTGATAAAATATGAGCTGTTGCTTTTGAAAGTGATATAAGTCCATTTTTCGTAAATTATATTTTTTGACACCATAATAATTCCGTAATCTCATTTAAAAAAAAATGTACTTATAACACTTTTAAAAATAACGTCTCATATATTCACTGAATCAACACACAGGTATATTATTGTTACTACTGCTGATATCGTTCAATTGACTGCCAGCTAAAAATAAATAACCTTTATTTTGTTCTTCATCATCCAACATGCGTTTGAATTGTGGGTGTGTGTGTGTGTGTGTGTGGGTGTGTTAAACATTGAATATTGACGACCAATTTATTTATGTATTTCCCACATTATTTGCTCTACTCTGCTCTATATTGTGCTGCATGGATTTGTGTTGATGTTGATTCTGATATATGTGCATGAATGGATAAATTGGCGGTAGGCATATTTGGTTTTGCCTTAAATCGTTACAGTAATATGCCATATCAAGCATGGGAAATTAAACCGGATTTAAAAAGGTACGTACGTACATACACACGTTTATTTTATTTGTACAAAATTTCCTTAATTTGCCATCATATTTCATGTTGAAGGCCATCATAAATATTTTTGCACAATTTATACAATTTTATTTGACACATCGAATGCAAAAGCAAATTTTAGCACGGAAATTGAATAAATATTTATTGAATTATTGGCATTGGCAAATAATAAAAATAATAATAATGCCTATATGTCATAATTTATCAAAGATTTATCTATGATGAATATTATGCATAAATTGAATATAGTGTAATGCTTAGTTCTAGAACGTATAACCGTTATGCGAACACTTGTAATGCATTAACAATGGTATTTGTCTTCAAACGAACAAAAATATCTATAAGAAAGTGAGATAGTAGCTTACGGCACCACAAAGTGGCATTAGTCCTTCAAGTACAACTTATTTACTCAAGCTGCTTTATATAAACGAACCTTATTGACGAATATCATAGCTACAAGAATATCAATATAGTAAATATTCATTTTAATTAACATCTAACATTCTCACCAAAACCCATCAGTACTTAATTCTCATTCTCACATTTCCTCTAGAATTCTATTAATTCTATATCCGTAGGCCTCAAGTAGCATCAAAGAATTCGCAAAACAATTAAAATTGCTCAAGTGTCACAACCACAATACAACTTGGCACTATGGCACTATGTGATGATGGTCCAAAACAATAACAACAGCACAACAACAACAATGTTACTATAATACCTGCTGCATTAATCTTGCGAGTTTATATCTACCTAGCACGCACGTAAACACAATCACACTCATAGAGACACACTGAAATTTCCATGCATATATTTACACATAATAACCACATACGAATAGCTCCAAGTGTGCTCCCCACAACCAACATCAACAGTAACGCATTGAATTTTCGCCATTTATTCGAACATTGAACATTAGATCTTTCGAAATTTTCACAATGTGATATATTCTATAGAAGCTGCAAATATGATCTGAGACCCATAAACACTGAAGAGGTTCAGTTTTTGTAGTATCACCGAAGGATATATCTCAAAATTCTTTAGGAATGTCTCAAAAGGAAACTCAGAACGAAATCCGATAGCTGAATCGTATGATTCTAGAACTCTTAGTTGCTATCTGACGCCATAGTGTGACCTTGAGTACCTCTCTAGTTTTTGTAGTATCACCGAAGGATATGTCTCAAAATTCTTTAGGAATGTCTCAAAAGTAAACTCAAAATGAATCCTGTAACTGAATCGTGAGAAGCTAGAACTCTTAGTGGCTATCTGATGCCATAGTGTGACCTTGAGTAACTCCGTAGCATTCTCGGTCTCTCAGTTAAGTCAAGTTAAGCTAAATTTAAAAATAAGCTTGAATGGGGAGACCTATACAATTTGAATATTCGAAATTAGTTTCACTCTTTGAATAACAGATGCCTAAATTTCACGACATTTGGACCATTATCCATATAGTTACCGTATTTTGAGTTGCACTACATTTGTTATATTTATAATATTCATGCTAGAAAAATGTGGACATTTGAAAAAACCAGAGTACAAAAATATTGAATGTTTTTATTTCTAAAAAAAAAAAATTAATATGTGGCACTTGAAGCCCCAAAGTGCTCTTTGGCCGAGCTTCTCTTCCATTACTGTTGTGCGTGTTAAATTTTCGGACAGTATTGGCAGGGACCTAATTATTTTAGCGGGTTCCGAACTGCAGAACCCGCAGTGTGACATCACTTTTGCTGAGCTTCCTCACAGAGTCCTTTTAGAAGCTTTTTCATGGCAAATTGTTACAGCCGGAAGAATTGCCAATTACTTGCCGACAGGTGGGTACCGTTCAAAAGAAAAATCTTTTCGATATTAGATTTATTGTGCTTCAGCAGAGGATTGAACCCACGACCTACAGATCAGAAGGCCAGCACACTTTTTATTACTAATTCCAATTTTATTTTGCAAAGAGCTTTCAGATTGAGTTTCTACAAATTCGATACAATATTTAAACAAATCTAATATACTTTTACTATACACGTAATATATTATATTTGCAGTCCTGGCAGTATACTCTTCAGTTTTACGGCATCCATTATAAGCCTGGATATGACCATCACATCTGCGGGTTATTGTGTGAATAATTTTCAAGGTGGCAGCACTGAGGCGATTAACGAAATGATTGGAAAAACATATTCATTCAACGATTTAAAAACCATTCTCATCTCATCAGCTGTTGATATTTTTCCCGATGAGGATGCCTTCTGTTATACGGAGGGTTCATGCGAAAAGAATTATATTATGGAAATGCATTTGTATGCGTGTATATCGACATTGGCATTATCGCATAATTTCAGTTGGTCACGTTGGAATTTGTTGGCGGGCAGTCGTACGGTAGTCTTGTTAATACGTGAATTAATTGAAGGCAAAAAAATTGTAAGCATCATTATTGTTGTTGGTTGTGTCATGACTTTATAATATCTGTGTAATCTTTTTTAACAAATTTCTTGTTTGTTTTTTTGTTTGTTTTGCAGCCAAATCATTCAACACTCTTGGTGACTCCACTAAAAACGGCCATTATTGATTGTACTGAAGTTTCGGCCAGTTTTAATTCGGCTGGCATAGCAGGCATGGAATACTATGCTGATCTGTATCAACTAGCACAGGTGCACGCACAGCCCAGTAGCCTGGAGAAGCAACGTACAATGGATCCTGTATTACGTGACAATGTTGCACGTATTTTAATGGCTATACGACCATTAAGTTTTTGCTAAGAGATGCCATCACACATTGTCATGCATACGAAATAAAATTATGTACTATGCGATGGGGGAGGAGGGGGGGGTGGTATTTTAAAATGAAAATTATAGCTAGTTGGTATGAATATTAGCACGCAAATATGTATGTATCCAGCAATATACTATACTATCCTTCCAGTTTTATGGACAAATGTTGGTGGTGCTTTAATTATTATATGTCAGAATGTTGCATTGGCTGGCGCTTATAATTAATTTGTATGACACATAACAGCATGACACTATCACACGGCACACAGCATGATAACACATTCTTCCTACCACATTACTCTCTCTCTCTCTCTCTCTCAACTTGATGCTTGGCTCTTCGCTCTATCGTTTTCCACCATTCGGTTAGCATCATATGTACAACATGACATTAAATAGCATTTAGTCTTTAAACTATTGAAAATTGTTGTATGCTTGTATGAGATGACTATAAAATGGTGCACAAAGTGAAGAAATTATACACACCAAGGCTTCAACAAAATGCTGTGTTTTGTTTATGTGGGATGTGATCCTGAATGTTAGCATCAGTACCATCATCATCATCATCATCATCAGCATCGTCATCTTTCTTTTCACTAAGAGTATAATATCCATGGAAAATATATTCTATTGCTGTCAGCTTTTGGCCTTTGTGTCCTAGAAATTATGTTAATTACGTTATTTGAAGCTTTCACCATGACGATGACTATGTATAATGAGACAAGGCAAGGTAAAGAGTAAATTGGAATTTTAAATTATAAAATAATTGAAAGAAAAGCAAAATCAGAGAATGAAAGGCAAAGTATATATATCGTATATGTGTAGTGTTTTTCTTGTCATAACTATTACTATAAAATTATCTGCACATTGGATTGGGGAAAAATTATCGGCTCTACTTCAAGAAAATTATCTGACTACCATTTGGAAGATTCATTATGCCACCATTGCTGTAGAATTTGTGGGTTTTATTTAATCGACTTTAATATAATATACAAGGTACTACAATTATGTATAAAGACTTCCTCTAGAAAACACGATATCTGCTAATTTTTCGGTATATTTATTCGAAATATTCTCCTACTGATTCAATACACTTGTTACATCGATTTAATAGTGATTCAAACGCGTGTTCTAGCTCATTTTTCGGAATCGCCTACAGTGCCCTCGTCGAAGTCCGTTGTATGGTCTGAATGTCATCAAAAAAGCATCCTTTCAACTTCAATTTTAGTTTTGGGAACAACAAGAAGTCACACGGTGCCAAATCAGGTGAATACGGCGGGTGATTCAACACACATATCTGATTCCGAGCCAAAAATTGACGAACAATGAGTGCTTTGTGTTAAATTTCATGTTAAATTTCATGTTAAAATTTCAACATCAAACGAACTCGTGTTTTGTAAAATGAATGTCAATAAATATTAAATGTCAACCAAATACCATGAAATTTTGATAGTTAGTAGAGGAAGGTTGAAGCTTCAAAACGCATGTAGTCACACATAGATGGCGCGCTGGTTGGTTGCTGAGGTATGGTTCGAGTCTTAATACATATTTGTCGCACCTTGTAATATAATAATGGAATATTAACACGCCATTAAGATTTTTTGACAGGTGACGTAAAACTCTTTTTGCCAATTTTTTTTTTTTTTGAATAGACAAAACAAATTGTCAGTTATGACTGATTAAAGGTTAAAAGTTATTAAAGGAAAGACAATCATAATGGGAAAACCTACCAGGGTTGTGCCAATCCAAGAATAATATAAGAATTATCACGGGATTATTGTGAGGCCACTCCAGGCTTGAATTATCACCTAACAAAACTGGGAATCTTCTCGGATAAAACCTGCCGATATTGCAGGGAAGAGAATGAAACTGCAAAACATGTGTTTGGAACGTGCCCAGCACTTATGCATACAAGAAAGAAGAACGTCGGGAAAATCTGCTGAACTCCATTCGGGTAGGATCTATACTAAACTTTCTAATGGATGCTGGACTTGGAGAAATACTCTAAAATATTTTGGGGTGCACAATAGACCTAGGGTCGCAGTGCAATACAGCCCTCAAATAATAATGGTTACTTTTTTTTATCGCCAAAGCTTCTCTGCCCCAGCAGTTTTTATTTACAAGAATTCTGCTGAGAAAAATGTCCATTACATTTTCCCCAATATTATCTATGCTCTCCTTTTAAAGTAGCTATATTTAAATATTTAAATATGAAATGTGCAAAGCTATCATAAAGTATTTTTTGATATTAAAATTTAATTGTTTTGTGGTTATAAAATCTAACTAGAAGCTTAAAATTTCATATTTTTCCCAACCTTTAACTAAAACAATTAATTTATTAACCCATTATGTACCAATTTTTTTTGCAACATAAAACAAAAATCATAATTTTAGTATCAAAAATTGAAATTTAACATTTGAAAACGATATTAATGAGTTTTTATTCGCTCAGAAGCAACAAAAAAAAATGTACAAAAATTTGAGATTTCTTCCAAATCACTTTCTTCGCACTTTAGGGTGTTGAAATATCAAAATAAAAAGATTTTTATTTTTAATTGCTAAAAATTTGTTAATTTTAGTGTTCAAAAAATACAACATTACCATAAAATGGGTTAATGAATTCCATATAAATATACGAGTACCCATTGAATATCCTTTTTGATAAATACAAAAATGGCATAAAATTCCTAGAAGGAGCTGCAACGAACCAAAAGAAAAGAGGCAATTAATATAATCGCATTAAAAATAAGGATGTCACACAGAGTACAAAACTCTCAGCAACGAACGACTCAACTCAATTCAACAGCGGCAAGTAAACTGAAAAAAGAGTAACGAGTATTCCCAAAAGTTGTGTAAAAGAAATGCACTTTAATTTTATTTTCACCAAAAAAAAAAAAAAAAAAAAAAGTAGAACGAAGAAAAATACTTAAATGTATTATTTTTGTTTTTCTCTATTTCCTTGTGCCTCTTACTTTTTCCAATTGTTTCACTGAAATACTTAAATATGTATAAGAACAATAAAAATTTTGTACTCATAGTTTGGATACATAGAAAATTGACAGAATGAATATGTAGGGAAAAGTTTTTAAAACTTTTAAATTGAACAAATACGTGACTGTACATACAATTGGATGATGTGACATTGTCAAACGTGTGCATAGATATACTCACAGAATATGTGAATGAATATATGTAGAGACTGATAGAGTTAGACTTAGAATATCCTTGTGTGTATGTAGCGCAACATTTGTCTAACAAAACTTTTATATGATTAATATGAAATTAAAGATGAGGAGGATGAATGGAGAAAATATAAATATAGAATAAATATTTGAAAACTATCGAATTAAATTGAATGGAATTTTAACATGATTGATTTAGAAAAAAGATTAAATTAAATTATAGGATTTATTATTTTCCATTCATAAAGTGTTTGAGAAACTTAGTTAAAGATTTCATGATAAAGTAAATAAATAGATAATAATTTGGGGATTTGATGTCAAAAATTATGATATAAAAAATATTTCTTGTAAGAATCTTTCGAATTCCTATTTAATGTATTTTCTAATAATTTTTTCTATAGAAATTTTATCATAAAATATTTCTCCTTACCGGAAAAATTGCCATGATACCATATAATGTACCAGATTAGATTGATAAGGGCTAGACAATTGCTGTCTCTATGGCACTGCGTCCGACCCGAACTATTTTGCCATACCTGACTTTAATATCCTCCTACACGGAGAGAATTATTTTTCTATAATTGAGAAAATTACTTTCTCAACAGGAAATTAGAAAAAAATGGCCCATATAGTCAATTTTGACTTGATTTTTTAATTATTTACTAAAGTTATTTACTTGATAATAAGAATACGAGTTTCTTATTTATTTAAAAATTGAAAACAATAACAACCACAAAGAAAAAAAGTTTTTAGAAATCTTCTTCTTAACACTTAATCTATATATTCTTAGCTATCAAAAAATAAAGAAGAAACTGATTTCTTGTGATAATTCAAACATTTCTTATTTGTATGAAATTAAATACAGTAAAAGCAGACAAAGCCAAAAAAGCATGCAAGTAAATAGTTTCTCATTGTTAGAAAAATTTTCTTACCAATCAAAAAAATAAATAAGAAAATAATTTCTAACCCTAAGTAAAAATGTGTGCTTCCCAAATGAATATAATTTACTTATTAACAAGAACTGTTTTCTTGTCAACTTGGAAATAAATAAGAAAGATTTTTCTTAAATTACAAAATATTTTCTTGTCTTACAAAAATATTTTTTTTTTTTTTTAAATTAAGAAAAGTTTTACTTGTGAATAAGAAAATGAATTCTTGTTTATTTCAGAGAACTAGGAAAAGTTTTACTTATTGACAAGAAAATGTTTTCTAGGTTTTTGAAAATAAATAAGAAAATACATTTCTTATTTATAAGGAAATATTTTCTAAGTTCAATATTGGACCAACATTTTCTTGATTTCGCTTTGGTCCAAGAAAATAATTCTCTCCGTGTATTTTCTCAAAGAACATTTTGATTCTTGTTAGTTCAAGTTCAGACAGATTGGTCGTCTGTAGTAGTTCCTTCCCGAGTGTTTATTTTCTCACTTGGATAAGGGCTGGGCATTCTCTGATTATGTGTATGGATGTCTCATCATTTTCCATACAGAATCTGCATATTGTGCTGTCTGTCAATTTCAGACGGGTTTTATGTTTGTTTAATAGACAGTGTCCATTGATTATTATACCTGTGTCATAAGTTTTAGTTTTGCTTTACTCAAACTCAAAAGGTATTTTGAGTTTTTCATCGAGTATTGCGGACAGAAAGCTTTGGTACATTCCATACCAATAGTTTTTGACCACCTTGTGTTTGCTTTGGTCATATATTCTTGATTGATGCAATTTTTGTAGTGAGTTTTGCTGATTCCTAGGTTTGATCCGGGTCCAAATGATTGATTTTCAGCTCCCTCCCTTGCCAATCTGTCTGCACTGTACTATCACTTGATTCCCCATTGATAGTTGTTCGAGAAGATTAGCTGTCTCCCAAACTAACCTAGAATTAAATGTTGAAGAATGCAAGACTTTTATTGCAGCCTAACTGTCCGACATTACAATAATTCTTTTTCTATAAGGACGAAGGTTAAGAATTTCGCTGGTACATTGATTAATACGAAGAACATCCGCTTGAAAGACAATTGCTAAGCTACAGCGAATTATTGACATTCGGGTACTAGAACAATAAATTCCAGATCCTTTTCCTTCTTCAGTCTTAGATCCATCAGTGTACCAGACAATGTCGTCATGAGTAAGACTGATTTTTGAGTCTTCCCAGTCTATCCTGTTTGGTATATGAGTTTTGAATCTCTTGCTAAAGATATGTCGCGGAGGTATTGAATCTAGCGGCATCCTGAAGCACCCGTATCGCCTGCTGTCTTTAGCGATGGAACGGTAACCATTTGCATGGTGATCCTGTGGTATGAATCCGATATGCATCAGGCTGTGTGTACTAATAATCGCATTCATTTGTACGTTTAAGTGGTGGCATAGTGGCAGCATACCCAAATTACATTGAGGGCTGCCGTTGGAGTTGTGCGAAGACAACCAGTGATGCAGGAGTTAATAACACTTTGCAGTTGTTCTAGTCTATTCACCGTAGTTTTTTTCGTGGTTTTTTTTTTTTCCACCATACTATCGCTCCATAGGTGATGGTAGGGAGGATAAGCAGAGTATAGATTTTTTTGAGGCCATATCGGCTTCATTCCCCAGTTTTTGCTACAGATTCGTTTACAGATCCAAAGAGCATTACCCGCCTTCTGAATAGTACGATTAATATGAGGTTTCCAGTTTAATTTGCTGTCTAGAGTTACCTCAAGATATTTGGCTTCTCTTGCGAAGCCTATTTCTTTGCCAATGGCTGTAATTGGTCTCAGGTCATACTTCCTTTTAAGTGTAAAAGGTACAATTGTTGCCTTATCTGAGTTTACCGATAAATTGCATTTTGTAATAGGTCAGAGACGGTATGCCCGTCTTTTAACCGCAATAACTAGATCATCAGCATAGGCATGCACTAAAATAATACTAACGAATTTTTTATTCATCACAAGTTCCTAATTTTTCCACACTCTTCTTCATTTCCCAGACTATTTCACAGAAAAAACCAATATGATTTTATTCTAATTTAAATTTCTATTTAAATTTAAAAATTTCTGTTTAAATTTAAAACTAAATTAAGAAATCAGAACATCGTATAAAACTTGAAATTCATTATTTTGGCAATAAATCACTACTGTCATTTGCCAAAATAAACAATTCACGCTTTAAACTGTTCAAAGTCAAAAGCAGAAAAAACAAACAAAAAATTTAATGAAAAAAATATAAAAAAAATACACAACACAACCAAAATTATGTACACACAGTATTCATAGAGTTTGTGTGCATTTTCAAAAAAATCCTTTGTCAAATGCAGAACCACCGTCATTTCCGTTTGACACCTCGTATATCCGCATTTGTGATGAGGTAACACTCATATCATACGTACGTACGTACACTAAACTCAACCACATGCATTTACAACAAATCATGGCGATGCAAATGGCAGAATTGCAATTTTACACAAACACAATTAACCAAATAAAATGACCACAACAGGCCTATATACATAGCTACACATGTGTAAACAGTTGACTCTCGCCGAATATGTCACTTGTAACACTTGTAATGTAATAGAATAGGGTCTATAATTTGCAACGATGGCGAATGTATGGCAGTAAGTAATACGGGGGTGTGATTAGATCGGTTGAAATAAATTCAGAATTTAATTTCTTTTTTCGACTCTTAAAAATTTTTCTGTAATATCAATGCAAATACAATAAGATTTGCAAAATTGAAATGTATGACCGACCTTCATTAATTATTCTTCATTACTTACTTACTTACTTATGTGGCCATAACAACCGAGTATCGATTTAGGCCGAAAATAGCATGCTTCGCCAGTTAGAAATTCCAAGCGCCGTCAGGTTCTCCAGTACTTGGTCTTTCCACCGGAGGTTAGGTCTTCCTCATCTGCGTCGTCCTCCAGCGGGTTTCGAATATAACACCTTCTTCATACTTTCAAATAAATGTTGGGGAAACAAATTTTATGGGCGTCGTTCCCACATTTCACCGCTCTATAGACTAATTTTGGGCAATCATATCAATTTTGCGGCGGTTTCAAGTTCGTTTTGTAGAAGAACCTCCTTAAGGGGTAGAGATAAGAAGAAAGTAAGTTCAGTTCAAAAATTTTGTAAAACTTTTTAGGGGTCGGTTATACCGTTAACCCTCTAGGGGTAATCTTAAGTGAAATTAATTTAAAAAAAACTCAATTTTGAATACAAGGTGTATTTATATTTAGAAAAAGTATTAAAGACAAAACTCTAATGGAGGTTGATCAAACATTTCACCTCTCGAGGGACGATTTCTGTGCAATTGCAGGGGAACACCTTTCTAAGGAGTAAAGATAGAATATATATTTTTTAAATGTTTAGTAATGAAAACCTAAGACGAGTGGGTCATATTTTTTATCTCTCTAGGAGTACTTTGGCAGCGATGGGAGCGAAATTTATTTTTAAAATGATCAATTTTGTAGGGCAGCACCCATAATGGGCAGATATAACAGGTATGTAAGTTCAGAAAAAATATTGAAAATAACAATTAATTGAGGTTGGTTGTTTTATCCCTAGGAGGGCTCTGGCAGCGATGGGAACGAAATTTATTTTTAAAAATGGTCAATTTTGAAAGTGGTAAATTTTGTAGGGCAGCACCCATAATGGGCAGATATAGCGGGTATGTAAGTTTAGAAAAAATATTTAAAAGAAAAACTAATTGGGGTTGATTGTTTTATCCCTAGGAGGGCTCTGGGAGCGATGGGAGCGAAATTTATTTTTAAAAATGGTCAATTTTGAAAGTGGTAAATTTTGTAGGAGAGCACCCATGATGGGCAGAGATAGCGGGTATGTAAGTTTAGAAAAAATATTGAAAAGAAAAATGAATTGGGGTTGGTTGTTTTATCCCTAGGAGGGCTCTGGCAGCGATGGGAGCGAAATTTATTTTTAAAAATGGTCAATTTTTCAAGTGGTAAATTTTGTAGGGGAGCACCCATAATGGGCAGAGATAGCGGGTATGTAAGTTCAGAAAAAATATTGAAAATAACAATTAATTGGGGTTGGTTGTTTTATCCCTAGGAGGGCTCTGGCAGCGATGGGAGCGAAATTTATTTTTAAAAATGGTCAATTTTTAAAGTGGTAAATTTTGTAGGGCAGCACCCATAATGAGCAGATATAGCGGGTATGTAAGTTCAGAAAAAATATTGAAAATAACAATTAATTGGGGTTGGTTGTTTTATCCCTAGGAGGGCTCTGGCAGCGATGGGAGCGAAATTTATTTATAAAATGATCAATTTTGTAGGGGAGCACATATAATGGGCAGATATACCGGGTATGTAAGTTCAAAAAAAATATTGAAAAGAAAAATGAATTGGGGTTGGTCATACAAATTATTGTACTTAGGGTGAATTCAAGACAATTTTGTCGATTTTCAAGCGCTTTTTAGTTCATTTTGTTGGTGAGGTCTTTTATGAGTTAAGTCCGGAAAAGTGTATGGTAAAAAATAATGGAGGACCGTTTTATATTTTATTCCTCTAAAACCACTTTAACAGCAGTATGCTCGAAATTGATTTAAAAATGTCAATTTTGTGGGGATGCCCCCAAATGGGTGCTTATAGGGTGTAAGTATGTTCAGAAAAAATATTGAGGAAAAGAACTTTATGGGGTTGGGTTATATATTTTAACACTCTAGGAGCGATTTCTTTGCAATTACACTGATTGAAGGTAATTTTGTAATAAAGCCACTCTAAAGAGAAAATATAGGGTGCGACTAAAGTTGTATATTATCAGTTACAATAATAAAATAAGTAAATAAGTTAGTCACTAATTATCTAAATCCAAAAATATTGAAATATTTTTTTTTCCAATGTTCCGCAAAAGTTACTATTATATTGTTAATGACCCCCGAAGTGATTGATTATGACATGCATTTCGAAATTAAGTATTCTCATATTTTATCACCTTCAAAAGCAGCTGAATGAAAGTATAAATTTGCATTTTAATTAACGCATCAACACCTGCTCTGAGCTATGTAACAATTTTAATTGGGGGAAATTGCAATCAATTTTATTTTTCAAGTATGCATAATTATTGCATATTTTTGCAACAATCTGTGGCAAGCTGACATTCATAGGTAGAAGTAATTATAAATCAGAATAAATACAAACAAAAAAAACATATAAGAGTTGCTTTTGGGCACATTCACTTTGCCTTACAATTCTCAATTGGTAGGTAGTACTTACCGTATGTAGAGCTGTCTCTAACTAGACAACAATTGCGATAAGAATTGTACTTCCTTTCTTTCTTTATCTTCCTCTTTTGCTGTCATTCACATGATTGTTATAAGGTACTCATTTTTGCAAGTACGTAACTACTATGTAGGTAGATAGGTAGCAGTACATACACAGCTCACTCTAAAGGTAACCAACGAAACAATCTAGCATTTTGTCTCCATTAATCTTCATCGTTTATCATTTTCATCTGTGCAAAATGAAATTTTACAACGTCAGCTGTCGTAGTTTGTTTTCGTTTTAGTTTTCGTTTTTTTTTTTTGCATCTTCTCTCATCTCATACGTCAACTATGTTCGTCTCTACGTTAGCAATTTGTTGGTATGTTGCAACACACACACATTTGTCCTTGTTATTCTCCATTTATAGTCTACGCTTCAAAAATTTTGACACCGTTACCATATTGTTTTCAACGTGGTCATATAAAAATATTTGTTTATTTGCTGTTTATTTTTTTATTTATTTTTTTTTATTGCTTTTTGTGATCATGTTGAATTACGAGTACTCATTTATATGCTCTGACTATGGTTTGTATGCAAATACTACTCGTACATACTACAACGACAACTATGAGAGTGAAACATCTGGATTTGTTGTTGTTGTTGTTGTTGTTGTTGTTCAGGAATGTTAACTCTATTTTCAAAATGCAACTTTTGGACAATTCATTGTTGCTATTGTTTGGCTTGTTATTTTATGAAAGTGTGGCTGGCTTGTGGGATCATCTCAATTACTTGAACTTTAGCCATCGTCGATGATTTAATGTCATTCTATATTTCAATATGATGGCATTCTAGAACAATGACAAGCTTGAATACCACAACTCCAACCATACCTTTAAAATTATCCAACATCTTATTATGGTCTATGCGTATAATTTAGCGCTTGAGCTGAGATTTCGACATTTAATAGCTCTTGGAAAGCATGCATCTCAAGAAAAATTACCCTTTATTTTGTCTACACAATTAAATTCGTCTCGAACTGTTGCAAGTGCTTTATTTTCACATTCATTCCCCACATTAAATCATCCATCCAGACGTTCTTCTATGCACTATTTTGTCATTAATTTTTTTCAACATTCAAGCATTCCAGCAAGTTTCATTTTTCATTCCTTAATTCCATTCAAGCATGCACGAGTAATGAGTATTTGCTAAGATGTGTATCTTTTGCCGGTGCATAACTGTACATAAGTAACCGAGTAACCCGCTAAATCCCAACTGTTACACTTGGCATAGTTTCGAATTTGTCACACAGTGTTTACACAGTTGTTGTTGTAATTATAGTTGCAATACCATTATCCTGAGTGTTAATTTATCACAATGTTTTATTTATACTTTAATCACAATTTCTTTGCGATTGTCACTTGTTCTTTCCGTCTATCCGTATCTATCTCTGCTTCACTCTATCTCTTATTTCACTCTGCATTTGAATTTATTGCAAATCAGTTGGTGTCAATTTGTCTAGCCATTTAGAAGGCTATATACCGTATATAGTCTTAGATGTTAATTGAGGGCGGTTTTTTTGTGTAAGCTATGCTAATGTCTCTGAGGACTTTGCAATGATGGTGTGATAATAGTGCTGCTATTGATGCTATAGTAACCTAGTGTGTTGTTTAAATTTTATTTTACATTCACGTACATTTTAAATTATATGTATTTTTATTTCAATTGCAAATTGGGAAATCATTGGCAACATGTTGCAATATTTTGCAACATTTAAATGAGAGTAGAGGCTATGATAAGTATGTATGTACATTATTATTATTGTTGTGGTAAAAATTTCGACTAAACTAAATATTAATAAAATCAAAATTGACTCAATTGTTATGAAGAAAAATTATCATTAATGCCTTGGACTCTGTACTCAGAGATTTTCATAATTATTTCTGAGCTATAAATTAATTCTTCATTTAAGAAAGTAAATTTCAATTGCATACATACCTCAGCAAATCTAATGAATAAATAAAAATAAATGCGAGTATATAAATTTCGAAATTTTCAGAAAATGTGATAATTAAATTTTGTTCCATAAAATGGAATACTTCTTAAAAATACCACATTTATTAAAGCAGATGCATATTATGATTTTAAATATTTTCTCTCATCTTCTTAATTCAAGTTTCATATAAATTTGTTCTTTGGAAAACCCGCAAAAAAAAATCGACTCCATAAAGAAAATAATCTCAGCAGCAAATTCCTTTTTTAGCTCATTAGCAATTCTAATTTAGTTTGAATATTTATTTCATTATAATTTTCTGCTGATTCATTTCCTTTGCATATATTTTTGTTGATTTTCTTCATCATCATCATCATCATCATCATTATCATCATCATCATTATCATCATCATGATGATCATTATCATCTTCAACATTAACAACATCTTAAATTGAAATGCTTTCCCCTTTTATTTCTTATTTGTGGCACATACACACATTTTGTATTTACATATCATTCGAATTTCTATTCATTCGACACTTTATAAATGATTCTCTGCTATTACACTCAATAAGAATTTCACCTACAACATACACCTTCATTTTTTTGTTTTCCACTTATTTTATTTATTCATTCATTCAAACCTTTTGAAAAAGAGAAATTTCATGACACACCTTTTAACCAGCAAAAGAAAATGCCTGTAATAAATTGTACTTTTTTCTTGTAAATTTTTTTTTCTGTTTTTGTATTTTGGTTTTTCTTACTATATATAGCAGGTACCTCCTATCTACACTACTTATATATGTTTTTGCGAATGACATTTGATATAATGTTTACTTCGTTTTCTTATTTTTTCGTTCAGTCCTTTCTTGCTTATTTTCATTGGTTTTGTTGATATTGTTGCTTCAAAGGTTTCATCAACAACATGTTTATATTTTTTTCACAAAAAAAAAAAAAAAAATTTGGAATATGAGGGTAAAAAAAATGCATATATAAAGGTACATAGAGTATATGTAAGTATAAGTGTAAGCCATGTTAATGTAGGCAAACTTACTATAGAAGACATGGACGAATGTGCTGATATATTGATATGAAGCTGTATAAGGCACGTGATTGAAACACGTTAGTATCATATAATTATGTGAATTTTCCCATATGTAAAACGTGCTTTATTCGAATATTTGGATAAATATTTTTCGATAGAATATGATGGAAATTTGTTGAAGAAATTTCGAAGGATAAATATCATTTCGTACAAGAAACCAAATTGATCATGTGGTGATTGACGGAAGGCATGCTTCCAGTGTGATGGACGTGAAATCGATCCGTGGTGCCAACATCGACTCGGATCACTACCTTGTTGCAGCTAAGTTGCGCACACGCTTATGTGTCGCAAATAACAAGAGAAGTCCCACACAGAGAAAGCTCGACGTCAGTAAGCTGCGATCACCAGAGACAGCAGATGCATTTTCCACTCGACTATCGGATCTGCTTATGCAGAACACTCCCCAACTTGATGATACATGCGCACGGTGGACACATATATCCCACTCCATGACTACTGCTGCCGAGGAGGTAATCGGTTACTACCGGCCTCTGAGGAATGAGTGGTATGATCAGGAGTGTCGCGACGCTACCGCAGAGAAAGACGCCGCCTACAGAAGAACCCTGCGTGCAGGCGCAACGCGAGCTGTTAAGGAGCAGTATAGAGAGAAAAGGAGTGCAGAGAGACGTCTTTTCAGGCGCAAGAAGAGGGAGTTGGAAAGACGTGAGTGTGAGGAGATAGAGATGTGTACCGACAAAAATGAGACTCGAAAATTCTTCGAAAAGATCAAGCGCCTAAGTGGAGGTTTAAATCCCGGAGCCTCTTCTTGTCGTGATGGAAATGGGAATCTGGTTACAGATGTCCAGAGTGTACTGAGCCTATGGAGGGAACACTTCTCCACGTTACTGAATGGCGATGCTACGAACAATTCCGCCAGTGGAGGAGATTGCCCGATAACCCCAATTACAGATGATGGTGTTGATGTTCCACCACCTGACTATGACGAGGTTGAAACGGCCATTTTAAGGCTGAAGAACAACAAAGCTGCAGGTGCTGATGGCCTGCCTGCAGAGTTGTTTAAGACCGGAGGCGATGAGCTGCTCACCCTCATGCACCAGCTCATAAGCAGAATATGGTCGGATGAAAGCATGCCTGATGATTGGAGGCTCAGTGTTCTCTGTCCTGTACATAAAAAAGGAGACCCCACAATTTGCGCCAACTACCGTGGAATAAGTCTCCTGAGCATCGCATACAAGGTTCTATCGAGCGTACTGTGTGAAAGGTTGAAGCCTATGCTCAGCAACCTGATTGGACCTTATCAGTGTGGCTTCAGACCTGGTAAATCCACCATCGACCAGATTTTCACACTGCGCCAAATCCTGGAGAAGACCCAAGAAAAACAGATCGACACACACCACCTATTTGTTGATTATAAATCCGCTTTCGACAGTCCGGTAAGGGATTACCTCTACGCAACAATGTCTGAGTTCGGTATTCCTGCAAAGCTCATTCGACTTTGTAGAATGACACTGCATAACTCTCGTTGTGCAGTGAAAATTGGGAAGGACCTCTCCGCACCGTTTAATACCGAACGGGGTTTCAGACAAGGTGATTTGTTATCGTGCGACTTCTTCAATCTTATTATGGAGAAAATAATACGAGCTGCTGATCTACGACATAATGGCACCATCTTCAACAAAAGTGTCATGCTGTTAGCGTATGCCGACGATATTGACATAATCGGCATGAACACGCGAGCAGTCAGTGCAGCATTCTCAGAGTTGGAAAGAGAGTCGCGTCGGATGGGTCTCACGGTGAACGAGGGCAAGACGAAGTATCTAGTGTCAACAAACAAAGAGTCCCGGCGTCTTGGACAGCACGTCACTGTTGACAACTACGCTTTTGAAGTAGTAAGGGACTTTGTCTATCTTGGAACCAGCATTAACAGCAGTAATGACGTCAGCTTGGAGATCATGCGTAGGATAACTCTTGCTAACAGGTGTTACTTTGGGCTGAGTAAGCAATTGAAAAGTCGAGCCCGCTCTCGAAGAACGAAAACTACACTCTACAAGTCTCTCATCATGCCTGTCCTAACATATGGCGCTGAAGCCTGGACAATTTCCATCTCGGATGAGCGAATGCTTGGAGTTTTCGAGAGAAAGGTCCTACGCAGGATCTTTAGACCTATTTGCGTTGGTGGCGAGTACCGAATAAGAAACAACCATGAGCTGTACGAGCTATATGCCGATATTGACATAGTAAAGCGCATCAAAATCCAGCGGCTGCGCTGGCTAGGTCATGTCGAGCGAATGGAAGAACACGCTCCAGCTAAGAAGGTGTTATATTCGGAACCCGCTGGAGGACGACGCAGAAGAGGAAGACCAAACCTCCGGTGGAAAGACCAAGTACTGGAGAACCTGACGCCGCTTGGAATTTCTAACTGGCGCCAGCTAGCGAAGAACAGAGATGGCTGGCGAAGCATGTTATTTTCGGCCTAAATCGATATTCGGTTGTTATGGCCACATAAGTAAGTAAGTAAGTAGTAAATATCATTTCTCTTGCAAATTACTCAAAAAACACTCATTGAAGTAATAATGAGTGTAAAATGACGAAATTCCACTCATGTGTGAATTTGAACTTTTGAAAGACCAGATTGTGCAAAAATTCTGTGAAAAAAAAAACTGAAAATTATTATTATTATACAGGCTATTCAATGCACTGCGACCTAAAAGATCTTTTGTGCCCAACTATTGCCCAACTAAAACAATTCTAGACTATTTATAAATCTTATAATTGCTATGGGCTTGATTTTTTGATATGTGGTTTGGAGTCAAGATTCCGTTTCCTAGGTAACCAAGTCTACGTCTTGCCACCGCTGGGCAATTGTATAGGATATGTTCTGCTAATGCTCCTCATGACAGAGTCAACAGGTTCATATGGTAGTTAAGTCCACAGTGCCCAGTGAGCAACTCTGTGTAGAGCTTTATGTCATATCTGCTGAGCATCCACTTTAACATGTGTGGAATCAATAAGTCCCTTCGACTGCTGCATGCCCGTTTGGGCTCTCCAGTAGTCGAGTAGATCCCGTTTCTCCCTCTCACATATCAAGTTGTTTATGACAACTGTTTGTAACCCCGCAAAAAGGCTCTGGTCTAATGAAAGGAGTGCTTGCGCCTTCCTTTGCAAGGCAGTCGGCCATTTCGTTTCCCTCATGTCCTTCATGTCCCGGCACCCACATTAGTGTGACAGGATTCTTTGCTGCCAAGGCATTGAGAAGTTTAAAAGTTTCCCAGACCAGTCTTGATTGAAACGAGATTTTTGCCAGGGACCTTAGAGCCGCCTGACTGTCCGATAGAATGCATATTTTGGTACCACAGTTGCCCCTACGTATGCATTCTCTCGCACATACCTCTAAGGCATGGACCTCCGCCTGAAAGATGGAAGCTGTTTTCCCCATTGGTCTAACAATTCCAGCCCCCGCACAGTCATCATCTGAAAATTACTAGAAATTTTTGTTGAGTTGAATGGAAGTTCAATTTTATAAATGCAATTCAAATTTGGGTAAGCACATAAGTAAATTTCGAAAAAATATTATAAAGGGAAAATAAATGGGGTTTGGTCATATACATATTTGGGTCCGCTAGGTGTGAAATTACAAACATGTTTAATTTCGATCCTTCTACATAATTGCTCATACCTTGGCCATATAAAGTGGGTGCCGTAGCTCAGTGGTTAGTGTGTTGGTCTTCTGATCTGTAGGTCGTGCTTCAATCCTCGGCTGATGCATAACAATATTTAATATCGATAAGATTTTTCTTTCGAACGGTACCCACCTGTCGGCAAGCAATTGGCAATTCTTCCGACAGTAACAACTTGCCATGAAAAAGCTTCTTAAAGAACTCTGTGACAAAGCTCAGAAAAAGTGATGTCACAAGTGTTCTGCCGTTCGGAACCGGCTAAAATAATTAGGTCCCTTCTAATATTGTCCAAAATTTAAGACGCACAACAGTAATGGAAGAGAAGCTCGACCAATGAGCCCTTTGGGGCTTTATGTACCACATATTTATTTATTTATTTTTTTTTTTTGCCATATAAAAACATAATTTCTTCACCAATATCTCATTTTCTTTGTGGAAGGATTTCTTTATGGAAGGATTTTTATACTTTTATATTTTTTGGCAATTTTTTTCATTAAATTTTTGATGAAAATTTTGTTGCAAAAAATGAAATAAATATCATATTTTGATTTCATATTTCATTGCACGATTATTAATATTGTTAGTAAAATTTATTATCAGAAACTACCAATCTTGCTTGAGGTATGATTAAAAAAATAAAATTAAAATTCTGCTTTATATCAATTTGAAATTATGATACTATGAAAATCACCCTTTATATGAGTTATGTACAGCATGTGTTCACATATGCTTTCTTGACATATAAAATGAATTTTTCATTAAATTCCCACCTGCATTCTAGTCTCCGTAATGCCAAGATGTATCAGATGCAAAAAACTAATTACACAGTAGGCATTTCTATTGACATACGAGTAAGTAGTAGATGTAAAAAGGAAAAGAAAAAGTCGCATTTAATAGAAGAAGCAAAATATGTGATGAACACTCGCATAAGAAAAGTAACAATTAAGCGGGCTTTGTGCTAAAAATAACCTATATACTCATTATATAACCTCATTTCACCCATTTCAACGTGTATAAAACGATTCAGTAGCTCATTATGTGCATGTAGTACCGACTATTTCAAATGCAATATGCGCATATGTGTTGCATTTCACATCAAATGAAACAAACTAACACACAATTTTATTCAGCATCTTCTTACGTGCAGCTATGGCTCATAGAGTTGGCATACACGTGTACATATTTAGCTATGTAGTAGTCAGTTATATAGAGTAGTATATGTATATAGCATACAAATTTACACGACATTATTGACGTAATACATCGGCACATATAATCACAGAGGAGAGTGGCACAAGTTGGTACAATTGTCAAAGAAAGAGAGAGAGAAAGAGAATATAAAAAGAATTTAAAACATCATCTCCATAGTCGACATCTCGTTAATATCTACTATCAACCATCATCATAAGAATTTTGTACGGAATTTTTCACATATAAATTGGAACACGCTTAAATTAAGCGCAAAGTAAAGCGTGATCCATTACGAGGTTCCCTACTTTTTTAAAGAAAAAAACACAGACAATTCAAATTGAATAGGGAATGTTGATTACCATTTGAAAGAACATTCTTTGGCATTTATTTTTTGAAGATTATGTCTCAAATGTTGGCCGCGGCTACGTCTCAGATGGTCCATCCGTTGAGTCCAATTTTCGATAACTCGTTCGAGCATTTCGACTGGTAACTGGCGAATGACAAGCGTGATGTTTTGTTCCAAGGCCTGAATCGAAGCGGGTTTGTCCGCATAAACTTTAGACTTTACATATCCCCACAGGAAAAAGTCTAACGGTGTGATATCACACGATCTTGGTGACCAATCGACCGGCCCAAATCGTGAAATTATCTGCTCACCGAAGTGTTTTCTCAATAAATCCATTGATTGATGCGATGTGTGGGAAGTGACGCCGTCTTGTTGAAACCAAATGTCGCCGAGATCACGAGCTTCAATTTTAGGCATCAAATATTCGGATATCATGGCACGATAACGGTCGCCATTGACGGTTACGTTCTCACCGGCATCGTTTTTGAAGAAATATGGACCGATGATTCCACCGGCCTACAAACCACACCACACCGTTGTTTTTTCTGGATGAAGTGGCAGCTGTTGAATCTCTTCAGGTTGCTCTTCGTCCCAAATGCGGCAATTTTGCTTGTTTACATACCCATTGAGCCAGAAAGGGCCTAATCGCTGAACAAAATTTGGCTCGAAAACGTCGGATCTTCTTGGAACTTTTCAAGAGCCCATAGAGCGAAGCGATGTCGCTTGGGAAGGTCGGGCGGCTTCAGTTCTTGCACAAGCTGAATTCACAATATTAGCAACAACAACAGCTACTTTTTTACTAAATTTATGCGCCTTATGTACATTTAGGTACATTCGGAATGACTTGCTTCAAGACTTCCCATCAGTATATTTTGATTTCGATTCTAAATTTGATCGGTCTTTCGCGAAGCTAAACTCTTTTCTTTTAAATGGGCTGAGCCCAAAGGCAACTCAATGCTTGAAAGACCTTTAGTGCGCGCTAAACGCGGTTCAAACAGACTTTGGTGGGAACTTTTTGCATGGAAGCAAATGCTAGAACCAATACTATTTGGAAATACTTTGGAAATCATAAAAATCTATTTTAATCAGCAAATTTTCTTCGAAGTCGTCATTCCGTTTTCTTTTAAATGGGCTGAGCCAACTCAATGCTTGAAATACCTATTGTGCGCTCTGAGCGCTGTTCAAACAGAATTTGGTGAGAACTTTTTGCATGGAAGCAAATGCTAGAACCAATACTAATTGAAAATTCTTTGGAAATCATACAAATCTATTTTAATCAACAAATTTTCTTCGAAGTCGTCATTCCGTTTTCTTTTAAATGGACTGAGCCAACTCAATGCTGCAAAGACTTTTTATGCGCTCTAAACGCAGTTCAAACGGACTTTGGTGGGACCTTTTTGCATTTTTGCATAGAAGCAAATCCTACAACCAATAATATTTGGAAATTCTTTGGAAATCATAAAAATCTATTTTAATCAACAAATTTTCTTTGAAGTCGTCATTTTTATCTTGTTGGTAATATACAATGGTCAAGATGTATGACATTTTTTTGTGTATTGGGTAGTCATAAAAGCTATAAATACTAGTAAACGCCTACACACTAGTATCTAGCATATTTGACATTCTTTTGCTTATTTTACTCACATAAATTTACGCATTCAAACATAGCAAACGTTTGAGACTGCTTGGCGTCAAATGGCATCAGAGGCAACTGCCTTTAATAGCACATGTATGTGTTTTATATAGTCTATACATAGAATGAAAATATGAAAATATTGATATAGATTTTTCTAAATGATAGCTTTCTATGTGTTAAGCATTTTTAATATTACAATGGAAATTACCATCAATTTATTCGCTATATTAAAGTACTCCCAATATAAATTAGACATTTATGAGTTTTGCAACATTGTACAATATTTAGAATATAAAATATAAATAATAAATTGACATGACTCTTACATGCAGAGTCAGCGAAAAAGTCATGATGTCATTTGTGTGTGTGTGTGTGTGTATGTGTAAATAAATCAAAAGTCCTCAAAAGTAATTATTTACTTATATTCATATGTAAATCATTATCGCTTTTTTTTTTGTGCGACTTTGTAAAATCTAATTAGCGTATGCATATGCTTAACCTTATTTCATCTGTTATAATGCCAGCAAACATACTCATAAGTATACGCAACACTATTAACGAGGGGATGTGGCATAGTCATCGTCGTACTTGTGCAAATTATTAAAGTCGTATGTTGCCACCACGCATATATGTGTACATTTATACTTTACAGAGAATATGGTTTATTGAATTGGGGAAAAAGTAAATTTGTATTTTTCAAAGCGTTTTTCATCAAACAAAATCAAGTTAATATGCCTCACACTGATAATTGCCATAAATATAGAGCGATTAATTTCAAAATTGGTATATGCGATTATTTTCACCAACGAACAAGTGAATTCACGAATGGGCGAAACTGGTTAAGAACCACGCCCAACTCCCATACAAAAGTATGTTGTTGAATGCGTATTTTCACACTTTGTATGCCAAGATATAAAGCTATCGAACTGAAATTTGGTGTATATAGCTTTTATGACTACTAGATTAAAATACTAGAAAATAGACAAAAGCCAATTGCAACTACTCCTACCTCCCATACAAAAGTAGGTTGATGAAAGAATATTTTCATATTTTACACACGAAAATATAAAGTTATCGAACTAAATCTTGCTGTCTTAAGTTAATCTAATAATATAATTGATTTGCTAGAAAATAGTCCTAATCGAATAAAAACTACTCATACCACCCATATATAAGTAGGCTGTTGAAAGTGAGTTTTCACATTATACGCACGAAATTGCAAAGTCATTGAACTGAAAATTCGTACATACGATTATATTTATGAAATAAGCGATATAGTCGAAAATTAATTCAATCGTACAAAATTCAAACCTATCACCCATACAAATATATGCTTTGCTATGTGTGTTTTCACACTTTACGCATGAAAATATATAGATATAAAGCTGAAACTTGGTATACACTATTATATTTTCATAAGAATTGACAATTTTGAATCTGAGTGAAATCGGATGAAAACCACGCCTACCTCTCATACAAAAGTATGTTCTCGACTGTACTCACGATGACAGTTTTGGTGCTTTTCTTTATCGCCGTCTTTCAGAGTGTGTGACACCTGCAGTAGATTACAAAATCAAATTTTTTTTTGGATCATCGGCAAGCCTTTGGAATTATTTTTTTTTTTCTTCCCGCATCACTTTAGCCTCCTCATCAGTACAGTATAGCACAGAGAAGGCAAATTTCATTCTCAATTTCTTATAATAGTAATGGAATTAATATTCTCTACTCTAGCCCTTCTTTCTATTTTTCTTTTAATCTCCCTTTTCCTTCTATTTTCTTTTCGGTTTCTGAGTTTGTTTACAATGGTTGTTTGACTGAGTGCCTCTTTCACTTCATTTTACAATCGCATTATAGTAAATATCAAAATTCACAATATTGCATTGATAGTTACAGTAAACATTTCTGCAGTTCTGGTCCATCTGTATCATACGCTCTAAAACTTTTTCCCCAATTCAATCTTTTTTTGCTGAATTTTTATTGCATATAGGGCTTATGTAGGTAGTAGTTACTAGTAGTATTTTCAATATTTTACCACTACTCTTGCAGCTGTATTGCGTATGTACTGCCACTTATTACATAACTATTCAGTATGAGCGCTGTTGGCATTTGACTTTTAACATTACCCCAGCCACGGAAGTTGGCTTCACTGTCATCGATGATAATTTTACAGCCTCTAGCTGATGTCTGGTTTAATTTTTCTTCTTCTACTTGTGTACTTGATACGATTTTTCTGCATTTCTTTTTTTTTCCATTTTCTGCAACATATAATGCACATTACAAACATGTTGCTTATGCATGTATATACACATGTATACTCGTATATATTAGTATTTTTGAAAAGAAACATAAAAGGTCACTGGGGAAATTTATGCAAATGGAAATGTGAAAAGTGACAAATTCATCTTGCATCACTATGTTGAATTAACAAAAGAAGACTAAATTCAACAGAGAATTGTACTGAAATACAATCTTTTAATCGAGCATATATATATAAACGTATGCAAGTACTCTTATATAAAGGATAAAGGTAGAAATTATTGTATACAAAATTAAAGAAATATTACAAAAGATTTTTGCATTAAAAAAAAAATGTTCGGATTTAAGTAAAAATTACTACCAGAGCTATGAGCAATTTATTTCATTAAATGTTTAAATAAATGTTAAATAATTTTGTCAGACATTGTAATCAATTTCACCTATAAATTACTTACTATGCAAATAATATGTAAACAAAATGAAAATACAAAATAAATCGAATAATTTGTTAAAAAACAAAAACACACACACACATACTTATTTATTATTGTAGCAATTTGATTTATATGCACATAAAATTAAATACTTACAAATGTATAAATAAATAAACACATACATATATAATATATATCAACTAGTAGACATTTTAATTTATGCACATACATATGTAATATATTTCCATGGAGTCACATTTAATTACATCAACACTAAGAAAATCACAAACAAAAGCTATAAAATCGATAAGAACAACAATAAATGTATACCACAAAAAAAAAATTATCCAAGTGTACCTACATTTATTGTTATCAAATAGCATAAAGATAATTATAATTGTCATATTAAAAATGAGTTAAGTGCATAAAAGTACTTATTCACAGACATTAAAACAAATATAATAGATAATATTTACATTAAACATGTGTATTCATGTTTATATACATATTCATGTTTATATACATATTCATGTATATAAACAAACACTTATGAGTACCCATCCATTAAGCATTCACTTGCAGACTGTCGCTATTATATTAGCATTGCATGGCAGGACATGCAATCACATTGTAAATCCTTGTACTGTTCATACAAACACATAAAGAGGCACACCCACAACTACGATAATACATTAATGCTGCAACGACAATAATAATATTGATGAAAACAACGAACGTTAATTGCAGTTAATGGAATCAATGCTTGTGTGTCTGCACATGCAATGTGCTTATATAAATATAAAAATTGTCCCAATCTTCTTCTAGAAAGCAGAAAAAAAAAATGTTTGATGAAAAATAGCATGTTCGAATAGCAAAAGCATAGAATATACGTACAAAAAAGTTGAAAAAATCTGACAAAAAAAAAAAAAAGAAATGTAGCAATAACGGAAATTGGAAAATTTGTAAGTAAATTAATTTACTTACACTATGACAGAAATAATATAAATGCATACAAGCAGATGAAATCGAAAATTGAGTTTTAGATCGATAGCTTTTTATTTAAACATGCGTCGCAAGTGTATTTTTATATGGAAGGTAGGCGTGGTTTTTGTCCGATCTCGTTCATTTTTAAACTATTTTATTCTATTGCTATATAAAACTTATTTACCGACTTTGAGCATTCTATCTTCGATTTTACGTGCATAAAATCTGAAAACAAATTTTCACAAATCTACTTTTGTATGACAAGTAAGCGTATTTATGATTAAATCGCAACAATTTTCTCAGTCATCAATATTATTTTGTAACAATAATATTATCTGTCAAATTTCAGCTTCATAGCTTTATATAAACGTACACAAAGACTGAAAACATATATTCGAAAACATATTTTTGTATGAGAGCTATGTGTTGGTTTTGTCGAATTACAAATATTTACAAAGTATTTCATGCATTTTATGAAAAAAATGATTTGTAACAATTTTCAGCTGAATAACTTTATATTTACTTGTGAGGTAAAAGGTTGTAAACATATTTGAAAATGTACTTTTTTGTAGAAAGTTGGAGTGATTATGATTCAATTATGACAATTTTCAAGGTCATTCATTTATTGATCAAATTTATCGCTTATGTCGAGTTTTAGCTTAATTGCTTTATATTTCCATACACAAAGTCTGGAAAATCGTATTCGAAAACGTACTTTTATATGAGAGGTAAGTCTAATTTATGTCCGAATACGTCCATTTACGAGATTGTCCTTTTGTTCGTGTAAAAAATTCTTATGTACCAATTTTCAGCTCTATATTTCTCCTATGGATGTTACCAAAAGAAGCACAGACTCAACATATCCTTAACTTTTCGAATGTAGGGTGTACAAAAAATATTCATAAAACGTGCAGATATTGACACTGATACGATGTTAATCAAGAATAATATATGCAAATATGATGTGTTTTTGCAAAAAATGAAGCAAATATTGATTTAACGTAAGTAGGAGGAAAACAACAAGCGACATGAAAAATATACATAAAAAAAACGTAGTAACGAAATATAAAAAAAAAATTACAATATATAAAAAATCATATGTAAATCATATGCATCGCATTTTTCTTGGAAAAATAATTACTAAACGTTAAGAATATTGACATAGAAAAAGGTTAAAATGTTTATTTTGGCATATAAAAAGAATTAGAGCGACAATCGGTGGAAATTATTTTGTTGATTCCTCTTTAAAGAGTGTTTGGTATTATTTTAATATCAATTGAATTAAAAATGGTATTCACTAAGCTTGAAGCTTGAAGTTAAAGTTGGCTTAGATGAAAAGATTCCTTCTAGGTCTGGTTAATCGTAATTCCGTACAACTCTTAGTAACAACCATCCTGTAGGATTTCCTTCTTACAATCACACATCTACACATTTTATATATTCACATTATCATCATCATTATCGGCTGTACAATACAGGTCGAATCTTCGTCTGCTGCAGTATTAGTTTCCAATTTTCATGGTCCCACCAGCAACATGTTCACATCATCTTCACATTATTGTCAAACTACTCACAGAGTCTAAGCTTGAGTCAAACCAAAGAATCACTCATTTACACAGAATATTGTTCAATGTATTTTGCATGTACTTCATTCTTGTGTACGCAAAAATACAAGTCTGTTTGAAATTCAAGCACATGCTCAAACAGAGCGACAATAGAAGCGGAAATAAGCACACACACACATACTTACCGAGCAATAGTAAGTAGCTAATATCAATAATCCAAAAAAGAAGAGAGGAAATAGTTATGCACATTCACAACCAAATATTTGCTTGTACCAACTATTGCAAATAGTACATTTTTGCTGTGCTAAAGACTACTTTCTTCCTTTTTTTTTTTTTCTTTTTTTTTTTAATTCCATTTACTTCTACATGAAAAAACTTCTACATGTAAAATGTGTAATAGCAGTTATCGCACATAATAATAATTTTATGTAGTCTCAAGTTGACAATATCGGGTTGCACACATGCGGAAAATTACAAAAAGAAAAATTGTATATTACTCTTTCACCAAAATCTTCATATTCAGTTGAAACGGAAGTACTAAATTTACATATATAATATTTTCTATTGGATGATGTCAGTCAGATGGTGTATTTGTAACTGTGTATGTATGTATTGTATATATAATTTTTACAAACAAGATATCGCAAAGAGATTGAACTCAAATGTGAAAAATATTTATACCAACATTATTGTCATATGGCGGAAAGAATGAAAAGATGTAATATTTTTAGAAAGGCATTTATTACGTTTACTTTTTGAAAAATAATAATAAAAAAAAGACTTATGTTTGTAAAAAATATCCCACCAATATTACATACACGATGAAGACAATTAATCAATAGAATGTTGCTTGAATGTGAACATTAATGTTGCAGAACATTTTAATATACATTTACATATGTGATTAAGTATAAGACTCTCATTTGTGAGTATTACATATGCATATGTTATGTACGAATTTAACTCCTTTTTTTAACTGCATTTACCGTTGTTGTTGCTGCTGCTGCTGCTCTTATACGTAAATTTATTATTTTACGAAATGTGAAAATGAAACCGCAAATTTATTTTATGAATGCAATATGGCTGTAATATTACAGGCAACATTTCATGGACTTACATATCGAAATTGATTACATTGCAGCACAAAAATAAAATATTTTCAAATTAAAGCAATTCATAAAACCTAAAAATGTTGCATTTGGTGAAAATAAATATTTTCCAATATTATTATACTTATTGAATTCTAACAATTTTAGACATGAAAGCAGGATTTACTATACACATTGACCTTAATTCGATAATATAATTTTATAAAAACAAAAATCAGAAATTTCAGTTTTTTCATCATTTTAATTTAATAATAACTTCAATTTAAAATCATTAAAAATCATGGATTTTTCCAAAAATTTTGACAATTAAATTTTTAAAAAATGATTAACTTAAATTTATGAAAAAAAAAAAAATATTTTCCAAAGGCTCACCTTCATAAACACAAAATTTTTTGCGAATTTTTCTTTCACTCATATTCGAAATATTGCAAAAAAAAAAAAGTACATTTTTTGATAAAATAAGTACAACGAAAATCTAAATTTTCATATTCTTCTACAAATCGTCAAAATTTCAAACAAATAAGAGACATAACAGCCTGATCGTTGCCAATTTGGCATGGAATATCTCATACGCACGTATGAACACATTAAAATACTATTTTTATATACCATTTTATACGATGTCGTTAATATAGTCACAACACCACTTATTTCAATACGAGTACGAGTACAAAAAAAAACGCCGCCTGCGATACTCGTTTGTGTATAAAAATAGTCGCGTGCGTCTCTTATCAGTTACATAAATATAAATACACATGTATATACATCCACGTACACATACATATAGGCACCTAATTTAGTGTATCTTTTGCATGACTATATCGTTTGTGATGCTCCAATTGGCACTCAGTTTGTCAATTGTGACGCGTGACTTTTTCGAATATACTTATTTTTTCATTTTTTCTATGCCAGGCGAAAAATTGTATTTTTTTATACTTTAAAATTAGCCATCGAATATATGTATATAGAGGTATGTAAGTAAATATTATGAAATATATAAATAAACTTACATTTATTTACCCATAAATTTGACCCATATACTTTTTTTTTTTTTTGTTTGTATCGTGACCCAACGTGTTGCTTTAATAAAAACTCTAACATCAACTAGACATGAAAGCTCATATTTTCCATTAAAATACCTGAAAATTATATGCAAATAATAAAACAAATGCAATTCATAAAAATGCATTTGCATCTAAATATGTGCATTATGGATATACATAAATATTTACTTGTGAATTGATTCAATCAAAATTTATGGCACACACACACACACACACACAATTTGTCGCAGAAAGAAAATCAAACGTATGTATTAAAAACTAAAACACCTATTTATTGAAATTATAAAAAAAAAAGAAAAACATTTAAACTATAATAAATTTAACAGCCAACACCAACAATAATAATGGCTGACGTCAATATATGATGTGTTTTGAGATGTAGAGCTATTTACATACGCCATTTCAATTCTTTTTCTTTTTTTTTTTTTTTTATTTGATTTCATCTTTATCATCGATAGTATTGTATATGAAATAAAAAATAACATTTATTAGCTATTTGATGTTTTATGACCACCCAAGCATGGTATGTATGTGTCTATGTATAGATTTCTCATGAAAATCATTAACGACGATCATTTATTGATGATGAGTTTGCAGTCTAGCAAATAGTAAAAAATTGTTTTTTCTATCATACGTATGATAATATTTGAAAAATAACAATACTCAATACAAATTGATATTTTTATGAAACACCTTGAAATATTCCTTCGTATAATAATAACAAGGTAAAGCAATAATTTGAAGAAAAGTGTTCAGTTAGTGTCAAAATCGTGTAACAAACACTATACATTACTCTTCCTTATTTTTTTTGGTATATATTTTTGTGTATTAACCATGGGTATATATACATTTCTGACGTCATTTCTCAATTTTTAAATTAAAATTAATTGTTTTTTAAATAATTTTTTTTTTTTTTTGTTTCAAATATTTCTTCCATTACGAAATATTATTTGAATTTTCATTCTTAATTCATATTCATATTGACATTTTGACTGTCAATTTTGTGTCAATTGCTAAATTAATATTTATGATTTTGAAGTAAATTTTTGGAATATTTTATATTTAAATGTTTCCATTACAAAATATTATTTCTGCATTTAAGTTTCACTTATATTTTTGCTATATAAATTAAGTGTTCTTAATTCAAATTGACATTTTGTGAAGAATTGAAGCTCATCGAAATGCAATTTGAAGGCTTCCGAATTCAATTTTATTTCAAATACTGGAATCTCTCAAAATTATAGTGCGATTAGTCAACACGTAAGGTAATAGAATGTAAAGTATTAGACTTTCAACGGAGCATATGAGAGTCATTCATTTTTCTCTCTACATATTTCTATATAATAAAGGGTTATCCATTTCGCGGTTTCAAAAGTAGAATTCGCTAGAATTCGACATCTGTCAAACTGAATTGTTAAAACAATTTCTTTCTTTTTTCAGTTCAAAGTCTGACATTTGCGAAAATGGATCGCTTAACTATCGCACAACGCATTAAAATTGTAAAAACCTACTACAAAAATGGTGATTCTGCCACAGCCACATATCGTGCTTTAAGAGGAGATTATGGTTTACATAATCGTCCAACTACGCAAGCAATTGGCAAAATTGTGAAGAAATATGAAGAGACTGGATTTTTTTTTTTTTTTTTTTTTTTTAACAAGCTTTTTTATTGAATCTTTCTAAAATTACTTAGAAACTAACAATATGTAATCAAATCTTACAAACTAAATAAAATTATGTGATATTCCCAACGTTCCATCACAATTTGTTGAGTCACGAGGTATAGCAATTTCACAGCATATTCAGTGTGTCTTTTCTTTTTAATCGACGATGCCCCGTGCTCAGCAACAATTGCCTAGCAAGGGGATTCGGATGACTGTGTAATTTTTGAATGTAGCTTCTGCAAGACATTGCAACTTCCTCAGAAATTGTGGGTACATTTAAATCTCGATGGATGTTAACGTTCCTCATATACCAAGGCGCGTTTACAATAATTCGCAGACACTTGGATTGTATTCGCTGCAATTTTTCGATATTTGAAGGAGATGCGGTGCCCCAAAACTGAATACCATAAGTCCAGATTGGCTTCAGGATTGCTTTATATAATAGCACTTTGTATTCGAGATTCAACTTTGATCTTTTGTGTAACAGCCACCATAACTGATTAATTTTAAGCTTGATCTGAGTTTTCTTTGCCTCTATGTGATTTTTCCAGGTCAGCCTTCTGTCGAGGTGAATACCCAAGTACTTTGTTGAGGAACATTGTGGAACTGATTGGCCATTAATTTTAAGTGGGGGACATGTATCTGGCCTTAGCGTGAAGGTTACATGTACGCTCTTTGATTCATTGACTTTTATACGCCATTTTGCTAGCCAGATTTCGAGAGAATCGATATGAGTCTGCAGGAGTTTAGTAGCTTCTATGGGGTTAGAGCGAGAGCACAATATTGCCGTATCATCTGCAAAGGTCGATATAAATGTATGGTTATTGCTGGGCATATCTGTAGTGTATAAGAGATACAGTAAGGGGCCCAAAACGCTTCCTTGAGGAACGCCAGCGTGAATATCCAATGGATTTGTTGTGTAATCCTTGTGATGTACGAGAAATTGTCTTTTCGTGAGGTAGCTACTAAGCAATGAGGAGACATTTGCAGGCAGTAATAGTTTGAGTTTGTAAATAAGACCATCGTGCCATACTTTATCGAAAGCTTGAGTGATATCAAGAAAGACAGCTGAGCAATACTTTTTTTCTTCAAAAGTGTTCCTTATCAGAGTTACAATGCGGTGGACTTGTTCTATTGTGCCGTGCTGTTTTCTAAATCCAAACTGATGTTGAGGAATCAGTTGGTTGAGATTAATAAATGGAGTTATATTAATGACAAGTAGCTTTTCGAATACTTTAGAGAGTAGAGGCAGGAGGCTGATAGGTCTGTACGATGCAACTTTTGTAGGGTCTTTTCCTGGTTTTGCTATCATTATAATTTTTGAAGTTTTCCAGCATTTGGGATAGTGTTTAATACGAAGGATAGCATTGAAAGTGTGCATGAGATGAATTACTGAAGCCGGAGGTAGCTCTTTTATCATTTTACCAGTAATTTTATCTGGACCAGGTGATTTTTTTGGATTTAAATCTTTATAAATTGCTTTGAATATGTCCTTTTTTTTAATTTTCAGCGTTATTGAGCAAGGTTGAGAAGTTAATTTTGGTAATGAGGACTGTGAAGAGGGTGGATTGGGTGTAAACACACTTTTTAGGTGGTCTGCAAAAGCCAAACCCTTCTCACAGTTGCTTCTAGCCCAATTTCCGTCACTCAAACGGATGGGGGAATCAGTGAGAATTGGCCGATTTGAGCTTTTTGCTGATTTCCACAAAGAGTAGTCTGACGCTTCACCAGGTGTTAATTTCGCTATGTGCTCTTCTAACTCTTTGTTGGTTTTATTTTTCAAGGCTTGCTTTAACTTTCGAGTGCAGTGCTGTAGCTGTGTTTTCAGATTCGGTGATCTGAATTCTTGCCATTGTCTTCGGAGTCTTCTTTTCTGTCTTACTAGCAATTCAATATCGGCTGGTGTGTATGGGCTATAGTTTGATTGCTTGCATACCTTTGTGCAGGTGGCTGAGCTGAGAGCTAATGAGAGCAGCTGGTTGAATTTTTCGAGTGCTGAGTCTACATCGTGTCCATTTCTTAATACAGAGACTGGATCGGTTACAGATATTGTAAGGCCTGTGCATCATCGTTTCACTCGTACCACCGAAAATATTGCTGCTGTAAGTTAAAGTGTTGCCGAAGACCCGAATGTGTCGATGCCTCGTCGTTCTCAGGAATTAGGACTGTCTTACGGCACATTATCGCGTATTTCGCATTTGGATCTACACCTACATCCATATAAAATCCAGCTCACATAACAACTGAAGCCAGCTAACCATTCACAACGTCGTAGATACGTCGGATGGGTGCTTGAACAACAGGCGGTGGACGGCGATTTTTCGAACAAAATTTTCTTCAGCGACGAAGCACATTTCACACTCGGTGGGTATGTTAACAAACAAAATTATCGTGTTTGGGGTTCTGAGAATCCTCAAGTAATTGAAGAGAGGCCACTACATCCACAAAAAGTCACTGCTTGGTGTGCTCTTTGGTCCGGAGGTGTGATTGGACCTTACTTCTTCGAAAACGACGATGGAACGACTGTCACCGTCAATTCGGAGCGTTATGGTCATATGATAACCGACTTTTTTTTGCCTGCTATTGAAGAATACGACTTAGAGAATATATGTGGTTTCAACAAGACGGTGCCACATGCCACACAACTCGAGCGAATATGGCTTTATTGCAAGAGAAATTTTCTGGCCGCGTAATTTCTCGTCGTGGCAATATCAAGTGGCCACCAAGATCATGCGATTTGACACCGCTTGACTTCTTTTTTTTGTGGGGCTACGCGAAAGACCGTGTTTATGCAGATAAACCTTTAACTCTTGAGCACCTAAAAACCAACATTCGTCACGTTATAGCTGAGATACCGCCCAAGATGTGTCAAATAGTGATCGAAAATTACCTCAAAAGAATCGATGCTTGCAACAATTCGCGTGGTGGTCATTTAAATGATGTAGTATTTCACACATAATGTCAACGTTCAAACTTTACAATAGAAAAGAAATATCATGATAAAAAATATTTTATATGTGTTTTATTTACATTTACTTTTGAAACCGCAAAATGGATAACCCTTTACTAAAACTAACTATCTCTTTCCTACCTATATAGCATATAGGTAGTCACTAGTCTGCTTTCAGGTTCATTCACAAAGCTTTTGGCAACCCTGCATGTCTCTAAAGTGGATCATCGAGTCTTGTGGATCATGTCCACAGATTCTTTGATCCATCGTTGGATCCACGCAGAGAACACGCCAAATATAGGTTCAGGGTCTATGAGCGTACCAGCAGAGCTCTCATTGGCCAAACCATCTGACAATTCATTCATATTGTGCTTTGCAACACTGTTCAGCATCATCTCGCATTCACTGATCATCTTCGTAGAGATGGCAGGGCTCGCAATAGCTTTGAGTGCAGCCTGACTATCACTGCAAATGCCAGTTCACTTTCTATCCCCTCTCAGTAATACAGTAGACCACTTTTAGAATGGCATATACTTCTGTTAGAAATACAGTCGCCATACTTCCGGTGGAAAACGAGTAATTGGTATTTTCATTCAAGTAGCAGCCGGCCCCAGTACCATAGGAAGTTTTAGAACCGTCGATGTAGAACATGTGAGTCATTCCCTGTAAGTCCAGAGACTCTAACCATTGGTCTCGTTTCGGGAAAATAACCTCAAATCTAAGTCCGAAGCGTATATGAGCCATACGATCGTCCACGGGCATTGCAAACAGTGGGCACTTCATCGTCTCCTCCTTTCATCGTCTCCTTCCGGATCTGAACATCCAATGGAAGCAAATTAAGTAAGGCATTTAGCGCGTCACCAGAGGTGGTGTTCATAGCACCAGTGATGCCTAGGCATATACTTCTTTATAGTCTGTGAAGAGAGTTTTGCGCCACCAAACCACAGAAGCATACGTCACAATGGGTATGATTAGACACCTATGCATACAATGCACCATTACCGGTTTTAAACCCTAAGTCTTTTGGTCAACATGAATCTTCCAAGAAAGCTTATTATCTAGGAATTTTCTTCTCTTCTTCTTCTTATGTGGCCATAACAACCGAATATCGATTTAGGCCGAAAATAACATGCTTCGCCAGCCATCTCTGTTCTTCGCTAGCTGGCGCCAGTTAGAAATTCCAAGCGCCGTCAGGTTCTCCAGTACTTGGTCTTTCCACCGGAGGTTTGGTCTTCCTCTTTTGCGTCGTCCTCCAGCGGGTTCCGAATATAACACCTTCTTAGCTGGAGCGTGTTCTTCCATTCGCTCGACATGACCTAGCCAGCGCAGCCGCTGGATTTTGATGCGCTTTACTATGTCAATATCGGCATACAGCTCGTACAGCTCATGGTTGTACCTTATTCGGTACTCGCCACCAACGCAAATAGGTCCAAAGATCTTGCGTAGGACTTTTCTCTCGAAAACTCCAAGTATTCGCTCATCCGAGGTGGAAATTGTCCAGGCTTCAGCGCCATATGTTAGGACAGGCATGATGAGAGACTTGTAGAGTGTAGTTTTCGTTCTTCGAGAGAGGGCTCGACTTCTCAATTGCTTACTCAGCCCAAAGTAACACCTGTAGCAAGAGTTATCCTACGCATGATCTCCAAGCTGACGTCATTACTGCTGTTAATGCTGGTTCCAAGATAGACAAAGTCCCTTACTACTTCAAAAGCGTAGTTGTCAACAGTGACGTGCTGTCCAAGACGCCGGGACTCTTTGTTTGTTGACACTAGATACTTCGTCTTGCCCTCGTTCACCGTGAGACCCATCCGACGCGACTCTCTTTCCAACTCTGAGAATGCTGCACTGACTGCTCGCGTGTTCATGCCGATTATGTCAATATCGTCGGCATACGCTAACAGCATGACACTTTTGTTGAAGATAGTGCCATTATGTCGTAGATCAGCAGCTCGTATTATTTTCTCCATAATAAGATTGAAGAAGTCGCACGATAACGAATCACCTTGTCTGAAACCCCGTTCGGTATTAAACGGTGCGGAGAGGTCCTTCCCAATTTTCACTACACAACGGGAGTTATGCAGTGTCATTCTACAAAGTCGAATGAGCTTTGCAGGAATACCGAAGTCAGACATTGTTGCGTAGAGGTAATCCCTTACCGGACTGTCGAAAGCGGCTTTATAATCAACAAATAGGTGGTGTGTGTCGATCTGTTTTTCTTGGGTCTTCTCCAGGATTTGGCGCAGTGTGAAAATCTGGTCGATGGTGGATTTACCAGGTCTGAAGCCACACTGATAAGGTCCAATCAGGTTGCTGAGCATAGGCTTCAACCTTTCACACAGTACGCTCGATAGAACCTTGTATGCGATGCTCAGGAGACTTATTCCACGGTAGTTGGCGCAAATTGTGGGGTCTCCTTTTTTATGGAATTTTCTTACTCTTATGTATTCTGAAATTCTATTTAGACTGTAAAACGATATTGAATTCTTTAAAATTAAAACACACAAATGTTTCATTTTTATCCCTACGTCACGAGACTAAGATTTTTACATTTCACAGTCATTTATTGAAGAAATAAATTATATTTTTTCGCAATACAGTTTTAATTCAACAGCATTTCTGTTTAACATTCATCTAAAATTCATTTTAAATCAATAAAATGTTATTATAATGCAAAAAAATTGTTTTATATAGAATTGTTTATCAGACAAAAAGAAAAAAATAGAAATGAAATTCTAAACAATGCACTGATTTGAATTTTTATTTTAATCTAATCAGATTAAAACATTAATTATTTGCTATGTAATTTAAACATTTTTCAATCAAATTCATTCTATTTCTTTACCCTCATCTTTTTTGGAAGAAAACTTTTTTATACAGAAATTCTTTTCATTTCATTAGATTCCATCGCTAGTATTTCTTTTTTTTTTTTTCAATTTTTATTCGTTTATTCGTCCCTTGTGCTAATGTTAACTTTACCTTTCATTTTGTTTTGTGGATTATTTGTATAAATATTTCATGAGAAATAAGAAATCGTTATATTTTCGTTATTCATTGTTTTCTTTTTTACTTTTTTATGTTTCATGTTATTTTCTTTTTTTTTTTTTTTTTGCTTTGTTTTGTTTTATAATTTGAAATCACGAAAGTTAGTCTTGGTCACTTTGGTGTGTTTATGTGTGTATTCGTTCATTTTTCCAACATTTTACACGTAAAAATAAGCATGATTTCTTGTTAGTCATTGTATATGGAAAAACGTTTCATATACCAATACATGTAAGTTCAGAGAAAAGTGCTACTCTATATCATTGTTGATTGTAGTTAACAGTACATACAAATTGATGAAAAGGAAGTGACCATCACACAAATTGCTATGGGTGTGTTAGCATTTGCTACACTACATATAATCTAACACTATCGAATTCGCACAACACCCACCTAACTACTCTTTGTTTTTTTTTTTTTTTTGGTTTCTTTCATTTCATTCAGATATAATTAACGTTTGAGTTAAACGATGTATGAAATAAGTATTAAAAATCTCCTTACAGTCGGCTGGGGCCGACCAAACTATACCCTGCATATGTAGATTTATATATAAAAAGTTTACTCGAATATCCAACTTTTCTTTTATTTCCACTTTTCGAGAAACAATTTTTGCATATACTACTAATTTACACCCGAAATATGGTTGACTTTGACGAAGTAAAAGGATTTTAAGATAATTCCGAGGCTTAGTATGGGAGCTATATAAAAAGTGGGCGTGGCTTACCATTTTCTAGTAAATCCAATTAATTTTTCAATGTTAATCCACACCTTAAATTTGGTGTCCTACGTTGAATAGTTTCTAAGTTATGGTGGTTTGTTTAATTTCCTCAACTTTGTATTAGAGCCCCAATAAGAAGTGGGCGTGGTACGCTGATTTTTCGCCAAATTATTTCCGACTACGATATTAATTTAAGTGTCAATTATGGTTATTGTAGACATAAGATTGCCTAAGTTACAGCTGTTTCAATTTAAAATTTGTATGGGGGCTACGATAAACACTGGGCGTGGTGCGCCCATTTTCTGTGAGCCTAGTTGCTCGTACAATACTAATCCATACCCTAAGTCTCGTTGTCCTAGGCTAAATAGTTTGTAAGCTATGGAGCTTAAAATTTTAGTTTAATTCACTCGACTTTGTATGGGAGACCCATGAAGGAGTGGGCGTGGCACACTGATTTTCTGCCAGATTTTTGCCGACTACGATATTAATTTAAATGTCAATTATGGTTATTCTAGACAGAAGATTGCCGAAGTTACAGCTGTTTCAATTTAAAATTTGTATGGGGGCTACGATAAACACTGGGCGTGGTGCGCCCATTTTCTGTGAGCCTAGTTGCTCGTACAATACTAATCCATACCCTAAGTCTCGTTGTCCTAGGCTAAATGGTTTGTAAGCTATGGAGCTTAAAATTTTAGTTTAATTCACTCGACTTTGTATGGGAGACCCATGAAGGAGTGGGCGTGGCACATTGATTTTCTGCCATATTATTTCCGACTATCGTGTTAATCTAAGTGTCAATTATGGTTGTTCTAGACAGAAGATTGTAGAAGTTACAGCAGTTTCAATTTAAAAGAAGTACAGACACTTTGTATGGGAGCTACGCTATAAAGTAGGCGTGGCTCACCCACTTTTGGCGAGGTTATATAGTAGTATAATATAACTCTATGTGCAAAATATTGTTGTCCCAAGTGGTATATTGTGTGAGTTATAGCAAGTTAAAGATTTTGAAAATTTCGAGGTTAGTCGCTTTGAATGCTTGGTGTGGGCGTGGTTATTGACCGATCATGCCCAATATCAATCCCCTCCGTACCCTTGGATCATAGATTACTTATGCCAAATTTCATCGAAATAGCTCAATATTTACTCAAGTTATCGTGCGAACCAGCCAGGTGACAGACAGACGGACGGACGGACGGACGGACGGACGGACGGACGGACGGACGGACGGACGGACGGACATCGTTAAATCGAAAATTTAATCGACGCTGATCACGAATATATATCCATGTCTATATCTCCGGAGATTCCTTCAAGTGGACACAAACATCTGACCGAAATGAATATACCATGCATATTGCATTATGCAGGGTATAAAAACAAAGTTAGCAAAACAATTCACTTCAATTTTTTCTTTTTATATATGAAATTAATCATTTATTGATTACTATTTGGATAGCATTAGAATTATCCTAATTATATTGTATATCGATAAGACGAGCTTTGTCTGAGATCTATTTTACGAGGCTTTGCCAATTACATATTTGAGAAATGGACTTTGTTCGTTGATCTGTTGTAATCTTCAAATACAAGACTGAGTTGAAAGACTTGATTTAACAAAAAATTCGAATTACTTTGTGAAACGAATAATATTTTTCTTCCTAAAAATTGCTCTGCGGTGATAGTAGTCCAAAATAAAAATCTAAGCATAAATAATCAACATCTTTTGGTACTACAGTTCAGTAAGAAATTGTTTAATCAAATCTTGAAATTTAATCAACATAAATTTGTATTTAAAACATTCAATCCTGCTGATCAACAATGTCCATTCCACAAATAAAGCGTGATCTATTTCGAGGTTCCCTACTTTTTTAAAGAAAAAACCACAGAAAATTCAAATTGAATGGGGAATGTTTATTATCATGTGAAAGAACATACTTTGGCATATATTTTTTGAAGATTATGTCTTTCAAATGTTGGCCGCGGCTACGTCTCAGATGGTCCATCCGTTGAGTCCAATTTTCGATAACTCGTTCGAGCATTTCGACTGGTAACTGGCGAATGACAAGCGTGATGTTTTGTTCCAAGGCCTGAATCGAAGCGGGTTTGTCCGCATAAACTTTAGACTTTACATATCCCCACAGGAAAAAGTCTAACGGTGTGATATCACACGATCTTGGTGGCCAATCGACCGGCCCAAAACGGTGAAATTATCTGCTCACCGAAATGTTCTCTCAATAAATCCATTGATTGATGCGATGTGTGGGAAGTGACGCCGTCTTGTTGAAACCAAATGTCGCCGAGATTACGAGCTTTAATTTCAGGCATCAAATAGTCGGATATCATGGAACGATAACGGTCGCCATTGACGGTTACGTTCTCACCGGCATCATTTTTGAAGAAATATGGACCGATGATTCCACTGGCCCACAAACCACACCACACCGTTGTTTTTTCTGGATGAAGTGGCAGCTGTTGAATCTCTTCAGGTTGCTCTTCGTCCCAAATGCGGCAGTTTTTTGCTTGTTTACATACCCATTGAGCCAGAAATGGGCCTCATCGCTGAACAAAATTTTGCTCGAAAACGTCGGATCTTCTTAGAACTTTTCAAGAGCCCATAGAGCGAAACGATGTCGCTTGGGAAGGTCGGGCGTCTTCAGTTCTTGCACAAGCTGTATTTTGTACGCTTTCCATTTAAGATCTCGACGTAAAATGCTCCAAGTCGTTCTATACGTCAGTTCGAGTTGTTGCGAACGGCGCCGAATCAACTCTCTACGGTCTTCGTGTACACTCTCAGCTACGGCCGCTATATTTTCTTCATTGCGTTCTGGACGTGGTCTATTCGGTCGAATATTATCCAATAATGAATGCTGGGTCTCAAGATGGGTGATAGTGTTGCGAATAGTACGCTCAGTAGGCCGATTATGTTGACCATAAGTTGAGCGAAGTGCACGGAACACATTCCTCACAGAACGTGAATTTTCGTATTAAAGTTGAACGATTTGTAAACGTTGTTCAGGAGTAAGTCTTTCCATGATGACATGCCAAACAATACTAAACCAAAATAACAAAAAAAAAAGGCTATTGAAAAAAGTATGTCTACTTGGATCACCCAATATTTTGATCCCATCTTAAACTTTAAGTACATATTAAAGTAATAATATTTAGCATACTTTTAGGTAAATTTTGATGTATGAGAGAGGATGTTTTTTTATTTACTGCATGTGGGTGTAAAGTAGTGGGGGGGGGAATAATAATAAAAGTCACGTCAACTATACATGACTGCATATATATATATATGTGTGTGTGTGTGTGTGTGTGTGTGTGCGAAATGAAATCAATTTGTTATGAAATTTTAAAGAGAACAAAAATCAATTCAATTTAAGTGAAAATAATAAATAATCATAAATACTGATTGATGTGAAGCGTTTATTTAAAAAAATGCTGTTGTTTTTTAATAAAATTCACCATAAATTAAAGGAGAAAAAATCAAAATTGAATGGGAGTTATTCCAAAAATGTTTATACCCTTCAATTCAGTTCATAGTTATTTTGGATATGTACCTTAAGGTTAAGGAATTTAAAAAATTTCCTTGCATCGAAATAATGTTGCAAGCTATTATTTACAGAATTTAGTTATAAATTTTCATCTAAAAGTCACTTAGCTAATATGACTAACAAATAAGAGCAAAATCACTGCACTTTCGCTCGTACTCGTATATTACTAAATTTATAATATCATTCTTTCAACTTATAACATTTATCACTTTAAAAATGCATATAAATCTATATTATAGAAACATCCATGTACACAAGTATACAACTCAAAATATTTGCATGACAATAATAAAAGCATTTGAGACAATATTGTATGCATATGTAAACAATTGCATGCAAATAGGCTCTAATGCTTATAATTATATATGTACATTGTACATGTTTTACATAACAGAACCATAGGCATTAGGGAACCAAAACAAAAAAATAACTTTCATTTTAGATTCAGATATAAATTGTGAGCAATAAAATGTATGTGGAGCAACTTTTAAACGAAAAGGAAATGATTTGCTATTGTTTCAAATACTACCTACATGCTATTATTTACTATTATTCAAACATTTTTATATGCATATATACTATTACTATTATTTTTTCATATGCCTGCAATAATAATAATAATTTTTATACTTAGCAATTGAGCTTAACACTCCAAATCGACTATAAAGCATAGTGTGTATAAGATCTAGTAAAAAGAAATCCATTATTTTTGTATTAAATTGAAGGTTTTATTTAGTATAATTAGAATGGTCCGATTTAGTTCAAATATGCATCGTTTTGTTCGATAAATTGTTGCCATTTTGAAGGTAATTTCATAATGCCACTCTCATAGAAACCCTCGTACCTATTGGCAAAAAACTGGGACAGTCGATTTTGTTGCGATTCAGCAGCGATTCGAAGATGGAAATACGATCCATGAGGTTTTTTTGCGTTAACTCATGTGGCACCCATACATCGAGCTTCTTCTTGTATCCAGCCTTATTTAAATGGTTCCAAATGGTTTTTCGTGCAATATTTAGCTCCTGGGTAATAGAAACAGTGCTTACATGACGGTCAGACACGACGATTTCCATTATATTATCGATATTATCGACAATTGGCCTTCCAGAGCGTGGTGCATCTTTGACATTAGCGGAATGGAATCGACGAAACCAAAATTGCACATGATTGGCTGTTACAGTATCAGGACCATAAACACTATTCATATTTTCAACCGTCTGGCTTGCGTTTTCGCCTTTATCGAAGAAAAACTGTAAAATATGGCGTATTTTCACTTTACTGGTGTCCATTTTTGACGCGTGCTCAAACAATGCTGAATCAAGCAATCACAAAACTGTCTAAAAAGTTTATTTAGTACAAAATCCTATCTTTCTAATGCCATCCGGCGTGACCCGATCGCACTTATACAACGCGAGATACAGATTACTAAAGCCATCTATTTGAAAAATAATGGATTTCTTTTTGCTACACCTAATATTAAAAAATAATGAGAATATATGAGTGGGGATTGGCTTCAATATTTTTCTAGGAGTTATTTCTTTACATCATATTGTTTACACAAAATTTTAATAATAATAATCAAATTAAATTAAGCATAACTTGAAGAAATATATTCCTACGTGATTTTTGAATATTTTTAAAATAATAATATTAATATTAGTTTCTATTTACATATCAATATCATACATTTTCAAATCCAGACAGAAATTCTTCAATCATATTTTTTGATTTCGCTTTCCATTAACAATTACATCATTCTAATTTACAATTATTATCAATTATCTATTTCTAATTGTGGCGTTTTCAATTAAAATTAAATTTAAAAATTTCTTTCAACCTTTTGATATTATATCGTATTTAATTAAGCGATTAAAATTCACACCTCACATTCATGCATCATTAAATCAACAAATTCTCATTCACAAACAACGAAAAAATTATAAATACTCACGCACAAGAAATAAGCTCAACATGCATTCTTACACACATATACTCGTATATAAATATATTTATAGAATTTTTATATTTAATTAAAACATTTGTTTCTACATACACACATACTTCTACTTGCTATTTTTGAATCAATCTGCTTGAAATGATATTCATTCAAAAAAAATGTTCCTTCTTGTAATTTACATCGCTATATAATATAGTGAAATTATTAGATTACAACAACAACAAATAGCATATATCTACTGTACACATTTACATACTGGAAACTCACAACAACAACAATCAGAACAGAAGAGCAATTTAAAAAAACGCTGAACGTGTTACAGACATGTGCTATATTTTTTTCTGAATATTCAACGAATATATATTTTTATATTTTCATAATTGTGTGTGTGTGTGTGTGTGTAGGTGTGTAGGTGTGTATCGGTGATAAATGTATGTTTGCTTTGACATTTTAAAAATTGTAAACAAAAAATAAAATAAAAAAATCTCCTTACAGTCGGCTGGGGCCGACCAAACTATACCCTGCATATGTAGATTTATATATAAAAAGTTTACTCGAATATCCAACTTTTCTTTTATTTCCACTTTTCGAGAAACAATTTTTGCATATACTACTAATTTACACCCGAAATATGGTTGACTTTGACGAAGTAAAAGGATTTTAAGATAATTCCGAGGCTTAGTATGGGAGCTATATAAAAAGTGGGCGTGGCTTACCACTTTCTAGTAAATCCAATTAATTTTTCAATGTTAATCCACACCTTAAATTTGGTGTCCTACGTTGAATAGTTTCTAAGTTATGGTGGTTAACATTTTTGTTTAATTTCCTCAACTTTGTATGGGAGCCCCAATAAGAAGTGGGCGTGGTACGCTGATTTTTCGCCAGATTATTTCCGACTACGATATTAATTTAAGTGTCAATTATGGTTATTGTAGACATAAGATTGCCTAAGTTACAGCTGTTTCAATTTAAAATTTGTATGGGGGCTACAATAAACACTGGGCGTGGTGCGCCCATTTTCTGTGAGCCTAGTTGCTCGTACAATACTAATCCATACCCTAAGTCTCGTTGTCCTAGGCTAAATGGTTTGTAAGCTATGGAGCTTAAAATTTTAGTTTAATTCACTCGACTTTGTATGGGAGACCCATGAAGGAGTGGGCGTGGCACACTGATTTTCTGCCAGATTTTTGCCGACCACGATATTAATTTAAGTGTCAATTATGGTTATTCTAGACAGAAGATTGCCGAAGTTACAGCTGTTTCAATTTAAAATTTGTATGGGGGCTACGTTAAACAGTGGGCGTGGTGCGCCCATTTTCTGTGAGCCTAGTTGCTCGTACAATACTAATCCACACCTTAAATCTCGTTATTCTACGCTGAATAGTTTGCAAGTTATAACCGGTAACATTTTTTTTAATTTCCGCAACTTTGTATGGGAGACCCAAAAAGGAGTGGGTGTGGCATATTGATTTTCTGCCATATTATTTCTGACTGCCGTGTTAATCTAAGTGTCAATTATGGTTATTCTAGACAGAAGATTGTAGAAGTTACGGCAGTTTCAATTTAAAAGAAGTACAGACACTTTGTATGGGAGCTACGTTAGAAAGTAGGCGTGGCTCACCCACTTTTGGCGAGGTTATATAGTAGTATAATATAACTCTATGTGCAAAATATTGTTGTCCCAAGTGGTATATTATGTGAGTTATAGCAAGTTAAATATTTTGAACATTTCGAGGTTAGTCGCTTTGAATGCTTGGTGTGGGCGTGGTTATTTACCGATCATGCCCAATATCAATCCCCTCCGTACCCTTGGATCATAGATTACTTATGCCAAATTTCATCGAAATAGCTCAATATTTACTCAAGTTATCGTGCGAACCAGCCAGGTGACAGACAGACGGACGGACGGACGGACGGACGGACGGACGGACGGAAATCGTTAAATCGAAAATTTAATCGACGCTGATCACGAATATATATCCATGTCTATATCTCCGGAGATTCCTTCAAGTGGACACAAACATCTGACCGAAATGAATATACCATGCATATTGCATTATGCAGGGTATAATAAAGCTCATATATATATATATATATCACACGTATAGTTGTGTGCGTGTGTGTGTGTGTGTTTGTATGCGCGTTTTTTTTTTTGTGCATTTTGAGCGAGCGTCAAACATATTTTAATTAATTTTCTCGGATCAACAAAGTCTAATTACAGAAAAAATTAAAATTTTACAATAATTCGCAGCTTTATTTTTTTTTTTAATCATGTACAATGTGATTTTTTAAGAGTCTTCGGATTTAATTAAAAAAAATACAAAATTTAGAGAAATATATTAAATTTTTATTTGAGTCGAGTAGATCGTCCTCTATATAATTCAATGTTTAAAGACGATTTCATGTAAATGTTGATCGCGGCTTCTAATCAAATGTTTCATACGCTCGGTCCAATTTTGGCATAGCCTCTCCAACATATCGCCCGGTTTCTCACGAATAAATTCTTCAATATTGGCTTCCAGTGCGTCAACCGTAGCAGGCTTGTCTCCATATAGACATGACCCTTAACATAGCCTCACAAAAAATAGACTAAAGGCGTTAAATCGCACGATCTAGGTGGCCTATTGACCGGCCCCAAACGTGAAATAAACTGTTCACCGAATTCGCCTCTCAATTGGACCATTGTTTCGCGTACTGTGTAGCATGTGGCACCGTATTGTTGAAACAACAGGTCAGCTCTTCCATTTTGGACAAAAAGCAGTTTGTAATCATCGCACGGTAGCGCTCGCTATTCACAGTAACGTTTCTGCCTTCGTCGTCTTTGCACAAATCCAATGATGTCCAATGATGCCACCGGCACATAATCCACACCAAACAGTGCATTTTTTGGGATGCATTGGCAATTCTTGCAATGCTTCTGGCTTTTCTTCACACCAAATACGGCAATTTTGATTGTTCACATAACCATTCAAGCAGAAATGAGCTTCGTCGCTGAACACAATTTTCCGATAAACAATTTTCATCCAACTTTGCCAGCGCCCATTCACCAAAGTTAGCCGATTCATGGTTAAATAATAGATCAAACTGAACAGGTTTGACAGTAACATGTTACATGAAAACAGCTGAGTTGCCAAAGACAGTGTTGCCAAAAAGAAAGTTGCTAAAAAATATAGAGGGGCAGGTAGTTTTTCTGTACTTATGTCCTAAGTTCCTGAAGTTATATTGATTTCATCAACATTTTTTATCGTTGCAAATTCTGTGTTTTTTGATAAAAATGAATGAAAAGTTTTCTCAGAGATTTACAAAATGTTTCCATGGAGCATTTTCTCTTACAAGAAAAAAATTATTCTCATCTCTCTCTCTCTCTCTTGTGTCAGAAATGTGATTTTATTCTAAAAATTATTCACAAATAGATTCACGTGTTTCATATACGAGTATTTTAAAACATTTTCTTTACAAAAAAAATCATATTGGCTTAATACTGAATTTTTACATATTTCTACCACTGTAAGTGTGTGTTTATGCATATAATAAATTGTGTAAAAAAAAAAAAATTGATATAATTTCTATATAAACGAGTATATAGTACAAGTATGCATAAATAAAATTATGAAATGTTTCAAATTTTATGTAGCGTAACTAACAAATAACACAACAACAAAAGCAGTGCATTTTAAGAGCAGCAACATCATCATCATCAGCAGCAGCAACAGCACGAACAGCATCAATTAAACATAAATTTACATAATTGAATTATATTTACAATAGATAGAGTACTCATATGAAAATGTTGATAGTAGTGTGTGTGGAGTATATTGCACCAGCTTATGTTTATAAACATTAAATAATGTAATTTTCCATATGCACAGACACCATACGCATGCCATCATTTCATATTTTTATAGTGAAATTATCAGAATAGCATTTTCAAAATGTTTCCAATACACATTGCATAGGACACTTGTGCATATATATAACTTTTTATATGCTTATGTTTATCATTTTTGTTGTTGTTGTTGTTGCTATTTAGCAATTTGCAATCGTACTATTTATTTCATAATTTTTAACTATTTTTTTAATTGTTCGTTCAACTGCTAAAACCGCAGCATATGTTGTAAATGTAATAAAAATTCATTAAAATTTTGCATTTCACATTAGAACAAATAGATTTTAATTATTATTAAAATATATTTCAATCAATTTTTGGTTTTAAATTAATTCAATAATTATTTAATTAACAAGAAAAAAAAAAATCATATAAATTAATTAATTCATTTGCACAATAAATTTTAATTTGTTTTGAAATTCGAAACAATAATGGCCATAGGAAGGAGTTAAGTGTATGAAAATGAGCGAAATATGTCGAAGTGGGTAAATGAATGGGATTTGGTTATTAATTTTATGGCTCTAAGGGCTATTCCTGGGCAATTTGGCAATTTTCAGTTGATTTTAATTTGATTTTCCAAGGAAGACTTCCTAAACAGTAAATGTAGGCTGTAAGTATATTTATAAAATATGTCCAAGAGAAAAAATTAATAGGAGTTGGCAATACATTTCATCCCTATAGGTGCACTCAGTGCTTACAGGGAGTGAAATTTATTAAAAAACGTCAATTTTGTCAAATTCAATGCGTAGAGTCAGGGGATAAGCATGTTCAGAAAAATTATTATTAATTTTATGATTCTAAGGGCGATTCCTGGGCAATTTGACAATTTTCAGGTGATTTTAATTTGATTTTCCAAGGAAGACTTCCTAAACAGAAAAAATTAATAGGAGTGGACAATACATTTCATCCCTCTAAGTGCACTCAGAGCTTATAGGGAGTGAAATTGATGAAAAAACGTCATTTTTGTAGGGGAGCCCCTTTAGTGCGTAGAGTCAGGTGGTTAGATTAGGTTAGGTTATGCGGCCGCGCACCAAAGGGGGGCGCACTTATGCCAAAAATTGGCCCATTTTGGTAACCGTGCATCAATGATGCTTTCTATCCTGATCCCTCTGTTAAACAAAACCATGGGGATTTCCTAATGAATAGAGCAATGTCCCTGACCTCCATGGGTGTTAGCTCAGCACTCCCCAATAGAATGTGCCTTCTGCGTGCCAAGACGGGGCATCTACAGAGGAAGTTTTAAACAGTTTCCTCCTCGTCCTGGCAGCTACGACAAAAAACGTTGACCGGTTGACATGCCTACCCGCAAGCCAATGGCCCGTGAGTACGGCAACAACGCTACTGATGGTTTTCCTACTCATTGACAACGGTGAACGAGTTCTTCTATTGTAAAAGTTGGCCGGAATTTCCTAGTAGTAATACAAGAGCTCTCGTTCCGCCATCTTCTGTTGGCTATAGTGCGGTAATGTTGTGTGACAAGAAGCTTGCATGTTGCAAGCGAAATTCCTGCTTAATGATATGGATAGATCTCTGGCAATCTAGTGCCCGATCTCGCCAAATTCATGTGCCTCTCATAGTTCCCTGGAATATGCCTATGCCCCGGTACCCATACAATGTGTATATTTAAGGGCAAGTGCTGATTTGGCGAACGTTCCTGCGAGAGATTTAATGGCGGCTTGACTGTCGGTGCAGATATAAACATCTTTGAAAGATATTGTATTACAGTGAAACCACATTGCCGCCTCCTTTATAACGGAACTTAAACTTGAAGTGTCAAGAATGAGAAAAGATGCTACCTCCTAACCTTCCCACCAATTTGAAGCCATCTGTGTACAATTGTACCGATTGAATTTCAGTTTTGTTGACAATACCCCCTATTCCATTCTTTCCTTGAGGTTATATGGGTTGAGAATCTATTGTCAAAGTATGGTATGGGAATGATGTAGTCGATTGACATTCGGAATTGTAATGCACTCCCCCAGGAATGCTTTGAATGCTCGTATCTTGGGTGAGCCCAGCGTGAAGGCATATTTAGCCTAATTGCTGAGATAAACGCTCTCTGCTTGCCATATAAATCCACAGGGAGTAGATGTAATAGGTCAGGAGGTAAGTATTTTCAGTAAAAATTTTGACAAGATAAAATAAATGAGAATCGATCATACATTTTACACCTTTATTTACGATACTGGATATTTTAATGAATATTTTAACTTTTTTTTTATATTTAAAAGCTCAATTTCTAATCAAATTCAATTCAATTCAATCATTCAACTTTAAAGCCATATACGAATATAATTTATTAATATCATATATTTCCATTCAAGCAATATCAATTTAAATAAGCATATCGTACACCAAAAACAAAAAATCCTTCATTATGGTGTTAAAGTGACAAGGGAATAAAAAAGGAAAATATAAAAATGAAAAAAAAAAACAAATGAATAAAAAATGTGAACAATTAATTGTCAACTCTCCACTTTATTCATATGCCACTTAACATACACATATACATACATACATGTCATCTCTCTCTTATCTTGGCTTACTAAAAATACATATTGTATATACGTATATGTATATGAGAGTAAAGTATGTCACACACTTGTCCACCCATTGTATGCCAGTCATGCATACATATTTTTTTTTTTTTTACATAAATATATTACCACAAATTATTCATACGATATACCTTAGTATATTAGTATGTCTAAATAATTTCAAGCTAATGAATATGAAAATCTCGTCTAATTTCATATGTGACACTTTAAGGAAGTTGCAAAATTGTATTGCTTTAAAATTAAAGCAATTTATTTAAAGTGTTTTATATTAAAATTTAATATCTACATTTTTTTTTCCAGATTTATTTTTTCCATTAATTTTTTATGTGTGAGTATGTACCTTAAATAACTACAGCAAAAAAAAAAAAGAAGAAAAAAATTGTAATTCACGAATGGTGTGGAAATGTTACGAAAAATTGTCGCAAATCTTTTTCGGTATTAACATTTTATGCCTGTATTTACATAAATTGTCAAGGACACATATACGATATGTACGAATATATAAATAAATGCATATGTATATATAAGGCATAGTAAAAAGAAATCCATTATTTTTCCAATAGATGGCTTTAGTAATCTGTATCTCGCGTTGTATAAGTTGGATCGGGTCACGCTAGATGGTGTTAGAAAGATAAGATTTTGTACTAAATAAACTTTTTAGGCAATTTTGTGATTGCTACACTCAGTATTGTTTGAGCACGCGTCAAAGATGGACACCAGTAAAGTGAAAATACGCCATATTTTACAGTTTTCTTCGATAAAAGCAAAAACGCAAGCCTTATTCGGTTAGAAGGCTGAAAATGTGAATGGTGTTTATGATTTTGATACTGTAACAAGCCAATCACGTGTAATTTTGGTTTCGTCGATTCCATTCCGGTAATTTTGATATCAAAGATGCAAGGCCAATTTCGATAAAATAATGGAAATCGTCGAGTCTGACCATCATGTAAGCACTGTTTCTATTGCCCACTAGCTAAGCATTGCACAAAAAACCATTTGGAACCATTTAAATAAGGCTGGATACAAAAAGAAGCTCGATGTATGGATGCCACACGAGTTAACGCAAAAAAAACCTCATGTACCGAATTTCCATTTGCGAATGGTTGCTGAATCGCAATAAAATCGATCCATTTCTGAAGCGGATGGTTAATGGTGATGAAAAGTGGGTCACTTACGACAACGTCAAGCCAAAACGGTCGTGGTCGAATCGCGGTGAGCCAGCGCAAACGGTGGCCAAGCCAGAATTGACGCTCAGGAAGGTTTTGCTATGTGTTTGGTGGGATTGGCAGGTAATCATCTACTATGAGCTGTTCCCCTACGGCCAAACTCTTAATTCAGACCTGTACTGTCAACAATTGGACCGTCTGAAGGAAGCAATCGCCAAGAAACGGCCAGCTTTGGACAATAGGAGAGGAATTGTGTTCCATTAGGACAACGCCAGGCCACACACATCGATAGTGACTCACCAGAATCTCCGGGAGCTTGGTTGGGAGGTTCTTATACATACACCTTATAGTCCGGACCTGGTACCAAGTGATTACTACCTGCTCCTGTCTATGGCGAATGATTTTGATGGTGAATATTTCGCCTCAAGAGTATTTAATATGCCAATAGGTACAAGGGTTTCTATGAGAGTGGCATTATGAAATTAACTTCAAAATGGCAACAAGTTATCGAACAAAACGATGCATATTTGACCTAAAACGGACCATTCTAATTATTCTAAATAAAACCTTCAATTTAACGCAAAAATAATGGATTTCTTTTTACTAGACCTTATATAAATATATACAAGTACATATAGCTACATAGCTACATGTTATCATCACATACACAGGTGAATATTAAATACCCTTTGCCTTTATACAAGTGTCAGTATGTAAGCTTAAATGAATAAGTATACTATATATGAGTATGTAAGTATGTAGTAAAGTGTTTACATTCTATAGCACCCTCAGGTAAATCGCGAATATTTTGCATTGCATCACTTGAATAAATGAAAAATGTTGAAAGGTAACATAAAAAAAAAAACAGACAAAAAAATGAAACAAAAATCAAGTGAATATTTTGCATAATAAGAGGAAAATAAATACACACACACACACACAAACCAAATATATTTTAATATCAGATGGAGCATAAATTGTTAAATATCAAATAAATACATGAGAGTATATGTGTGTGTGTGTGTGTAGGTGTTCTATAGAAGAAGTGCGATGGCTTTCAGATCGATGAATAGATATATGATAAATTTTCATCTACTTACTATGCAAATACACATACATTCTGTCAAATAAGTATCCGGAAATCGGAAATTCTCATTTTTAATTTTCTCTCTGAGAATATTTCAAAAAAAAATTTTTCCCAGGTTGGCACAACTGTCGGCCACTATTCTGTGAATTTTTATTGCTATCTGTCATTTAGTTTGGTTACGGCGTCATTAGGAACAAGTCAACCTTTTGTGTGCGTTGCGATTTTTACTATGGATAAAAATATCGAACAAAGAGTTTGTGTGAAATTTTGTGTTTCAAACGAAATTTTTTGTGCCAAAACGTTGGAAATGTTGAAAAAAAAACATTTGGTGATTCAACCATGTCGAAAACTCAAGTTTACGATTGGTATAAATCGTTCAAAGAGGTGCGAAAAGAAATTTTTTGAAATATTCTCAGAGGGAAAATTAAAAATGAGAATTTCCGATTTCCGGGTACTTATTTGACAGAATGTATATAGAAACAATTGCAAAAAAAAAAATAAATAAAAAATTTGTTTGAATATATTAAACTGGAGAGAATGAAATAGCATTTATCATAGCTCATCGAGATGATTTCACTTTAGGGCAAAAATTGATATCAAATCATATATCGGAAGCTAGCCTATCATTTGATTCTAAATCGAATAATTATTATTATTATATTATTGTATTATTATTTAACCATTTAGAAAATGTTATTCCCACCGAGCTCAGATTTATTGTATCCACAATTGTAAAATTTGCTGGAAAATTTCATTAAATTTCCTATTCTATTTTATTATAATCAATATTTATTTATTATACTTATCTAAACAATAAAATTCATTCATAGTAGTTGAATAATTTCAAATATGAAGTAATAATATGAAAAATTGATGAAATGGATCAAATGACCCACAACAAAAATAAAATAAAGTGAGCATAAAATAAATAAGGAAGCAACAAATGAAAATCATCAAAATAAATATCAACAAGGGAGTCCAACCAACCAACCAACCAACCATAAGAAGAATAATATACGCAACAACAACAACAACAACAACAACAACGATGAAAAACCCTCAAAAAGTCAAACGTACGAGTTAAGTAGGGAGCAGAGGATAGAATATGAGTAGGATAAAGTTCTGAGGAAACAGAAAAAAACCAAATAATATGTAAGCAAAATAAACAAAAAACTAAACGAAAAGAAATCAAAGAAATATTATTTATATTTATTTCACACACACACACACAAAACGCAACTAAGTAGGTAGGTAGGTAGGTAGGTAGATAGGTAGATAGTACATCATCATAGCTTTAACCAAGGGGTAACCAAGGTAACACATATAATATTAGATGTACGAGTTTGTACGATGGATGAATGAATGAATGAATTGGTTTTTTTCCCCTGTTGCTTAGCCAAGTACTTAGATAGTTATATAACTAGTTAGATGATTGGTATGAGTGACTGAAACTGCTGCTTAAAATAACAACAACAACGTAGAAGGGTGAAAAGAAAAGAAAAAAAAGGGTCAATGGAAGCATGTGCGATAGGTGGGAGGAGATAAGGGTTTGGTAAACGCCATAGCAAAATGAATGTATAAACAATCATTATAGCTATAGTATTGATAATCATGTTGATGATGATGATGATGATGATAAAACGACTTTCTGTCTGTCAGCATCAGAATACATTATTGTATAGGGTGATTTTTTTTCGAGTTTTGTAAGCTCGTAACTTAAATGTCACTTACAGAGCTTAGATTTTAATAAAAGTTTGTAAAGTAGCAGTGGCGTAGCCAGAATTTTGACAAGGGGGGGGGGGGGGGTCGGTGTTTTAGATGAAAAGAAAAAAAGATGATAAGAAAAAAATTTTAATGAATGAGTTTTTAATATCCATATATTATTATTTTCTTTTTTTTTCCATCGGCCAGGTCGAATATATCTCCCTGAACACCCATCACCCCTAGCTACGCCACTAGAAAATTTTATATTTTTACCCTTTAGAATTTTAGCGATATTTTGAAATATTCAGCAAGTTGGATTTACAAAAAAGTTCATAATTCCTAAACTATTTGTACGATTTTGATAAAATCGATAGTTAGAGAGAGACAATGCTGAATTTGATTAAATTATCTGCAACTCAAAATGGACTCTGAAGTTGGAGCAGGAATCTACTTGGAGTTCTTAGAAATATCAACGTCTGTAAAACTCCCATCTTACTGCAGTGTGTTCCAGGCGGAAGTTGCAGCTATAAAGGCGCTAGCCACACCAATTGTTAGCTCAAAGCTGGTCGGGGAATGTAAACAAATAATAATCTCACTAATCGCCAACTTCGAAGTATCAGTTATCTAGGTTCCAGGACACAAGGGAATCGCAGGTAATGAAAATTCTGATGATCTAGCCCGTAGGGGTTCATCTGCAGACAATGAACGAACAACCAATGCCGATGTGGACGTTCCCCTAGCCGAAGCGAAGGGGATTATTCAAAAACACTACCTAAACAAAGCGCAGCGGCATAATTTCAAAGGCCAGACTACAATGAGAAGAGGGCAAGGAGCCTTCCGAGTAGATCAAGGGCCGTCATACACAAACTAATAGCAGTATGCACAGGCCACTGGGCCATTGGTACACATGCAAAGAAAATGGGTACTCAGCAGTGGAGCATTTCTTCTGTAAATGCCCTGTCTTAGTCAGAAACCGATTAACATCGTTAGGTGGCCTTTTCTTTGATAACCTAAGACAGTTATCTAAAATTGAGATCTCCTATATCATTCAATTTGTAAACAACTCCGGTTAGTTGTAACATATCCTTCAACACACAGTAGGTCTTAGCGACCTACCTATCGGCCACTCAAAATCAAAATGCAGATTAATTCGATAATTGGTTATATTATTGTATTTCAATTTCGAAACTAAGATACTCCAAAAAAAAAACACCTTTTATATTTACTTTTATTATGGCACATACTATGTCACCAATACACACACACACACACACATCTTTACACGTACAGAATAAATTGAATATCTAATTTGTGGAACGTGTTGAAAAGAAGTTTATACCATTTTATTACAATTTTTATTGCTACTCCTATTCACTTAGAATACTATACGATATGTATTAACATTCTTACTACAAGATACTACTTACTATAGATACTATATATAAATATATACTACACTAATATGCATTAGCATCTGTGTAAGTAGTGTAATATAATAATACGCAAATCCCTAGAAAATCAGCTTGTAATTTTTTTTTTTTTCTATTTTATTTTTCGTCATTTCTTGTTAGCATTACTATTTAATATATTAAGCAACAGGGATAATATGATGGGTGTGTGTCTGAATGAAAGCATTTGACAAAGTGTATGGTATCTACGTTTAAATGTATGTATATCTATTCTACATATATTCGGAAAAAGTTTAAAATCAATTCGCATCATATAATCATAGATAAATACAAGTGATTATAGTACAAGCTGACTACTTAGTAACCTAGTAAAAATTTGTGTAGTGATAGCATCACTCTCATTAACATGGTGATGTCAAATTCTAGTAATTTTAAACATCTTAAGGTGGATGGTGGGAATAATAAACATACAAATACATTAACAGTACATCTGATAAGCTTAACAACCAGGTTCTATACAATTTAGTTATATTCATATGTAACGCTTAGAGTTAAAATTAATGAAGCAATGTTGCATATCATCAGTTTACATTGAACACATATTGTTTCATTAGATTTTCTTATATAATTATGCATTAGTATGCGTATGTATATGAATATGTAATGCATATTACATACAATAACTTCATATAAACCATATAAAATTACTTGCCAAAATACAAGGTTGGCCTTATTTACATATAAAATACTTGAAAGCATATTTACAAATAATTTTCATATACATATTTTCATATACTTATGTAGTACATGTTTTTACATATATCATATATGTATATTTTCATATGAATATTAACAACAACAAGTGAAGAACAAGCACACATTGTTGTTTCTTGACACTGAATTCTGTTCTACCCCCTTTTATAAGCAAAAATATATGATTATGTATGTCCATATACATATATTCACACAAAATTTGTTGTATGCATGTATGTGTATGTTTGTGTGTTTGACATTTGCCATTGCCAAATACGCAATTCGCTTTAATCTATTGGCGTCTGTTCTTCTTAAAACCTGCTTGTTGTCATAAATATTCCTGTTGCTTCAATCATTTCCGTTTGTTATGTGTGTTTTCCTTTTTCTTTTGCTCGGCTTTTAAATTCTTGCTCCAGAACCTCCAGTAGCGCAACTCAACTTGCAAATTATGTTTACACATACGTAAGCATTAGCGAATACATATACAGGGTAATCGCAAGGGTAAAGGATAGCATTAGTGGGTTCATTGGAAAAAGAAATTGTAAAAATAATGACGTCATACTATCTCGTACATATTTAAATAGCAAAATTTGTCAAATTTGCTAAAGCTTTGAGCTGGCATTCAACAAATTAACCATTACCACAATCAAAACGACCAGGCAGTCTCATGTTTCTTAAAGAATTTTGCGACATTAGTATTCTACCATTAAAATAGTGATTTCTATTAGAAGAAAATTATCATATTGCCATGTTCTCATATATTGGTCCTTAACTAAATTTCCGCCCGCGAACGTTAGAGGGAGATGTAAACAGTTTTAGTAGTCATTAGTCACGCATGTTGTACTTCTTTTTTTAGTTTTGACATTTTTCGATCAAATTTTTTTTTCGACATGTGCTTCTGCACTACTTTGATTTGAAAAAAAAAAAAAGTGTAACAGAAGTTCATCGATTACTTGAAGAATGTTATCACATACAACATGTAAAGAGTGGTATAGACGATTCAGAAGTAATGATTTTGATGTCATTGACAAACCACGCTCAGGACAGCCGAAAAAATTCGAAGAACGTTCGAGATCGAACGTTAGAAGAACTTGGAAACGACTGAAACAGCTATTTCCAAACGTTTACACGCCATGGGAAAGGTCCAAAGGGAAGGAAAATGGATACCACATGATTTGTCTGATGATGCCATTCTCAACCGTTTCAATATCGCGGCTTCCTTGCTTGCCAGACAGAAAAAGAATAGTTTTCTCTGGCGTATTGTGACTGGCGATGAAAAGTGGATCTACTACGACAATGTCAAATGAAGAAGTCATGAGTGGACCCAGGACAGCCATCAATATCACAGCCAAAACGGAATATCCACGATCATAAGGTAATGCTCTGCATTTGGTGGTGGGATCAGCAAGGAGTGGTGTACTACGAGCTGCGAAACTATTACTGCTGATGTCTACAAACGCTGTTGCGAAAAAGACCAGTAATAGCGAGTAACAGGCGCAAGATTATTCTCCGTCACGATAACGCTCGGCCATACACTGGAAAAATCGTCAAAGAAACACTGACGCAGCTCGAATGGGAAACTCTTCCTTACCCAGCGTACTCATCAGACATACCGCCTTCTAATTACCGCTTGTTCAGATCGATGGCAGCACCGTCGCTTCGAAACCGACATCGTTTTATCGAGATGCTATTATTCATTTGCCAGCAAGATGGAAAAAAGTTGTAGAAAGTAATGGAAATTACTTTCATTGAAATAAATTGTATAAATTTTTACCAATAAATGAATTTTCCAAAACCTTCTTGGGCGGAAATTAAATTAAGGACCTAATAAATCACAAAAATTTGTCAAATTTGACAAAGCTTTTAGTTTTTATTGAACAGAAAATAAATCCAACAACGATAGAATCGATCGGAAAGTATCATTTTTTTCTCAAAGTACTCAAAGCATGCTACTAAATAATAAACACACATTTACAATACATTACAAATTCTTGATCACCCTGTAAATACAATAAATTTTCACATATACTTGGTATGCCTGTGCATATGCCTAAAGGCATAACGATAAAATAACTCTCAATAATAAGTGAAGCAACAGCAACAACAACAACAACAAAAAAGAGCAAAAATATTCTTCCAAAAAAAATATATAAGTAGTAGTATATGTATTATTTTTCCTCTATATCTCCATCTCTTTCTAGTTGCTTCTTTAACACATGCTGCTTCTGTAATCATACGGATGAATTCCTTTACCTATCTTGGATTCTCCAACACCATCAGAGCAAACGGCAGCAGCAGCAGCAGATGTTCATATATGTAATATAATGACAGTCACAGCAATATAATTTCTCATATTCTTTGGCGATGAATGTGTTTGTTTTGGCTTTTAATATGTACATACATACACAATACCATACCTGCATATATATTCATACACATACACATACATACATAAATATATATATATATATTTGTTTTCTTTCTTTCATTTTTTTGGTGAAAGAATCTTCTCTTGTTGTTGTTATTGCAGCATTGTACCCAGGCAATTTTATTTAGCCGCAAGGTCGTTTCAAACAAACAAGCATATTTTTGCTTATTTTTTGTTTTTTGCTTTGCTCTTTATATATTTTATTATTTTACTTTTTCATTTCCTTCTTTGCCTTTTTCTCATACATACGTACTAGCCCGCATACGTATGTATATGCATATAATGTAACCTTATTTCAGTCAACTCTATTCCCCTCTTGTTATTTTGTGTTTTTAATTCACTCTCTTTTATTTTTTACCTTTTTCACAAAATCCCCCAAATACACACACACACACATACACACACACACAAAGCTTATTTTATGCTACAACGATTGCTGAATCATAAGTAGGTTCCACTATAATTTTAGCACTTGCTGAAGAATATCCTTATAAATTTATACATATGCTTTTGTATGAGTTTATGTGTGAGTGTGGTCATACTGTTGAAATTTCCAAAAAAAAAAAAAACTTCTTCACTTCTTCTATTGCACATGTTCCTTTGTATGTATAGGTTTATATACACAAATTATATGTAATTGATGCCAAATGTTGCTAAAAAAAAAAAAAAGATTAATGCATAATTTCTCAATGCACAACTGATGCCACTTGCTATCTGCTTATAACTATTATTATACGCTTTTATTTAGTATCCATTTAATATCAAATATTTTTGAGGCGTAATTTATGTGATTGCTGCTTTGAATTATGGAGAAACTCTGGCGTAGTCAATATATTTTATGTTTTTTTTTTTTAATATTTCAAATCAGAAATTTCAGGATCACAGACTGCTTGAATTGATATTCAAGTTCTTGCAAAGGCCTCATTGAAGTAAATCAAGTTTGAACTAGTAATTCAAGCCATCATGTACAAAGAAAAAAAATCACAATAAATTCTACCAAATCATATAGCTTCATTATATTTCTTTTTAGCTTACAGTTCTATGAAATTCTTTACACAAGATTAGTTTATTTTTTCCCTATAAATCCGCAAATATATTAAAAGCGTACATTTCACTAGAAATATCTACTACCCCTACTATAGCACGATGCTTTCAAATACTTTAAATATTTCATAGAAAATATCTCCAACGAAAAAATAAAGAAAAAGAAAACAGCAAATAAATAAGACACCAGTCTTACAACATTAAGAATGTTCATTAAAGGTCTTTTGTTTTTCTATTTCTTCCATTAGTAAGAGAGTACGAGTACTTATTATTATTATTATTAAATTCTACTGTATTGTTGGTAAATATATACTCATAAAGGCATACCTACTCGTACGACTCAAAACGCCAAAAAGCATATTGATCAATTTTTCACATTATGAGTGAGAGTGAGTGCGCTACCTACATTAACGAAATAAAGCTATGAACATCATTTGAAGGAAATGAAATTGTGAAACTAGAATATTACTTATGAAAAGTGAATATTATCGGCAATGTGCGAGTAGAAAGTATTAAAAGTAAATTAAGATATATGTAGTATTATAGTTATGTGAACACCAAAGAAAGGTATACTAATCGCAAAACATCTTCTCTAACACCGGCAAACACACAGTAGAACGTGCTTTTGTATGAGATGTAGGGATGATTTGTATCCGATTTCGTCCATTTTTCATATCTTACATTCATTAGCAAATATAATTGTATGTGCTGAATTTCAGCGATATAACTTAATATTTTTGTACGAAAAGTGTGAAAATATTAATATGAAAACATATATTTGTATGGGAGCTAGGTCGAGTTTTTATCCGATTTAGCCTATATTTTAATATGTCCATAATATAGTAAATATAATCATATGTAACGAATATCAGCTTGATAACTTCATATATTTGTATAAAAAGTATGAAGGTACAAGTATAAAATATAAATTTGTATGAAAGCTAGATGCGTTTTTTATCAGATTCAACCCATTTTCAAATATGTCTATTATTTAGCAAATATAATCGTACACACCGAATTTTAGCTGAATAACTTTATATTTTCGTGCGCAAATTGTAAAAAACTTATTCAAAAGCAACATTTTGTATGGGAGGTAGGCGTAATTTTCAACCCACTAGGAAATGTAATTGTATATATTAAATTTTAGCTTCATACAGATACACGAACATCGATTCTGTTCAATAAAATTCATACTTTTCCATATCTCCCACCTCTTTTTTGATCCTTCTAGAGAAGTCTACAATTGAACCATACTAATCTTTTTCTATAAACAAAAATATTTGCTTAAATTTGAGTACTAACACATTGTCCCTTTAAGTGACTAATAAAGTTGAAATGTAATTTATAAAATGTTTGGCTTTAGTACTTTCCAACGAATATCAAAGTAAAACACATAATCCTAATAACCTCCGCTCTAAAAAAAAACCTTCTCAAATAACAATAATGAAAGTGTCTGCCACAAAATGACAATAATAATTTCTATTTAACATAAAGTGATAAATACGAAAATTATATAATCCTGTTATGAAGTCTATTTATAAAATGATCTCTATAAAGGTAGATGGAAGCATGTACAAATTTTCATCATTAAGCTGATAAAAAAAAATTGTATTGTTTGAAAGTCCCAAAACAATAAAAATTATTTTGCATTAGAGATTCTCATTATCATCAATTTTTTTGTTTTTTTATTACACTCATTTTATTTGAATTGAATTATAAAGAGAGTACCTACTATGAAAATACTGTTAAAATATTGAGTACAAAGTATGAAAGGCACAAGGTGCCATAGATAAGTGAGATAAATTGTGCACTCACCTTAAATAATAATTTGTGTTAATATTTGTTGTTGTTGTTGTTGATTTTTACTGCTACAAATCCGTTGTTCACTAGAATATTGACGAATTAATATTATGTTTTTGTTATTATTATTATTATTATTGCTATTTTATTTATTAGTATAATTTGTTGTAATTATAAAATAAAAATATTTTCTTAAGCAATGTTTATATTACAACTCATTCTTTGAACTCACACACACACACACTTTATATTTATTTATATTATTTTGTTTTTGTTTGTTAACTTTTAATAATTCTATTATTTATTATTAATTAATTTCTAATAATTATATGAATTTTTATGATATTTAATTATTTTCATTATTACATATTCATCATATGTATGTAATTTATTGTAATTTGTTACATTTTATTTTGATTAAATTATTTTTTTGCTTTTCATATACGTTGATATGCGTTGTTGTTGCTGTTATTGTTAGATATTATTATTACTGTTATTTTTTTTTATTAATACAAAGCAATAATCGATAGATAAAAATCATATAGGGAAGAAATTGTACGAAATGAAATTTCTCTAAATTTATTTTTTGGATTATTTTTACATTATTGCACATTTAACGTAATTAATCATGGACATATTTAGTAATTAATACACTCACACGCGTTTTTAAAATTAATAAAAAATATAGAATATTGAATGAAATACATTTATGTACATAAATAATTTATTTTTGGATTCATAAATATATTTTCGATTTTTTTCACACTTATTACGATGAGTTTATATTATTATTGTTGTTTTAGTTGTATTGCTATTTCTATTGTTGCGGTTAAAATTCGTCTCGAAAGAACACTGCAATGAAAGAGAAAAAAGTGAGGTTTTTGTTACTCAAAATACTGGTGAATTAATTTCGTAATCTAAATACATAGAAGAAGAAGAAGAAGAAGAAATACATATAAAATTATTTTACTATTTTAATATATATATATATAAATGCCTGAAAATCATCGAATATCCTCAGGAATCGTTCCTACCGCGGTAAAATGTATGCTCAACTCTCATTAATTTTTCCTCTTGAAGAATTTTTTCCTTAAAGGAACTCTCGAAAATCGAGAAATAACTTGAGAATGCCTCCTAGAGCAATAAACTGTGTTACCAATTCCCATTCATTACCTCGTCAACGCCTTTTTCTAACATACTTAAACCCAGTCTCCATCCCTTTAAGGTCAGGTTAGGTTATGTGGCTGCCCTCTCTCTGAGAGGAGACACACTTAGGCCATAAGAAGGTGAAGGCTTAACGTGAGTACCTGCCTGAAAGGCCTATCTCACGGCGCTCAAAGCACGGCGTATCAGAATTAAGCGTCGATAAGCGCCCCCCAGAACTAGAAGGCAACGACTTCTAGCCCTGAGGTACCAATTTGGGGTACGTGAATGGCCGCACTACCCACCCTTGGTGAGAATCGAGGCCCATCTTAAACCTCTGCTGGACTATGGGGCCCAACACCCGGTTGAGAATGTAACTCCACACCGAGCAACGTGCTCTACCCGCGTACCTTTGGGTATAATCCACAGCCACCGCGAAGCTCCCCGAAGGGCCGTTCCCAACGATCAGGTTGGAGCAAGCTCCAAGGGCTCCTGATCCCCGTGGTACCAGATTAAAGTCTCCGGTCGGACGTCGTAGCCGCAGCTACTACCAGTTGAGCTACCATTCAGCTCCGGACTGGTGGCCAAAAGAAAAACGAAAATACACACCACCAAAATAAATAATAAATAATAAATAGTAACAATTGAATTTAGCTTACTTAAAAACTATGGCTTAATAATAGGCAACTTATAGAATAAATGAATAAATAAACAATAAACAGGAAATTTAACGTCGAGGCAAAACAACCGGTACCAGCAAGGCCTCAAGAGGTTATTGGTTTATCGCAAGGCGAACGACTGTGCCTCGACTCACAGCCAGCGGCCAAGTGCTGGCACCTTCCCACCCATTGACAGAATTAATGTTTCGACAAGAAACCCCACATTGTGACCGCCAAAAGACGTTGTCCCAAGTTTGTGGGACAACGTTGCATGAAGCAGCAACCCAGAACACAACGCCCGCGAAGCGAGACCGGGAGACATCGAACGGAAGCCTGAATCCCTCCAGCCCCACCCAAAAGAATAACACATTCACATAAGCCCCAAAAACAAAACATGCACACACAAGGCTATTCAGACTGCCTTGCCATGAGTCTTCTCCATTTAAAAACAGAACACGCAAAGTTACTTAAATTACTTACATGCACATCACTGGCTAAAATATTTGAAAAACACCACTGCCCGTCACTGCGTGTGAACCCCATTCCCTCCAGATCTCTGAACTCCGAGTAAATGGGGCACACACTGGACGTGCAGCCAATCTTCTACACCAGCACCACACATACACCCCTCACTATCACTGAAATTTCTACCAAACAAAAACGCATTCAAAGAACCATGGCCCGTCAGCAGGAAACCAAGACTCAGGTTGAAACCAAAGTCTGGATTCCCCACCAACGCGCGCACCCCCGGGACAAAACTATAAGTCACACGACCGCTGGGACTGTTATCCCAGCGATCCTGCCACTTCGACAATACACATTCACTAAAAATACGCTTACATTTAGTATAACCACTCAATAAATCACTACCAGACACCCAACCAGACCGCAGCACGGGCTCAATCATCCCCCTCCTGAAAAAGAAGGACGCTCCGTCACGACTAGGTCAAGAGGAGGCACACCCATCAACACTTGCATTGCCTCCGTAGAGACAGTGCGACATACAGGTAGACAAGCTAATAATAAAACACGTTGACAAGAACACACTTTCTCGTACCATATAGATGACCCGAACGTGGCGCAAGCCACGAACAGACCATGATACATGATACGGACGGCACGCCGGCTGAGGCCCCAATCACACCTAACAATACGGCGCACTTGCCCCACAACATTCAACAAACGCTTTCTAATACATACAATATGACACAATATGATACAATATTAAACGTTCACCCATAGTAACCCCCAAGTATTTGACCTCCGTCGCATACTTGAGGGAACGAGACGACGACAACTTGCCTTTAAACAACATCATTACCGTCTTTTCCGCCGACACATCCACACCCACTCCGGAACCCCATTCATGGACAACCTGCAGCAGATCCTGACCTATCCTTTCGATACTAGCTCTATATTGGCCCTCTACTAAGATCAAAAGATCGTCCGCGTACACACAATACCTACACAATACATCAAGCTGACGCTGACAGGGTATCCATCATGAGATTCCATATAAATGGCCCGCATATGGACCCCTGCGGACAGCCACGCACCACACTAACATCGACACTATCATTCACACCAAACACACATGACACACTTAGGCCAGAAAGGTCCATTGTGATACCACCGAGCTTCTCTCTGTTGTGCGTCTTAAATTTGAACAATATTGATTAGAAACCTACTTTTATTAGCCGGTTCCGTACGTCAGAATCCTTGTGACATCACTTTAACTTAGTTTTGTCACATAGCTCTTTTAAGAAGCATTTTTTGGCAAATTGCTACTACCCTTAAAAGGACTTACATACAAAAAGAACCCAAAAACGTCTGAAAATCAACAATATTTGCCCGTGAATCAGCTTTAGAGCAAAAATGATTCGCTTCCATAAATTTTCTTTTTCTTCTCAACATTTCCTTAAAACACATTTAACCCATATATCCAACCCTTTAGGGTACTTTCATACAAAATAACTGAAAAAAAACACCTAATATCGAAAAAAAAATGCTCAGAAATTAATATTCAATTGAAACTGAAAAATAGACGGGTCCAAATCACACATTTATTTATACAATCGCAATTATCGCCATTTTATGTTTTCAATCATTCAATTTTTTCAATTCAATCAGTTCAATTTCAACTTCTCCATTTTCTAAGTATTTCAAAATTAAATTCATCAAATTGATTGAGCATAAACACGAAGAGACAATTTGACCGTTTTTCATCCACTCATCTGATATTTCCTCCATATTGATTGAATGCAATACTTTTAATTAGAAAATGACATTGATTAGGGTTCATTTTCAGTTTTCTGTTTGAAAGCAATGTCATTAACAAGTGATTACATTTAAATGAAATTTTGTAATTTCTTTTGAATGAGCATTCATTTTAAACTAATTACTATTAAACATATAACTACATATGTAAATACCACACCACTACACACACATACATATGCACATGAATAATAATGTACTTGATATTGTATTAATTTCAACAAGCTTTAGTTTATTATCATATAATATGAAAAAATTGTGTACTTTTTAATTTCAATTTCAGCTTTTTATTATGCACACACTGTGAAAGAGAAAGGAAAGCAAAAAAAATTCAAGAGAAAAGTCAAAAAAGTTCATAAATCCTAAGAAAAGTAGAATAATGTAAAATAACAAAGAAAAAAAAATCTTATCGAAATTATTAGTATCCAGCAGCGTAATAAACCACAAAAACAACAATAACAATAACACTCAACAGAATTTGTGAAGAAATGAATACAAAAGAAAAAGTAAGTCTACAAGCAGTACTACATGCATATATGAATAACGCCGCAGGATCAACGATTTTATTTGAATTATTAAAAAAATGAAAAAAAAAAAAAGAAAATAACAAACAAACAAAACAAATAATAAAATAAGAATAAAATAAAAACAAATAATGGAATCTTAAGAGTTTTTAGTAGTAGCAACAAAATTGTACGAAGGAAAAATAAAGGAAAACCGGAAAATATTTCAAGTATTTTTTTAAAAATATTACAGCTTGCAACACCAGCATGAGACACAGTATGTGGTTCATATTATATATAAAATTTGTATGATAAACATCCATTACATGGTCATAATCTGAAGAGCTTATTAGAAAAGTGTCGATTTGGTTGCAAGTGTTGCACACCATGTATTAATGAGGATATATTTAAGTGGTAACTCGAATTGTATATGAGGACTCTTTGAATAATATTTACATAGTTTTTTTTTTTCTCATAAGCAGAATATGGTCGGATGAAAGCATGCCTGATGATTGGAGGCTCAGTGTTCTCTGTCCTGTACATAAAAAAGGTGACCCCACAATTTGCGCCAACTACCGTGGAATAAGTCTCCTGAGCATCGCATACAAGGTTCTATCGAGCGTACTGTGTGAAAGGTTGAAGCCTATGCTCAGCAACCTGATTGGACCTAATCAGTGTGGCTTCAGACCTGGTAAATCCACCATCGACCAGATTTTCACACTGCGCCAAATCCTGGAGAAGACCCAAGAAAAACAGATCGACACACACCACCTATTTGTTGATTATAAAGCCGCTTTCGACAGTCCGCTAAGGGATTACCTCTACGCAACAATGTCTGAGTTCGGTATTCCTGCAAAGCTCATTCGACTTTGTAGAATGACACTGCATAACTCCCGTTGTGCAGTGAAAATTGGGAAGGACCTCTCCGCACCGTTTAATACCGAACGGGGTTTCAGACAAGGTGATTCGTTATCGTGCGACTTCTTCAATCTTATTATGGAGAAAATAATACGAGCTGCTGATCTACGACATAATGGCACTATCTTCAACAAAAGTGTCATGCTGTTAGCGTATGCCGACGATATTGACATAATCGGCATGAACACGCGAGCAGTCAGTGCAGCATTCTCAGAGTTGGAAAGAGAGTCGCGTCGGATGGGTCTCACGGTGAACGAGGGCAAGACGAAGTATCTAGTGTCAACAAACAAAGAGTCCCGGCGTCTTGGACAGCACGTCACTGTTGACAACTACGCTTTTGAAGTAGTAAGGGACTTTGTCTATCTTGGAACCAGCATTAACAGCAGTAATGACGTCACCTTGGAGATCATGCGTAGGATAACTCTTGCTAACAGGTGTTACTTTGGGCTGAGTAAGCAATTGAGAAGTCGAGCCCTCTCTCGAAGAACGAAAACTACACTCTACAAGTCTCTCATCATGCCTGTCCTAACATATGGCGCTGAAGCCTGGACAATTTCCACCTCGGATGAGCGAATACTTGGAGTTTTCGAGAGAAAAGTCCTACGCAAGATCTTTGGACCTATTTGCGTTGGTGGCGAGTACCGAATAAGGTACAATCATGAGCTGTACGAGCTGTATGCCGATATTGACATAGTAAAGCGCATCAAAATCCTGCGGCTGCGCTGGCTAGGTCATGTCGAGCGAATGGAAGAACACGCTCCAGCTAAGAAGGTGTTATATTCGGAACTCGCTGGAGGACGACGCAGAAGAGGAAGACCAAACCTCCGGTGGAAAGACCAAGTACTGGAGAACCTGACGGCGCTTGGAATTTCTAACTGGCGCCAGCTAGCAAAGAACAGAGATGGCTGGCGAAGCATGTTATTTTCGGCCTAAATCGATATTCGGTTGTTATGGCCACATAAGTAAGTAAGTAAGTAAGTTTTTTTTTGTTTATTTAATTCATCTCTCTTTTTATCCAATATTTTCATGGAAATTGAAGACGAAGAATTTGAGGCTCTACTGGGTTTTCGGGTATTGTCATTTTTTTTTTATGTATGTATGTAAAATAAAGCATTTAACTCAAAGGCAATCAATTTCTAGCGCTAAATTCAAGAAATAATTTTTCCCACAAACTCTTTATTCTCTTTAGATTTAGGTTAGGTTTAGGTTATTGTGGTTACCCTCTCTCTAAGAGGACACACTTAGGCCAGAAGAACCCATTGTAATACCACCGAGCTTTTCTTCAAATACTGTCATGCGTGTTAAATTTGGATAGCATTTATCTCTTTATTTTAATGTTGAAATTTTTGTATAACTTTCAAAATTTGTAAATTTGGAAATCTCCACTTTTTGAAAATCTATACATTTAATACCATTTTATAATTGAAATTTTAGCAATCACGGCAATTTTTTCAACATTTGATCCAACAAACTTTTATATATTAATATTTTTTTTGAAATTAACCCATTTCGTACCATAGTTTCCTTTTAAAAATATTTCACCAAAATTTAATTAATTCCATTTTAATATTGAAATGTTAGCAATTACCGTATATTTTCAACATTTGATCCAACAAACTTTTATATATTAATATTTTTTTGAAATTAACCCATTTCGTACCATAGTTTCCTTTTAAAAATATTTCACCAAAATTTAATTAATTCCATTTTAATATTGAAATGTTAGCAATTACCGCATATTTTCAACATTTGATCCAACAAACTTTTATATATTAATATTTTTTTGAAATTAACCCATTTCGTACCATAGTTTCCTTTTAAAAATACTTGACTAAAATGCACAATTTTTCAATATTTTCGTGTTTTTTTTTTTTAACTAGAAATTATGAGATAACTAGAATTTATTTTTTTGAGAACTTTTCAATATTTTTTTTTCTAAAAAAAATTTTTTTTTTTAATCCACATAGCACTTTTTGAAGAAACATATACTAATATATAATAAAGGGATTATTGGTAATGTTTTTAAATTTCTAAAATCCAAATTAACCAAAAAAAAAAATTAATTTTCTTTCAATATCTTAGTGTTTTTGGAACATTTTCACACTAGAAATTTTGAGTTATAACTAGAATTTATGGAAAAAAAAAAGTGATGAGAATTTTTCTATATTTTTTTTTTTCTAAAAATGTTTTCAAAAAATTGCACATAGTTAGCACTTTTTGAAAAAAACATATACTAATAGTATACAAAAAAAATGATTTTTGGCACTGTTTTTGAATTTCTGAAATCCAAATTTACAAAAAAAAATTAATTTTTTTTTGCTTTTTTAACAAAACATGTACACTTCTCTATATTTTCTTTCTAAAAAAATTTTTTTTTAATTCCAAATTGTTAGCACTTTTTGAAAAAAGATATACTAATAATACACAAAAAAACAAAAAACCTTCTTTGGCACTGTTTTTGAATTTCTGAAATCCAAATTTACACAAAAAAAAAATTAATTTTTTTTTTTGCTTTTTTAGCAAAACATATTAACACTTGGCACATTATGGGTTAAATTCTCATTATCATTCATTTTTTTTTCTCACATTTTTTATTTAATCAAAAATTTTGCAATCACGGAAATAGTTTTGAAATATTATTTTTGTTTTTTTTTTTTTTTAATAAATGTGTAGAACTAGATGTAATTTTTTTTTATATATTTTTTTAAAATGAATATTCTCCTTTCAATTTTTCAATGTAATAAAAGTATTCGAAACACAAAAATATCATTTTTAATAGCAAACTATAAAATTTCCTTGTAAATTTGTGATATTTTTCTTCTTATTTCATTTCGTTTATTTCACTCAAAAATTCCTAATCACAAAATCATGATTTTTGTTAAATTCTCATTACATAGTTGGAGAAGTAGTTCTTCTAAATTTTCTGAAATATCTTTTTTTTTTCTTCTTTCACTTTTTTATTTCAAAATAAGAATTCACAGTCGAAAAAAAGCAGAATTTTTGCCTGGATGTCAAGATTCTAGTAAATTTTTGAAACTTTTGCTTATCCAACACACATTTAATTTAATCAAAATTTTATAATCACAAAAACAACATTTTACAAAACGCAAAAAAAATATTCTCAAATAGTCTAAGATACAAAAACAGCATTCATATACAAACAACAGCAACACCAACCACCACCACCACCACCACCACCACCTTCATCACCTACTACCACTCAACAAAACATGGTAACTACTATGTGCTTCAATGAAAGCCAAAGAAATGTGTATACAAAAAAAAAACAAAACAATAAAACAAGAAACAACAGCATTTCAAGGACATTTCAACTATTCTATAGTTATTTTGTATTGCAAATAGCTATGAATATATTATAATTAAAATGCGAATGCAAATAAATTCAACAAAGTGAAAATGATTCCACAATTTTCGATATTTTTGCTCCTGCTATTGTTGTTGTAAATTTACCTCTTATTTTATTAGAAATTCACAAACAAATCAATACGAATATAATTCTTGCTTGCTGCCTCCGTCCATAGAAATCGTTTAAAACGTTTACGTCACTAAATAGCTGATTAATTTCATTTTCCTGGTGAATAATAACTCTTTTTTCTTTTTTTGACTCCTTAATTAGAAGTGAAATTTTAATTATTCATCTAAATCACACAATCCACACACATTGAAGAAATTAATTAATTTTTTGGAAAGTAGATGCAAATATATACAAAAAAAAAAAAGTGTTGTATAGCCAAAACGCAGCTTCATAGACCGAATATCGACTCACTAACTTTTGAGTTTCACTAACCGACCGAACGAATGATAATAAAATGTGACGAAATGTGACGAAGCCGAGCCGATGAAGATGACTTTCATCAAGACGATGTATAAACTATATAGAGTGAGTAGTATTTTCGAAATAATTTTTCTCACAAAAAAATTAAATATTTTATGAATATTTTAAAAGAATTGATTTGATTTTTTTACATTTTTAATTTTTTTTTTTTTTCACTTTAAAATTTAATTTTTCGATTGCTGCTTGAATTTTTATCCTATTCAATTCAATTTGTAATTTTTTTAATATTCCATTTCTTTTATCATTCACTTTTTATTCGGTGCTGCGCTTTGCCTTTGTCTACAAAATTCACACTCTCACTACGTTTGAGCTGCAACATCACTAAAAAAATTTTTGAAATGCACAATGCACCACCATCAGCAGTAGCATTATGAAGATGGCATCTAAAAATTATATCCAAATTTTGTTAACTTCAATTAACAATAGCAGTATTTTAGTGATGGTTTAAATGATAATCCAACTAAGCACTATCATCATTAAATTTACAACGACACCAGCATCAATCAGTAGTTGCGGCAGAGCGGTACAAAGTAGCAGCAGCAGCAACGACAACAACGACTGCAACTATTCCTCTTACTACTACTACTACTACTACCACTACTGACTGCTGCAACAACGACGATAACGATAATGGCAGCAACGAAAGCAGCAGCAGCAGCAGCGACGACAACGACTAGGACGACGACGACGACGATAACAGCAGCGACTATCACGGCGACAATGAGCAACTTCGTTTGCGTGCGCTGTTCTTAGCATCGCGGTGTATACCCAGCGACTATCAATGGTTGGCGCAATGAGTTTTCTGGAGACCGCCAATCAAGCGGACCACACGATACGCATACTGGCTGCAGTCGCTGTAATAGAACGAGCAGATGAACACCACGAACACAAAAAAGAAGCAGCCGAAGAAGAAGAAGAAGAAGAAGAAGTATGATAGAATGAAGCACAAACGAACATACAAACGAGTAACAACGAAGTGTTGGTCATACGAATGATGATGATGATGCACAATGAGTACACCGCACGCACACCAATTTACCTTGAGCTTTTCATGTTCATGCTGCTGTTGCTGCTGCTGCTACATATTGCTACTTTATGCTGTTGTTGTTGTTGTTGTTGTTGTTGTTGTTGTTGTTAACCAACAATTTCACCTAATCAATGAAGATAGTACAAGTAGTCGTACTTTGTAGAGGAAAAAGAGAAGCATTTAAAGAGCAGAGACATTTACAGGCAAACAACTAAAACAAAGAGAGCGCTGAGAATAAAAGCTCTCAGGTGCGATTGTATTTGCACATACTCAATGTGAGTAGAGTAAATTTACTTTTAATGGGTCAAACAAACTTAAATGTCACAGGTAATATGTAGAGAAAATTGGCTGCATGCAAAATTCAAAAAAGCAACAATTTTGGAATTTCAAATGCCGGGCAAATGCCGAGCTATTTATGCTTGAAAGCTATACACGCTAGATGTTACAACGTGCACAAAAGCTTTCATTGAGAAAGCTGGCCACACACACACACACACACACACACACACACACACACACACACACACTCGACTAATGATGAAATAGTGTATTTTGGCCAACAGAACGTAAAACAATCAGAGCTTTTAAAGACGACTGGAATGAATTTCAAAAAAATATGCAGAGAAATGTGCAGAGCACATTTATGCACAGATGCTGTTGCTGAAATAATTTGATGTGATGCTATACGATTATGATATGCTAAGCGTGAAAATTTGATGGAAGAAATTGATGAAAATTTGTCAAAAAACAAACATGTAGAAAATCCGATTGCCACAATTATATACCCGATCGAACTAAAAATTGGTTGTTGTTGTTGTTGTAAAAGACAACGTATTGGAAATCACGAATATGTAAGTATGTAAGTCAGCTAATTGAATTGTTGTTGTGCACATCGACCATCCCCAGGAAGACGGCAGCCACCAGGGGGTGCGTCCACAGAGCAGAGGAGGCCAAACTGACAGGCCTTCTGGGACAGGCAAAAAGATGACAGGTGTCGTGCGGGCTCTAAAAATTGATCGATTATATTATTTTCACCCAAAAATGAATCAGTTCGTGAATGCGAATTGATATATAAGAAAATGGACGTAATCGGGTGAAAACCACATCTACCTCCCATACAAATTTATGCTTCGTTAAATATGAATTCACACTTTTCTCGCAAAAATGTAAATTTATCAAGCTGAAACTTGATAGTTATGATTAGTTTTTCCAATAAATGAACTTGTTCCAAAATTAGCGTATTCGTATGAAGACTACAAGCATCTCTCATACAAAAGTATGTTGTTGAATGAGTGTTTTTACATTTCTCCCGAGAAAACATGAAGTTATCAAGCTGAAACTTGGTAGTTATGATTATATTTTCCAATAAATGAACTTTTTCCAAAATTAGCGTATTCGTATGAAGACTACACCCACCTCCCCTACAAAAGTATGTTGTTGAATTAGTGTTTTTAGATTTCTCGCGTGAAAATATGAACCTATCCAGCTGAATCTTACAATTATATTTACTAACTCATAGACATATTCAAAAATGGATTAAATCGGATAAAAACCACGCCTATCTCGCATACAAACTTATACTGCTGTAGCGTTTGGTTTAAGAGTATTTATTTATTTCTATTTATTTCAACTTAAAAACAAATATACAAAACAATAATAATACGGTTCTTTTTAGTACGAGCTGCAGGGTTGTATTATAAAAAAAATGGTTTTTGTGGAGTTGCCACACTGCATCATATGTATGATTTCATACTTTACGCACGAAAATATAAAGTTATCAATTTTACTTGCTAATTAATTAATGGACAAATGTGAAATGGGCTAAATGGCATGAAAACCAAGCTTGCTTCTCGTACTAAAACATCTTCTCGGCTATACTTTGCGACCGAATATATATAGGGTTGATACATAGTAAGTTGGAAATGGACGCGATTGCTGGAAAATCGTGCCTATCTTTAGTACAAAATTATTTTTTCTCCCAAAGTAAAAAATATTAAATTTTGAAAGAAAAAAAAAATTAAGCTACACCAAATGCATAATTTAAATTCAAATTTCGAATAAAATATGTTTTTAACTCAAGCCAACAATATGTACATATAACCAAAATATTTGCATATTTTTTATATAAATTTCTTTTACCCACAATATATGCAGGATATCATATACATATGAATGTGCATAAAGCCATCGTCAGACAGATGGCAATATCAAACATTTTACTACAACAAATCACGTCTGCTTTTATCGATGCGATCATTTAATTTATTGTGCGCTCTGCTTTGTCTACAAGCCAGTTAAATTTTTTTATGTATTATACATTTTTGTTCAACAGGATGAACCCGTATGAAGACACCAGCAACCATACTTATGCTCAATACGAAATTGAAGCAACAACAATAATATCTACAATAAAATGTCAAAAGTTAAAGAGTTTTTGCTACAATTGTTTATTTTGTAGTTATTTACTTTTGTTTTTGTATTTGTTCCTTTTTTCCCTTTTTATGGTTTTTATGTCAAACCCATCTACACATACATACATTTGTCCTTTATCACAATTTTTGATTGCGTTCAATTTGAGTGTTGAAACATTTTACTAAAACTATTATACAATAGTATAATCGTATACTATTGTTATGGCCAAAAATCCTATTTAATGGTATCAGCAATTAAGACGCACAACGAATAAAATTCACATACGATATCTGTCCGTCTCATAAGCTTTTTTTACATTGCCCAAGAGTGATGGTAATGTTTGTGGTAAATGCTTGAATTTCTGTATAGCAAATAACAACAACAACAACAACAGCAGAAAATAATCCGTGAATAGAGCAACATAACATAGTATCTATTGTTTGAGCAATTATTTCCAATTATTGAGATTTATTTTATCGTCATATCAAATGGTCATATCGATCACATATATATGTCCTTTACGATTTATTTGTCAAATGTCAAATAAATTGGAATTTCTCATTTTTGTTTTTAAATTTAGTTGAATTTGTTTGAAAAAATGAATATTTTTCTAAGGGATTGATATTTATTTATGAACAAAAGGTTTTATGAATATTCGTTTAAAATAATGGTACATTTTAACTGAACCATTTCACCTTCTTCATCAAAACCAAAGCAAAACGGCTATTATCACTGAATTTAATTGACTTCTTTTTTGTTCATGACTTCACACGCATATATACTCGTATCCTCAATACATGTGTATAAGATAATAAACATGTTGTACCATAAATCATTATAAACAGATAAAATCATAGATTTTCCAAGCAAAAAATAAAAAATGAAACTAACAAATTTATACATAAACACTTGTCTAGCGAGCATCTGTATATTTTTATGCATAGATAAATACTATTTTTATGAAACGTATTTTATATATGCTGCCCGTATGGTTTTTTTAATATCATATGTATTGTATATATTTTTATGTTTGTATAGATACATATATGTATATGCTTGCATTGATTGACATTTTTATTGATATTTTGCAAATTTTAATTAAAATATTTATTCACACTTAATGTGAAATACCGATGATTATTTGCAGAAAATAATAAATACAAAAGAATATGATATATGCTATATACATAAACATTGTATATATACATTTGTTTCGTATACTCAATAAATGTTGCGTATACGTTATGTTTATAAGCATACGACCGTTTTATAATGTATGTATACATATTGGGTTTGTTTTCATTTTATCATTGAAAAAATATAAACAGCACACAAATGATGAACCCTTAACCCTTTGATTTCATAAAAAGTACATTAAAATAAAATTGTTGGCAACTTTTAGCAGTAGACTAAGGCCAGAAATATTGGTGTGAGTCTTTATATGAGTCTTTAAAAAATGTATCAACTAAACTCTGATAAATTATTGAAATACAACATCAAGTGTACTCTAATATCTCTCCAATTTAATAATGAAGAATGGAAGATGGCAAAATTTTTCTTTATATTTCTTCATAACAAAATTTGTTTAAAATCATACGCAACCAATACCTCTGAGTTAACAAATATAAAAGCAAAAGAAAAGATATCATACATAATTTGTCTCAAAATGTTGGTTTGTCAATATTGAATCATTATACATATATACAAGTAACTATTTATATTTGATATGTCCTTAAGTATACTTTCGCACCCAATATGATTTTACCCTTTATTGCTTGTATTTGTTTTTTTTTTTTTTGTTATTAGCATCAAAAAAGGTTTTTTCTGTATCCTTGCTTAGTTTATTTTATGGCTGTTAAATTGGAAAGCTATTGTTAGAAAAACAATAAACATATGTGTAAACAATTGAGAAATCTGTAAAAAAAATGTAACAAAAATATTTTTGTTATTGTATTGTGTGGCATTTATTTTATACATCACTCAAAAGAAAAAGGGAAAATATTTATGGAATTAAACCAACACAATGTATGCACTGTTTATAAGAAAAAAAATATATATTGCGAAAGACTATTTAAGAAAGAAAAGAAAAGAAAGAATGCCTTAAGGAGTGGACCCCAAAATAGTGGGATGAACAGTTGCGGCAGAAAAATTAATTGGGTCCATTCACACATTTCACTATTCTAGTGGCAACTTTTGGGCAATTATGATGTTATTTATCGATTCTCAGATGATTTATGTTCCTTTTATAGGGGAACTTCACTAAGGAGTAAAGATAGGAAGCAAGTAGGTTCAGGTAAAATATTGGGTAGCAAAAATAAATGAGGGTCGGTCATATATTTTATCCCCCCGTGAGCATTCTGAAAGTAGTGGGAGTGAATTTTTGTAAAAAAAAAAACCTAAATTTTGTAGTGGAGTCACTCTTCGGGGTGGAGTTAAGGGATAAGTACGTTCTGAAAATGTCGGTCTTATATTTCAACTTCATTCTTGTTTTTCTTCCTTTAACTTTCATCATTTCGGGGCAAATTGCGATATGACTGAATCAAACCATCTACGGATTAGTATTCAGCGACCGAAAGTACATATAGAAATGTTTATTTTGATTAAAGCATAAGGGCATCGCCCTTGGGTTGCTTTCTAAGATCAAGAAAAGTCATTTTTCTGCTACTGTTGCAAATATTTTTGAGCATATGGTAGAAATAAAACTGAGTGTGATGGTGCAAATTCGACCAAGGATTTGGAATTAGCACCTCAAAAATATAGAAAGCAACTACTCTGTACCGTCTGACATAATATTTTTTATTAATTGTGTTTCTGTGAAATCTTATTCTTAGAACCGCTGATGTATTAGCATTAGATAGACCAAAGACAAAAAACAAAATTTGCAAAATTTTTGAAATACAAAATGAACTTCTTATCGTATCAAATTCGAATGTCAAAATGAATGAATAAACCAAAATAATACAATTTTTTTCATGAATTAATTTTTAAATATAATATCTTGTTATAATCATAATGACATCAATAAATTATTTATGTAAACGAATATACTTAAATGCAACAGCTACGTACACGAATAACTAATGCTACTACTGGTGTGAACCCCTTAAATGTCATGCTGTCATGCAACTAGTTGCAAAATAATCATTTATAATTTATATTTCCTTATTGTTGTTATTATTACTTATTTTGTTTTTGCTCTTTTGTTTTTTTTTTTTGGTTACCCCATCTTCATACCCAAGTGTAATATGTTCACAATACACTTAGGATCTCATTTACCTTTTGCTTTCACATGTGGTTGGTTGATTTATAAACTACATCCACAAAAACTTGCACAAACACGCAACCATACATACGTACAACTTTCTCTCAATCAGCTAATATCTATTATTTAATGTCATTTACAATGGCATATGTAATCTATTGTGTTTGAGCAAAAGGATGTAAAAAAATGCAAAGGGGTTTAAATAAGCTGCCAAAAACTTGTTGATTTGTTTTGATGTTGTTGTTGTTGTTATTATGTTTACTTTCGTTAGTGGTGCTAGTGGTAATGGTTTCTTGTTTTTATTCATTTTTTGTTATTTCTTCTATTCTTTTTGGCAAATTTTCAAAATAATCAATACGCAATCATTGTTTGGTTTATGTTTTGGATTTTAGGCTTGTTTTTGCTACAAATATTGTTCCTTTTTATTTTTATTATTAAGTTTTTTATGTGTATGAAAAAAAATTAATATAATTGGCACTATAGAGAGACTCCACAGAAATTTGGTCCAGATTATATTCCTGTTCTATTGTCGATATTAAACTTTCCTAATCTATGTCTGAGGAGAATTACCAACTACTTGATGACATACCCCATTTGAAAAAGAAAACAAGTTTTTGTTTATAACTGGAAAAATATAATTTATTTAAATAATTCATAATAAAAAATGTTTTGAAATGTTTGAAGTATCGGCTTGAATCCCAATCTGTAGCAAAACCCGCAATCATATTTACTTACTTTCACTAATTTATTCATAGAGAAATATATTGTGTATCTGGCATTAGCGACTAGTCTACTAATTTACTTTTCATCATTTTGATTTAATTTTTAACGTACATAAAAAATATGGAATTTCTTCATACAAAAGTGAATATAAAAAATATTGTAACGAGTATCGATAGTTGATTACTCATCACTATTGTGACTGACTCTATTGGCAGCATCGAAACGAATGTCAACAAAAAGAAATAAGCGATGACCAGAACAAGCCAACGAGAAAGGAAGAGAAGAATCTCGATAAAGGAAGATTCTGGGGTGTTGCCAACAGAGTATAAATAGAGCCAGTGTTGAGTATTGACAATCAATCTAATTCAGAACGTGATTGCGAAAACATTGATACAAAGGCAAAAGCTGCTAGTACATTTAAGTGTTATAGTAAATAGTTGATTGTAAACAGTGTTGATTGTAAATAGAGATTATTAAATAAATTGTTGCTGTATATAGTTGTATAAAATAAGTGTTGCAGTTATCATTAACAGAATCCAGTGATCGAACAAGGTAATTCAAATAGAATTAAACGTTCACAGAATAAAAACGTAACAATTGGTGTCAGAAGTGGGATTCTGTAAAGATGGTGAAAATTGACCAACTAAAAGTGGACCAGCTTAAAAAGCTGTTGGTAGAGATGAATCTATCGTCATCAGGTGCAAAGGCGGAACTGCTGGTGAGGCTGAGGCAAGCTATGGAGGCTAAGGGAATTAATGTAGAAGAACATGAGTTCTTCGAGGAAGCCGATATACAAGCAGTTGTGCACGCTGAGGAAGAGAGCAAAATAGATTCGAGTGGTCAACTCATGGAATTCATGAAAACCATGATGCAACAGCAGCAACAACAGCTACAAGAAAATGCGTCTCGCATTGACTCCAAGTTTCAAGAACATTCGGTACGCCAAGAGGGCGTTATTAGTGAATTACGTACGGAAATTCAAGGAAATGCGTCTCGCATTGACTCCAAGCTTCAAGAACATTCGGCTCGCCAAGAACACGTCATCGAAAATCTACAAAAAGGAATTGAACTTAGATTTCAGGAAATTTCCGGAGCTATTAATGACAAAGTCACAGAGCTGAAAGAACATGTGGATGATTTGGATGATAAGCTGAAGGAACATGTAGACAGACATGATGACTTGGAAGAAAAGCTTGAGAAATTAGAGCGCGAACTTAATAAAATAAAAATAAGTGGAGCAACCACATCAGTGATAAGAGAGTCAACTACAATTAAACTAAAGCCACCAATATTTGACGGAAGCACGCCATTCAACATCTTCAAGCTTCAATTCGAGACAACAGCTTCGAAGAATCAATGGGATGACAGCGACAAGACTGCTGCTTTAATAGTCGCATTAAAAGGTAATGCTTCCGAAGTGTTACAGATGATTCCAGAGAAAGATCGGGGTAGCTACCAATCACTGATGGACACACTCCAGCGAAAATATGGAAATGAATACAAGAGTCAATTACATCGAGTGGAATTGAGATCGCGAGTGCAACGGAGTAATGAGAGCCTTCAGGAATTCGCTTCCGATATTGAGCGCTTATGTCATCTAGCGTTCTCCGGTAATTCGGAAGAGTTCGTCGAAAAAATAAAAATAGAGGCATTCATAGATGGCATACGTGATGGAGAGACAAAGCGTGCCCTAGTCATGTCACCCAGGAATACTTATGCCGAAACAGTCAGTAGTGCCTTGACATATGAAGCCGCCAGTTTGATGTGTCGACCAATGCCACGGGTACGCCAACTAGAAACAGAAACAGCAGATCTGGTTGAAGCAGTGTGTCAGGCATTCAAATCTGTAGTGCAGCCTGAAGGAAGAACAACAGGTCGACGCGAAAACAAATTTACTGGTAAGTGCTTTATTTGCGACAAACCAGGACACATGGCGCGTGACTGCCGTCTACGACGAAAGCGATCAAGATCGAATTCTCCAGGAAGACAAAAGAAGGAGAATAAGGTGGATAGCGATCGCTCCACTAACACAAATCCATCGTTAAACTAGATCGAGTCAGTTCAGCGGGGCGTGAACTGACTCCAACAGTGGGTTGCCCCATCATTCACATTTCACAACTACAGCGTGTGCCAAGCAGCTTGACTATTGATGGAAAATTGGACAATATGGAATTCATGTTAACCCTGGATACTGGTGCATCACATTCTATAATCAAGAGCGATTTGGTAAAGAGGTTTGAGCCTTTAATGGGAATAAAATTGCGTACAGCAACGGGTGAGGATGCACAAATTCTGGGCAAGATAAAGAAACGAGTATCTATTGGAAATTGCACATGGGAACATGAATTCATTGTGGCCGACATCATTGATGACGTAATAATTGGTGTTGATTTTATGATTGGCAACGGATTTACGTTAGATTTAAATCAACGGATACTGCGCTATGCAAATGTCGAACTACCATTGAACATCGATTACAAGCGTAGTGGGAACATCAAACGAGTACTGGCATGTCAACGCCAAGAGGTTCCAGCAAAATCAGAAGCGGTGATATGGGCACAGATGAATGTGGATGATGAGACAGGCAAGTTGTGGCTGGTGGAAGCAGATAAAGAAATAACGAATAAAAACATCATACTTGGTAGGACGTTAGTAGAACCTAAAGAAAATGGAATAGTACCGGTGCGAATTTTAAATCCAACTAATACATCTACAGTTGTGAAGAAAGGAATGGTGATTGGTCATTGCCAGGAAGTTACTGCCATAGTAGACTGCGAAAAGGGTTCGTCGATAAAAAGTGGAAGATCAGGAACTGTCAGAGTGGAAATAAAAGCACATATGGAAGAATGGGCAGGCGTGCTTACCAACCAGCAAAAAGAAAAGGCTTTACAACTATTGGAGAAGTACAGTTCAATCTTTTCTTCAAATGGAAAAACTGGAGGACGAACAACCATCGTGAAGCATCACATTGACACCGGTGATTCTAGACCAATTCGTCAAACACCACGACGAGTTCCATTGGCCAAAAGAGACGAAGCCATTAAGCTGATTTCCGATATGCAGAAACAAGGTGTTATTGAACCATCAGCGAGTCCATGGAGTTCACCAGTTGTGCTGGTAAAGAAGAAGGATGGAAGTACTCGATTCTGTGTGGATTACAGAAAGCTAAATGATATTACGAAAAAAGACAGCTATCCACTGCCAAGAATCGATGACACTCTGGACACACTATCTGGTGCGAAGTGGTTCTCAACTCTTGATTTGCAAAGTGGCTACTGGCAAGTGGAACTTGGTAAGGAAGACAAAGAGAAAACAGCTTTCAGTATTGGCGATGGTCTATGGCAATTTACAGTTATGCCATTTGGCTTATGCAATGCGCCAGCTACTTTTGAACGTTTGATGGAGCGTGTACTCAGAGGACTACACTGGAAAACGTGCTTGGTGTACCTCGATGACATTATTGTGATGGGAAAAGATTTTAACGACCACCTGGAAAAGTTGAAAGAAGTATTTGAGCGTATACAATCAGCAGGGCTTAAACTGAATATGAAAAAGTGTTCACTCTTCAGGCGAGAAGTTAAATATCTTGGTCATAAAGTAACAACAGAAGGGGTACATACCGACGAGGAGAAAGTAGCAGCAGTTCAAGAATGGCCTATTCCGTCGAATCTTCACGAGCTAAGGAGCTTCCTAGGCTTATGCACCTACTATAGACGATTTGTTCCTGGATTTGCAAACATCGCCAGCAGTCTGCATGAGTTGACAAGAAAGAACAAACCATTTGTGTGGGGCGAGGACCAACAGAAAGCATTCGAACAGCTGAAAGAAAAACTCTGTTCAGCACCAATATTAGCGTATCCAGTACCTGGTCAAAAGTTTGTGTTGGACACAGATGCGAGTGGCTATGGAATAGGTGGTGTGCTCTCTCAGATCATAGATGGGCAAGAAAAAGTAATAGCATACTACAGTAAAATCCTGTCGAAGCCAGAAAGAAATTACTGTGTCACACGAAGAGAGTTGCTCGCAATACTGGAATGTGTAAAGTATTTCCATAAATACTTGTACGGTCAGTCATTTCATCTACGAACTGACCACTCAGCGCTAAGGTGGTTATTGCAATTTAAAAACCCAGAAGGACAATTGGCGCGCTGGATTGAAAGGCTGCAGAGTTATGATTTTACCATCGAACATCGTAAAGGAGGACATCACGGCAACGCGGATGCTCTATCTCGTCGTCCTTGCAAAATGGAATGTAAACATTGTTCTCGAGTGGAAAGCAAGGAGCACATTGTCGACATACGACTTACGAATATATTGCCGGAGGAGTCATGGACCACCGAACGAGTGCAAGAAGATCAGCGGAACGACCCAGATCTCGTAAAGATTATGGAATACAAGGAGCAGGGCATACGACCAGATTGGCAAGAAATGGCTAATGAGAGTCCAATAGCAAAGGCATACTGGGCGCAGTGGCAAAGCCTGCACTTACGAGACGGATGTTTATTCCGAGCATGGGAAAGTGAGGATGGAAAAATCACTAATGATCTTCTAGTGGTACCCAAGGCGAGAATAAATGAAGTGATAGCTGAGTATCACAATGCCTCCAGTGGAGGGCATTTGGGAATCACCAAAACCGTCGAGAAAATAAAGAAACGATTTTATTGGGTTGGATGTCATGACCATGTCGCTGATTGGATTCGGAAGTGTAAGCAATGTGCAATGGCCAAAGGTCCCACTAAGAAAAGTCGAGGTAAGATGCACCAATAGACCGTGGGTGCTCCATTCGAGCGAATTTCAATGGACATAGCTGGACCATATCCAATAAGCAACGCAGGAAACAAGTATGTTCTGGTGGTTATAGATTACTTCAGTAAATGGCCTGAAGTATACCCCATTCCAAATCAGGAAGCTAGTACAGTTGCGGATGTATTCGTCAACCAATGGGTTACTCGTTTTGGTGTACCGATGGAGTTACACTCAGACCAAGGTCGAAATTTCGAATCAGTTGTATTCCAAGAGATATGCCGTATGCTGGGTATATACAAAACTCGTACAACACCTTTGCATCCACAATCTGATGGCATGGTAGAACGATTTAACCGTACCTTGGAGGAATATTTGAGAAAAGTCGTAGATAAATACCAAAGAGACTGGGATGTACATATACCAATGTTCCTCATGGCATATCGATGCGCACAACATGATACGACGGCTACTACACCGGCAATGGCAGTTTTTGGAAACGAGTTAAGACTGCCAGCTGATTTAAAATTTGGAGTCGTAACACCAACGAGATCAACCGAAGGTAATTATACTAGCGAAAAGCGGGAACAGTTGGATGAAGTACATCGGTTCATCAGAGAGCGGTCGCAGATGATAAGCGATAAGATGAAGGCCAGGTATGACTTGAAAGCAAATTCAAAAGGGTTCTATGAAGGAGAGCTTGTAATGCTTCATAATCCACAACGAAAGAAAGGCCTGTCTCCTAAACTACAGACTCATTGGGAAGGACCATATGAGATTATAGCAAAGATAAATGACGTAGTGTATCGCATTCAACGTGCCTGGAATAAAAGAGCAAAGTTTAAAGTAGTGCACTTGGAGCGACTTGCGCCATATCGAGGGGAAGTATAAAAACTTGTTCGGGACGAACAAGGTTAAGAGGAGGGCAGTGTAACGAGTATCGATAGTTGATTACTCATCACTATTGTGACTGACTCTATTGGCAGCATCGAAACGAATGTCAACAAAAAGAAATAAGCGATGACCAGAACAAGCCAACGAGAAAGGAAGAGAAGAATCTCGATAAAGGAAGATTCTGGGGTGTTGCCAACAGAGTATAAATAGAGCCAGTGTTGAGTATTGACAATCAATCTAATTCAGAACGTGATTGCGAAAACATTGATACAAAGGCAAAAGCTGCTAGTACATTTAAGTGTTATAGTAAATAGTTGATTGTAAACAGTGTTGATTGTAAATAGAGATTATTAAATAAATTGTTGCTGTATATAGTTGTATAAAATAAGTGTTGCAGTTATCATTAACAGAATCCAGTGATCGAACAAGGTAATTCAAATAGAATTAAACGTTCACAGAATAAAAACGTAACAATATATAGATAAAAATAAAAATAAATTGAGTGAATTCACAATAGACAATTTTCAGCAGTGTTGCCATCGCAAATTGCCCTAATCCTCTTTTATTTTGAGAATTAACTCATAGAGTTAATGCGGATTAGCTACAGTTAATACCCGAGATAATTCGAATTAACTCGGTAATCCGGAATTAGGCTGCCGTCTGTCTAGGCTATTATATGAGCAGTCTGAGATCAAGTATGACCTTTGTATTTACAATACTCGTACAATTTGCATGTAACCTTGAGCAGCACCAAATGCTTAAAATTATTCATCTTTGTTATGAATTTTTATACTTATCGTACGGTACCTATATATTGCCGAAACATGTTTTCCTTTCGTATATTGAACGTATGTCATAAATTTTGACCTACATAAAATAAATATGCACTACACATTTTTATTCGATCCCTTTATCCCTTGTCGAAATAAAGTCAAATTTCATAGCTACATAAAAATAATCATAAAGTAAAAGTACATGAAACTGAATCATAAATAAAAGTGAAAAATAAGGAAAAAGGCAGAAAAATAAGACAATTTACTTTCATACAATATATCAAGTTCTCAAGAGGATAATATTGTGTTGGCAACTAAGGAATTTGCGATGTTTTCATTCACAAATTGAACTCAAAATACCAACTTCAAACAAAAAGTATTTTCAATTTGCTTCTTAAGCAAGGGAAATGTGACAGCTAACCAATGTCCGAAAGAAAAAAGCATAACTTTAACAAACAATATCAAAAATATAAGTGTATAGTCAAAAACATCCATGAGTGAACTCGCCATTTAGTTAGTTGGCAACCCCATATATTTGACAATGACTGATTACTTAGAGGGGGTATGGCACTGTGTGTGTTTGACCTCAAACGATACAATAAAATGTTTGAACAAAATATGAAGCGAAAAGATTAAGATTAAGAAAAAAATTAAGACATTGATGCCAAAATAGTTTTGTTCTTTCTACTCAATTTAACTATATACATATTATTAAATGCAAAAAAAAAAAACATATTTTCTGAGAAAACAAAAATAATGTTTGCTTTTTAACTAAATTTGTATATAAGTAAATAAGATTGCAAAGATAGCTGAGAAGTTATATGAACCCTGACATGTTTTATATGAGAAGCATATTCAATTTACAACTTGAAAATGTTTGAAAGAAACAAAAATCTTTTTGGTTTTTTCTTATTTATTGAAATTAAAGTAAATTAATTTAAAATACTTTGCCCTTATAACTCTTTTTCTATTTTTTACTTTATGGGACTTTTTACAAAGGATATATGTGGCATTGTAATGCCACACTCATATAGTAACTTACCGACATACAAGGTGCGTCCCAAAGTAAAGTGGACTTTAGGAAAAAAAAAACAATATTACAATATTAATTATAGCGCTTTGCTTTCATGGGCAAACGTATGGTGCAACATCTGGCGAATATCTGGGGAATGGTTGATGGTAAAAATTCGATTTTTTCACAACAAAAAAAATCAGTCGCAAGTGTCAATCGATGTGACGGGGCATTATCGTGCAACAGAGTATTTCTTGTATCGACACTGTAAACACATTGACACTTTGGGCGGGATCGTCAAGAAATTTTGATAGGATATCAAGAAAATATGTAGCTTACAAGTCCTGTCTACACTTTGTGACACACCTTGTACATATGCAACTACAATTACATATACCCAAGCACAAATACAAAAAAAAAACAAATGCCCACAAACAGCTGCTGTCATGGCCTCTCCAAATAGGTATGTATGTATATAGTTGCATTCAAAAAGTTCTATTACATTCGCATATTTGATGGTAGGTACTAAACAACTTCCTTCCTTCCTTTCTTCAATTCTTGCACTTTCTTGGCTTGTTTGTAGCACAATACAATGAAGTGCTACTTTAAGTTTTGCCACCACACCAGTATACAATATACGAGTATATGGTTACTTACTTATGTAGGGTGTATTCAGTACTTACCAATATTGTATACGCTTTATGATTAGTTCCTTTGGGTTTTTTGAGTCTGAAGAAAACAATTTTTTTAGAAATTTGCCTTTGAAGACGAAATGAAATAATCACGAGGAAAGAAGAAAAAAATATCATAGCGACCAAGTCAGCGTCATTATTATCTTGAATTAAAACGAAAATTATAATATAATTGGACTAATTCGTTTTCAGAGCCGTCGCTATGAATCGAAAATTATAAAAATCAACATTCATGAGAATAAATCCGATAAGAGATTAGTCCTGAGAACACTGTGCCACTAAAGGTAAGAACGGAAAGAAGACAAAATCGCCGGATTTATTTACTGGTGATTCAAATTTTCTTGAAAATTATAAGAAAAGCTTGTGTTTCTAAGACAATAACGTATACAATAAAATATATTGTATACGTTATTGATCAGAAAGCATTACGATCAGGGTTGATTTCGTCATGCCTATCTATGTGTTACTGGCACGATAACTGCCGTATTTATGAACCAATCAAGGTGAAAAATTGTATATAAGATTATTTTCACCAACAAACGAATAAGTTTGTAAATGGGCAAAATCGGTTGAAAATTACACCTACCTTCCATACAAAAGTATGTTGTTCAATTAGTTTTCTGGCAGTTTTCTCATGGAAATATAAAGCTATCAATCTGAAACTCAGTACAAATGATTATATTTACTAATTATGAGACATACTCAAAAATGAGCTAAATCGGATTAAAATCATACCTACCTCCCATACAAATATATGCTTCCATATGTATGACTTCCTGATTTTGTGAACGAAAATATGAATTTATCAAAGTGAAAATTGTTTTTAATTAATTATAGGTTGTAAACAAAAACCCCAACTGTCCTATACAAGATATTGTCCTAACCTAAGGGGACTTTTCTCTAGCCACATATTTTTTATGAAATGAAATTGTTTGCTTTAAATCATTCTCATCACAATTCTTATTTACATGCCATTGTTGAATCTACTAATTAATTGATGATAATACTATGTAAAATTAAATATGTTTTTGTAGTGAACATTTACAGTATGCCTTTTAATTGGATAACGTTAAACCAGTGTGGTTTCAATGCACAGCTTTATTTATTAAGTGAGCAATTGTACGTATTAAATCAATATTAAATGCAATTTATTGAATATAAATCAACCAAATTCATTAAGTAAATACATCAGCTCATACAAAAAGACCATAACACTATACAATGAACTCATGTATTGTATTATAAAACATTGAACTATATAAAATGCTGCCATTTTATGTGCCAAGCAATGTAAATACAAGTATGTGTATTTTAAACAACACATATAACGAATGCATGAGTACATAAACACAGCAATACAACCAGAAAGCAGTGTAATAATGCAAGTACAATTATTCGCATTCACACTTCATATGTCACTGCCACCTATTTATTCAGATGTATGTACTTCTACCTACGCATAAAAAAATATCAACATATAGAAATGCTGAAATGAATTGCAATACGCACAACATTATGCAATTAATTTAAATATGCAACAGTCAATTTATTAAAATTCATTTCAAATACGCACTAACTCACACATACATACATATGTATATTGTATTTTCCTCCCGCCATGTCGTAATAAGATTTTCTCTTCGAATGATATTCACTTGGATAATTTGTATTTATTTATAAAACTATATAGACTTGCATACGAGTATATATGTACAGTATTTTACTATAAATATTTTGTAAATAAGCTACGTATGTATGTATACATTTGTGTGACATATACAGTTGTCACACATTTGAATTAAATTAATGCAGTACACAACAAATGAAACGCATTGAAAATTGAATGACGTCAGCAACAAGTGATGATATGCGTTTGTGCGTAGGTACATAAATTCATACAAATGTGTGTGTGTGCGTGTGTTACAAATGAATACATAATAAATATAACAATACAATTCTATAATTATAATTATAATTGTATATACTTACATACACATTTTATTCATACAAAAATAATGCACATGATGGGAAGCCATATGATGTATGATTAATCTTTGTGTGATATTTATTATAAAAGCAATATAGAACTTTATTATAAACTTTATAATTAAATTTATTTTATTTTATTAACTTTGTTTTGTTTGTTATTATTATTTGTTTGTTGTTATTATACCCAACTAAACGCATTCATTACGAAAGCAATATTTGACGCATCCATTTTATCTTGACACCGATTTGACAGTTGACATTTATGCTTCATCGTCACATAAAAAGTTTTTGGCGAATGGAATGGGGCGACATCGAAAATCGTATTGTTGTAGTTGGCCTACTAAAATTCATCATGGGAAAAGGTGATATCTTTCGGACGTTACAACCGCTTGAGATCATTCGCAATTTTGTGTATCGTGCTGTGAAGTTGTTTGAGAATACTGGTGGAGTACGAGACCGTCAATGATCCGGCCGTCCGTGCATTGTGAGAACTCCGAAAGTGATCAAAGCCATGAAGAAACGAATCGACCGAAAATCGCTGCGAAAACAGAAAATCTTGTCGCCGGAAATTTCGCAAAAATCCATGTCTATGAAGATTTAGGACTCGGCGCGTACAAGCGACAACTGCTCACAGCCGCATTGGAGGGAAAACGCAAGCGAAATTCGAAAGCATCACAAACTAATTCTGTTTACTGACGAGAAAATCTTCACCGTAGAAGAATCGTTCAATAAACAGAACAATCGTATGTATTCTCGGTCATCCATAGAAGCATCCTAACTCATCCCGAGGATCCAAAGAGGCCACTGCTTTAGCTCACAATGCAAAAACGACTCAACTGTGGCTAAAAAACAACATTCCGGATTTCATGTCAACGATGATTTGTCAGCAGGTAGTCCAGACCTCAACCCGTTGGATTACATGTTGTGGCCTGTATTAGAGGGCATGGCTTGCTCTACTCGACACCAAAATATTGAGTCGTTGAAGCGTGCCCTTGTCCGTGCAGTGAACAATTTTCCCATACATGAAGTGGGTTTCGCGATCGATGAGTGGCCAGATCGTCTCAAGTCGTGCTGGAAGGCAAATAGAAGTCAGAATAAAAGTCAGAAAGCTATTATTCCAGAAAACATCAATAAAATCCACAAATTGGCTATGAACGATCGCAAATTGAAGATGCTCGAGCTAGCTGACATTGTAAAGATATCAGATGGTAGTATTTTTACCATTTTACACAAACATTTGGGTATGCGAAAGCTCTGTGCAAAGTGGGTGACGCGTGAGCTCACAGTCGACCAAAAACAACAACGTATCGATGCTTCAACGGAGTGTTTGGCACTGTTAAACCGCAATAAAACCGAATTCTATCGTCGATATGTGACAATGGATGAAACGTGTGCTCACCATGACACAGCACAATCCAAAAGACAGTCAGCTGAGTGGACAGCAGTCGACGAATCGAATCCAAAACGAGCAAAGACGCAACAGTCGGCCTGTAAGGTGATGGCGTCTGTATTTTGGGATGCGAACGAAATAATATTGTGAGATTATATGCAAAAAGGAACCACCATCAACAGCGGCTACTATTGTGAACATTTGGCTTAAATCGCAAAGAAATTACAAAAGAAAAAAGTGTTGTTTCACTACCAAGACACTGTGTCACAAATCGATGAAAACGATGGCAAAATTGAATGAATTGGCCTTCGAATTGCTTCCCCACCCACCGTATTCTCCAGATTTAGTTCCGAGTTCCTGTTTTCAGATTTCAAGAGAATGCATTCCGGACAGAAATTTAAGGGGGAAGACCACCTTGTGCTGTCGGAAAATAAAGTATATTCGGAATTTTTTTTCAGCATTAAAACAACTTGCAATGATAAAATGTTTTATATGATTTTATTAGTTATATTTTTTACAATAAATGTCAATTTTTTTTTTTTGCTTGGATCTCGGGCTCCCTGTACACGCTGCACCAGGTCGCGTAGCCCCCCTCCAGCCCGGTTTTTGCCCATCGGTGGGACATCTGGAACCTTGGCAAGTGAATCTGGAACAAAAGTTAGATAGGCAGGTTATTCTCCATATAATTTCGCACTGAAATACTGAAGCCGTTTTTTGAAAAGTTAATTTTTACGAAAATGGTGGCTATTTATAAAAAATTGTTAATTTTTTACCTGTAAAATTTGCCTCAAAATCGTGCTTTAAAAATCCAAATTATAAAATATCAAAAATCCCATCCAGTATTTCGATGCAGAATTAAATTCTCGATAATTTTGCAAGGTTTCATCAAAATCGGTTGAAAACTGCAAGCGTTATATGTCCCACCAGTTTAAAAAATGTCGTTTCGAGATAAACGCGTTTGAAGTTTTAGAAACTCGCTCAGTGCCCCGGGAAATTTTTAAAAAAATCGTCTCGTTACCTCATTTAAATGTTTCTGGCGGACTATAGATGCATACTACATTAAAATACACACCTCATAGAACATTTCAAGCAAAAAAAAAAATTCGATTTTTCAAACCGTCAAAGTGGTCTTCCCCCTTAAGTCCGACGATTATGCAGCAATCGCTGAAACTGAGACCTACTTTGACGTGAAAGAGAAATCGTACTATAAAAGTGGTATCAAAAAATTTTAAAATCGCTATACTCGTTGTGTCGCCCTCGAAGGCTACTATGTTGAATAATAAAATCGAGTTTTGTCAAAATTTTGTTTTTTTTTTTTATACTTTTCCTACGGACTTATTGAATGGCCTATTAGCATCACCGACGAATCAGTTTAGTCACATTTTATGGACTAGCCATCAGCCTTAGGCTTCTTTTTGCAGGTTTTTTAAATGTTAGAAAACAACCTCAGGAAAATCCGACCATCATCATACATCTTAGTGAAAAATTTATCAATCTCGTCTTTGTTTTCAATCAAGGATGATTATACTCAACAGCTTTTTAATCCATTTAGATTAATAACTCGATTAATTGCTCTAAAAATTAAACAATAATAATGCAAAATAATCATGAAAAAATTATTAAGCGGAACCATTCTTCTGCTTCTTCTCGTTTTGTTATTTGACCATTTGCTTGGTAACCTTGGTCAGCAAGTTATAGATTTTTGTGTACGTTTGTACACTTTCATATAAATACGCATACTTACACACTGAGGTATCCCACTAACAACAACAACAACAACAACAACAACAATGACAATATACCATTATTGCAATTTCAAAGGCAAAATTCCATTTAAAATTACTGCATCTGGCATAGAAACCAACAATTGTCTTTAGAGGGTTCACACATGGAATAATATTAGCAAGAACGAAAAAAAAAACCAAAATCAGGATAAGAGAATTAGATGTTTTTTTTTCTAAATAAAACAAATTTTGAAAAACATAACAAACCAAAAAAAAAAACAAAAATGCTGACGTCGAACAAATGGAAAACTTTTTAATGATGAAAATTTACGAGTGCCTGCTGTTGTGTTGATGCTACTCTTGCACTTACAATATACCGTAGATATGTAAGCGCTGTGTGGATGCATATTTGTATGCATGCATTAGTGTGTTTGTATATACAATATATTTTCTATTTAATTTTCTCTCAAACAGATGTATAAAATTGGATATCTCTATTTAGCGAAAGGATTTTGTGGTCGTAATATTGTATATGAAGCAATAATATAGGGCCTCTAATGCCCTATTAAATAATGAATGTATGCAGCATCAGCATACATACGATGGACCACAAGTAAAAAGAGCTTTTGTGGAGTTTTCCTTTGTTCTTCGATAACAATGCTTCTGCAGTGGGTGTGAGACTGATATGCTTAATTTATATATATTCGAAAACAACAAAAAATTACAATAACAAAAGCAATAATACCGATAATAATATGAATAATATCAACAAGAAATGATAACACAATTGATCTATGGACTTATGAAATTTACGACAACTGGGGCAACTTTATAGGCAAACAATAGAGTATTTTTTTCAACTTAACTTCTATGTTTTACATTAAAATTTCTGCTTAAATGCATAATTCTGGATAAGCACAAAATAAATCAACTTTTGAAATCATTGCTGGATGAGAGCTCGCCCTCCTTAAGGCATCATACGTAAAGCACCGTCAATGCGAATAGTTTCACCATTCATCAAAGGGTTCTCATAGATGGCCTGCACTAAATGTGCATATTCGGATGGTTCTCCCAAACGTTGTGGGAATGGTATGGATTTAGCCAAAAATGTGCGTACTTTCTCTGGTAGAGCAGCCAACATTGGTGTATTGAAGAGGCCAGGAGCAATGGTACAAATACGAATACCCTGTGTGCTCAAATCACGTGCAATCGGCAATGTCATACCAACAACAGCTGCTTTCGATGCTGAGTACGCAGCTTGACCAATTTGTCCATCGTATGCTGCCACCGATGCAGTATTAACAATAACACCACGTTGTCCATCAGCATTTGGCTCATTCACACCCATTAAACCGGCTGATAGACGGATTACATTGAAAGTACCCACTGTATTGACCATGATAACGCGTGTAAAATCTTCCAGACGATGTGCTACATTCTTATTGAAGTTGTACGTCTTCACAGCGGTAGCTGTGCCAGCACAATTCACTGTCAAATCCAAACGACCAAACTTATCCTTGGCCGTTTGCACAGCATTCGTAACATCCGCCTCCGAAGTGACATCCACTGGTACGAAAACAGTATTATCACCCAATTCTTTGGCCACATCGTTGCCTTTGGATGAGCCCAAATCGGCAAGAACAACACGAGCTCCTTGACGTGCCAAACGTTCAGCTGTTGCACGACCCAAACCAGAAGCACCACCGGTAACAAGAGCTACTGCATTCTAAAACAAAACAACAAAAAGTATATATTAACTTAAATTTTTTTTCTTGATGAATATTTATACATCGGCAGTATTAATGATAAAATTAATAATCACGAAAGTAATGAATATTAATTGAATATAATTATATCGATTTATTTTGTGATCACACTTAAATCTGCTTTAGCAAACGTTTTTTCTGAACAATAGCTGTAAAAAGACGATGTAAGTTACAGTTATAGAGGTGACTTCTTGGGTGGGATTACGTGCTGCTACACGCAAAACACCTTGCAGTGGACTTTGTACTTTGAGTGGATATGTAAGAAACACAACAATGATGGAAATAAATATGATTTATTAATAAAACTTACCTTGAGCATGGTTAATTTTTTATTATTTATGTAATTAAGGATAAATAAAAAATGGAGAAAACTTTAAAAAGTGGAATTGTTTGCTGACGACGTCAAAGAAAAACACCGGTTGCTCCAAAGCCCACAATAGGAATCAAATATATGTAATCTATTCATATCGTACGGTCATATCATAATCATAATCATATGAAAGTAGAAATAGGGTTGCGTTGGAGAGTTCAATTTAGTACTTTTTCGTGATTGCATTAAGAAGGCCACACATTGCCAACAAATCGAAACGAAAAATTTAATTTGTTAATTTGTTTAACAACAAATACTGGATTTGTTGACGATTTTAATTTAATGTTGATTGCCGCCGAATAAACATATGTACATTTCAAAATCTCAAATGAAACGGCAAAAATCGTCGTGTGTGGCGAACACGCACAACCGGTTGCAAAACTCGAAGAAAAAATCGTCAACTGGATCAAAATTTTTCACTGAACGAAATCGACCAACTGGTTGCTCTGTGTGCAGAGAATTTCATCTAATTCATTGTTATTGTTTTGGGCAAAAAGTAGCCGTATAATTTAAATAATAAACTTGTTCATTATTAAGCCTTAATCCTACAGTAAATCGGACATTTCGGCGACGTCACTAAAACAAAACACATCCACATGAAACGGCACAAACGACAGTGGCTGAAAGGTGATTTGTTTTTATAATTGTTCTCTTCTTTGACAACTAACTTAAATCTGACCATGTTTATCTACATAATTGTTAAATTATTGCTTGATAATAAGGCAGCGGTAAAAATATGCAATTTAGAGATCATAGCGAAAGTAAGTGACAAAACGAAATCTGCTAGAAGCTTTTTTACCAGAGCCTTTAGAAAATAACAGAGACTTTAGAAAACAGAGATATCTCACTGTTAATGGACAGAGTTTTGATTATGAATTACAATAACAATACTAAAATGTTAAATAAATAGCAAAGCCAAAAACCTCGGTTTTCGAATGACTTTTGTGACTTTTCTTCGAATCGCTTTCTTTCTCATTTTCTTCGATTATCGGCGATTTTTCGCTTCCTTTTCGTTTTTTCTTCAAAAAATTGTCATACCTGTTTTTTACTCGAACGCAAAAATTGAGTTACCAACCATTGTTCATACAGCATATAACCAACCATATGTTAATGTTTACTGTCAATTTTTTCAAGTTTTTCTGGCATTGCGTTTACAGCTATTTATATTTTGCGGTAAAATAGATATTTCGTTTGTGTGTTTTGCGATAAAAGGCATAAATTTACATAAAATTAACATATAAATATATTTTCTATAATAAAATTGAATAAAAGCGTTTTATATTAATACACACTAACAATGGGAAAAGATATCAAGAAGACTAAAACCAAAAAACCCAAAAGTGAAGATGATTGGGAGATGATAGCATCTAAATCAAAGCCAGGACGATTTTACATGTTTAATAGGGCTACTGGCGAATCCCGAAAATTGCCTAACACACCACATACACCAGCACAAGACCGACTCAAACGTTTACAACATAAAATAAAAAAATCTAAGGACACCACACGTGATAATAATAATTCTAATAAAGAATCTGACAAAAATACACAAAAGTCAACTCAAATGAAACTGGAAGAAAAGGAAGATGATAAACCAACGACCAGTTCATATGCAAGGATGGTATTTAAAGAGAAGATGCTAGTAAATGTTGAAGATAAAGATTTGAAGACATCACAACTAAATGAAGACAAGCAAACGACCAAACTAAACGAGGAAAAGACTAAATCCCCGTTGAAACGTAGATCGTCGGAAAAATGTAAATTGCCAGAAAAGCGTAAATCGACATCAGAATATTTAGCTTCTCCAAGTAGTTCACACAACCATCAGTCACCAGAAAGTGCAAGTAAGCGACAAAAGCACGAAGAATGCTCTCCCAACAAGGAGCAAAAACGGACACCATCAGCCTTAACAGTAACGTGTTCATCAATATTACCAAAGACAAATAGACGACAAGATAATGAAGAATGTTTTCCTAACAAAAAGCAAGACACCATACCATCAGTTTCGACGCCAAAGCGTACATCGACATCCTTAAGAGATGGCATTGTGGATAAAATGTGCAAACTTAAAGAATATTGCAAAAATGCTCTATATAAAAGTGTAAAAAAATGCGATGTTACTACCTCAGCATCTCTACTATGCGTCAAAAAAACATCATCATTTAAGATACCCAAGCGCAGCAAGTCTGACATATGTACATCGCTGGCCGTAAAGGAAACTTTAAAAGAATTAAATGTATCCCATAAATGTCTGTCACAAAGCACAGAGTTTGTTTCACCATTTGATTCGCCATCAAATGCACCGAAGCAGAATGTTGCTGAAGTCGATTCACCAGCAACAAGTGTCTCAACACCAACCACATTACCTATTCCCGCCTACAATAGAGGAAGCGGTAAGAATTCTGTTTAATAAAAAATAAGAAATAATTACACATTCATCTCTTTCATTGTAGCTAATGCTCGTTTGCAAAACTTACGACGTTCTTTGGCACAATCAGCTCCTAAGAGTTTGTCGTCTAATGTATCACCACCACGGGTTGCATCCAATTTAGATCAAATAATGGTCGATGAAAGTAACACTGCATCGACAATGGCCGAAGGTAATCATAATTACATGAAGTCACATAAGAAATTATCATGAACATTTTATTTCATATAACACATAGAAACGGAAGCAATGGATTGGCAACCAATTGAAGATAGTCAACAAGACACAAATAAGGTGGATATTAAATACAATGCAATCGACAATTAAATTATTAATCTTTTCCTCCAATTATAGAAGACTGAAAATGGCTTAAAATCCTTTAATTTAAATGTGGTGAAAATCAAGAATACTAACAATTGTTCACTCGAAGATTATGACACAATTGGGGAATATTATGATGCTGTGAATGAAAATTTACTGCGTTTCACAGCGGAGAAACAAAACTACGGTAATACGGTGGAGAAAAAATGGCTGAAAGATTATTATTACTTTGTAATAGATACCAATGTAATAATGCGTCATCTTGCATTCATCGATGATTTAAGCAAAATGAAACTATGTGGTATGTATGTAAAATTTGAATTGTTAAACTTAAATGATTCTATTTCTCTTTCGTCCAGCAACAAGTGGTACAATTTTATATATACCCTATTGTGTGTTGCAAGAATTGGACAAATTGAAGATGCGTTCATCCAATGAGGGCGCTAAAACATTAGCTATACGTGCCATTAAGTACTTAAATGAAAATTTAAGCGCAAATAATAGTCATATACAAGGTAAGTAGTAAGTTGACAAATATCTTTCTACATATATTTTTAACTCATCTCCAAATAGCTCAAAGTGCTGCTGAAGAACGTGAACATAGAATTGACGTGAATTCAGCGGACGATAGCATTATTAATTGCTGCCTACAAGTGCAACAGCATCTTCAGAATATTGTTCTCCTTACCGAAGATGTCAATTTACGTAATAAGGCCATTTGTAATGATATTTTGGTAACGACTAAATCCGATCTAATCTCAAAACATACAGAAACTGTCAATGCAACAAGAATATGACATTATATAACAAAATGGAATTTGTTGATAAAAAACTATTTTGAATTAATTCGTTAACATTGCCGTGTACATAAAATTTAAGTTTGAATTAAATGCCATATGTACATACTAATACATATAATGTGTGATTTTATATTAAAATCATGCGTTTGTAGTGATTCTAAGTAAATACTCTTGATTTCACTTCTATACATTTTAAACTATTTACAAGTATTGTATAATTGTACATTGAATTGAACAGTAAGTTAGTTGATTTTGTAAACGGCTAACCGACTATATTGATACTCCTTTAATGTGATATTTGTTATGGAAAATATCCATATGGACAGCAGCAGCTTGTCGTAATAGTAATACACAAGAATTTCAATAAATACTAATGATAATATTTATAATTAATAATTGGACTTTTATTATTAATTTAAGCATTTCCTGCCAAATTGTCTCATATGCAAATATGTTTGTGTACACATGGTTATCGCATACGCATAATCTTGCAAGAGGCAAATATTTACTATTGAATTATAGTAATAATAAACTTTTCTAAGAATTTCTTTACATTGAGAAAAATCATTGTGTTTTCGATATTCATTCTGTGAAGTAATTAAGTACTATATTAATATCTTGGTATGTATATCGCATGTGACGCCTTCATTTTCATTTACCAATTTATTTCAAATATATAAGAATTCAATTCACAAAATAATGATGCTTTAAATTTATAGTAGTTATAAATACATAGAAAAGGAATACTATTCGTAGTAATAACAATTGGGTTGTACACGTTCCAACTGATCGGATAAAGTCTTCTGTTCGGCAGTTAAGCGAATTATTTCTTGTTGTTCCTCAACGGTCAATGGCTTACGTTTTGCTTTGTTCTGCATCGAACGTTTGTATGTTTCAAGAATTTCCTGATCTATTGTATCCAGCTTACGTTTGATTTCCAAACGTTTGATCTCCTCTGTAGCCGAATTGCGTAACCGTCTCAATGCCGCACTATTGTATTCAGATATGGACGATAGTTCAGCAGTGAGTCTTTTGATTTCAGCATGTATTTCATCTTCGTCGTTATTTGGGAAATCATTCATTTCGAGTAGGCCCTGTTCGATGAGCTCCTTTTTGAGACGCTTCTCAATATCCATACAATTACGCAGCAGTGATAGTGAACGAAAATTCAACGGTGGTGCCGATGAATGTGTATTCTCACTACTACTATTACTACTATCGGGTACTGCGGCTGCGGTAAATTCATTAGGGTTCTGTATGACTTGTTCTTCGAGCAGCGCCGACACTAGTCGTTGTGTCAATGGGCCTGTAACACACTCTTCCATCATGGTGTCGGCCTTCTTTATCATTGCCGTAGCTGCATTATTTTGCTGTTTGAGACGATTTGTATGCGGATTTGACGACTGTTGAATCTCTTTCAGATCGTCTGCCGCCCACACAGAAGAGTAATGTGGTCCCAATTCGGGTATGGGTGGCACCAACGGCTCAGCGTACTGTTCGAGTAGATCGTCCAATAGACGGAGGTCTTCATTTGTCAATGGCATGCAGTAGGGTTCAACGGAAAGCCAAAATTTATTTGGTGTATCATTCTTTGGCAATGTCACCTTTTGCAGTAGATGCGATTGACCATGACCGTGAGAACTGGTCGGTGCGTAATCCATACTATCATCCGTGTGTGGTGCCACTGGACTATTTTTCACATGTTTCGCATGTTTAACCGATGATGTAGGTGTATGTTTTGGCTTACGTACACCACCACCGCCGCCAGTTTCATCACGCTTTCGTTTGCTTCCATTAACTGTTGTTGCTGTTGTTGTTAGCGCCGATGGCGACACCGGTTGTTTGTCACCGGCTGTCGTGTGTTTTGTACGTCTTTCATTGCGACGTTCATCCTTGTCCAAACTTTCATACTCACATTTGAGAACTCTATAACGAGTTGCCACACTGGACAGTAATATTTCCAACTCCTGCTGTATACTGTCTAAATCTTCGGCTGCTAAAAATTCTTCAGCGGATCGTTGCAACACCGTTGTATACGTGGGCAGCAGCTTAGGACAGTCCTTCGTACGTATTAGCGGTATGACAATGGTCGCATTGCTACTGTTCGCCGTTGTAGTACCGCCAACGGTACTGCTACTACCACCTCCACCACCAGCTCCACTACCAGCTACACCGCTAACAACACCAACACCACTGCCGCCTCCAAAAACCGAAGCTTTTGTACTCTTCGTATTGATTGTTGCCATTGTTTTTAACGATTGCACAATTGTTAAATATATTTAAACGATTAAACGAGTATAGCCATTGACAAAATTATAAACACGTTTGTTAATTAGATACCTCACACGAAATATTTCAATTATTTTCTCAAGTTATTTATCAAATTATCACAAAATATTTACAGCGTGTTCTGGGCCTGTCTTGTTTTTTTTTATTTACTTTCGCATTGCCAACCATCGATTAAACATGTTGTAATCGATGTCGTTTACGCAGAGTTGCATGTTAGAGATTGAATTAAAATAAATTTTCTTCACAATTTGCCGTCAATTTCTTGCCACTTACATGATAATCGAAGAAAAAATGAAGACCAAATAAAGCCAAATAGTATTTTATTAAAAAAATTATCAGCATTAAATCAAAAGAGTAAAATCAATTCAAGATGTCAAGACGTAAATCAGTATATCATCGGTGTAGCGACGCGCGCTCACAAAATGACCGCGAAAAAAGACGCGTAAACATAGTTGACGGTGAAGAAAGAAGTGTAAACGTTATTGATGTCGGTATGGTTTTCAATACACTCCTTCAACCAATCCATAACGCAAATTTTATAAAAATCAAATACACTAATTTTTACCAGGCAGTAGGATAATGGTACTATGGATAGGCGTATTTCTTCTTCGTAAACTATGTTTACGCGTAGTTCTTCGTAGTCAATTATATTTATGCGTCTTTTTCCCCGTCAACTATGTTTACGCGTCTTTCTTCGTCTAATTTTTTACGCGACATTCCCCGCCATAGAAACACTCATGCGTCTTTCTGCGTATGCACCGACGTTGTAAAACCAGTATGTTATACAAAGAACCCCACACCCGAACACAAGTTTTATGAAAAGCACCCATGTTTGCTCACGAATATGTACAGGGGATTTAGAGGGTGTCGCAACTAGCCATATTGTTATAAGTTTATGCAATATATTTAAAAACGTGGCAGCTGTTTCCATGTAAAATAGACCTAACAAAATACATCCTTGTATACTTTGTTCTTTGAATGTCGACCCATCATTCGTTTTGTGTATAATTTTGCAACATGTTATTTCTTTAATTTGTTGTTACATACACCTCTATCAGGATGCAAAGAGATAAAGATTACGACAAATCACATGTAAGAAAAGAGTTACGTAAAACAGCTTATTAAAGCGACGTCAGCCGTACCAAACAGAGGCAGTTGATGTTTTAAAGGTATTTAGTTCGTGTTATATTCAGACTGAAATAAAAGTATCAAAATATCACAAATAGGAGCATTAAATTAATAAAACACTTTTCCTTTATTTTATTTAAATAATATAAAAGCTTTTTCTGCTTTACAAATAAATGAGAAGTGAGTCTCTTTGAAAATTATGATGCAAACAAAACATCTGCACATTCAAGACAATGTAAAATTTAACTAATAAATGTATTTAATCAGCAAAATTTTATAAGAAAATATAATTCCATGTTTTTTTATTTCATTTAAATATATACAAGCAGTTGTAAAATATATTATGTTACCACTCTTTGTCTAATATTTAAAGTGCGAATTCTAAGAAACACATATGAGCGAAAATTTTTTTTTTTAATTTTTAATTCATAGTGGACTTGTTCAGATATGGGGTTACATCAGAAAAGAAAGTTCAGGAGAATAATATATTACGTGGGTGAATTATCTCGCTAAAGGTAGCTTATCAAAACCGGCTCCAGCAATGATGGTAAATATCATTACAGAGAGTTTTTGAGGAAATTTATGAAAATCATTGTTTCATTGCAAGCAATTACCAACAAACAAACTATCTCTGGCTCTACCTAAACAATGCCGCTTTATTTTAACGATCCGCCAACAAGAAAATGTTTGAAGTGAATTATTCTTTCTTTTACAATATTCATTCCCCATCACAACCACAATTGAATTAATTTGACAGTAAAATATTGAAAGTGTAATATGCTCATTATTTATATATTTTCGCTTGTTTTTTTATTTTTATTTTTTCATTCGTTACTTGTATATGTTTTACCACGATCTGATGATGAATAACATTTGGGGGGTAATTTTCAATTTCAATTTTGATTTCCCGCTCTCATAGGGCGCGAGTCTACTCCGTTGAGGAAATCCATTTGTGTGTATAACTTTTTGAATCAAAGAAACTCTTCTGTGTATTCTGTGTTGATGAAATTTCTAAACAAGCTGTCAATTGTATCAGCTGTTCTTTGTTTAGTCGTTCGTCGTCCGTGAATTCGTTTGGTTTGTTTTATGCGTTCTTCTTTTGTTCATCTTTCGTTCAACATTACATTATATTGCGGAAAAGTACAACACTTCCAATGTGTCTGCACTTTTTTCGTAATTATTTCGACAAACTACACATATTGTGCGTGCCTTCGAAATATTTGTGACTGAATTTCAATTAAATTTTGTAATTAATTATAATGTGTTTGTGTCTGTGTACTTAAATGTTATTAGATATTGTTAATAACAAGCTATGATGATGTGAATCTACATATTTATACAGTACTTAGCAAATATAAGAACAAACAACAAATAGATTCGGACGACGACGGCAACGGCAACGGTACTGTGCTATAATATATATGTATATAGTAAGCGATAAACGAGTTCTTATTGTTTCACATCAGACTCATCACTATAATCGTACATATTAAATGTAGATGTAATAGCAAGTTTGAAAATAAAAATAATAAATTTAATATAAATAATTGTACGCAAAACTACTTATTGGATATTTCTCAGAAAACGGTAATATTATTCTACAATTGAGTATTATACCATATTTCATTTAATTTTATTGGTTATTCTTTTTTTTTTATTGTATATAATCACATTGTATCACTTTGTAAACAAAGGACAGTGTTTGTGACATTGTTCTTATTATTGATGTCGGTGTTCTTGTTGTTGTTGGTCTTTATACTTTCTTTTAAAATTATTGTTTCAATATCGTCTCGTGATTTTTGTCTTTCATCACTTATTGTATTATTATTGTTGTTGCTTAATTAAATCGTACCAAATTGCAATCAATACGATATTTCCTATAAACATATGTACATTAAGGTGCCTCATCAAAAAAGAAATTGTTTTTTTAACCAGCAAAATATGACATTTAGTTTTTTTTTTTCTAATGCCCATCAAATTTGAATCAAATTTGAATGTCACATTTTGTTTAAGTGCTCATATTGAAGAAACCGAAATATAGAAAATATAGCGGCATCATCTGTAGTAGAGTCAATCATAGTTTATATGACAGTGGTAATTTATTATTCAATTTTTATTTTATATTTCAATTAATACATTTAAAAATATTATTCAATCATATTATGAAGATGCCTCATAACCTCACCTCATATAGAACTACAATAACAAAGGCGTACATGAGAATTAATTAAAATGTATTATCGCAATGAAAAATTAATTATTAATTTCTTATTCCACTTGAATAGAAAATTTTCATCATTTACCCTTTGCTATCAAATCCATAAAGAGAAAATTAAATTATGTACTTTTTGTTATTGTTGTTGTTTTCCAAGCAAATATTTGTCAAACGTGTAATTTCCGTGCGCGTTCGCACACACACACACACACACCCACACACCCACATTGCTTTATCAGCAACAACAACACCAGGCCTAAATACACTACATTTACAGTAGAATGTCGCCAGATAAGCACCAAATACCAAAACGTTTAACGATAATCTCTAGCGATAAGTAGCCAGCCATAATAATTAGACGTAAGAGTATTTAACTAACTATTTATATACATGTACATATGTATGCATATTTATGTCATCACTACCACCTATGGTATTGTTGTTATACAATTAGATGGCGGTTGCGGCAATATAAAACGTTGTGATTGCAGCAGATGAGATTTTTGTTGTTATTTACCGCCAAAATTAAAATTTCTAAAAATAAATCGAATTACTTTTTATACAAATTTTAATTTTGAGTTCAGGTTTTTTGTTGTTCTACAACAACAATAACAAAGAAATAATAATATTATAAATACATAATGCGATTTCTTGCCATTTTTTTTTTTTTTTGTAAATATGAATGAATAATTAGACTATGTACACACACTTGAGTCCTCTGATATGAAATCAACCTACTATTTTATTTTTTATGGACATAAAATCAGTCAGAGAAAAAGCTATAGGCAAAAAATGTAAATATATTTTATTTTTACAATTTATATATTAAAATTTTTGTTTTTTATATATTTTTAATTTTTTTTTTTATATCATTTTGGTAAAAAAAAAACGAGTTTTTTCATATTTTTCCTATTAGATGGATTGAAATTATTGTTAGTAGTCATATTTGCAAACTTGCTAAATTATCTCCAAAACCTTTTCCAACCAAGTCGTTGAATTTTCGAAAAAAAAAAGAATACAAGTGTTAAGAATCATATCTCGAAACTTCGATAATTGACAGTTTTTTAAATGAGATTCTCTAATACCGGAGATCCTAGTCCATTAAAAAAAATTATCACATAAATGATAATTTTAATGAAAATTTATCTAAAAGTTTTTTTTTTTGCATCTCGATACAGGGAAGAAGATTGAATAATGTTAAACAATGTAAATGCTGCAATAAATTGAAAAAAAAAAACCGCTTTGATCAGGGTCCAGAATTAGAACCACTAACAGGTTCTTGTATAAAAAGAATATTTGTTTGAATTCAAAAATTATTTTTTGAAAATTATAAAATAATCATTCAATCATTAATCAATCATTCGGCAATCAGAGTTTCTAAAGACGTTGCTGAGTTCAAATAATATGGGCGAAAATTGAATACTATTGATGCAGCTACTCTTCCATTTTGAAAAAATTGAAATTGTTGAACTTTTCAAACGCGATTTCCTTTCAATAGGAGCACGAAAATGAAAAAAATTCTCAGATTTATCTTTAATGTAAAAATTATTTGATTCAATAACCAAATCTGCAGCTAAAGACAGAGAATTTCGTAGAAAAATGTATGAAATATATGCTTTAATCCTAACGATTTCGTTTTTTCTTTACCGATATCAGAATGAATTTTTCAAAAATCTTAAGAATTTCTACAGTTTATAAAAGATTGCTAAAATACTTATCAATAAGTCCAAAATGAGGATTTTTACTAGTATTCTGTAATGTTAAATCATTTTTTTAGTGATTTAAACTTCAATATCAGCTAGTAAATTAAATTTTTTACACTAGAATTTCTTTTTGCACCTATTATCTGAGCTGAGTTAAGGTTTTTAGAATCTTTAATTGTCGGGAAAGCCATTTACGGGCAGCTAATATAATAAAATACATATAATGATGAATTAAATTGAAATATATTTGTGCTTATAACAATTTTCACCACTGTTTTGTCCTATTTATACAATTATATGGACTAATTTAATTAAGTAACTACTACTTATTATTATTATTATTATTTTTTTTTTTTAATAATTTCTTAACGTCATTGCATTCATAATAATATTTTAATCATTTTAATAATATTTTCAAGTACCTAGAAGTAGAATAGTGGAGTTGAATGAAGCAATTCATTTCATAAACACAACATAAGTACATATTAGCTAATAGGCTTAAATATAAATAACAAGCATTTAATGGGATTAAGTTTTGTTTTAATTACTTCATATCACAAAAAAAAAAATTTACAATTCTAAATTGTCTAATTGTCTCTGAACACACCAGACCAAACTGAACCAAACCAAATCAATCAATCAATTTAATGATTAAACAAAATCTATTCGTTATTATTATTATTATTATTGCTATAACGACCAGCCAGCTATATATGAATAAACTGCTATATTCATTTTATTATTACTGCTATTTCTTGCACTGTTTCTTTACTTGATTTCAAGTATATCGCACAAGTAGTTATACCAAAAATAGATAGCCTTAATGGTAAAATTATGATATTAACCGTATTCACAAGTGATTCGTTAAAGTGTATAGACATTTTGTTGTGCTGTGAGTACGGTAAGTGCTTAGCATTTTATTAAGATTAAAATTAAATATAAAATAATTCAGTTTAATTGCAAACATAGTATTAGTGGCTAGATTTTTTGGCGAAGCGGCACTCTTGAGCAATTGCTCACCCATTGCAACCTTTCAACATGAAGTAAAAGGCAAACATTTCAATAATAAATTTCAATATTTAAATGTATTATTCGAACAAGTGTGTTAATTTAATTTACCATACCAATTGGCAGTTTTATTTTTTATGAAAAATATGGCAATAAATTTTCAGAATCAAGTTTATAATATCAATCATCAATCTCATGGCGGAAAACTTTCAATAAGTTACTTAAACATTTATTTATGATTTTTATTTTTACTATTTGATAATGGAAATTTTTTATATTTTTAATAAGCGTTATAAACATTCATTCAATCTGAAAATTTATAACTACCGGAATTTTTGTATGATTTATATTTTCATATAACTACACACGCCTTGTGGTATATTTATGAGTATGTATTTTCTTTTAAATTATTTTAAAATAGAGACAATAAATAAATTTGCAGTGCAGCAAATATACTTGTTGTGATTTTTAAGTAATTTTTAATACCTTCTAGATAAGATATATATATATATATATACACGTAATATATACCTCACTCTATATAGATTTATTGTATAAATTATCAAGTATTGACGACTTAGAGGTTTTACTATATTTCCACTCTCTTATAGATATACTTTTTGTATAAATACATATATAAGGCATTATATATTGACAAAATCACAAGTGCATTTTGACGTCTTGGATGTTCTAATTTATTTCCAGCTAGTAGTAGCTCAACTTTTAACCATTGTTTCTTCAAGGCATCAACAACTTAGAAAATCGACTAATACGTCTCCATTCAACTTACAACTTTTTGTTGATTTTTTGACGCTCTAAATATCGATCACAGTTTTAAAAACGTCATCCGTAAAGTTTGTTTCAAAAATAAGCTTCCGATGGATCTGATTTTCATCTGCGAAGCCTTGAGCAAGTGGAACGAAATTGGCCCATTTCTAAAGAGAATTATGACTGTGCTGAAAGATGATATACAGGGTGATTTTTTAAGAACCTTCGGATTTGATTTAATAAAAAACATACAAAATTTAGAGAAATGTATGAAATCTTTATTTGAGCCCTTAGAACGATCTATATAATTCAATGTTTAAAGATGATTTCATGTAAAAGTTGACTGCGGCTGCGCCTCAAATGTTTAATATGCTGGGTCCAATTTTGGCATACTCTCTCCATCAGATCGGCCGGTATCTTATGAATAAATTCTTCAATATTGGCTTCCAGTGCTTCAACCGTTGCGGGCTTGACGCTATAGACATGAGCCGTAACATAGCTCCACATAAAATAGTCTAAAGGCGTTAAATCGCACGATCTAGGCGGCCAATTGACCGGTCCCAAACGTGAAATAAACTGTTCACCGAACTCGCCTCTCAATTGGGCCATTGTTTCGCGTGCTGTGTGGCATATGGCACCGTCTTGTTGAAACTACATGTCAGCCATGTCCAGCTCTTTCATTTTGGACCAAAAAAAGTTTGTAATCATCGCACGGTATTGCTCTCCATTCACAATAACATTCCTGCTTTTGTCGTCTTTGATAAAGTGCAGTCTAATGATGCCACCGACCCATAATCCACACCAAACAGTGCATTTTTCGGGATGCATTGGCAGTTCTAGCAATGCTTCTGGCTGCCCTTCACACCAAATATGGCATTTTTGATTGTTCACGTATCCATTCAACCAGATATGAGCTTAAAGAAGTGCGTGATGCACTTTCTTAACCGAACATGAATTCTGATAATAAAATTCAATAATCTGCAAGCGCTGTTCGTTTGTAAGTCTATTCATGGTTAAATTATAGACCAAACTGAACATGTTTGACAGTAACATGTTACACGAAAACAGTTGCGCCGCCACCCCCGAGGCGGATCAGGAACGACTTGACGATTTACAATGACGACATTGACAGACTAACAAACAACAATTCGCTGGATTACAACTCGCACTCCTCTGCTTCCAAATGCCCAACAAAACGGAAGACCCCCACTTGTTGCCAGCGTGGAAAAATTACTGCCCAGTAAAACAAGGTGCACCCTGGCGCAACTCAGATCGGGATACAGTAAATTGCACAATAATTATCTTTCAAAAATCGATTCCAATATATCGGACGAATGCCCCGATTGCGGCCAATCACCGCACGACACTCTCCACTTATTCAATTGTCCCTTGCACCCCACAAATTTGATACCCATACAGCTCTGGACACACCCTCTTGAGATGGCCACATTTCTGGGACTTGACCTTCACGAGGACACGAGCGAACAATAGCTTGGGATGCTGACGACGACACAAATTGAAGTTGCTACAACAACAACAACGAAAACAGTTGAGCTGCCAAAAACAGTGTTGGCAAAAAAAAAAGTTGCTAAAAAATCACCCTGTATAAGATCCGGTAGATGTCAGTGAATCCGGACATAACACTACCCCCAATAAGAAAAAGTATGTTGTCTGACGGAACTAAGTACATATGAGGTATATTCTATGAATTGTGGGTCGTTTTCTTTTTAAAAACTCGGCAAAATATTTTTTGAGGTTAGAAATAGATCTGAGGGTAATGGGTTATATTCGGACTACTCTAGTCCGTCAGACATCATACTTTTTCTTATTGGGGGGTCGTGTTATCTATGCTGAACTCAAATGTCCCGATTTACTGACATCTACCGGACATCCGGACTACCGGAATTGACCAATCAAAAAATTGTAAAATATATATATTTTTTTTAATACAAACTGTCACTTTTCTAACGAGCACAAGGCTGAAATTGTTTGATCAATACTTTATGAGATATAGAGGGTGCATACATCTATCGAAAAATGATGGATTTAATTTTCCCCAACGAAAATTGAATTAAAATCTTGATGAAGCTCCATTTCAAATGTATCACCAGTTAGTGGAACGAATAGATAATAAAATTAAATTTAATTGATGATATATACATTTTTTCGTAATCAAAACACACACCCCAAAAATGATATGCCATTATCGCACAAAACTAATTCATAATAATTCAATACGTAGATATAGAAATAAGTAGCTGTGTGTGTAGCTAGCGTCATTATCAAGATTTTAGCAAGCAAGTCGCTCTTTAAATCATTATTCGTTATTAATTAATACAGTTGACAGCCAAGCGATATCTATATAAATCAATCACTATCGGATTGATGGCATTGTCTGTTTGAATTACGTTTTAGCGTTCTATCTACCTATAAGCGCCCATACAAAATACAATCGATAAACGATCTGAAGCGCCCCTATGATAGGCATTAAAATAGCATAGCTAATGATATTATCTAATTGTTTATGTACATACGTCACAAAATTATGTGATTGTGTACATACCTACCAGTTTGTGACAAGTGAATAAATATTGCACTAGTCATTATCATAATTTATCAAAATAAAATATAGACACACGCAAAATCAAATATGGTTGAGAATAGGGTGGCTGGTGGTGGTTGTGGTGGTTGTGGTGATGGTAAATAAATCGCATGATAAGATTGAGACATTATTTGTAATATATTGCCTTTGCTAACGACATCAACGTAATGGAAAAATTCATTTCAAATTCTCTACTCGTTGACGATGTACTAAGTTTTTATTTTTTTTCCAAAAACTTTCATATACTCTTCCACACAGATTTGAAGATCATTAAGTAGCTGCCATCATGAAATTTGCCGAACATTTATCGGCGCATATAACGCCAGAATGGCGTAAACAATATATTAACTATGAGGTAAGTTGGAAAAAACATAATTTGAAAAGTTGAAATATATATCCAAGATCCAAGAATGATAGAATTAGAAGATTGCGCCCATCAGAGAGAATTTTTGATCGCTGTGACGTAACACTGGTCCAGTTACGAGAGAAATGAAAAAATAGCGAACAAATTCAAAAGAAAAATGTAAACAATGCGAAATAATGAATGAATAAAACAACCATTGCACTAGTGTGACGTCACATACACAGCTGATTCTGTCAAATTCACTGAGAACTGATTAGCGATAAGAGATGGGCGCAATTTTAGTAAAACAGCTCAATTGCTTGTATTCCATTTCATTATTTTAAATAAGCACTCAACATATTTCTTTACAGGAAATGAAAGCCATGTTATATATGGCAGTTGAAGAGGCGCCATCTGTTGATAGTGTCGAAGATGAAGTACTTAAACGTCATTTTGCCAATTTCGATGAGAATTTCTTTCATTATTGTGATAAAGAGCTGAAAAAAATCAATACATTCTATTCAGAGAAACTGGCCGAAGCAACACGTAAATTTGCCACACTTAATGCTGAGCTCAAGACATGCATTGAAGAATCAGAACGTTCGGCAAAAAAATCGAAAGCGCTAAAAAAATCAACCGGTTTGCCATATCGTAAGGGTCAAGAGTTAAAGTTAGCCTTTAGTGAATTTTATTTAAGTTTAATCCTATTACAAAATTATCAAAATTTAAATCATACTGGATTTCGTAAAATTCTCAAGAAACATGATAAGGTAAATTGTAATAATATACGTACTATTAGGTAGATTTATAGCAATATTAAAAAAAAAATGGATTTTGTTCATTTCTCTTTTTTCTAGTTATTACGCGTCGATACAGGCGCTAAATGGCGCCAGGAACATGTTGAATCATCACATTTTTTCATCAACAAAGACATTGATAATATCATTAATGAGACGGAATCAACGGTGACAAATGAGCTAGAAGGTGGTGATCGTCAGCGTGCTATGAAACGTTTACGTGTACCACCGCTGGGAGAACAACAAAGTCCATGGACGACATTTAAAGTGGGCCTCTTTTCGGGTAGTTTTATTGTACTCGGCATAGTGGTAGTTTTATCAGGTATGAATATGAAATAAAAGTGAAAACATTTTTGACTAACTAACTTCTTACCACTTTTAGCCATCTTCCATGATATCTCTGGTGAAAATCTCAAAGTTACTTTCCGTCTATATCGTGGCCCATTGCTTTTAATTGAATTTATTTTCTTAATTGGTGTCAACATATATGGTTGGCGTTCATCTGGTGTAAATCATGTATTAATTTTCGAATTGGATCCACGTAATCATCTGTCGGAACAACATTTAATGGAATTGGCAGCAATATTTGGTGTCATCTGGACATTAAGTATGTTGAGCTTCTTATACAGTACCAGTTTGAGCATACCAGCGTTTATAAATCCATTAACATTGACTATCATAATGGTGGTGTTTTTGGTGAATCCTTTTCATGTGTTGCATCATGATGCACGTTTTTGGTTGTTACGCATTACGGTAAGTTGATGCTTGCCAATATTTCTCATATATAGTATAATTACATTGCATTACACGCACAACAAAAAACAAACGTTGGGAAATGAGTGCTCGTCCTGAATGCGGGAATAAAAGATTATTATTATTTGACCCTGAAAGTATGCTCCTAATATTTTTCATAGTGTTTCAGTACTAATATCGAACCACCATTAAGTAATGGAAATGATACTAAATGACAAACGACGAAAAAATAGCATTGCTCAGGAGTTTCGACAATAAATTTTTTTTAAATATCTACATAAAGTTGAATTAAAAAAAAAAGCTAGTCTGATGTTTGGATGGTACACGAATTGACACAAAATAAAAACTTGATGGCTCGAATTTCCATTTGTGAAACATTGGTTAAACGGATGGTGCATGGGGTTGTGCGAAAACGGTGGTTGTGAAAGGGCTATGAAGCGACTCAAACGGTGGCTAAATCAGGACTATTGGCGAGAAATGTTTTGTTATGCATTTGGTGGGACTGGAAAACAACGATTTACTATGAGTTGCATCAAAAAGTCAAACACAAAATTCGAACCAAAGCAATTGGGGTGTTTGATTGACTAGAAAATACCAGAATTGGGTAACAGGACACCCATCTGTGTAGTCACTCTCTTATAGTCCTGGCTGGGCATCAACGATTAGCGCATCTTTAATATAATTGCAAAGCTTCTTTAATGATAAGAAAATCGCTGAGTTGAGTTTTTCCCTAATAGCAAAAGCGAAAAGGGCCCCAAGTAGTACACATGACATTGAAATGACTAATGAAAGACTGACCTTTAACCTAGTTGCCTTTTTTCTTGGGGCTTTATTTCCATAAAATATTTTATGTTATTTTATAATAAACCAGTGAACTCGGAATTTTTTCAGTTTGCTACCGCTTGATCTTGAAGTGTAAACATATCCGCAAATTTTTCATTTCGTCTTCGATGTTCTTCGTTGTGTGTGTGACAAATTCTAATTTTTTTTTTTCATTAAAAAAATATTAATTTAATTTTTTATGCTTTCCTTTTAGGGGCGCATGGTGGCAGCACCATTTTTTCATGTTGGTTTTGCTGATTTCTGGCTTGGTGATCAATTGAATTCGCTTGCTACAGCACTTTTGGATTTTGAATATCTAATCTGTTTCTATTTCACCAATGGCAATTGGTCAGAGGCACGTGATGCTTCCATTTGTATGGAAAAAGATTATATAATACGACCGATATTCAATTGTTTGCCAGCATGGTTTCGTTTTGCGCAATGTTTACGTCGTTATCGTGATACACGTGAAGCATTTCCACATTTGGTGAATGCTGGCAAATATTCATCAACATTTGCTGTTGTCATATTTGCCACACTGAAAAGCTATCATAGTCGTTAGTATTGAAAATTTTCTACTTGATATTATTGAAATTATTTTGTCCTGTGTATTTTCGAAAAGGTTACTATTCGAATACATTTGATAACCCATATACATGGTTGTGGATTGTTGCATCAATTGTATCATCATGTTATGCCTATACATGGGATATCAAAATGGATTGGGGCTTATTCGATAAGAATGCAGGCGAAAATACTTTTTTGCGTGAAGAAGTTGTCTACTCATCGGTATTTTTGGAGAATGATATAGATTGATTTTGAATAAATGTATATATCATTTTCTTTCTATTAGGGTTTCTATTACTTTGCAATCATTGAGGATTTGCTATTGCGTTTCTCATGGTCGGCATCGTTTTATTTAACTGAAATGAAGATAGTTAGCAGTGATCTTATGACATCCGTAACTGGAATATTGGAAGTTTTTCGGTATGTAACACATATTTAATGCATTCTAAGAAAGAAATTGATTTTCAATCAATCCATTTTTAGTCGTTTTGTTTGGAATTTCTTCCGTTTGGAGAACGAACATCTGAATAATTGTGGTAAATTTCGTGCTGTACGTGATATTTCGATAGCACCACTCGATTCATCCGATCAAACATTGATATTACGTATGATGGATGAACCGGATGGTGTAACAAATCGTTATACGAAAACCAATCGTCCAAAACCGAAAAAGACAAAGGATCCCGAAAAGCGTAGTCTATTAAGTCAAGCACGCGGCTCATTACAGGATTTAACAATAGATGTTGATAGCACTAAGAAACTTTAAAAAAAAAAATACAATGCGAATACAAATACACACACACATATAAGTTGAAAAAGGTACTGACATTTTGTAGTGAAATGATATTGTATGCTTCCAAAAAAACAGAAAAACAGACAAAAACATTTTTCTTTTTTTCAAATTACTTTATCGAAATGATTCTAATTATATAAGTTAGTTGATAAGTTATAAAATTGATTAGTTAATTGATGATTTTGTGTTTTTTGTATTCAAAAATGTTCATTTTTAGTTTTAAGTATTTAATGTATTATCTTGAATATTCCAAAAATATTTTTGTTGTTAAATTCCTATTGAATAATTCCACCACCTCCATCATATCCACCAACCTTCTTATTGCGGCAGTATTACTTATTTTGTACTTTATATATGAATTATATTTAGAAAGATAAAAAAAATGTTAAAAGAATTACAAATTGGCATATAAAAGAACGTATATATATTATATATTTTTTTATACAAAAGCAACTAATTTATACAAGCTTGCATTCGAACTTGATTTGATATTGTAATTTGGCAAAGAAACTGCTCAAACGCTGTTCTGGCTTTGAACGAAGTGATAATTAAAATTTGATTAATATTATATGTAAACGCATTAAATGAAAATCAAACATGTAACCTATTTGCAAAGTATACATTCCTTTAAAAAAAAAATCACTGAAAAATACTGATTTAATCATAAATAAAATATATTAAAAATATCTATAAATTCTTAAACATAACATACCCGTAAAATTAGCATTAATTGTATTTGGAAAATGCTATTAAAAAATATAATAAAATCAAATGTTGATTCTTTCAACATTTCCACCATGGATTTGCGAAGATTGTAAGATTTTTATATATCGAAAAATAATTAAAAAAAAGGCTTCAATTTCTAATTGAGATTGTAATCATTATAAATAATTATATATTGAATAAATATGCCAATTCCAAAAAAACTTTTGCTTTATCCATCGATACAAATTTCTCTTCTAAAAATAAATCAAATTCTAATATAAAAGAAAATTAATTTTTTAATTCATCTTTCTGTCAGCTATATATTTGTAATGAAATTTACAGAGCAACTATCAACACATTTAACTCCTGAATGGCGTCTTCAATATATTGATTATGAGGTAAAATGTAAATACTATGACGTCATGAATTATATATTAATTCTATGATTAGAATCTCAAAAGTATGTTATATGTCGCAGTAAAAAATGCACCCTCAATTGGGACAGCATATGATTTACGTGCTGTACACAATTATTATGCAAATTTCGATGAGAAATTCTTTCAGAAATGTCAACTGGAATTGACAAAAGTGAATACATTCTTTGCGGAAAAACTTGCCGAAGCAACACGTAAATACGCGGAATTGATGTTGCAATTGAATGCATGCATTGAACAATCCGAATCCAAGGGTCGTTTATCACGTATGGATCTAACTGCCATACTATCGGGAAGAAAATTGAAAGATTTAAAATTTGCCTTTAGTGAATTCTATTTAAGTTTGGTATTATTGCAAAATTATCAAAGTTTAAATCATACAGGATTTCGTAAAATATTGAAAAAGCATGATAAGGTTAGTGCAATTGCTATGTATTTTTCTTGGGGTAGCAAATTAATTATGTGTATATTTCATTTAAGCTTCTACGCAATGATATGGGCAATGCTTGGTTCAATGAGCATGTTGATAGTGCAAATTTCTATATAAATCGCGATCTCAGAAATCTGATCAATGATACAGAGAATACGTTCACCTCATTTCTGGAGGGTGGTAATCGTTCGAAGGCAATGAAACGTTTACGTGTACCACCACTTGAGGAAATACAAGGACCATGGGTGACATTTCGTGTTGGCTATTATTTGGGTGCATTCGTAGTACTGACAGTGGCAGTCATTATATCAGGTAGTTGAATTGTCAATACTTGTCTCCTTTAAATTTCATAATCACACTAATACAGTTAATACAGTTGAAATGAGCCATAGTCAATTTACGGCCTGTCTTTATTTGAATCGTGGACCATTTTATACGGTCATATTTCTCTTCTTGATCGGCATTAATGTTTATGGTTGGCGTTTGGCCGGTGTTAATCATATACTCATTTTTGAAATTGAACCACGTAATCATTTAACACATTCACACATTCTGGAAATGGCAGCTGCATTTGGTTGTATTTGGGCCTTATGTGTTTTGGGTTATTTACACAATCGTTCCTTAGGACTGCCAGTGTTGATGTTTCCATTTCTACAATTGTTTTTACAATTGGCATTTCTAATCAATCCATTGCATATATTAAATTATGGTTCACGTCAATGGTTATTACGATTGCTGGTAAGTGATATTGATGGTAGATAGATGATTGGTGGTAATTATATGATTTTTCTCATCCATAGGGTCGTGTTGTGGCAGCACCATTTTTTCCAGTTGGTTTTGCTGATTTTTGGATGGGTGATCAGCTCAACTCATTGGTCTTGTGTGTACTGGATTATGAATATATTCTTTGTTTTTATATGACCAATTGGAGCTGGTATAATATAGACGATGCTTATCTATGCAGAGAGAAGGATAAAATTACTGTACCGATTATATGTTGTCTACCAGCATGGTTTCGTTTTGCACAATGTTTGCGGCGTTATCATGATACACGTGAAGTGTTTCCATATTTGGTAAATGCCGGAAAGTATGCATCATCATTTCCGGTTATTTTATTCAAAACACTTATGACTAAGAATCATGGTAATTTAGTACTTAAATTGTGTGAGAAAAGTATCCACTCAGTTATTTTCCTCTGTTCTTCTTACAGACTCATATGCAAGTACATTTGAGAGTCCATACGTTTGGTGTTATTTCTTTAGTTACACCGTACAATCCATATACTGTTATTCATGGGATGTCCTAAAGGATTTTGGCATATTTGCCAAATTCTCTGGTGAGAATATATTTTTACGTGATCAAATTATCTATCCAGCGGTAGGTTTATTTTGTGTGAAAAGAAATTATTTAAATTTTCTTATTTTTACTTTTGTTTTCTTTTGTAAAATTAGGGATTTTACTATTTTACCATAATTGAGAATTTTATATTGCGTTTCTTTTGGATAATATCATTCACTTTGGTGGAACACGACTTGGTAACAGATGCATACATGAGCACAATTTCTGGTTTCTTAGATATCTTCAGGTAAATGTACAAAATATATTTTTTAAATTGAAGAAAAATGATGGAATGTAATTGTAAGTGCCTTGTGTTAACTCATTTCTTAATAGATAGATCGATGGATAGATTACTTACTTATTTATGTGGCCATTACAATCGAAAATCGATTTAAGCCGAATCTTCGAATGCTTCGCTAGCCAGCTTTTTCCCTCGCTTGTTGGCGCCAGTTAGAAATTCCAAGCGCTGACAAGTTCTCCAATATTTTGTCTTTCCACCGGAGGTTGGGTCTGCCCCTTCTGCGTCGTCTACCAGCGGGCTGCGAATATATCACCTTCTTAGCCGGAGCGTGTTCTTCCATTCGCTGGACATGACCTAGCCATCATAGCCGCTCGATTTTAAAGCGCTTTATTATGTCAGTGTCGGCGTACAGCTCATACAGCTCATGATTGTACCTTATTCGATACTTACCACCAACGCAAATAGGTCCAAAGGCCTTGCGTAGCATCTTTCTCTCGAAAACTCCGAGCATTCTCTCATATGAGGTGGAAATTGCCGAAGCTCTGGCGCCATATGTAAGGACAGGCAGACTTGGTAGCTATAAAACACTCTAAAATGTCCTTCTGATTTGGTTAGAAATTACAAGTATCAATGATTTAACTGAAGTACCGGCTTCGAGTAAAAGTGAACTATGGAAGCTTGCGCGAAAAAATTTAATTTTTCAAACACTTCTACATCTCGTAACTAGGTCTAGCTTTTCTTGTCTTACTAGCGACTCGGGTGCCGTAGCTTAGTGGTTAGTACGTTGAGCTTCTGATCTGTAGGTCGTGCGTTCAATCCCCGGCTGAAGCATAACAATATTTCATATCGAAAAGATTTTTCTTTCGAATTGTACCCATCTGCCGACAAGAATTGGCAATTTTTCAGGCAGTAACAATTTGTCAAAAATGTTTCTTAAAAGAGCTCTGTGACAAAACTAAATTAAAGTGATGTCACAAGGGTTCTGCCGTTTGGAATCGGCTAATATAAGTACGTCCCTTCTAATACGGTCTAAATTTAACATGCACAGCAATATTGGAAGAGAAGATGGGTGGTGTAACAATGGTCCATTGCGGTCTAAGTGTGTCCTCTCAGAGAGAGGACAGCCACATAATCTAACCTAACCTAGGGACTCATGAGAGTTCATGTGTGACTCAATTTTTGAGGATTTGTCAGTATAATCTAATCTAACGGGTTTATTCGATTTTTTTCGTTGGATGGGAAATGTTTCAACATTAAGATTGAGGTGTACGTGGGTCATCTAATTGGTGCGAAATTGCATTAACCTAAATTTATTGTTATTCAGTTATTTTCAAAAGCCTAATTTAAAACCTTTTTTTAGACGTTACATTTGGAATTATTTTCGGTTGGAGAATGAGCATCTTTTCAATGCTGGCAAATTTCGTGCAGTACGTGATATATCATTGGCAATAATAGAGCCAACTGAGCAGATTAAATTGCAACGTATGATGGATGAAGTTAATGGTGTCGAGAATCGTCACAAATCTGACTGAAATAAGGAAGCAATGCGTTTATATATATATTTTTATGTAAATAATTTATTTTATTAACTTAAATTATAACAAAAATAAAACTAAAAAACAATAACAAGAAATTCTTCTAAGATACATTATCGACAACGCCTGAAACCAGAGCGGTGCCGCGTAATATCCAAAAATCTGGTGGAAATTTGCTCTCCAACAATATTGATAATATGAAATTGGTTGAATGACCCGTTGTGGAGAGTACACCGGAACGTGCTTGTGTCTTATACAATGGTGCATCATAGCGATTACCAGGTGTTAGTTCAATACAGGGTATAAAACGAATGGTTGGTAGACGACTATACAGCTCACCATAGCCAGCATCACAAAGACCACCCTGTGCTGAATTCCAACGAGCTGCTTCTATGAAAATACCATGAACATTGACACCAGCCTCTGAGGATTCTGGCATATCGCCATAAAGATGTTGGATCTAAGTGAAAAAGAAAAAATTGCAAAAATTTAATCCCCCTTATGATTCCGTAGCACTCACATCTCTATGGCTCATACGGCGTTCGAATATTTCCTGTTGCACCAGCACACGATCGAATACATGAAAATCAATTTTCAATGTGTCAATTGGTAAGACACGTTTCCGCGCATGTGTCTGCAACACACCAGTGAGAAATGACTGCGGAAAATAGAAGCCACTAATCCAATATGAGCGTGGATTGCCCATACGTGCCCAATTTTGTATAAATTCAATGCGCCGCTGAAAATCTGCTATAAAACTTGGCAGCGGTTTGATGGAGAGAAAACTTTTCTTTGCCCACAAATTTGGTACGACAGTATTCAGGAACGATTGGAAGACTTCCTCCAATTGTTCGGACATTACCACCAAACCCTTGATGGCTTTGGCTAAATTCACAAGACTATCATGTACGATGGCTAAGAAAATATTATAACGATCGATTTCCTGTACCAGTACAGTAGTTAGAGAAGGCATTTGTCCTTTATCATCGAGCTGGAAGAAGAAAAATTTACAGTGGTTTGGTGACGAAGATAATTCCCAGTTATTTACCTGCATTAGTGATTCATTGATGTCATCAGTTTTGATTTTCAATATCAACACTTCTTGTATGCGCGCTATCACATCCAAACAGATTTCATTCTCTTGAGTCTGTCCCTCGTCGGCGGCCGCACGTGGTTGCCCCAACAGCAAAGTGCGCACAAAGAAATCTGTCTCCTTCGATTGAAATACAATATTTGCATTTTCGTTCATACCAAATATTTCTGGATCCTCTAGGGTGGGGAAATTCTGCACGTACTGATGATATTCTTGCACCGTACGTTTCTGTGGATCACAATAGTACGGATCGCCACGTGAGTACTTGTAATTTGCATCCAATATACGTGAAGAGGAGAATATTTTGAGCACTGTGCGCAAACAACGTTGATCCCAATAGTCAGTGACACGACCACCCCACGTGATTTCGCCATTTATATAAAAAATGGCATCCCATGGGATTTCATCCTCTCGTTCGCGATCGATGAAAAATTCCAACGTTTTCAATGCACACTCACGATCGCTCTCATTGAACTCATAGAGTATATTCCAACCGAGTGGACCAAATTTACGACGCTCCAAAATGACCGCATGAAACATACAGAGACCAAAAACAATGGCGCGCCATTTGCCGTGCAAAACATGCTTCTCAAAAAATGGCCTATCGAGATCATTTAGTGCACCAAGCACGTTGGCTTTAATACCCTTCGGTGGCTCATTTGTTAATTTCACCGAATTCTGAAGTACACTGATCGGAAATGTTTTTGTCGGCATCGATGACAGAAAGAGACGAAAATCATCATGTGCTTTTGTTATGCCCAATGTTATGTTGCGTACGATGGTCTCCATTTGACGCATCCATGATGTGGCCAAATGACAATTTTGCAAAAATACCCAATGACCCAGACGCAGACTCTTATCGATTAGACTTTCAGCAATCGGGCCCTGTCCCTGGCCCAACGATATGGAATAGAACTTATCCATGTATTTCATTTCGTCGGCAAATTTGAGAAAATTTGCCATCGGATCGGAACCACTCGATAGTACAAAGACAAGCGGTGTCACATTAGATGTATCCAGGAACCTAAACAGAGTTATGGCGAAATCATCAATCGAAACCTTTATAAAACCTGAAATTATTGTACTTACACGACTTTCAATTGACTACCTGAGGCCGAAGCTTCTGTAAAATATTTGCCAATGGTTGTGCGCAAATATATGACAACATTGAAAAGGAATCGTTCTTTGCGAAATGCTCTTATGAACATGAGCTTTTGAAAATTCGTCAAACGTTTATCCCAAGTGCCTGATGGTGCACCTTTGGCATTGGCAAAATTAAAAACCTACATATATTTGAAGTTAGAAAGAGAGAGATTGTCATGATCAGTTTTGAAGACAAGGCGCAAGTGTAAACTGTGATTTTGTGAAATTTTTGTCAAACCTCTCGATTGTCTTCCAAACGTAAATAGAATGGTGTTGCAATTTGATTCGTAAAACCACTGAAACTCTCGGGGAAAGTCTCTTCCAAATACAGACATGCTTCCCAATCTTCTTCGCCCAACTGTACATTATCGGGTTTGGGTTTCATCGCAACCGCTCCGACTGCACCACGTGACAAAAAATTAAATTCAGTCACACTTACACGTTCCTCTTGTCGCTCAATGGACATGGCGAGTAAAAAACAGAAAATGATTTTATGATTTTCAAAAAGGCCACGTGACACATTATCATAAATGGCTTTCAATTCGTCCAATTTCAATTGTTCGATACGATCTTCCGTATTCATCTTGGGATGCTCCAAGCGTATTACATTGCAAAAAACTTGTGAAAAATATTTTAAACTATATTGATACATCGGATCGATTTCGGCTAAGCCAGCGACAACAAAATATAGGATGGCACCACGTGACGCTAACGATCGATAGTTCTCTCGTGTGGCCGTAATAACTTTTTCCGTTTCTTCGGTGTCCATGAGACGTGTCGCAATGATGAGTGAAGTTTCCTGTGATTGCATATGAATTGAGGAAGTGTATTACAATGCGATCATTTGATCCTTACCTTGGCATCGTTAAGGGTTTCAACTAATTCCTCATCGTCCAAAATGTTGCCTTGTGAATTGAATAGCAATTTCAGCACCTTATCTTCCAATGCCAGCAATTGTTGTTTATCGGTATTGATCTTGACAATAAGATCATTTCGTTGGATTTCTAAAGCCGGCAATTCTATCGCTACAATATCACTAAAACGAAGAAAGAAAGTGGAAAGTTATGTTTAAAGTTTGAAGTTTGACATGAAGTCCACTTACGCCAACAGTTGATCTTCCAAGCCACTTTCTGTCACCAGGAAATTGACCAAAGTAACATTAATACATATTTCTGGTAAATAATGAGGATTAGCCAATTTTGTAGTCATGTAGAGCTTAAAATTCTTATCATAATCGATGACAACATCGCCCAATTTTAAATAGACACGTCCCTCCTGTACGTATGTTTCACGCTGTAATACTGGTCGTATCGAAGGATCTATCGTTTCGTCAATATCTTCCAGAAGAACAGGATATCCTTGACGTATACAATTCTCCAAGACACGCATTAAACTGCCATCGGTCATTTTGAGAACATTCAAATTATTGGATTTCTCTTTGTTACGAATCCAGCGATTGGCCTAAGTTGGGATAGAAGACAGTTTGTTAGTTGAAAATTACAAGAAAACCTTTGGCAAAAAAAAAATTACAAAACTCATATCGCTTACTTGCTCTTGTGGATCAATCATTAGGGGCCAACGTAAGGCACGCGTTGCATAGAGACCATTCTCGATGGATATATTATCTTTGGGCAAACCGTCCATCGTCCATTGTCGCATCTCATAGGGATCTCCGAGTACTTTTAGTAAATGAAATTCACGACTTGATGGTATACTATGTTCGCGACATTTATCCACCCACTGTTGGCTAAGTTCATAACGATATTGAATTGAAAATGCACCCAGATATGCAACACAAGCTGCAGATACAAGCACATCGCCGGGAACGCACGCCAATTCTTGTGTCAATGATTTGACCGTCTCATTCCAACGGACTTCTTCATCGGATAGAGCTGAAGTTAAGCGACCAGCACGATTAATACGTCCATATGTGAGATCAACACTGTCTTGTATCACTTTAAATTCACGACTCTTCTGTTCGATATTATCTCTTAGGGCTTCAAGTTTAGCCTCAACAGCTGCCAGCTCCTTTTGCTTGGTACGCAATACGGCCATAACCTCTTTCAATTCAGCTTCGGCAATCTCTTTACGTTTAATCTTCGGCTCAACTACTTTATAGACTTTGGCAAATTTGTCCATAGCAATAACCCAAAGACTGACGGATTTTGCAACTTTGGAGACTTTTTCAAATTTCTTAAATTGATTGGATTCTTTATAAGAAATTCCTTTGATTATAGTAAGGTGATACTTACAGCTGGCACAAAATCTTTATGTTCAATATATTTTTTAACCTTTTTCAGAACATCTTCCTTAATATGTTCCTTGTCGTATTCGAATAAACGCTTTAAGAAATTCACATCAGCCATTAATTGTTTAGCCGTTGCCCAATTGGGTCTGAAATTTGAAATATCCAAGTGTAAAATAATCGTTAAATAGATTAAAAATATGCAGTACGCACTTGGCACCCAGCAATATACAAACAGCTTCCATACAGAACTGCACCAGGGCCGGTGGTGTGGTAAATGATTTCAATTCATTTATATCCGCTTTGGTTATACTATTCAGTGCATCCTCAGCTTCGCGTAATGCTGGCATAGCTATTTCTAAATCTTTACTAGCATCATCGGAGATGACTTGACAAACATTTGCCTTCTCTTTGGCAAACGATTCATCACGCACTACAGCTTCCTTAACCATATCGGCCTGTTTTGTTTCGACGGCCAAACGTTCGAGCAATGTTTTCATATTAGCCGATTGTAGATCTAATTCGGGTACCATAATTTCTAATTCACGTTGCATTACAGCAATCTATGCGCCGGCATGGAGACGAATAGAAATGGAGAATTTGAAAGATAGTGACGATTATTTACACACAACTACATGGATACATACGATATCATTTGTTTCTAAAATTTTATTTAAACCATTCGAAATGCGTTTACGTTTTGCAATTATTTCATCCGTTTTTACTTTCAACAGGCTCTGATAGAGCTTCAGCAATTCGAGGTAACTGCTGGGTGTCGTATAGTAGTGACGTTTCATTTCCTTATAGTATCGCACGGAAGCATCTTCAACCGTCTGAAATTAATGCATTTCTTGCACTCAGTAATAAATAAAAATAATGTCGCACGATATCGAAAGTAATGAGTTTGAAAATAAGAATTTTGGAATATTTGCAGCGAAAGTCCTTTCGCTATACCACCGCAAAATTTCTGGAGCTTTCGAAAGGAATATCTTTAGGAAAGATTTACAGACTTTGAATAGAATTGTTCACAAATCATTGGTGGTCTTGTCAAAATTTTCAATAACACCGAGAGGATGTTACTTTCGATAAATTTAGCATTAAATTTCGAAAAAATTATAGCTATCAATAGTTATAGTTGACAAACCTTATGCATAAAAACGGTTGTGCTCGCAAGCGCAGTGCGATCCTCCGCTTTATTGGATATTGCTTGTAAAAGTCCCAAGGCCACCGAGTACAAGGCTTCTGTTGGCCAATTGGAAAACCAATCGATTGTTGTTGCATTCACTAACGATGGAAACATCCGGCAGCGACGTCTGAATGCATCACCAACGGGGCTCATAGAAATGACAACATGCAAATTATTACGCACACGATTAATAAAGAATTTATAGATATCGTCTCGTGTGCAGCCCTGAAATGAAGAAATATTTCAGAAAGATATTGTTTTGATTTTTTTTTTGTGAACAATTCCCCTTTAGTTTCTTTAGAGCTAGTATTTTTGAGAGCTCTAAAAGTTTCAGTGTTATATTTGTCCCACTTAGAATGTTGGTGTCTCAATACAAACCTCCTTGTTGGCAGCATTGCATGCTTCACGTGCATCCAAAATCAACTTCTCATAGTCATCACCCTCAAAAAGATTCGGAACTTCACCAGAATTCAAGATGTTATTAATATCCTCTAAGAATTCCTCTTCAACAATTTGTGTATCGATCATCAGGAATACCACAGGATTATTATCGATACCAGCAAGACGATAGATGATGCGCAAGTCCTCATGAAATGCTGATATATCATAATTACGTTTCAATTCGATTTGCATACATTTGTATTCGTTCACATGTGCCGCCAGCTTTGTCAGCGATTGTTTACCCATACCGGCGACACCCACCAGCAGACCATTGCCACGATCACTACGGAGCAGTCGTGCCAAACGCACCGTATGCTCCAGAGCATCTTGAAATAATATCAAACGCATCATTTTGCCCGTCATCGAATTGAAATCTTCAACATAATCCATTAGAATACTTTCCAATTTCTTATGATCTCTAATCTCATCGTATACACGTTCGGCACGTGGACGACCAAATACCATAAAATCACCAAACAGAATTGGTGGTTCGTCCAGCTTGACAACTTCTCGATTGAAATGCTTCAAACAGACCTCATGCATTAGCTGCCTGAAAATGGTCTTATCCTCATTGTTAATAAGGCGATCGTGAAATACACGAGTCGTTTCATGATAGAATAAACGTAATATTTGCATTTCCATATTGTAATGCAAATTGCTGGCTTGCAAAATGCCCTGTATACATTTGGAGAGATCGCGTAAATTGAAAATGTAATGTGATTTATCAGGTGTGGGTAACATCTCTTTGGAGATGCGAACATAAACGTCGACACAAGCATTCACAATGGGTATCGAGAGTGGACGTATGACGCTGGAGAAGTCACTCAAGAATCTAGCGAAAAAATTTTCGGTAAAATTGTATATTACTGTTGCTATGCCATACGACAATCACCGTTATCATTGTTGCCGATTATCGTTTTCCATAGATTGCTCAATCTATTACATTATTCGACTCGACATTCGACTGCAATGATAGGTGTGAATAGAAATATTTTTCATTTACCCAGTTAGAATGCCATCGAAAATGGTTGTTAAAATCTCATCGTTCGGTTTCGGTAGTGAGAGCAAAGCGAAATGACGTACAAAACGTGGCGTTAATGGATTTCTGCCACCACCTGGCGGTGCACAACCACAACCCAGTACTACATCCAAAATCTCCTTCCAATATAATTTCTCACGATCATAAAAGCCTTTAAAGTCCAAGAATTGCCTGTAGAAATGGTAAATGTTGTAAAACAATAGTAACATCGAAATGTAAGAATTATTTTGGAGTTTTTGACTATGATTGTTTCGGTCTCAATCTACAAAATAAATAAAAATAAGTATGTGGCACTTAAAGCCCCGAAAGGTTCTTTGTCCGAGCTTCTCTTCCATTACTGTAGTGCGTGTTAAATTTTGGATAGTATTAGAAGGGACCTACTTATTTTAGCCGGTTCCGAACGGCAGAACCCTTGTGACATCGCTTTTTCTGAGCTTTGTCACAGAGTTCTTTTAGAAGCTTTTTAATGGCAAATTGTTACTGCCGAAAGAATTGCCAATTGCTTCAGCCGGGGATTGAACCCACGACCTATGGATCAGAAGGCCAACACACTAACCACTGAGCTAGCTTACCTTTCGGCCCCAATCTACAAACCTTAATAATTCAATAGCTGGCTGACTGCCATATGTATCCAATTTAGGCATATTAACATCATCAATGAATACAATGACTATTTTGCCAAACGGTGCACCCAATTGTGTACGTTTTCGTTTCTCCAATTGTCCTTCAACCATTTCCTGGGTACGCGTACTGCTTGTCTGGGCAGAGAAATTCAGGAAAACCGGAACTATATTACCCTTGGATAATTTCTTCATCGTGGAGACGGCCAATACAGATTTACCAACTCCAGTTTCGCCGGTAAACATGACAGGATAACGACGATTGAATAGCAATTCGGTGACATAACTACAAATGGAAAAGAAAATTAGCACGTAAAAATATTGAGTTGGTAAATTAATGCCCAATTTCGATGTACCCATATTTCGTTGTATCCACTGTTGGTACTTGCATATCAAAATACTTATCGGAGGGATTAAATTGAAATGTATCAATAATTTTTACCCAAGGTTCCCATTTTTTTGTTTCCATATTAATGCGATAATCCCAAATGGTGCCTTCTTCGGGAAAACTGAAAAGAGTTGAGTAAAACAAAAAAAATGATTTCTTCCCATATAATATCGAGCGTTGTTCACAACTAACACTATGTATTCATTCTCCTTGAAAATATCCTTGAAATAACGTTCAAATGTAAATTTCTCATTATCTTTGAAATTCGATGCAATCGACCATACTACAGACCAAGCAAACATTTTACTCAAAAGTGTCTTATATTCACTCTCACTGAGAGCTGGCCAACGCAATTGTTCAATCAGCGATGATAACAGCTCACAGCAAAAACGTACTTTGGAACTAGTTACTTGATGTACCATATAAGCGCCATATTTGATAGCAATATGCAAGAGCTTATTGAAATATTTTTGAAAGAGTCCATATAAATATTGCATTTGGTCCGCGTTGAGTTTCTTTGTAATATCACCGGCCTTCCAAGAATCGACCAATGGCAACCAACCAAGATCATCGGGATCAACATAGACCATACCACAACGTGAGACAGTGGCAGGTGATGCTTGTGCCAGATCTTGCACTTCGAAGATCATATGTACCCAGGCGGTCAGTTTGATACGTTCCGAATTGGCAAGACATAACATTTTATTATCATCCAGAACGGTGTTTAAGTTTTCGATCCAGACGGCATCAACGGGGCCATCACAAATAATCCATTGATGTATTTCGTCTGTGAACAGTTGAATAAAGTTGAAAATATTCTGTAAAAACTCCCTCATATTTTTTTGGACATGCATTATTACCTTCTACATTGACGGCAACACGAACTGCCTGACCCAACAAACCGTCCTGCCATTCGAGTGTTTTCGAATCTACATAACCGTATAGCTCATTCATTGATACCGCCTTTGGATTCATAATTTGCGTACTGACAGGACGAAAATTGGGACCCTGTACGCCATTCTCGTAAAGATGCTGTAAAGCAAATTCCAATGCATGCAATACTGTCGATTTACCACCGCCCGTAGGTCCGACCAACATGACACCCCACCGCACACACATTGTCTCATAGAGTTGTATGCACTTTCGTATTGTTGCATTGACAGGTTGTAGATTCTTTTGCCGCAAACCAATCTCCATACCCTCTTGTAGTTCGGGATGCGATGAATCCGGAAGCTCGACTCCGGGAAACAAATCGCTCAATATACCACGAAATAGTAAAGCATCGTCAACTAAAAATTTCGGTATATTTGAATCACGGAGTGCAGCAATTAAAGTGATATCTTCACGCTGATCCGGTGCCGAACGTTTGAGAGAGCCAGCCATTACCAACACCGATTTCACAGCACGCATGCCAAAATCGTAGTGATTCTGTTGACTCAATTGTTCACTGCACAATTTATACATTTGAACCATTTTGTGAGCCAAAACTTTGGGATACTCGAAACCCTCCGAGTAGAGAATCACCTCAGAGATGAGAGCATAATCGGGAACCATCATAGAAATGGGACGGAATAAAGCTTTTAAATTATCTGGCAATTCTGTACGGCCAGCATAACCAGGATTCATAGTGATGAAGACGGCACATGATTTGTTCAATTTAATTTCGCGACCCTCGAAAACAAATCTAGTGAAATAAATATTGTATTAACAAATTTGTTAGCACTCAGAGTGTCTTCTCCAACTCACCGTTTTGCATTCACTACCTTTGCATTGCGTATCGTAATCAATTGCTGTGCAATAACAGACAGTACCTCAATATCAATACGATTGAATTCGTCAAAACAGCACCAAGCACCACACTGAGCTAGACCGGAGAAAAAGCGTCCCATCATTTTGTAATCCAAGCCGTCGGAGCAGTTAAAGACGACGCACTGCTTGGCCACTGATTTGGCTAAATCTTTGGTTGTCTCTGTTTTTCCGGTGCCAGCCGGACCAGCTGGAGCACCGCCAAGATCCATTTGAAGTGCACCCATAAGACAAAGGTAGCAACGATCTGTGAGTGGTGTCAGCACCAGTACACCACCGGCACCCAAGTATTCGTAATAGTACGGAATATTGGCCGATGCCATACGTGAGTATACGGAATCCGTCTCTACTGACCAATAGAAGCGCAACATTTTCAACCAATTGAAATCGTTTCTGAAATTGTTTCGCTTAGTGAAAGTTAAAAGAATAAAAAATTTTCTGCTCACGATTTTGTAACGTGTTTTTCAATAAGCAGATTAACCGAATCCTTGGCATGCACATCAATTGTAATGAGAGCACACAACACCTTGCGCAAAAGTGAAGTTATATCTTTGCGTGTCAGCGCAGCTAATGCGGCCAAATTTTTAAAACATTTCTTTTCGAATTCCTGCATTCTCGTTAAAATATTTGCAGGCGTAATCTTCGGTTGGTCTAAAATGTGATGGATATCGGCAGCCCATTGCTGTTGGGACACTGTTAAAACCACTTGATTTGGATGATCTGAAAAAGGGTTCAAAGCAGAGAATGACACGATTGATTGAAGGTCGTTCTAAAATTAGATACCTTGAAACCATTCGTCACGCTCCTTAGCCGGATAACATTGATAGCCAAAACGCATATAACGTCTAACTGCTACAAACATAGCCTCCTCCACTTTGCTCAACCATTCCTCAACGGCACCACGAGCCTTCAATCCCTTACCAAATAGCAATTTCTCACCTTCGGGCGATATAAATGCCAGAATATCATTTGTGGGTATCATTTTGCCACCATCATCCTTTTGGCCAAACTCTAGACGATAGATTGCATCGAAGCATTTGCGCAAATGTGGTTGCACAGCTTGTGGAACACGTGTCTGTGCCAAGATTTCGAGCAGTTCATCATTGGATAAGAAATAAAATCTAAAATTGGTTCAAGGTTGAGTTGGTTGAGTAGTCTCAATAAAGTGCTGATGGAAGAGATGGGAAAAATGTACGCACCTAGGGAAGACTACACGTTTAACTTCCAGGTATGCTTCTAAACCTCTTGAAATTAAATCAAGTAAACGATTATTTTCTTTCAGTGTCTTATAGGTGTCAACATTTGTCATCACTGGCAAAGCGAGTGCTGTCTTTTTGGCACTTCGAACAATATCCTTGAAACTCTTATCAACTATGAAAAACATTTTGGCCTCTTGTGGCAATTGGCGTTGTATATCCGGTGATGAAAATATCGCCTCTAAATAAATCCATGTGGTCTGGCAAGTCATCCATTCCTCTTAAAGAAGAGACAGAGAAAAATGCTTAAATTGTAATTACAAATAGAAACACATTGCATACCCAACGTTTCGCCAAATTGTTCCATTGCTGTCACCCAGTCATCGACTTTAGCTCGAATGGGTGCAACATATTTCGATGCTGCTATAGTATTTACATTAACATTCGAATCATCCAAGATGACTTGTAATTCTTCGGTGCCGGCCAAAATGAAAACATCCTTTTGATCGTGATGTGAGACAATCGATAATTCCGTCTCCTTCCAAATATTCTCAATATTTTTCAGCATATTCTCCAATTGTGCTTCACCAGTGGCTTGAGATGATAGATCCATTAAATAATTGGTATTTTCCTCTTCAAAAGCTTGCACTTGTTCGTACGTAGAGATTTGTACATTTTCCTCTTGATAGAATTTTCTACCCAACAATGCTTCGATATCTGTCCAATGACGCTAAATAGTGGGGAAATTCAGATGTAGATGTTGATGAAATGAACAATAAATCTTCAGCTATATCACACATACCGCTCTAAAGTTGGGATTACGCAAATAACCAATTACTGGTAATTTAGTTTTGAATTCTTCTGCCGATTCTTTTAGCGCTGGTACAATATTATTTGCTGGTAAATATTTTTCAAATTGCATACAATTTTTGATAATTTTCGTATTCAAATTGACCAATTCGTCAACATTCAATGAATTGAATTCCAGACTATACCACAGTTGTAAAGCGGTATCCCATTCTTCGAGACTCTTCCAAAGATTTTGACGCAATCGTATCTCTTGGTATGCTTGATCCATTTCATCATAGCGTGTAATATCAATCTAAGGTATTGGTTAGTTGTAGTTAGCAGTTGGATTGTAAGCATTTGGCAATTGTACTCACTTTAAATTCCTTCTGATAACCAATATACTCATCTGCACGCTCACGTGAATGATTCAGTCTTTGTAGTAGAGAACTCAATTTCATATTCACTTCATCGGCATCAGATGCTTTCTAAATATCGAATTGATCATAAAATAAAATATAATTTTTTTTGAATTTTCTTTATTTAGTAAATTTTGTATGACTAGGAGCCACTTGCGAGTCACTTGGCGTCACATAAGGTCATTTTTGGTCACAAGCAGTCAATTTAAATCACTCATAGTCACTTGTGTTCACTAGAGATCACTAGAATATACTTTGGAGTCACTTGAGTTCACATGACGTCACTTGAATATACTTTAAGTGACTTGAGTTCGAATGAAGACACTTGAACATACTTTGGAGTCACTTAAATTCAAAATTGACCATATATAAATATTTTTAATGAAAATAATTGAATTAATTGCAATTAATTAGAAGGCACTTGAATGAAATTAGCATTTGAAACCAGTGACTTTTCGTGACTATTGCAAGGCAGTGGTGATTTTTAATTAATCAAATGGTTAATTTGCAACTTAAACGAAACGCTCAATTGATTGCATTATTTTGTACTTTTTTTTTATAGAAACAATCGATTTCATTACTTACATCTAAATATTTTGGATTCTCTGCTTCAGCGGCTATTTCTCGTATCTCTTCGAACAGCAGCACAATATCATCTTGCATCCGTCCATCTAATTGTTGTATGAATTCACCGCGTTTCGCTTGTGTCTCACGTAATGTATCCAAATTACGATTGACCAGATCTTCACAATCCATATAATCTTCGCGACGTTCATCATCAATGGGTATAGCAAAATCTTTGATTATTATAAAACAATCATGGGCATAATCAACATCTTCAAACAGTTTATTCAACTCCTCGTCGACTTCGTCTAAAAAACGCAAATGTGTAACCAATTCCAGTGTAGTTTGTGGCTGTGCCGTGATGCGATACATTAAATCTTCAGCATCTGCTGTAATACGTTCGACTTCTTCACTGGCTAATCTAAAGTTTGGGGAGGCGAGGGGAGGAAAAAAATAAAAATAAATTTCCAGAAACAATTTGCGCATTTTTTTTTTTAAAGTATCCTTTATACTTTGGCAAATAGGTTGCAAGAACATTTTGTAAATTATAACAGACTGGTGTGACAGTCTCTTTAAAACTGCTCTGTGTTAGTTTCAGTAGACCCAAATTAACCACGGATAGAATTCCATCCAAGGCTCGCACATTATTACAATAACGATCACAATATGCTCTTAATGCAATTAAATCTGAAATTAAATCAAATGCATTTGAAAAATATATCATTTAAGAGGATAATTGTAGATGCTTTGTCAGACCTCTTTCACTTTTCAACGTATTCGGGTCGGTACGCGTATCAATCTCAAAATTTGTACGAATCGCCTCAAAACGTTGCGTATATTCATCTGCCTTCTCATAAGCATTGTGTATATATGTGAAAATTACTTTTCTACATGGGAGGTTAAATTTTTATTAAAGTAAATATGCAAATATTATTGTGATAATACCGATCATGTTGAAAATTTTTATCCGAACGTAGAAGAAAACCCAAATCGGGTGCGTTCGCTGCTAAACGTTCCTCTTGACGACCCATTATCGAAGGTCTAATATATGATGTTGATGTTTTTTTTATCGTTAAAACTTGTTAAAATTAATTTGCTTTAATAAACTTACTCTGTAAATTGATTGTAATATTTATCATCGGTGAAATTTTCTATTTCAGTCACTGTTTCCAATATTAATGATGTGATACGATTGAAAATATGTTTTAAAATATCTCTAAAAAAAATATTAAGATCAAATTTATGGCCTTTAATAGTGATCAGATGGTTAAATTGTATGAATTTCATTAAAAAAATTATACAATTACTTACTCTGAGGGTTCAACTTCAATACGATCTGGTAGTAAATGTAAATTAGCCAAAAAGAATGGATTCTGGATAATCGAAAAAAAAATTTGAAATATATTGAAATTGCATAAAAATTTTAGCAAAAGTTTAGAACGATTGATTTCATAATAAGTGCGCATAATTATATTTAGTTGCAAGAAAAAGTTAATTTCGTTGAAGTCAGGCCTTTACTATTAAATGATTACTACTCGACTTTTCATATTGCTAAAGTCTCTGTCAATGAAGCTCAAAAAAATCAAGATCACCGACTGAACACGAGCCCAAACAAGGCACAAAAACTGCATTTGGCTTAAACGATTTGAGATAGAGCAACAAACAAACAAAAATGGATCGTTCACAACTTTTAAAGCTTCACAAAGTCTCTCTGCCATCATACTTGTGGTGCATAATCGGGTCTCTCTGCTTCAAGTTGTTCATGTAATGTCGAATTTTCACGTAATATCTCCAATGGTGGACCAACAGTATCATGTATTTCCATTGCTTTGGCTAAATCATGAAAACTTCTTACTGTCACTTGATGCAGCATATGAAACATCATATGATCACAATAGCTTAAAAAACTATAAAAATTTTGTGTGGATAAAGCATATGAATGAATATTTTAAAATTTCAATTCTAAAACAGTCAATTGAGTCGACGACCAATCGCCGTAATTGCGGTGAATACTATAGGTGGTACTTACTTGGAAAGCATTTTACAAAAGGTACGTTTACGTGCACGATCAATAAAACTCATCGCATCACGCATTTTCTTAATCGATGGATAATAATTGATCTCATCATAAGCATAGAAACCCTTCTCGATAATTGCATTGGTGCAAGCATCATCTGTTAATTAAAATTGTGTTCAATTAATTGAAGTATAATTAAAGTTAATTGAAATTCTTGTACATACATAAATATTTTTTAGTACGTTCATGAAAATCATGTAATACATATTTAATTTTCTCATAGATTTTCATTTGGATTTCGAGAAAATAGAAAGGATGCCATTCCTCAATTACTGAAAATGAAAGTAAATAAAAAATAAGATGAGTTCCTCAAGTGCATATTATTTTTCCTAATTTAATCCAACAAACAGGATCTCGAAAGTAGTTGACAAATAAAATACTCAAAGCGAAACAAATGCAACTCTGTGTATTTGAAATCAATTAAATGTCAACTCCACACTTGAGTATCATTTGAGAATTCAAGAGTGAAGTCAATTTGAGAAAAATCATTTATCAAAGTGAGAATATCATCTGTACGCTTGGTTTCGAAACGTTCAAATCTGAATGTTTGCTGGATAGATATGTAGATAGCTTAACGTTCCTACTCGTATGTACCTGATACATTGACAAAATTCAATTTTTCCAATTGCACGATATCGGTACGTAAGCGTAATATTGCTTTAGCCAAATGTGGTATACAAATGAAAAGATTCTCCTCCAAATAAATGCGTGCATCATTCATTTTTTTCCATTTCACTGTCTTCTCCCACACTTTAAATCCCTTCCAGATGCGAAAGACGGCAAACGTACGTATCTGTACTATACTGAGAAACATTTGAAATTCTTGATGCCATTGCAGTAGTGGGGTAAAGAAATTCTCGGATAAATGCCAATATGTAACACCGTGACGACTCATTGTGAAATAATGAAATTTATTTGGTAAATCTTTATATTCAACTTCTCTGTATGAATGAAAAATAAGTAGGCATTGCATGACAGAAACAAAAGAAAAAAAAAATTTTTTTTTTTATATAAAATTATTTACGTCAAATTACGAAAACCTACATATGTATATATTTCTTATACTCACTTTAAACTATATGGTGTAAAATATTCGCTCGTTTTTGGCAACATATATGTTAAATATATAAAACGATCATCGTCAAATTGTTTACAACGTTCCACTAATTTATTTAGATCGGGTATTAAGGATGCCGCTGTATTAAATATCGACTTTCTGGCCCTACGACCTTGTGTACTGGAGCTGGCACGATCTGCACTTGGTTTCTTAGCCATCTCATAATCGGTATTATCATCGTCATAGTCTTCGTCGTCATAGTAGTCATCGGATACAGCGGTTGGTCGGAATAATTGTTTTTTGCGATGGTCGTAGCTGATTCTTTCTACAACACCACCCGGATCGATCATGGCCAATTCTTTGGAACGCGAATCCATCATTTCTTTTGATAAACGTTTTGACATGATTTCCTATTCAATTCAATTTGCTATTAATTCTTAGTATAATTACAATTTTCTATTTTCTACTAATATATTTATCTAAATGTATATTTTTTGGAAAATATTCTAATTATATAAGCACCAACGTTTGTTTCGTTTGGAAGAAAAGTGAAAAATGTTCAAATTCATTTAAATTTTTTAGATTACTATTGTTTTTCCATGGCAATCTATAGAGATATTAATTCAAATGGGGGTAGTTGGGAGGCATAGTTGTGGAGAAAACATTTTTTTAATGATATATTAAGAAATATTTATGTACTTATGCATTTGTTGCATTTGGAAAGCAATTGTGAATTTGCGAAATAATAAAATCATTGGAAATTATATTTAATTGTTGATATTTTTCCCATGGCAATTTAATTGCCATCATCTACACGAAACGGTATGTAATATTAGTCAAATTTCAAAAATATAGCGAATGTAAATAGTCACCAAGGCGTACTCAGTAAGGTTGTATTACTATGTAGCACAGCAAAGTGATTTGGCAAGAATGCATTTTTTTCCGACAATATTTGCGCTTTAGCACAAATGAAAATGTGCAAATATGTAAATTTTGTTGCGTGCGGCCTGATTCTTGACACTTAGTTTTCTGAAAAGAAAAAGAATAGGCAAACAGAGAAAATAAATTAGTCAGATGTAATGGCGGAATGGTGGGGAGCATGGATAGATGTGTAGAGATTTGCAGAGTGGAGAAAATAGTAGAAAAACTGTTGTCAACATATGCAAGGCTGTTGATAACATGTGCAAACGCTGTTGATAACATGTACAAAGCTGTTAAGTTGTTTGTATATGTTGTTTAACATAATTGTATAGGGATAATTGCGCTGATGTTGCTCTGCGACCGCGGTATATGGGAGGTGTAAGTGTGTTAGACACCCACCGTTTGTCGACGAAAAAAAATCTCGTCCTACTTCGTTAGAACCGGTAGGAGCGTCCGATGTTTTCTTACCGGTGCTATAAAAGAAGAGATCCGTTCATTGCGGAAAGCATTTGGTGAAAATTTTCTTCTGCGGCGGTAATAGGCCGATTTAACCGTTGGTGATTCGTGATCTTCAAAGTGTCTCGTTGACTTGTAGGTAACTGTGCCGTGACTAAAGATATTAGTGTAAAAGTAAATCGGGAGCGTATATATAAAGTATAAAACGTACCGTGTGTGTTAACGTGTGGCATACTTACCTGATATTGGACGACTGGTAGCAGTACCGGAAGCGGATAATACATATCCAGGACGCAGCAGAACCAAAGGTACGTCCGGCAAGATCCAGCTCGAAGACAAGATGTGTTGGAAAAAGAAAAGATAAGTACTAAATTTTCTTTTTTTTTTATTATATTTCGTGGGGCTTCCATAGAAGCTGCTCCAAGTGGATGTCCAGTGCATCGTCCAAGGTGCTGGAAGGCTAAAAAAACAAAACAAAAAAAGTGATAATTAAGTTATCCTGGAACGACACTTACCTGGGTATACGTCATCGTGCAATTCCACATATAGCGTTGATACACCGGATATGTACATGTGTGTGTAACGCACCTGGCAACGAATACAATATTTTATGGTGGCCAGTTCTAAAAGCGGTGAATTGCCTCGTGTATGCACATGCACATATATTGTGGATTCTTGTTGACAGCGAACAACAAGTCGGCCACAAGTGCATTGTTTTTGTGGTGGCCCGTTCCAGGAATATCGCTTGGCCTAGTATAAATATATACATTTATGTTTTTTTATCTTTTTTGTTGGCAACGAGCACTGCCTTTGGTTAAGTGACGAACACTCACACACAATTTCACTACGCGCCAGAGAAAAGAACACACCCGCCGAATTGCGATAAAAATTTCGCGATTGTGCCTAAATTGGCAAAACAAATTTTAATATAATTTAAATTCGCACGAATAAGTAAATATAGCGATCCGATGGAAAAATGTAAACAAACAAGTGACAGCTAGAGGTGAGAAGAATCATAACGTGAGGAAAGTCTCCACTAGGCCAAAGTCATGGTGTTGCCAGAATCCAGTCACTTGAACATTCTGACATGAGTAAATTCTGGTCCAAAGTGTTTCGTTTTTTTTTGTTGTAATCTTTTATAAACATATCTATGTAGATTAAGTTACGATTAGATAGATTAAGTTTTTTCTGTTGTTTTTGGATTTTTTTTTTTTTTGGCGCAATTACGGTTTTGTCAATACCGAAAATTGCGGAATTGTTGTTTTTTTATTTATATATTTGGTACCGCTACTTTGTGCTCAAGGGAGCTGAAGTTGAGGAGGGTTCGGTATTCGTTGCATATCATATTGGCGATAATTCCCCCAATAATCCCCCCCATTGAGCTCAATAGGTGTAGGGCATAATTAGGGTGGACATTAAACCATATTCGCATGCGTTTTTGTTTGTGTCGACGTAGACTTCGCCGTACCCGCTTGCTTGTATCCTCCTTGGTGTATACTGCATCGAGCGTGCCCAAAAAAAAAAAAAAATTTTTGAATGTCTTTATTTTGTTTCCTTTATATATTATTTTTTTTTTTCGAACTGAATTAATACAGAAATTTTAATTATATTTTCTTATATTTTATATATATATATATATATTCATATCTGTGATTTATTGTTTTTTTTTTTTTATAATGTTTAGTTCTTTATTTAAGCTGTTTGATTTAGGTAATTGTATTTAAGGTCTAGATTCTTCATGTGTTAAATTTTTTTGGATTTTAGAATAAATGATTGTATTTTGTCATATTGTGTAAGAAATGAAGAGATAATTTCTTTGTTGAGGGGGAGTAATGGGAGTAGAACGACGTTAATGTAGGTGCTGCGATCCTTAGCTTTTTTTTTGGGGATTGCCTACGATCATTGAGGGTGCATGGGCCATCCAGGCAGGGTGGGCGCACACAGTCGCACGCCGGAACGAGTAATATTAGGGTGAGTGACCAGTTTGAGTGTAGGTTGTCCTGAAATGGTAGGCGTTATTGTTCACGCATCGCTCTGCTGTGGCGGGTTGAGGACCACGCCCATTTGACCGCTGGTAGCCGGGGCGCAACCACAGCAGAAGCATCAGGATGTGTGAACAATAATGGCGCCCGATAAAAATAAGTGTCTACCAGTAATCGTGTCAGTCAAGTATGTGTACGAATCGTTCTATGTGATATGGCGGTTTGTACTGATACTCGCGTTTGTTTGTATGTGTGTATGTATCGTCGATAGTACCAATGTCCATACATGCGTGTACCGGATAAGGTGTTATGTTAGGGACATGACGTTAACGTCAAACGACGATTGGGAATAAGTGTAATGGCGCCCAGCGTGCGGCCGAAGGAATGTTTGTATAAATAATGGAGTAGATTAGTGGATATGCATATATAAATGTCAGTTTGAGAAAAAGCATAAATTAGCGCTTCGAACAAAAATCATCATAACAATAATGGCGCCCAACGTGGGGCCCGAAACCACGGAAGACGGAAAAGAATTAGAGGTGAAGGCAGAGTAAGCGTAATGATGTGGTTGTATGCAGGGGACATATGGAGCATGTTGGAGATGGAGTCACATGGGCATAGCATGGAGACGAGACTGAATGGGCATAAGGGTCACATGATGGCATAGCATTTCAGGCCTGGAAGTATTACCAGCGTCGGATGTCGCGCTCTTGCCTTATTGCGAGGCGAACGCTAGTATCGGCTGGGGGTAGCTTCATGTCCGGGTGCATTGCTCGTGGAGCCCGATTGCTCAAAGCATGGCGATGTAGGTGTAACCTGCAAAAGAGAATTTGGTTTGTTAATTACAATCTGGTAGATGTACATAATAGTATCGGTGTGTAGACGCAACTGTCGACGGGTGTCGGGGCGAGCATTAAGCCGAATACCCATTGTACCGGGCAGCTGTGTCTACATCGTGTTTGTGTAAACGTATGCCTAAGTGTTCATAGGTAGAGGTGTAGTGGGGACACAGGCTTATTAGCCACGTGGATATCCACTATACATAAGCTGTATCCGAAACCATGTCCAAGTGTTGTCTTTGGGTAGCATGTTTGTCGTATGGTGGAGGTAGTTTGAGTCGTTCTCCGGGGCATCGATCCTCGAGAATTCTGCTCGAAAAGAGAAAATAAAAGTTAATATGAATAAGTTGTGTAAGTGTATGTCTAGTAGTTATAAATGTATATCATCCTCACCCTAGTTACAAGTTGGTTTTTTATAACTTACTTGCTCTGTTGATCAAACTGTGTGTAGGCTAATAAGGCAAAGGAGGATAGGCAGGCGACGACGTTCTACATCCCTATATCCCCCTAATATAATAATAAAATAAAATTGTTAAATTTGTTAAATTTTTAAGGTCATTAAATAGTAGTAAGCGATAAGCAATCAAAGTAAAAAATTTTTTTTTTATTACATAAAAACCTTTCTTTTTTTCTGTTGCGTGTAATTTGCGAGCGTATGCGAATTGAGTGTTTGGTCTTGTTGGGTGTAAAAATTAAAGTTATAGAGTCTTCTTTGGGGATATTTATATACCGACGGGCATTTTCTAGGGTGACACCATCGTTTGAGAGTACCAGCATCAAGCAGAGTGCCTTTGGAAGTGGGCAGTAAGTGGTGAATAGGTATTCATCTAGTATAGCGTATGAAGAGTGCAAGCGAACAGCGAGAGATTCGAAGGAGACGACGCAGTTTAAATTCAGACGCTCGGAGAGAACTTCTGGTTGCTCAGGTACCAACTCCAGATAACATGCCGCTGCCACGGTCACCAACGAACCCGAGGGGAGAGGACCAACAATTCCTCGACTTATCGGAGTCGCTGATTGTGCAGCCGAACGCATCGAGAGAAAGGCCTGGAGTGGGTCCGACGACGCAGCCTGGTTCAAGTGTGCCTCAACAGAATGAATTGGCAGAATTGGTGAGAGGATTCTCGCTGCAAGCGGAAAGCAATCGGCGTTTCCAGGAGAGCATTGATTCGGGAATGCGAGAGCTGCGTGACCGATTGAGTCGTCTGGAGGGTACTCTCAGCAATGCACGTAGTAGTCCAGAACGACGAGATGGTGTAAATGAAGATGTGCCACGTAACTCCAGCCATGATCAGCGACCCCCATCTCGAGTTCCTAGTAGACGAAATCAAAATTTAGATAATGTGAACAGGCCTATGTCCAAGCACTTACCTCTGGACAAATGGGGCATCCAATTCGATGGTAATAAGGAAAAGTTATCCGTCGAGGACTTCGTATTTCGTGTTGAGTATCTCCAGGTCCGATATGGGTGTGATTGGGAGGACATCGTGCGAGAGTTTCACCAGCTGATGGTAGGTGACGCCAAGGAGTGGTACTGGCTGTACGTGAGGATGGCGGAGGCACTGGATTGGCCGACCTTGCGACAAGCATTAATCAGACAGTACCGGACAGCCAGATCACAGTTTGACGTTATGCGATGTTTGGTGGATCGGCGGCAACTTCCGGGGGAATCGATAGATGCGTTCTTCCATGCGATGGGTAAGCTGCGAGCACAATTGGTCACACCTGTGTCGGACTGTGAGATGATCCGCATCATGAAGCGAAATCTCCGCGACGGATTAGCCCGAATGGTTTATCCGATGAACAGCTATACAGTGGAGCAACTACGAGATCAATGCCACGAAATAGAGTATACGTTTGCGAAACGAGAATGGCGTAGTGGGCCTCAGATGCCAACGCACAGGAGTAATGTAGCAATGCGTCATGGCAATGTGAATGAGATCGGCTTGATGTATGGCATGGGCGAGGAGACTCGAGGTGCGGAGGAAATGGCTGAAGTGGATGAGGTGCAAGTTCAGCAGCCACGCATTGTTTGTTGGAATTGTGGAAAACCGGGGCACGTGTATATAGAGTGTCCGTCGCCTCGACGGACGATTTTTTGCTACAAGTGTGGTATGAGTGACGTCGTGACACCACGCTGTCCGCGGTGTAATTCGGGAAACGCTGCGAGGAACGTGATAGCCAAAACGGGGGAATCACGTTCGACACAAACTCCCGTGAGGTCTCCACGCAAACAATAGGTACCACCACTGCGGTCAACATTCCATCTAATAAACAAATACAAAAATTAGAGCAAATTAACAGACAGCAAAATCAAAAAGTTCGACTTACCTGGGAAGAACGAATGAGGCGGTATAAGGAGGTCCGTGCTAGGATATTTGATGAAAAGCAGCTAGGCGGAATGAGGATGTTGACGAGGAGAATAAAACTGGCACGAGAACGATTTCACCAAAGACGTGACACCCGTAAATTGTTAGTGGCCGCCGTCCAGCGGTGCCTTTCTTCTGATCCGAGGGTGTACGCCGACGTATGTATTAATGGTGGTAACTACCAAGGATTGTTGGATACGGGTGCTTCCGTGAGTCTCATTGGGTCTGGAGCATCCGAATTCCTGAATAGTGTTGGAGTGTCGCCGAGTCAGTGGTACTCTCATGTACGTACGGCTGGCGGTGGTTCGCATTGGATCACTGGGAGGGTACTGCTGGATGTGGTATATCAGGGTCAAACGAGAAAAATCCTGTTTTATGTCTGTCCGTCGTTACAGCAGAGAATGTATTTGGGGATCGACTTTTGGAAATCATTTGGTCTAGCACCTGAAATTTTAAATTGCAAAATGAGTGATAAGACAGCGGTGAGGGAAGTAGCCGAAAACGTATCAGGACACTCACCTGAACACGAACTAACCGATCGCCAAAAGTCCCGTCTCGAACAGGTAATCAACGCGTTTAGAACTTTCGAAAAGCATGGCCTGGGTAGGACGCAGGGGGAGAAACACCGCATTCAACTTGTCGCAGGAACTGTCCCATGTAAAGAAAGGTGTTTTCCCATTTCACCAGCTGTGCAGGATTTGATGTACAAGGAAGTCGATACCATGTTAGAGCTGGGAGTTATACGGGAAAGTGAGAGTCCCTGGAACAACCGTGTTACACTGGTGCGTAGGCCGGACAAAAACCGGTTCTGTTTAGATGCTCGTAAGTTGAACAAAGTCACCATCAAAGACGCATATCCGCTGCAAAATATCGAGGGCATATTGAGCCGTATTGATCAGACGATATATATTAGTAGCGTCGACCTAAAACATGCCTTTTGGCAGATAGAATTAGATGATGAGAGTAAGGAGTGTACTGCGTTTACTGTACCTGGTAGGCCACTGTATGAGTTCGTCGTGATGCCCTTTGGTCTTTGCAATGCTGCTCAGCGGTTGTGTCGCCTGATGGACAGGATCATTCCACAGAGATTAAAGGCCAACGTGTTTGTGTATTTGGATGATTTACTCATCATTGCGCCGGATTTCGATACGCACCTACGTATGCTCAGTGAAGTGGCTGCTTGCTTGAGAGATGCTAATCTGACAATTGGCTTGAAAAAGTCGAGGTTCTGTTATCGAGAATTGAGGTATCTCGGTTTCATGGTTGGAGGGGGTATGTTGAGGACCGACCCCGATAAAGTGGCGGCGATCCGCAATATACCAATTCCACGATCAGCGCGACAGGTGCGTAGTTTTCTGGGCGCGGCTGGATGGTATCGGCGATTTATTAACGGCTTCGCTTCAATATCCGCACCGTTGAGTGACACACTGAAAAAGAAAGCAAAATTTGTCATGACAGCAGAAGGCATAGAAGCGGTAGAAAAATTAAAGGGTGCACTGACGTCAGCACCAGTACTTAAACACGCCGATTTCTCTAAGCGTTTCTGGATACAATGTGATGCGTCAGATGTAGGTATAGGTGCGGTATTGTACCAGATAAACGATAACAACGAGGAAAGTCCAGTGGCATTCTTCTCACAAAAATTGAATGCTTGTCAAAAGAATTACAGCGTAACGGAAAAGGAGTGTTTGGCTGCAGTGCTCGCTGTGAAAAGATTTAGGCCATACGTGGAGATGATGCCCTTCACAGTAGTAACTGACCACGCCAGTTTGAAATGGTTAATGTCACTCAAGGACCTCAGCGGAAGATTGGCGCGTTGGTCGTTACAGCTTCAGGCATATGATTTCGACATACACCATCGAAAAGGTTCGGAGAATGTTGTGGCAGATACGTTGTCGCGAGCTGTGGAGGAAGTCAACGTGTTGAATATGGAAACGACCGAATTCGATTCAAAAGAGTACCTGGAGCTGATCCAAAAGGTGACATCCGGCCAAGGCAAGTATGCAGGCGTGCGCGTGGAGAATGGGCTGGTGTTTAGACGCGTAGAAAAGGCGTCGAACGATCTGGGCGATAGCCAATGGAGATTGTGGGTACCCGAGAGCTTGGCATCAGCGCTGATAGATGAGGCACATAGTGCTCCTACCGCCGCGCACGGTGGCATTGCGAAGACCTTGAACCGACTGAAGCGACTGTACTATTGGCTCGGCATGTCGACGCAGGTGAGAAATTACGTACGTGAGTGTAGGATCTGTAAAGAAAGTAAGGCCGCAAATTACATCATGAGGCCACGTATGGGTAAGGAAAGCATTACTCACCGTCCGTTCGAAAAGATTTACGTAGATTTCTTGGGGAAGTATCCGCGCTCCCGCAGACAGAATGCGTACATATTTATTGTCATGGACCACCTTACAAAATTCGTATTCCTGAAGGCGATGAAAGAAGCGACAGCACGGGGAGCAGCGGATTATTTAAAACACGAAGTGTTCTACAAATTCGGAACACCGGAAATTGTCCATTCGGATAATGGTAAGCAATTCGTGTCCAAAGAATTCCAGAAACTGGTGGAGAGATTTCGCATTAAGCATGTGAGAAATGCTGTGTACTCACCACAGGCGAATGCGTCGGAACGAGTGAACCAGTCGGTGCTAAATGCAATCCGTGCATACATTGGGTCCGATCAAACAGAATGGGATCTACACCTACCCGAGATTGAGTGTGCTCTGCGATCTTCTCTGCACTCGGCGATTGGCTGCTCACCGTATTTTGCATTATTCGGCCAACATATGTTCTTGAGTGGAAGCGAGTACAAACTGGCGAGACAGCTGGGTAACCTGGAAGAGACAGAAGTGGAATTAGAGCGTGAGGACAGGTTGCGATTGATACGTGTTGGGGTGACGGAGAGGTTGCACGAAGCATATGAGGACAGCGCCCGTCGATATAATAAACGCTGCCGAAATGTTCGATTCGTTCCAGGACAGGAGGTGTTTAAGCGAAATTTCGTGCAGAGCGACTTCAAACGAAGACTAAATGCCAAGTTGTGTCCGAAATTCACTAAATGTCGAGTGGTTAGATCAGTTGGCAGTAATATATACGAGCTAGAGCGATTAGACGGCCGTCCACTCGGCAGGTTCCATGCGAAGGATCTGAAGCAGTGATTCTGCAACGAAAAGGAAAATTTGTTGGAATACTGTCAATCAATGGGTGAGCGTGTAAGAGTGCAGCAGTCCGCTGTGCACACCGCCTTTCGGTCAATGCAGTGTCCTTCCTCTCGTAAAGCCGGAGTCCTGTTGCGTGCGGCCTGATTCTTGACACTTAGTTTTCTGAAAAGAAAAAGAATAGGCAAACAGAGAAAATAAATTAGTCAGATGTAATGGCGGAATGGTGGGGAGCATGGATAGATGTGTAGAGATTTGCAGAGTGGAGAAAATAGTAGAAAAACTGTTGTCAACATATGCAAGGCTGTTGATAACATGTGCAAACGCTGTTGATAACATGTACAAAGCTGTTAAGTTGTTTGTATATGTTGTTTAACATAATTGTATAGGGATAATTGCGCTGATGTTGCTCTGCGACCGCGGTATATGGGAGGTGTAAGTGTGTTAGACACCCACCGTTTGTCGACGAAAAAAAATCTCGTCCTACTTCGTTAGAACCGGTAGGAGCGTCCGATGTTTTCTTACCGGTGCTATAAAAGAAGAGATCCGTTCATTGCGGAAAGCATTTGGTGAAAATTTTCTTCTGCGGCGGTAATAGGCCGATTTAACCGTTGGTGATTCGTGATCTTCAAAGTGTCTCGTTGACTTGTAGGTAACTGTGCCGTGACTAAAGATATTAGTGTAAAAGTAAATCGGGAGCGTATATATAAAGTATAAAACGTACCGTGTGTGTTAACGTGTGGCATACTTACCTGATATTGGACGACTGGTAGCAGTACCGGAAGCGGATAATACATATCCAGGACGCAGCAGAACCAAAGGTACGTCCGGCAAGATCCAGCTCGAAGACAAGATGTGTTGGAAAAAGAAAAGATAAGTACTAAATTTTCTTTTTTTTTTATTATATTTCGTGGGGCTTCCATAGAAGCTGCTCCAAGTGGATGTCCAGTGCATCGTCCAAGGTGCTGGAAGGCTAAAAAAACAAAACAAAAAAAGTGATAATTAAGTTATCCTGGAACGACACTTACCTGGGTATACGTCATCGTGCAATTCCACATATAGCGTTGATACACCGGATATGTACATGTGTGTGTAACGCACCTGGCAACGAATACAATATTTTATGGTGGCCAGTTCTAAAAGCGGTGAATTGCCTCGTGTATGCACATGCACATATATTGTGGATTCTTGTTGACAGCGAACAACAAGTCGGCCACAAGTGCATTGTTTTTGTGGTGGCCCGTTCCAGGAATATCGCTTGGCCTAGTATAAATATATACATTTATGTTTTTTTATCTTTTTTGTTGGCAACGAGCACTGCCTTTGGTTAAGTGACGAACACTCACACACAATTTCACTACGCGCCAGAGAAAAGAACACACCCGCCGAATTGCGATAAAAATTTCGCGATTGTGCCTAAATTGGCAAAACAAATTTTAATATAATTTAAATTCGCACGAATAAGTAAATATAGCGATCCGATGGAAAAATGTAAACAAACAAGTGACAGCTAGAGGTGAGAAGAATCATAACGTGAGGAAAGTCTCCACTAGGCCAAAGTCATGGTGTTGCCAGAATCCAGTCACTTGAACATTCTGACATGAGTAAATTCTGGTCCAAAGTGTTTCGTTTTTTTTTGTTGTAATCTTTTATAAACATATCTATGTAGATTAAGTTACGATTAGATAGATTAAGTTTTTTCTGTTGTTTTTGGATTTTTTTTTTTTTTGGCGCAATTACGGTTTTGTCAATACCGAAAATTGCGGAATTGTTGTTTTTTTATTTATATATTTGGTACCGCTACTTTGTGCTCAAGGGAGCTGAAGTTGAGGAGGGTTCGGTATTCGTTGCATATCATATTGGCGATAATTCCCCCAATAATCCCCCCCATTGAGCTCAATAGGTGTAGGGCATAATTAGGGTGGACATTAAACCATATTCGCATGCGTTTTTGTTTGTGTCGACGTAGACTTCGCCGTACCCGCTTGCTTGTATCCTCCTTGGTGTATACTGCATCGAGCGTGCCCAAAAAAAAAAAAAAATTTTTGAATGTCTTTATTTTGTTTCCTTTATATATTATTTTTTTTTTTCGAACTGAATTAATACAGAAATTTTAATTATATTTTCTTATATTTTATATATATATATATATTCATATCTGTGATTTATTGTTTTTTTTTTTTTATAATGTTTAGTTCTTTATTTAAGCTGTTTGATTTAGGTAATTGTATTTAAGGTCTAGATTCTTCATGTGTTAAATTTTTTTGGATTTTAGAATAAATGATTGTATTTTGTCATATTGTGTAAGAAATGAAGAGATAATTTCTTTGTTGAGGGGGAGTAATGGGAGTAGAACGACGTTAATGTAGGTGCTGCGATCCTTAGCTTTTTTTTTGGGGATTGCCTACGATCATTGAGGGTGCATGGGCCATCCAGGCAGGGTGGGCGCACACAGTCGCACGCCGGAACGAGTAATATTAGGGTGAGTGACCAGTTTGAGTGTAGGTTGTCCTGAAATGGTAGGCGTTATTGTTCACGCATCGCTCTGCTGTGGCGGGTTGAGGACCACGCCCATTTGACCGCTGGTAGCCGGGGCGCAACCACAGCAGAAGCATCAGGATGTGTGAACAATAATGGCGCCCGATAAAAATAAGTGTCTACCAGTAATCGTGTCAGTCAAGTATGTGTACGAATCGTTCTATGTGATATGGCGGTTTGTACTGATACTCGCGTTTGTTTGTATGTGTGTATGTATCGTCGATAGTACCAATGTCCATACATGCGTGTACCGGATAAGGTGTTATGTTAGGGACATGACGTTAACGTCAAACGACGATTGGGAATAAGTGTAATGGCGCCCAGCGTGCGGCCGAAGGAATGTTTGTATAAATAATGGAGTAGATTAGTGGATATGCATATATAAATGTCAGTTTGAGAAAAAGCATAAATTAGCGCTTCGAACAAAAATCATCATAACAATTTATAAATAAATATGTAAATTTTCATAGTTACACTGTACTGCACAAATGTCGAATGAGTTAATATCGAAAATTATTAATGCGTTATACCAACTTTTACGTCCGACAAGCGTGGTATTTAAGCATTATGATTATTAAGAACAACGCAAGGTGCAATTTTCCAGAAAAATCAACCTTATATACTTAATACTCATTCAGTGTTGTTGCTTCATCTACCGGACATTCTCATTAAATAGTGCATGGGACTAAAATGAATAAATGGGACATTTGTTTAAATTTTTCACTGCATCTTCACTTTGGAAAAATCATCGTTTTGGGGAAAAAATAACAAAAAAATTAAAATTTGACGCGAATGTATATGCTTCATCATTCATCGTTAGTGTACACTTTGGATGAAAGAAAGATAAAATGTATTTCACATTTATCACTTTAAACGCTTCCTTCAGGTGATATAAATGAGCATTTAAGCGGCACAACTAATTTGACCACCTGAAAAATGTGATTTTTGTGAATTGTTAAAAAAAAAATAAATATTGTATCTAATGTTTTAAAATTTTGCAGATATATTTGTGCATAAATAATGAACACAAAGTAATTTTTACAAATGAAAATATTCGATTTTCGGCAAGTTATTCACCATCTCCTGAATTTTTAACGATAAAAGTTCTCCCACTGCTGCAGTGATTGTAGCCTTCACAGTGCCTGAAATAAAAAATAAAATGTAACAAAATGGCGGATTTTTGAAGAACAAATTAAAAGTTTGTTCAAAAATCGGATGGTTTTTGGCTTGGTATAATTCCATTTTTCATCCAATCATAAAAGTGGAAGGAAATTGTATGGAACACCAAATAGACAATAAGCAAAAAAAAAAAAAAAAAAAGATCCAAGTCTATCGGATGATTTGTTATCGTGTTACAGCTGCAGCGAATGTGAAAAATTTTGTTTTGAGAAAAACACGTTTAAATTTCATTGTTATAAATTCATTGTTATAAAGTTTTAAATATCATACCTAGAGCTAATCTGCTATTCCTGGCCCATTCACTTGAAATTTTAAAATTCTAATTTTAAAGGTATAAATTATTGAAAAATGCAAAAAAAAACCAAAATTTTCAATGTTTAAAACTAGTTGTGCCGCTTAATTAGAAAGTAATAAATTATTCTAGCGTTTAATATTGTATGCCATGGTTACTGACCTTTATTCGATGTCTTGACACTTCTTAGATATTTGTCGTGACAGCTGGAGAAGTATTGTCATGCGTTGTCGTAGTTGTTATGACAACTAAAAATTTTATTACTTCAGCGTATTGTTGAAATTTGATTGCATTCCTTATAATTGTCATGACAATTGATTACTTAATCGTCTCTAGCTGCTTGGATATTTGTTATGACAACTTCAATTTGTTTATTCTTTTATTTGCTTGAATTGTTGATTAAATTGAAGAGGTATTAATAAGGTGGTAGCACTGAAGCAGTTGTTTAATTTTAATTGTTTTAAAGTTGTTTTAATTTTGATGTATTTTAAAATTGTCAAAATCATAATTAGTAGTTTCTTATTTGGACAAGCTTACCGTGGTATCGGTTGTTACGATTTTACGGCTCAATTGAAATAAAAGAAACATTAACCAATATTATTATTACAACAAATTTATTTATATTTGTATATTTGTTTAATTTAATTACATTTTATTGCTTATTTAATATTTTAGTATTTTATTATTGCATTTAAAAACATATCGTATTTATATTAATATAAATATAAATATATAGATTTTTCTGTTTTGTATAAAATTATTTCATATATATTATTTACATAAAATCATAAAATAATGAAAATAAAAAAAACACTAAAAATAAAATTAATATTTTCATATAATTTTGATTTTTACAAAGTACATAAATTTAACAAAATCAAGATTCTCAAATTGTTCTTTTGTAAAAACATAAAATGAATGCATTTAATTGTTGTACCTACATTGAAAATGAAATACAAAAAATTTTGTTTTATATTTGCTGCCGGAAATGGCACTCACTACATAAAATTATACAATTTTACTAAAAACTAATTAAATAGTTAAGTACAAGAAAAAATAATACAAAAACATTTGTATGTTGTTGTTATGGAATGATTATGAATAAATCGATTTAGCTTATAAGCTTTACGCTAAACTAAACCAAGTTATTCATAATTTTTGGTGACCTCTTTTTTATTTTTATTAGCTTTTTCCTTTTTTTTTTTTCTTTTTTGATCGGACAAATAGACGGAAATATTGTTATGAGAAAAAATTATTATTTTTGTGCACAAAATTAAAGCTAAACTATCGATTAGGCGAATGGAAAAAAAAATAAGCTTTAACTACGTTATATTTAAGTACATACTGCCAACAGAAGCTATTTTTCTTTTAATACAGTTTCAACTTCCTTTGTTTGTATTTAGTATTATTTTTTATTAACTAAATAATTAACTTAATAATTATATTTTATATATATATTTAATAAGTAGAATTCTACTGATGACTGCTCGTCTATAATTTTTTTTAAAATATATTTTTCATACACGCAACTCGAAAACTCATATGTAGCTAAAATTTTTCTTCATAAATTGAAGCTAAGCTTCGTTAGACAAAAAGTTTAGCTATTTTTTTTTTTTATTTTTAGTGTATTATTATTATAATTATTGCTCTACATTGATAGTTATAACCATAGTAGGTGGTCAATAGTGTCCACCACCACCGTTGCCACTGTGTCTATGATGTTCTCGTCTACCAGCCGCTGATGGATCACGATATTCACCATTACGTGAAGTGCTTTTGTGATGATGATGATGATGCCGTTTCTTTTCGCCTAATATAAGAGATTTAATATTTTCTATTAGATTCTAGATTTTGTAGGTCTTGAAAAAAATAAACTAGCTTACCCTTAAGGCATGCATCGGACACAACCATTTCTGAGTTATCACGCATACCATAATTATCGCGTCCACATCTGTGAAATTTATAAGTGAGAGAGAGAGAGAGAGAGAGGAGAGAGAGAGAGTTTAAATATTCAAGTAAATTAGCAATTCTTAGCTTAGTGCCCTTAGTGCATTGACTAAATTGAGTAAATTTGAAGAAATTGTGCTTTTAATTTTAGCCAAAGAAACACAGGTGTAAAATTTTAACACCGAAGATCCATTTTTGTATAAAGCATTTTTGTGATTTGCGCCAAAATTAAAAAATTTCTCAATTTTTATCGTAATGGAGTCTATGGACATTAGCATCTTATGGGATTGAAAAAAATTTGTGGCACTTAAAGCCCCGAAGGGCTCTTTGGCCAAGCTTCTCTTCCATTACTGTAGTGTGTGTTAAATTTTGGACAGTATTAGAAGGGACCTACTTATTTTAGCCTGTTACGAACGGCAGAACTCTTGAGGCATCACTTTTTCTGAGCTTTGTTCTTGAGTTCTTTTAGAAGCTTTTCTATGGGAAATTGCTATTGCCGGAAGAATTGCCAATTGCTTGCCGACAGACGGGTACCGTTCGAATCTTTTCGAATAATCTTTTCGATATACAATTTTTTATGTTTCAGCAGGGGATTGAACCCACGACCTAGAGATCAGAAGGCCAACACACTAATCACTGAGCTATGGCACCCAACAAACTAACCCAAAAAACCAATTTGTAAATATTCATGAATTTTAAAATTGTGGACGCAACCACAATAACAATTTTATTAAATCATTTTTGTAGAGCGGTTCAGAAGGGTAACCCACTAACCGAAGAGCTTCTAGTTTCTTCAACCTTCTTTCTATGTGCGATCTTTCTATGTAAATAAGATTTTAGGTCTTACCTATCTAGATTATCTCTAGAACGCTGCATATTTTCTCGTAAATTATCACGCGAACGTGCCATACTAGGTGGATCTAATGTCTCTTTGCGGCGTAAAGCATTTTGTGAACTTTTCGAAGCAGATTCATGCAAATTTTCCCAAGCTTGACGATAGTATCTGAAATTAAATTGGAATTGTGATTGACAATTAGATCATAAACCATAAATCTGAAACTTACCTATTTAAACCATTCCTTGACCCAGATGTTGAACTATCAAAGGAAGCAACTGTATTACAATCAGGTGAAGCACGATGACGATAATGTTGTGTTGTACGATTTCTACAAGCAAATTGAAAGAGATGCATATATATTATATACATTTCGATTAATTAAGTAGTTTAATTATGATTTAATAAATAAACACACAGCTTAATATTAGTTAGAGAGTAAATTAAAATACAGAGAAAGAGAGAGTGATATAGAGAGCAAGAAAGACAGGCAGAGATAGAGCGGGCGTAAGATTAATAGTAAAAAGAGCACAACTGTGGAAGTGCAAGAGTGAGACAGGCATTTATTTATGTTGGAATGAGTACGCATGCGTAATATATGTAAATTATATTATTGACAAGGGTTGCATTTATATACGAATATGTATATGTGTGTGTGTGTGTGTACATATAAATTAATTATGCTATTGAAATCAGGGACCGCATCCATTATAAGCAATAAAATTAATATTTTTATTATTTTGATTTTAATTTTGAAATTATTTTCTGGAACATGCTGATTTTTTTTATTCATATTTTTCACAAAATAAACAAAATTTTTGGTCCCTGCTTGAAAAACGTGCACTGTAAAACCAAATCCATCACATGATATTTTTGGTATTTTTCATTTGTTGTGTATGTTGTGGATCGTGTAGAATTGATTGGTTGGTTGCTTGGTTGATCGGTTCATTTGGTTGGATACGTGCATGGTTAACAGCAAGGCGGCATTTGCAATGTGTATTAGGTATGTACTTATGATTTGCATTTATATACATATATATTTTACACGTGTATTGATGATAATATGAAAACAGTAACAACAACAACAACAACAACAACAGTATGTAAATGATGACAAAATAACTGGGCTTACATGTTTCGAGTGTAAAAAAGAAACAAAAATTGAAGTAAAATTAATTAAAATAAAATATGGCCTTTTTCGTTTTTCTTTGTAAGTCGATTATGTAAGGTAAGTCGATTTCTTTGGCACCTCGTCGCATCTGAGTGATAATAATCATTTTAAATTTATTTTCTATTTTATATATGTTGTTTCATTTGTCGTTGTAAATTTTCTTTTATTTCACAAAATTCGTAATCCCTTTTTGAATTTGTTCGTTAAGGTTTCTCGTCATCCGTTTTCGATGGTTTCTCATCGGTTGATGATGATAACAACTCATTGCTAAATAGGCCAGCTCTTGCCGCATAACTACGTCCATATGTGTTTAGCTCACGTTTTCCTAATTTTTGATCATCAAATGGTAAAGCCAGCACACTACACCATAGTGGTGTTGATGGTGGCGCTGGACGTGGCACTGGTGGTCTGGCTGGTATCGAACCCATTGGTAAACGTGTACTCGAACTGATGCTATGATGATCGTATAAACGCATCGGTTGTATATAACCGGAACGTGTTATATGATGTGCTCTACTAGTTGAGACCGTATCGTTTAGGTCTCGTTGTGATCGTAGTAATGGTGGTAGCGGTAATCTATTATTATTATTTATACTACGTAATTGAGCATGAGCATGAGCATGTGGATGTGCATGTTGATGTTGATGATGGATATGTTTCATAAAATGATTTGCATTGTGCCGCCGTTTGCTGTTCGAAGTGCTAAATACAAATACAATTCAATATACAAATACAATACATAGTACATATATATCGAAATGTATTAAAAAAAAAAGTGTGTGCATTTTTCTATTCTACACTCAGAGAGTTTATGCTTCCGTCGCTAATATCCTCAAGGAGAGATTACATATGAAAAAGAGTCGATTTAGCCATTTATAGCGGTTGGATTGTCTTACTGAATATCTATCTGTCTATTTGCACCGAAATTGCCCTAATAACTGAGCTGAAAATTGACACAATTTGCAAATGAGCGAACCTCCCATACCAAAACTATATTGTTGAATCTATGTTTTCACATTTTTCGAGCAAAAATTCAAAACCTTCGATCTAAAAATTGGTGTGGGAAGTTGTTTTCACCACAGAATCACTATATTAGAAAATGGGCATAATCGGATGAGAACTACTCCTATCTCCCATACAAAGGTATGTTGTTGAATGTGTCTTTTCATATTTTTCAAGCGAAAAGTTTAAGTTATTGAGCTCAAATTTGGTGAGTATGGGTATTTCTACTAAATAATCAATGAAATCAAAAATGAGCTTATTCGGAGAAAAACTTGATCTACCTCCCATACAAAAGTATGTTGTTTAGTGACTTTTATAACACTTTATGTGAAAAAATTTAATGCTATAGCACTAAAACTTTGCAAATATAGTTAATCTGATGTCAGAATGTATTTAATAAAAAATTGACGTAATCGAATAAAAACAACGCCTACCTCCCATACAAAAATATGTTGTTTAATGTATCTTTCACATGAATATATAATGTTATCAAGCTGAAATTCGGTAAATATGATTATATTTATTCATTAATAGATATATTCCAAAATTGTCCAAATCGGATGAAAACCACACCTACCTCCCATACAAAAGTATGACTTCGAATGTACATTTTCACACTCTGTGCAGGAAAATTTAAAGTTATTGGTTGTCTTGTTATTTTGATGGCATCGGAGCTCATGCAAATTCTTAATTTTTAATATTAAACATGAAAAAAGAACATCTTAGGGTCATTATTTCTTCTCAACTATCTGCTGCAGTGTCACATTTTCTTTAATACATTTTGATATACATAGATTTAAAGAGATAGAAAGATGTAGAGCGACGACAAGGACCATGTTTAAGGATTTTGTTGTGGGAATACCTTAAAAAAATTAACAGAAAACAAAAGGAACAACAACAAAAGCAAAACAGCAAAAAAAAAATAAGCAAAATATACAAAGTGGAACAATGAAGAAAGTAGAGTTTTACAAATCTAGTTGGTTGGTTGATTTATTAGTATATATTGAAAAAAAATTGTAAATACTGCTATATACTACTAAAACTACTAAGAGGTTCATGAATGGCTGTGCTCTATACGAATATCAAAGGTACAAAGATCTGCTACAGTAATTCATTATTAAAAAAAAAAAAAAAATTTCATTTATAAAGAGAGAGAGAGAGAGAGAGAGATAATTTGCAATAAACACTTTGACTTACCTTCGTACTAAAATTACAATTGTCGTAATTACAGCAGCCAAGAAGATGAAACCACCAAAAGCACCCAAAGCCACAATAGCGCCCAAATTTAATTTTGCTTCCTTGGCCTCTTTACGATTATGATTGTCGACAGCAAATGGTACATTAACATTAGGTGATTGATTATTCCGTATGTGTACACTATCGGCAATTTCATTATCTTGTGGATGTGCATTGAGTATGATATTTTGTGTACTACGCGATGGTGTAGTCGTTTCAATTCCGGCTGATGCTGGTGATGTATTATATAAGGGAGGTCGTTGAGTTCTTGTGGGTACTGGAGCGGTGGGTATATATGCTGTTGGCGATGATGATGACGACGATGACGATGATGATGATGATGATGATGACGATGATGACGAAGATGAAGTTGAATGTGTTGTTTGTGATGGTGGCGCATAAACAGCTGGTGTAGTGCTGGGTCTCTTTGGTATTACAACTGGACGCACTGTACGACGTGGTGGGAACTCTTCACGTACAGTACCTGGTACAACATAGGTGACTTCTTCATCGGAATCGCCTGAAAATGAATAGGATTCAAATTAGATGCAAAAATTTGCTTCTAGTTGTCGACTCACCTTCACCATTGATTTCCACTTGTGGTGTATTGCTGGTCGTTAGAGTTGTTCCAATTGTCGGCTTATACGGACGTCTCGTTGTCGAACTAATCTTTGGCCTGTACGTTGTCGATGTTGGTGTTGGTGATGGTGATGGCAATGCTGTTGTAGTGCTTGGTGATGGTGGCACTGTTGATGGTTCCAATTTAATGCAACGTGGCAAAGCGCTACTCCATTGTCCGGTGGCAAGACAAGTGAGTAGTTGTGGTCCTTCTAAACGATAACCGACTGGACAAGTGATTTCTGCATTCGAACCATAATAGGTGCCATTTGGCGCAGAAATAATTGTATTGTAATAGTTGCCCGGCAAGGTGTCACATTCAACAACTATTGAATTGGATTAGAATTTGAAGAAGATATATAATTTTGAAGTTATCTACAAATCAAACATTCGATTATAGCATGTACTTACTCTCACAGCGTGGCGGTGGTCCGTTCCAACGTTCATCGAAATCACATGTCAACAGTGAACGACCAATCATTTCATAACCAGTATTGCAAGAGTATTTCACGAGGCTAAGATAGCCGACAGTGCCATTAATAAGATCATATGAGCCATATAATATGGATGCGGGCAAACCACATTCGATATCTGTGTGAGCATATAATTTTTGTTGTAAACATTTACTAAACTGAATGTCTTCTCTTCTTTTTATTGCTTTACTTTACTTACATTTACAAACCGGTGGAAATTCATTGTAGAAACCAGTGTCGAGACAAGTACGTGTAGCCGGTCCAACCAACAGATGATTGGCATCGCATGAATATTTCACTTGTGCGCCCACCTCAAAACCATTCAATGCAATCATTGTCGAATTGGGTGGCTGTTCGGGACGACCGCATGTCTTCGGTTGATGTTGACATATGAAATTCAATAGCGTATTACAATTGGTATCACTCCACAGCCATCCTTTGGAGCCATCGAAACGTGCACAATCCTCATTACCGCCTGGATGATTCCAAAATGATACGGTCACCTCCTCGCCGTTAACCCATTTCCATGTATTGCGATCGTTTCCATCACGTACGGCACCCATCCAATACTGTGAACTGACATCGCTACGATGCCGACGCCACAATTCCCAACTGATGAAGCCCTGCAGGGCTGGATTACTTTCAGATATCAGAGTGCCACCACGTGAGCGACAGAATGAGAGAGCATCCAAGAAATTTAACGGTTGTCGATTATAGAATATATAACATTTGCCATTGTACGAAGCCAATGCACCCGGCGGTTGATCACGGAACGTGGGACATCGTTCAATCGGTAATGCCTGATCCGTATAGACGAATGCTTCACATATCGACAGCTGATTTGGTGTATTATTCTCCAGATGCACAGAGACAAAAGCGCCTGGCATCGGTGGATTGCAGGGCAGAAAGAGTGGTTGTCCCTCCTCCAGTAGTCCGGTAAAACGATTACATATTGGATTGGTTCCCAAGTCGGGACGATTATTACCAACACGAACAACAATTGTAGCTGGTTTGTTGCCTGCAATGGAAAGTAAACGATGTTAAAGAATTTACTCAACTTAACACTTTTTTCTGAATATACTTCTTCCGTATCTCCAGCCCCTAAAAGGGTTTCGCTACAAAATAATTAAGAAGTGGAGCTGGGGGATAAGCTTGTTCGAAGAAAATGTTGAGAAAAAAAATAAAATTAAGTCGTTCTTTACTCTTCTAGCGGAGATTCCTGGGTGGTTCTAGAGTGATATATCGATTTTTAGTTGTTTTTAGTGTCATTTGGTAAGGAAGCCCATTTAAGGAGGAAAGATAGCAACAAAGTATATGTAAAATATGTTGGGTAGTATAGATTAATGGAGGTCGCCATATTTTTTATCCCTCTAGCGGCACTCTAGAAATCGTAGCAGACGTGGGTAGAATTTATAGGGGAGCTCTCTAAGGAGATAAGGGTTCAAAATGGGGGTCGGTCATACATAAGCGTGGTTTTAATGAATATTTCAATTTTTATGATTTTTTTCTGGGGTTAGGGTTGAAATGAGGCCTCACCCGAATCAAACTGAGCCCGGATTCAACTTGAACGCTTTTATTTCTTGTATGGCTGTGTGAAATTACCAAAATAATTATAGAAAATTAGATCTGCCTAGATTCTTCAGAGTTTCTAGTGCTAAATATTGTTTCTCTTTAGCTTGATTTAACTATGAGCCATTTAACTATGAGCTTGATTTAACTATGAGCCATCTTGTTGGCAAAAGATCAATTTATTTTGTATCAAAAAGGTCAACCGAGTTCAATAGATTCACAACAGACCGGCAATGCGAAGGTGTAGATGGATGAATTTCGAAAAAGAAGAGTTACTCGTTATTCCACAAGTGTAAACATCAAATTCAACTTGCTGTAAATAACGTTGTATATTATTTATTCATTTGTCTACAATTTCAGTGAAAGTCATGTAATCATCATCATCATCATCATTGATGATCATTGAAATCATTGTGTAAATATTTCACATAGAAATTGCTATCATCGTCTTCACTCAAACTACTCAAGACGACCTATCTTAACCACAATAATATGTAACAATAACAACATGGCAGAATAGGCAGCAATGAAGCAATATCGGAGAAGAGTTAAGTCGCAGTTCCAACATAATCGGACTGTGCCGTGCATTTAATGTGGTATCATATATTTGTTATTGTTGTTGTTGTGGAAAATTAAAATCACTGAAGTTACAAGCAGCCAAGGTAGTATCGTAAATATATTGTATATGTATGGATGCAGACGACATAACTGAAGATAGAGAGGCAAAAAGAAATGATGATGAAGAATGAAGAGATGGAAAATCACATACACATACGAGTACATAACAACTTGTTGGGTGATTGCTTTTGGCTGGTTGGGTGTCAAGTGAAAGCACTCTGCCATTGCAATTCACTCTTATTGCGATTGCAGTAAGTAGCACCGTAGCAACAGTAGTTCGTTTGTGAATTGGTACATGCACTCTTATTTGTAGTGAACATTTTTGGTTAACGGAGCGATAATGCTTTTTAGCGGTAACCCTTCTTCAAACGATGACGATAATGATGATGATGATGATGATGATGATAAAAGTAGCCAAGCGAGTTTGCTTACCTTCTGATTGTTATTTTATTGTACTTACTGAAGTTATTTGGAATGCTTAAATGTATGTGTGTGATAGATAAATGAAAAGCATGTGAATTTTTATGCTCGCTGTTATTTCGAATGTGTGCAAAATTTGTAGACACAATTTCTAATTGAATTTAACTAAGTTGTTGCATACCATCGATGACGACGATGATGATGATGATGATGACGATGGTGATGGTGATGGTGACGATTGACAGTTTTGGGGAGGCAAATTATTAAAATAAATGAATTTATAGCGAAAATGTTAAGAAGCAATCAATAATTGAGCTCGCTCTTACATTTCAGAGGCTTTAAAGGCGATTAATGTTAAATAATGGGATTATTTGTTGATTTTGTGATGTTTTTTTTTCAGTTATTTTGTATAAAAAATCCTCTTAACGGGTTGAGATATGAGAATGTTTGAAATTAAAAATTAATTGGGGTCTGTCATACATTCCATCGCTCTAGGAGTGATCCGTAGGGGTATTTATCAATTTTAAAAGCACTTCAAAACTGATAAATAATCCCATAGCTGCTCAAAAATCGCAGTCTGACTGATTCTCATTTAATTTTGCTCCTTAAAATTTCCTCTGAACATGCTGATATCCTATCTCCATCTGCTAAGTGTACTCCCATACAAAATTGTCGAAAAACACCTAAAAATCGACAATAGTTGCCTGCGAATTGCCCTTAGAGCAGTGAAATATATGACCGATCCCCATTAATAGTTGCTTTTCAACATTTCCTCAAAGCATAATTATCCCATATCTTTATGACTTAGGAAGGGTCCCCTATAAAATTGATGGTTTTGTAAAATACTGAAAATCAGGAGTTTCTTTATAGTTCCTTGAGAAGAAATGCTTGAAATTATGCAAATTGTAAAACTACCTAAAAATCGACAATAGTTGCCTGTGAATTGCCCTTAGAGCAGTGAAATATATGACCGATCCCCATTAATAGTTGCTTTTCAACATTTCCTCAAAGCATAATTATCCCATATCTTTATGACTTAGGAAGGGTCCCCTATAAAATTGATGGTTTTGTAAAATACTGAAAATCAGGAGTTTCTTTATAGTTCCTTGAGAAGAAATGCTTGAAATTATGCAAATTGTAAAACTACCTAAAAATCGACAATAGTTGCCTGTGAATTGCCCTTAGAGCAGTGAAATATATGACCGATCCCCATTAATAGTTGCTTTTCAACATTTCCTCAAAGCATAATTATCCCATATCTTTATGACTTAGTAAGAGTCCCCTATAAAATTGATAATTTTGCAAAATTCTGAAAATCCGGATTTTTTTTATATTTCCTTGAGAAGAAATGCTTGAAATTATGCAAATTAAATACACATTTTCGCTGAGCAAGGTTGTCAAAATTGTACTCCATACAATTTAATCGAATTTAAAGTGGGCAATCTCCTTAAATCTTAAAATATTTGTATAGCAACTTACCACAACATGATTTGCCAAAATCCAAACGTACTAATTGCACCATATAGGGTTCCAATAAATTCACATACCACCATGGTGATCGTTCTGATTTTGTGAGTGAACATGTTTCTGGTGTGAAAAATGCCGATGTTGAACCATCAATGGCTTTTTGTGGTGCACCAGAACCTTCTGTTGAAATTTGCATTGGTGCTTTGCCAGCAGCAACATTTAGCACTGGAAATGGGAATAAAAAAAAAAGAAGTAAAATTTAAGTATATTAATTAAATAATTTAAGTATTTCTGCAAAAACCAAAAATTTTATGACATTTTTGTGTAGAATCCTTAGCAATTGAAGACAACTTGTTATGATAAATATTTTATTAAAATTACTTAGAGCAATGAATTGTATATTTTAACATTTTTCTCAATGATAAATAACTCAAAAATAATTTTATATTCTGATTTTTTTTGTATAACAAATATTTTGACATTCTTTCTGACTCTTTGAACTTCATTTTTAAAAGTTCTTCATAAATTAAAATATCAAATGTGCTTTACGAGTATATTCTATTACATGAAGTTGTTTTTATTATTACCATAACCATGACCTATAATCATTTTATTGTTTTAGAAGTTTGTAAAAATATTTTCAGAAAATTATTATACGCAGTTAAGCTCATTATGCATTTAACCATTGCCAAGCATCTAATCATAATATTGTCATACACCTAATCATACCTCTACACCTATGCTATGTGTGTAGCTTGTGTGTAGCACACATTTTCACATATAATTAATAATATAATTTGTACAATTTATTGTTCATACAATGTCATTCTTCTTCTTCTTCTTCTTCTTAAATTTGTGTGAACATTTTGTATGTGAGTGTGGTGTTGTTAAAATGAAACGCAAAAAAAAGAGAATTGCATTCTTTCCTTCTAGTATCATAAATTATATTTAAATATCAGTAAAAAAAAAAAAAAATAAAAAATACTCTAAGCCTTGACATCACTGAGCGTCAGAAGGAATTTCATTGTTTTTATATTATTTAAAAAAAAAATGTAATTCTAAAATTAAACTCTTTAAACATATGTGTGAGTAATAATGATATGGGAGTTTGACATACCTAATGGTGGCGTTTTGATGTTGATAGCGAAATAAATATTTTCATAAGTATGATTACGTGAAGAAGAAAAAAAAAAAAAAAGAACATCAAAATCATAAATTGGGTAATTGAGCTTCGGTTGACATTGAGATGCGTGCGATATTTTATTTTTTCACACTGTCAAGTGTTATGCGCCAAGATACAAGGTTTATTTTGAGTTATGCTCGTTAAATATTTAACATAACTCATTATGCATATTGCTTTACGGCATTTTGTGTTAATTTGTAATTTGAATATTTTTCGAATTTTTTTTTGTCCCATTCTTTTATATATGCATTTTGTGAGTTTGTGAGTTGACAAAAAAAAAAAATGTATTATTAATGAGCATACACATTTCAAATTATATGCCGTCGTACGAAACTTCTCATATACAAGGTGCGACAACTATGTATTAAGACTGCCTCTAGAAAACACAATTAAAACACGATATCTGCTAATTTTTCGGTATATTTATTCGAAATATTCTCCTCCTGATTCAATACACTTGTTACATCGATTTAATAGTGATTCAAACGTGGTGTTCCAGCTCATTTTTTGGAATTGCCTCCAGTGCCCTCGTCGAAGCCCGTTGTGTGGTCTGAATGTCATCAAAAAAGCATCCTTTCAACTTCAATTTCAGTTTTGGGAACAAAAAGAAGTCGCACGGTGCCAAATCAGGTGAATTCGGCGGGTGACTTTTTTCTCTCTTTGCTCCATGTTAAAATTTCAACATCAAACGAACACGTGTTTTGTAAAATGAATGTCAATAAACATTAAATGTCAACCAAATGCCATGAAATTCTGACAGTTAGTAGAGGAAGATGGCGCGCTTGGCTGCTGAGACATGATTCGAGTCTTAATACATAGTTGTCGCACCTTGTACTACTATATTCGTAGCATAAATGAGCATTTAATTGGTGTCTCATTTATTTTGAGATTGGAATAAATTACAAAAAATTCATCTATTCGAATTTATGTTCGAAATCTGGATTAGAAGACAAAAGTACAAGTGGATTGATAGATAGATAGATCATGACCATGGAAGCTATAGATATCACACAAATTAAATTGTCCTCCAACAATTTGAATATGAAAAAGTGATAGTGTAATTCAATTCAATTTCACTAAAACACTTTTACTATTCAACATATAATCTATAAAAAAAAATCTCCTTACAGTCGGCTGGGGCCGACCAAACTATACCCTGCATATGTAGATTTATATATAAAAAGTTTACTCGAATATCCAACTTTTCTTTTATTTCCACTTTTCGAGAAACAATTTTTGCATATACTACTAATTTACACCCGAAATATGGTTGACTTTGACGAAGTAAAAGGATTTTAAGATAATTCCGAGGCTTAGTATGGGAGCTATATAAAAGTGGGCGTGGCTTACCACTTTCTAGTAAATCCAATTAATTTTTCAACGTTAATCCACACCTTAAATTTGGTGTCCTACGTTGAATAGTTTCTAAGTTATGGTGGTTAACATTTTTGTTTAATTTCCTCAACTTTGTATGGGAGCCCCAATAAGAAGTGGGCGTGGTACGCTGATTTTTCGCCAGATTATTTCCGACTACGATATTAATTTAAGTGTCAATTATGGTTATTGTAGACAGAAGATTGCCGAAGTTACAGCTGTTTCAATTTAAAATTTGTATGGGGGCTACGATAAACACTGGGCGTGGTGCGCCCATTTTCTGTGAGCCTAGTTGCTCGTACAATACTAATCCATACCCTAAGTCTCGTTGTCCTAGGCTAAATGGTTTGTAAGCCATGGAGCTTAACATTTTAGTTTAATTCACTCGACTTTGTATGGGAGACCCATGAAGGAGTGGGCGTGGCACACTGATTTTCTGCCAGATTTTTGCCGACTACGATATTAATTTAAGTGTCAATTATGGTTATTCTAGACAGAAGATTGCCGAAGTTACAGCTGTTTCAATTTAAAATTTGTATGGGGGCTACGATAAACACTGGGCGTGGTGCGCCCATTTTCTGTAAGCCTAGTTGCTCGTACAATACTAATCTACACCTTAAATCTCGTTATTCTACGCTGAATAGTTTGCAAGTTATAACCGGTAACATTTTTTTTAATTTCCGCAACTTTGTATGGGAGACCCAAAAAGGAGTGGGCGTGGCTCACTGATTTTCTGCCATATTATTTCCAACTACCGTGTTAATCTAAGTGTCAATTATGGTTATTCTAGACAGAAGATTGTAGAAGTTACAGCAGTTTCAATTTAAAAGAAGTACAGACACTTTGTATGGGAGCTACGCTAGAAAGTAGGCGTGGCTCATCCACTTTTGGTGAGGTTATATAGTAGTATAATATAACTCTATGTGCAAAATATTGTTGTCCCAAGTGGTATATTATGTGAGTTATAGCAAGTTAAAGATTTTGAAAATTTCGAGGTTAGTCGCTTTGAATGCTTGGTGTGGGCGTGGCTATTGACCGATCATGCCCAATATCAATCCCCTCCGTACCCTTGGATCATAGATTACTTATGCCAAATTTCATCGAAATAGCTCAATATTTACTCAAGTTATCGTGCGAACCAGCCAGGTGACAGACAGACGGACGGACGGACGGACGGACGGACGGACGGACATCGTTAAATCGAAAATTTAATCGACGCTGATCACGAATATATATCCATGTCTATATCTCCGGAGATTCCTTCAAGTGGACACAAACATCTGACCGAAATGAATATACCATGCATATTGCATTATGCAGGGTATAAAAAAATAAAAAAAACATATGAAGAATGAATTTTAAATACTTTTAAAAAGAAAAGTAAAATATAAATATGTATAATTATAATTAAATATAATTTATATCATATTTATTTACATTTAAAACATTAATTCATTTAAGTATCATTTTAATTTTGTCCATTATTTTCTTTTTTTTTTTTTTTTTTTTCTTTTTCACTTTCATTCAATTTGACTCTCACAATTTGCTGTCATATGCTCGTTTTTATTAACCCCCATCATACCTCATCATTATCATTAACATTCAAGAGATTATTTATATTGAAGAAAATAATCCCACACAAGCAAAGAAAAAAAAATTAAATGCATTTTTTTCTTCTAATTTTCATCAAATGTATGATTTTTTTAATCCAATCTTTATCTTTACTGTGCATCTCTCAATAGGCTTGTATGTATTGTACGTTAAGTGTCAGAGAGCTGCAATGAGTAGTTTCATTTTTATACGATTTTCAATATATTTTGGAAGTTATGAGCGATGCATGTCAATAAAAAAATGTAATAGAAAGCTTAATTTTGATAATACTGAAGCTTCAATGCCCTACTTTAGTACTTTCGAAAAAAAAAAGAAATAATATTTCCTGGACATAGGTCTGATAGCGTCGAGAACCTACTTTAGTATGAAAAGTAGTTGTGGTTTTCATACGATTGAGATCATTTTTTAAATATTTCTCTATTTTTTCGGAAATATAATCGTATATTCTGAAATTCAGCTTGTTAACTTTATTTTTCAATCGCAAAGTATGAAAATATTCCAAAGTTTGTATGGAAGTTATGCATAGTTTTTGATCAATTTAGCCAATTATTTGTTTATATCTATTATATAGTAATTAAATTCATATTTATTAAACTTCAACTGAATTCCTTTATATTTTTTTGTGCGAAATGTATGAAAACATACATACGGAACTATAAATTTGTATGACAGGTAGGTGTGATTTTCAAACGATTTAGACCATTTTCAAATATGTCTATTCTTCGGTAAATTTAATCATATGTACTGAATTTCAGTTTAATAACTTTTTATTTTCTTGTGCAAAATCCGATAAAACTCATTCCGCAACTTACTTTTGTATGGGCAGCTAGGTGTTGTTTGGATGCGTTTGCACTCATTATAAAATTTATTTATTCCTTGGTAAAAATTGATATTTTATAGCAATTTTCAGCTTGATATCTTTATAATTATGGTAGTTATGGAGCGATGTGACTAAATCCAGTCAGAGAGTCAGTTCAATTGGTTCACAGATTTTAAAGAATCGTATTATGTATGACTCGGATTGTTGTTGTTGTATTATTTTTCCCGTTAAATATCATGTTATATATGATGGTTAAAATTTTTACCTAGGTTTTTGTATTTCTTGGTATTTAAATGCGCACAAGTCAAAGTGAATTCAGAACCTCCGAAAAACCGCTTAAAATTTCCTGATATATCGTTTCATTCATTTCAAATTGTCTCTGAAATCATGTTTATAATTTATATTCATAGTTTTAGTGTATTTGAAAGTAGAAGCAAAATTACTTTGTGCAGTTCTCTGATAATTGGTTTAGTACTCTCCCAGTGAGTGCTGTCACGTTAACTTAATGCGACTGTAAAATGTAGTTAACAATGCCATCAGAATGGTAGTGGATATAAGATATAATGTAACGTTATATTTAAGTATATCGAAAGGCTTGGCACAATTAAATGCATTTTAATAAAATATTCAAAGTACCCGCAGTTGTAACACAAAGCGCGATATGTGCTGTTGTGATATATTTTGACATTAATGATTATATGTATGTCCATTTTCTTTTTTTTTTTTTTTTTAGAAATATTCAATTATCATGCTGTTGCTTCTTATCTACTCAAATTTACACTTTCTTTGAATGCACTCATATATTGTTTATTTGAATAGCTGGTTGAGTGTGTGTGTGTATATGAGTGTTGAGCTGTTGACATTCAATTTCATATGCCTTCATATAAAGCGACAATTAATGCAACCAACGTAGGCCACTGGATATGTAGGTATCGTATATATGGCATATGCACACGACAACATTATCTAAAATACGTATAATCATTTCCGTAACTAATTATATTTATACATAGCGATTTGACACACTTATATAAATATGTATGTTTGTAAGCATTCGAGTATTTTATTATATTTTTTTTTTAAATATTATATATCATTTACAATATTTCCTTATTATCTTATTTCATTTTCATACAAACGAGTCTGTATGGCTCTGTGTATACATTGAGATTGCCTCTTTGTCTGTCGGTCTGTATTTTATTATTATTTCAATTGATTTCATGCACATGTACACACACACAGTAATACACATTAATAGTTAAAGAGATAGTATTTACAAGAAACGTGTTATTATAGTGACACATTGATCAACGTATTAAATACCGACTAATAGTCAGCCACTGGCAAATAAAATAATTTTCTATTCACAAATTAGATATATGCGTATAATTATAATATGATTATAATTATATTTAAATTATGTAAAATTATTTGAAATTATGTTTCTCTGCATTATAAACATTTTATGGATGCGACGTGTACGGCGTGTATGTGTCGGTACACATAAAAAGGTAACATTATGTTTATCTGTGTGCACTTGGATGGCAATCTTTGTTTGAATTGTATTTGCAGAATTTTTATTATAGTTTCACTATTTTAATTTGCATTATTTAGTTGTTTTTTGTTTTTTTTTGCTTTTAAATATGACAAAAATTATTGGGTTGGGGAAAAATTATCGCTCCCGAAAATAGATTTTGTACTTAATGTAATTTAAATACAAATCAATTAAAGTGAAAAATTCCACTAATTTTTTTTACCCCAAATGAGGGCGATCCCAGAACTACCCGACCTAACAAAGAAAACACAATAAATTTGGTAACATTTTTCTTTATTTCTCAACATAATCTCCTTTTAGCTCTATACACTTTTCCCAGTGATATTCTATAGCTTCGATACCCTGTTTATAGTATGAACTGTCTAGCTCATTAAAATAGCCATCTATTGTGAACAAACGCGGCACCCATCTTACACACAGCTTTTTCATCTCCAAATTTTCGGTCAACATACGATGTATAGCACTTTTTGAAATGCCTGTAATTTCACCTAGCTCACACACTATCAGCCGGCGATCACCTAATGCCATTTTTTGGATTTTCTCAACCGTTTCTGGCGTGACCACCTCAATTGGTTGACCACTACGGTGTTCGTTTTGGCAGCTCATACGACCTCGTTTAAACTCTCCCACCCAATATTTTATGGTCGTAAACGAATGAGCAGACTCCCCCAGATTAGATTCCAGTTCAGCTTTAATATTCGTTGGACTGAGACCTTCCTTGTTTACAAATTCATTGACGTCGTTAACTTTCGATGGCTTCAAAAAAAATAATACTAAACAACGTGGCGCCTTGAAACTTAAAACATATATTTTAAAGGTTGCCACTTTTCATCAAAATAATTTTTTTTCAAACTACTCCTGCCATCTATATATCAGGTCGGGTAGTTCTGGGACCAACCTCGTACTTATTATTTAGCATACTCGCACACACACATCTTTTTTGTTTAGCAAGTCAATAAGAATTCATGGAATGTGTGTTTTTATGTACTTTCTTCCTAGTCTTTTCGTCGTTATCGTTTTCATTTCTTAATTTTTATAGTATTTTTTTTTTGTTTTCTTGTTGTTGTTGTTTTTCATTCATTTCAATGAAATTTCACTTTCGCAAAAGATCTGTGTTGTGTTGATTTATATTATTTTCAACGAAATTTTTTGTTTGTTTTGGGAAAGAAAGTGAAAAATTATAAATAAATAAAAATATAAATAAATTTATATGTATTTGTATGACACATCTGCTGCTGCTGCTGCTAGTGCTGCTAGTGCTGCTAGAGCTGTTGTTGATGTTAATGTGCATAGTGGAAGCACAGTGTAGTACAAGCAAAGTGGCAATATAGCAATAACAATAGTAGAGAAAAAAGATTCAATGAATTTTCAAGCGTTTTTTTAATTAGTTGGAACTTTTTTTTGCCTCTGTTTCTTTATTTTCTGTTAAGGTATGGCATAAATATAGGAAATATGAATTGTGAGTAAGAATAAAAGATTTAGGAAACAAACTTAGTAATGAAAAAAAATGAGAATAGATTATCTTCACAGTCAAAGCTAAGCAATTGCTTCACTTTAACACATCAGCGCATATTCAGAGTTAAAATTAAGTTTCAAAATAATTTTAGAATTTATTTTTTAAGTTCAATTTAATTTCAAAATAATTTTTATTTCCTGAAAAACAGGAAAACTCACAAAACATTGCTTATAATGATGATTAAGGCCCTCCAATTAAAATCAATGATTTTCATTCATTTGCATTACTAAATTAATTTGCCTCAGCCTGTATATATGCAATGGACAATAGTATATAGTATATGCATCGAATAGCAAGCTTATGATGGTGAATAAACTAAAAAAAAAAAAAAAAAAGAAAAGTAGCAACATCATTGTAGCATTGCAATTGAATTGCAGAGGAATGTATATTAACGGTATTTGAAAAAGTCACTACTTAAGCAAGCATAAGAATTGTTGTGCAATAATAACGATAAAAAAATTAAATAAATAAATAAAATAAATTACCAATTGAAACAGTCAGATTAAAAGAAGGGAGAGAGAGAGAGAACAGATGTGTGGAAGAATAATCAATGTAGACATTAAGCATACAGACAACAAGTGACAATATGCGAGCAAAAAAAAAAAAAATAAATATATTAAAGTAGAAAATTAATAAAAATTACAACTAAAAGTACATAAATGGAATATGTGACATATTATCCAAAGAATAAAAAATGTACATATTTTAAATTGAACAAACAATAATGACAATGACAAGTGAAAGATTTACAATAGCAACAATGCCATGTAGCAGCATCTAATAGACAGTATGGATTGTATTTACTACAAAACTAATTCAATACAATAGACAATTTAATAATAGACATATAGTTATAGTACCTATATGTATACTTACTTGACTTGAGTGCTTATTCATTCTTTTGGTGACCAACCAAGATAATGGAGAGAATGGAACAAATCAATGTGAGGAGAGAGTATTGTGATACCACCAATGTATCAGCAATATTCTTAGTATTATAACAAAAAATAAAGTGTGTGTATATGTATACACAACGGTAGCTTCATCATGAGACTCATATTGGTCTGGGGAAAAGATATCGGTCCTTTGTCAGTGAAAGTGCTTATCATTTGTTCTTTTTTCGAAATTATATGCCATTATTTTCAATTTTTTGTATAGAATCATCATAATATCGTTCTCAAACTTGGGAGATTTTTAATTGAAGGTCTTTAGTGAAAGATAGTCAAAGTATTAATCATTATGAATGTGCATTTGTCTTCCAGTCCCACAAAAAAAAAAAAAAAAACACGGTTTCACCTTCCTCGCCCTTAGTTCTGACTTTGCCAGCTTTACATCGCTTAAAATATGATTTTTTCTGTTTTTGAAATGACACGATTCTCTTAAGTTTCAGTAGCAAATTGTAGATGGTAAGGCGATCCATCGAACTTTCAAATACTATCCAAATATTTTTAAAGGATTCAGCGCATTTGCAACATTTTTGTTATGGACTAATGCTTTTCAACAACTTCATGTCTATTTTCCAGTATATCATAGTCCTTTTCGATAGCACAGTGGGTTGAAGGCTTGGGAAAATTTTATTGGGCTTTTTTTTTTAGTATCAAATTACTTGTTATACCACGGTATTCCTAATTGCAAATAATTATTATTTGATTATGACACCATATAAGATTTACTACAAAAAAAAAAAAAAAAATATTCGGCCCAATAGATTTTCCCCAAGTCAATATACTCATAGCATCAAATCATGTTGCAGCTGCAACATTATTTGATTGGAACAATAACAGCAAACACCATTAATGAAACAGTAAAATACGCAACAAGCGGTCCATTCACAATTTACTATTGTTGTTGTTGTTGTTGCTGTTTTTCTTGAAATTTAATTGTTGTATAGACACTCAAAGTTGCTGCTTTCAAATGCAGCAACTTTTCTACAGAATTCGTAACACGTCATTTCAACAACAGCAACGACAGCAACAACGGAAGAATGTTGCAGTGGTGGTGGTTGTTGTTATTGTTGTTGTTGTTATTCTTTTATATTTACTTACTATGCGGTACTATAATGTGATGTACGCCTCGTGTAACATTTATCAATGTCGCTGTAGACAACAAATCTTCCTTCCAACCAACCAACCAACCAACCAACCAACCAATACTATGCCGTTTCAGATGATTTTCACATACATTCACATATAGCTACATATTTTTCTGTAGTCAAAGAGCCAGCCATGCAACTATTCATTGCAAAATGTAGGCTATACATACATATATGCATGATACCCAGTGGGAAAATGAGTTAAATGTTGCAAAGGAATCAAATTAAAAAATTTGTGATTGAAAAAGCTAATTCATTGAAATTTGAAGCTTTTGAAAGTGATGTGAAGAAATAAGTGGAAGAATAATATGCGCCTTTGTACATTATATGGCAAACTAATAGGTAAGGCAAGATATTGAAATACTTCTTCTCCTTTTTTATGTTATATTAATACTTGAATTTCATATGAAATTGTAATTTTTAAATTCAAATCAGTAGTTTTCATATTGAAATTTCCTTTACAAAAATCGCACATCTTTCTCTCTGGCTCGACCTGAAGTTGTTATGTTGAAGCTCGTTGTATATTTCTAATATAGCAAGGTGTTGTATATGTGGTGGCTGTTCTAAATGACACATATCTCGGTACCTCAGTCCTCTTTCGTTTAGCGATTAAATTTAATTCGTGTTCCCGGCAACAAAAATTCCATAGTGGTTGCCGAACAAAATTCCGATATATACACGACCTTACAAGTTCTTTGCAACATGTTTCGCAACTGGATCTTTATATACATGTTTCTGTATACACTTGCATTACTCTCTTATTTGGTGCTCTATACATATTCCTCTGTACACTTGCCATCGCATACCAAAGATGCAACAAACATGTTGTTGGCGCATGTAAGTATGTCTTGTTGAGTATTAATGTGTTGTTGTATGTATGTGTGAGTGCGCAGCGCGATTTACGTTTTAGCAACGGTATTATTATAATTTTCTAATCTTGGCACAAAAATAACGACGATATAAGCTGCAACTTTTTTCGGTGTAGTTACGGTTGTTGTTTTTGCTGTTGTTTTTGTGATTGCATGCATAAATGTATACCAAATTTGTTGTCTTCCTTCATTTCTGTTATTGTTATTATACGTATGTATACGTATCTACCAAGCATCTCCCTCCTTATTGATTAGTACAAGTGTGCGAGTATGTGGCTTGACCGTAATCGATTTTTTCTGTTATACAATGAATTGCTTTACAATATTGCTTGTCGTTTTCTAATAGTAATGCTTATACAGTATGTAGTGGTGGTGGTATGTTAGATAAGTTGTATTATATAGTAGTAGTACGTGTTGTTTGTCGTTAATATGGTCAAGTTATGACTTGCATTGCTAAGTGTATGTGTAATAGTATGACTTTTAGTTAATAGAAGTACATACATACGTACATGCCATCAGTATGTTATAATTACTATTGCCACTATAAAATTTTTAATTATTATAGGATAATATTGAGATAATGAGATAATGGCAGAGATAGCGAGACAGAGAGAGAGAGAGGAGTTATGGAGCTATGCTTATCAAAGATCACAATTATGTATTAATTGAAGTCGTAAGAGCTTTGCGATTTGTTGAAAAGTACAGTAAACTAATATATATATAAGTAGGTCACTTTGTAAATGTCTAAAATTCCTACTCATTGGCATACCAAAGCACAGCCGGGGTTTAACGGAGCTAGTGTTTGCATCAGATATTCATTTTTTAACGACAATGTTTTTCTGATTTTATATAGACATACAAAAATTGCTAAATTTCTGTTCATCTTCATAATTTGAAAATGTTGTTTTTTTGGAATTAGTCATGTTACAGGTCATGCACCAAGAAAATCTCAAAGAAAAATATACACTTTCTATCCGATGCAGCCTATTTTCTATTATATCTCTTGATATCTCTTGTATGAATCGATTAACTTTATGTGCCAAGTTTCAATTCGATAGCTTTATTTTGACAAACATAAAGTGGAAAAACAAACATTCGAAAGCATAAATTTGTATTGGAGGTAGGCACGGTTTTTATCTAATTACGTCCATTTTCTGAAATATTTATTTTATGGTTATACGGAATATGGTTATGGTTTTATGGAATATATCTGTTTGTTGGTAAAAATATTCGTATGGACCAATTTTTAGTCCAATCGGTCTATTGTTGAGGCATGTCTTGAATATAAAGCAGATGAACAGGCAGACATGACTAAGTCTGCTCAGATTGTGCTTCGTAAAAAAAAGTATATATACTATATTTTTATATATCTGCCACTTCTTCTAAAGGGTGTTAGAAAAAGAACAAAATCCTGGCATGATCAAAATAATATTTGGAGAATTATTTCTAAAATGATTTTCATTAGTATTACTACAGTTAGGCGGCGCTTTCTCTCACGACTATTTATGCAGTGTGAAAAAAATAAACATTTAATTTCATTAATTAAATAAATTTGGAATTGGAAAACGATTGTATACATTTTCAAATGTTATTGTAATAGCAACATACACATCGTCAACAATTGTAACTGACAGAACAACAACAACAACAACATTCATTACAACCGCTACAAATGACACTTTAAATAGAAATTACCATAAAATTGGCTAAAACACTATCATCATCATAATCATCGTCATCAGCAACATCAACAATACCAATATAAAAAATTTGTATACTGCAGCCATATACAAAAATATATACGTCATGTATGGCATGTATGTGTATGTCATGAGGCTACAACAATGCTTTTAGCGCTTCTCAATGAACATTCACATATGAATACATACAAGACTGTTCATCACCCAAAAGTAACAACACGATCAGTACATCTCAAAAGCAACAATGTATCGTACTTATGTACCTAAACATATGAATGTATACCTAGCATGACAACTAACACTCATGATCATCATCATTGAACTAGCATCATAATTAACATCAACGATCAATGATCGTGACTATTTTGCCAAGAAGATGTTCTTATGTTATTCTATGCATCTGAAGAGATTATAATAGAGGTATGGTAGAGAAGTTGCAAGAGCTGAGTTGAGTGAAGTGATTATTGCAACATCACTAGTCAAGACGACAATGCGACAGCAACAACAATTACTACTGTAGTAGATGATGGTGATTGTTAAGTCAACAATGGAGAGGGACCTACACATTCTTTTTATTTTTTGTTTGTTTTGTATTTTTTTGTTTGTTGTTGTTTTGCTTACATTTTTTATCGTTCTTTGTGACTAGGTCAGTGGGTAGCAAATATTGTTTATAATGTACTCAGAGCTGGATAAAATCAACTACAATTATAATTACTTTGCTTAGTAATTATAACTTGTAATTTGTAACTATAGATTCACATAATAATTCAAAGCTGAATAAATGAATTAAAATTATAATTACATTACTTAGAAATGTTACAATAATTTGTGAATTACTATTTTGGATAAATGTTAAAGGAATTTATTATTTTTCGATTCCATTGGGCCATGATTTCAAATATAAGTAAATTCAATTACAATTGTGTTCTTTAGAAAAGGGATTTTGTAATGAAATACCTAAGGGTTCAGATTAAAATATTTAATTAATTACTCAATTCAAAGGAATTTTATTTCATATTTTTTTTAAATTACATAAAATAAAAATAGTAATTTGTAATTGAGTTTTTATGAATTATGAATGTGAATTTAAAGTAATTAATCGCGAATTCTAAGTTCTTGTAATTGGTAATTAATTGTGGTAATTAGCTTTTAAAATAATTATTGTAATTCAAAGTAATTAAAGTAAAAAAAATATTCGCAGTAATTAAAGTATTCAAAGTAATTAAATATCAATCGTAATTCCTTGTAATTGGAAACTAGTTAATGTACTCGTAATTCAAAAATAATTATTGCCATCCAAAGTAATCACAGCATACAAATTATTCGAAGTATACAAGATAATTAATTATCAACTATAATTACTTGTAATTGAGAATTTGAGTACTGTTATCATAATTTAACATTGAAACAATTATTGGAATTCAAAGTAATCGATTTTTTTACTATGGATACAAGATGATGAAAGATCAATTATTATATTTATAAATTAAAGTAATTGAATGTAATCCAATTTTCAAAAACTTGTAATTTGTACCCAACTCTGGACATTTTCCATATATATATTTGCTGCAAGGTAAATATACAAAGCAAAAAAGACGCAACCATTAAAGTGGCACACACAAACAACATGATTATCAATATAAACATCATTATCATTGTTTACTATCGCACCCACTTTTTATACCAATCATACACATACATGTTCTTGTAGTGCTAACAAATATAAGGGTCAAGGTTGATATATGTTCATAGAATTTAAAATTCTAATGGTACAAATCAATGAAATGATATAGCATCATGAAAATCATCATCATCATCATCATCATCATCATTGTTGTTATTATTAGTCTTACTGTATGAAGGAAGGCATTGAGAAATAACAGTTAATTTACATACAAATGTTTTTGCTGCTATCTTTAACAATTTTATTTGTTTTCTTGACATTGTTGTTAGTGTTGTGTCTATACAAATATTGCCTAGATATTTCAGTATGGGTCTATTAAGAAAAAAAAAAAACGTTTATTTACACTATGATTCATAAAGCGCTCAACACTTTTTCCCCAATATGCGATCTTTGAATTTTTGCATTTTAAAAAGCTTTTGAATTATTCAAGAATGCTATTTACTCTTAATATTGATCATTATGATTGGATTGTATTTGGCTTACAGTTTATTTTTTTGTTTTTTAATTCATAGTTGCTTTGTTGAGATAAATATTTGTGTCAGCTCAATGTGATTTCATAAGACAAAAAAAAAAAAAAAAATAGATTCTTCCAAAAAATAAGCACAATTAATTATTTATTCTGTTGCGTTCGTAAAATCATCAATGTCATCAATTTTGTTTGATTCTGTAGTAGATGAGGTTATTAGCATTTTAAATCATTTTTTTTCTTTATTCGGTTTTGAATATAAAAATGTTAAATCATATGTAGTTTTACATTAAATATGCGTCTATGCATATAAATATACATTTGCTTGTGATTTTTTGGAGAAGAAAAAAACAAAAAAAAAACAAAAAACGTTTGTGCTATATTTTCTTGATCGAGCTTCATCAATCAGTTGTATTCTTGCGTGTATGTGTGTGTGTCTATTTTTCAAATCAATTGTTCTCAATATTTGTCTAATTCTATTTTTTATTTTGTGCAGAATTTCAAACTAAGACAACAAAGAGAAAATAATAGAAAACAACAACAACAATACAACATCATTTGTATTCCAAATTTCTGCTCTAAATTTCAGTTGGTCAAAAATCTATATGCTTAACATACTTTGCTCTATTATGGCTATTCGTGTGCTTGTTCCTTTTTTTTTTTTTTTTTAGAATGATGTCAGTTAACAATTCAATAATACATGGGCAGCATAGAGAATGTTGGTAGCATGTACAGTAAATGCTTCTAGCAATTTAGTATATTTGGAAATACAAATGTAAATACGTGCGTATCTAACATGACATATGAGTGACACTAGGCGATTTGTGTTGCGGAAACATATTGTATGTTGACACATGAGCAGAAATGTATAAAATATATGCAATTTAAATAGACAAAGAATGTAATGCAGTGTTGTGGCGGAAATTTAATCATTAAACTGAATTTTATATTCACTGTAAATTGATACAAATAAGGGAATTGGTATAAACAATATAAAAAGACCGAAATTTAATTAAAAATTTTTTTTTTACTTAAAAAAAAAATAAAATCAAAAGTTGTTGATTCCTACTTTCTAATAATCGCACGTTTATAAAAAAAAAATTGAATGTGCCCATAACGTCCTTTGTGGAACATACTTTTGTATGAGAGTTAGGCGTGAATTTTATCCAATGCTTCCCATCTTCAAAGTTATTCATTTGTTGGCAAAATTAGTTATATGTACCAAGTTTAAGTTTGATAACTGAATATTTTCGGTTGCAAAGTATGAAAACATATATTGGAAATCATCATTTTGTATGGGAGATAGTGGAAGTTTTTATCCAATTCAGCACATTTTTTAATATGTCTATGATTTAATAAATATAATGATATTTGCTAAATTTCAGCTTGATAACTTGACATTTTCGTATGCAAAGTGTAAAAATACCCATTTAAGAACATATTTTTGTATGGGAGGTACATGTGATTTTTATCCGATTCTGTCCGTCTTCAAAGTTATTCAATTGTTGGCAAAATTAGTCATATGTACCGAGTTTAAGTTTGATAACTGAATATTTTCGGTTGCAAAGTATGAAAACATATATTCGAAATCATCATTTTATATGGGAGATAGTCGATGTTTTTATCCGATTCAGCACATTTTTGAATATGTCTATGATTTAATAAATATAATGATATTTGCTAAATTTCAGCTTGATAACTTTACATTTTCGCACGCAAAGAGTAAAAAAGGCCCATTTAAGAACATATTTTTGTATGGAAGGTAGGTGTGATTTCTATCCGATTATGATGTTTTTCTGAAATATCTATTCTATTATTAAATCAATTTTATATACCACCTTTCAGCTTAATAGCTTAATGCTTTCGTTCGTAAAGTGTGAAATCATTCATACAACGGCATACTTTTGTATGGAAGCTACACTTGGTTTTCATTCGATTATAATCACATTAGAACTTGTTCGTTTATTGATGAAAATAATCATATGTATCAAGTGTTAGTTCGATCATTCTATAATTATGGCAGCTATCGTGAAAATGGACAGAGAGGCATGGCTGAATCGGTTCAGCTCATGATTTTGGTCAATAATATATACTCTTTTCCATATTTGTCATCATAGAAGCTGTAAATGGAAGCAAGAACTCAATATATCCTTGCTAATTAGAGTATAGGATAAAATAAACCTCAAAAATAAGTAAAAAAAAAAAAAAAACTCAGACCATTTCTATTTTTGAGCAGAAACAATGACTCATACTCATAGTCAAAATTAAGTTCCAACTCGGTTTTTTTTTTACAGATTTTTATATGGAAAATTTGTCAAAATAGTCGATACTATTTTCAAGTTGGAACTTAATTTTGATTATGAATAAGTACCCATATATTTAAGCGGGTGAATACACAATGTTCACATACTGAATTATAATAATGTGAAATTCTAAATAATGAAAAAAATCATAAAAAACGTACATTAAAATTCACAAATTTAATTTCATCGACATACAATTGTTTGATACACAATTTTTTTAATCGTTTCTACATATTTTACTATTCTATTATAGAACTCACAAATTACTCACGATTTAATTCATAATGCGTTTGTCATGTGTGCACGCATACAATGTGCAATGTTAATTAGAAAAAATTTAGAGGCAAATATTTAAATATTACTTACCACAAAACGGTATGCCTTCTGGTATCCATTGGCCTTTATCACACACACGTCGTGCTGGTCCCAATAGCTCAAAACCACGCTCACACGAATATGACGCTATAGTGCCATGTGTCAAATTTGTACTCGAAAAAACGACTGTACTATGTGCTGGCGAACCGGGAAAACTACATGATAATGGTTCTGGAAATATTCGAAAGAGGAGTAAAAAGGTAAGAAATTAATAATACATATATACAAAAAAGTTATAATAATAAAAAAATAATAAATTTCATTAATAATAATTACACAGCGAAAATAATTCAAATTCGTATTTGAGTTTGAGGAATTGTATAAATATAAAATTTTGCCATTGACCCCAAAAAATATTTTCGAAATAATAGTTTTTGATTTTTTCGTGAATTTTTCCTATTAGCCTAAAGTCGACTGTGTTATTCTAAGGATTAATTCAACTTATATTTCTCAATTCCAATTTAATCTAATAAAATATAATTTATATGAATTTTTTTTTGCTTATTTTTACATCAATCATCACTTTCTTCAATATATTGTTATAATGTACAATAATTGATAATTATCAATTTAAATTTGTAGTATGAGTATGAGTATGAGTATTGATATTAATTGAGTGCTGACATTATTTAACCAAACAGTCATTTAGTGCATTTTTCTTCTTCTTCTTCTTCTGCTTCTTCTTCCCTCTCTGTCTCTTCTTCATTTTCGTGCGCTAAAACTTCCTGTATATTTATGTAATGGCAAATTTCTTTCTCTACAATTGTTCATACTATTTTAGTGTGTGATTATGTGGTTATGTGGTTATGTGTCTATAGCTCAATGTGTTTATTTGTATAATTGAACACATTACAATTATGCATATGAGTGTAAATGTTTATTTTTAAATTTTTATTACTTTAGGCTATCTATTAAAATTGGGTTTACATTAAAGATGTGTAAATGACTACAAGACGATCATGACGATGATGACTATGATGATGACAGTATGCTATTATGTTATTTTATTAGGTGATAAAGTTTGTAGTAGAGTGAGCAAGAGATCATGCTAAAAAGTATGGCGCTCAAGGAAATATAATTTTAATGCTTTTTCTATAGCATTTTATTTCTTTTTGCTCCTCTCGCCTCTTCCATATTATTACATCGTGCGTTCGTTTGGCATGTTAGCTTATGTTGTAAAAGGAGTAGTGCGTTAGTGCGTACTTCGTAATAGCAATCATTGTAAAACATATACATACATATATACTACTTGTATGTACAATTTATTTATTGATTGTGCAACATAAATTATATACTTTGTATATACATATTTGGTGTATACCATTTGCTACCTGTTACTTGGCTACTTGTGTGCCATATGTAAGTATTAGGTGCACATGCATATATTAATTGGATGAAAATGTAGTGTGAAAGTAGTTTTTTGCAATAGAAAGAAACTCAAAAAAAAAAAAAAAAAATTATAAATAAATAATAAAAAAATGTTAGGAATAACATATTTCTAAAAATTTATTAATGGTAAAGTTATTAAATCATTAAATTTTATATATAAAAATTTGTCGATGTTTTTTATTTTAAAGTGAAACTTATTTGCAATAATTCATTTTCTATAAATAAATTGTAGTATATGAATTTAATAAAAGTGATGGTTTACTAGTGGCTTTATGATTTCTTTTTTTTGCTTTTGCTTAAGGTAGTAGTCCGGTGTGACGGGTTCAAAAAATCAATTTTTTTTTTATACATTTTTCGCAAGAAAAACATCTTAAAAATATACTCTAAAAATTTCAGACCGAAATTTTGAATATTTTTAAAGTTATAGCTAAAATAAGAGAGAGTGCGCCGTAGTGTGTATGAATCTGTTGTCAAAACTTTAAACGTGTTTTTCTCAAAACCATGCTTTCGAAATTTCGGGGAAGCACTGACTCAAAACTATTCAACCGAATTGGCTAAAAATTTTACGTAACCTTTAAAACATTTAATTTCATTTAAACAATTTATCAAGAAAAAATAATTAGATTTTTCACAAGTCCGCCATTTTGTTTTTTTTTTTTTCTTTTTATGTATATTATAGGTTAGTTCATTAAAAATCTTTTTGAATTTTTTTATTTTAGATGACTTCGGAAGGCTGTGTGCTTCCCCGAACCAACTCATCTTTTTTTCGAGTACTCCACTCGGACGTCAAAAATTAAAAACATATTAATGTAAAATTAATTTAAAATAATTTTTTTTTCTATACTTGAAAACATCAATAAAAACATGTCAAAATTTTAAAACGATCGCATTTTATTTTCTTGTTAAAAAAAAAAATTCATGAAAAAACGTCGTAATTTCGGTCGTCACACCGGACTACTACCTTAAGCAAGGGCAATTTATCTCTGAGAATATTTTGAGCTCTCATCAATACTATGCATCTTTTCTGGAAGAGTTTTAGATCAATAATCAATGATCAATGTTTAGAATGACTATTTTAGAAAGTTTCATAAATCATAATATATTGAAGGTTTTTTAAAATATTGTAATATAATTGTAATAAAAGAGTAACAGAGAAAAATGAGGATGAGTAAAATCATATTGATTATTTAGTTTATACCTAAACTTTTCATGTTTTACGTTTATAATGCATTTTTTTTTTTTTTGTAAAATATTGTTTCATAAAGACATGTATTAATCATGATGTGAATTCAAATTTGTTGCTTATATGCATGCATGCATATGCAAAAAAACAGCTGGCAAATTATAAAATGAGAACGGATGCAATGTGTTTCTATTGATGAATTTAATATTTGCAGATTACCATTTGCAAAAATGTCAATAAAAAATAAACAATAACAACAACAACAACAACGGTTAATCAAAGTGTATTTATTTTGTACAGATGAACAACTGCCAATAGAAAATTGTTGTTATATTTATTTCTTTACATATTAAATTTTTTTTATACTCATACTAAGATGAGACCTGCATGGATCGGCAACCGATTGTTGCTGCCATCTATCATCATAAACTTTAAATTAACAGTTTATTAATTTATTAGTAAATCATACTATGAACATAGATAGTTGTTTTGTTAATCTTGCTACAATATTACTACATATTATTGCTGCTGTTGTCATTTGTCTTCAGAATTTATTATTATTATGATCACTATTGCATCAATGTCATATTGTTAGTTTTTCTTTTTATTGGTATTATTGTTGTTGTTGTTTAGTCTTCTCTTATACTCGTACTGTATAATAAACTTGATAATGCAATGCAATCAAAATTTATTGGTTAGTATTATATATGTGCAACTGCATCCAGATTTATATGATTTTCTTTGTAAATCGTTACTGTGTTGACATTGTTTTATACAATATTTCACCGTTTGTGGTAAGAGGTATTCAATAATTTATTAAATTCTTTTTGTAATTTAGTTATTCTTTTTAAATTTTATTATTATTTCTTTGTTTATTTTTAATGGCAACATTTAAATGACTCACTGGCGGTGCAAAAGCTTAATATTTAAAGCTAGTTTTATGGTTCTCGAACGAAATGATGATATGCTGTATGAGCAATGGGGTTGAAAATTGAGAAAAATTGTAGTAGAACTGAAGGACAAGAAGGTTGTTGGCGATATTTTGTTGATACAAATACAAGACAGATGTGGCAATATCCAAAATATGATTGAAAATTGGTTGCGACTTTGCCCTCAATGCAATATGTAGATGTTAGAGAATATTATGAGATAGATTTCGAATTTAAAAGTATCATAGGACACGTGCTTGTTCTTGTAAACTATATGGGATTTTGCGAGGGCGGTCCCAGAACTATCCGACCTAACAAAGAAAGCACAACAAATTTGGGAAATTTGTTCTTTATTTCTCAACATGATCTCCTTTTAGCTCTATACATTTTTCCCAGTGATATCCCATAGCTTCGATACCCTGTTTATAGTATGAACTGACTAGCTTTTCTCTTTAATTTCATCACTTAAACGCTGCAATAAATTAGCATAATACTCGCCGTTGATTGTTTTTCCTTTTTGAAGATAATCAATAAAAATTATACCACATGCATCCCAAAAAAACAGACGCCATAACTTCGCCTGCAGATGGAACTGTCTTCGCCTTCTTTGGGCACGATTCTCCCCTTTCAGTCCACTGTCCACTGACTACTCCTTTGTCTCAGGTATGAAGCGGTGGACCCATGTCTCATCCATGGTTACGAATCGATGCAAAAACTCAGCTTTATTACTGTTAAACATTGCCAAACACTCTATAGAAACATCTTCACGACGTTGTTTTTGTTCTGTTGTGAGCAAATGCGGCACCCGTCTTGCACACAGCTTTTTCATCTCCAAATTTTCGGTCGATATATGATGTACATCTAGCTCATGCACCTTAAGCCGGCGATCATGCAATACCATTTTATGGATTTTCTTAGCCGTTTCTGGCGTGGTCACCTCAATTGGTCGACCACTACGGTGTTCGTCTTGGCAGCTCGTAGGATCTCGTTTAAACTCTGCCACCCAATATTTTATGATCGTAAATGAAGGAGCAGACTGCCCCAGAGTAGTTCGTTTGTTCGGCTTTAATATTCGTTGGACTGAGACCTTTCAAATGAAAGTATTGAATTACATAATGGTGAGCAATTTTTTCCATGTCTACAAATTCACTGAGGTCGTTTACTTTCGATGGCTCCAAAAAACATACTAAACAACGTGGCGCCTTGAAACTTAAAACATATGTTTTGTAAGGTTGTCACTTTTCAGCAAAGTAATTTTTTTCAAACTACTGCCGCCATCTATATGTCAGGTCGGGTAGTTCTGGGACCGCCCTCGTAATTAAATAATGGAATAAAAATTATTTCTGGCACAACATTTTATTTAATTTATAACTTGATATACTTTAAGAATATATTGTAATTACATTTAAAGTTTAGTAATTTGTTATTTATTATTGAATTAGTAAAGCTATATATATATATTTTTATTTTTTACTCTATTAAACGAAATAACCGACTCAGTGAGCAGCTACAAAAAAATTTCACCAAAACTATTTATTGAAAAAATAATCGTACATCAAAATTATTTGCTGTCATTTATTATTATTATTTTCAGTTTCCATCCCTTTTTCCCTCTTTCTAATTAGGTATTAGTCACTGCTTTGTATCCATATAGTAGATATATCCAAATAAACACTCTATTATAGAGTTTAACTGATTTGAAGCAAAGAAAAAAGGTGTTAATGATTGTTCATATACACAAAGATAGATTAACTTGTCAAACGACATTTTTTCAGTTTTTTTTTTTGTCTTCTTTTGGTATTTTAATTAATGTAAATAAATCATATTCACTTCATGAAGGTACCTACATACATTTTTATATGCTGGTACGTGCTATAAGCATTATACGGAGTAACTCCAACGAAAGATTCAAAAAAAAAACGAACTTGAGCAAATTCAATTGAATTTCAAATCAGTTTCAATGAATGTTTATGCATTTATTAGCTTATTAGTATGTATAATTATACATGTTTTGCTGTTGTGATGTTGTCAACATGTTTATAAACATGTTGATATATGAATATTTTGAAGCATTTATATCTTACGTGGTGGTTTATATCCTTGTTTTTAGTTGACGTTAATAGTAATGGTTTATTATTGATATTCATTGATCTACCTACATGAATATAAAATTATTTTCTTCATCGAACAGATGAGTGCAAGAATACGAGCAATCAGATCAAAACAATGTACACCTGCCATACAAAAGTTTCATTTTGAATGGAAATTTTCTGATATAAATATTATGTTATTAAGTTGAAACTTGTCACATAAGATTATTTTAGTCAAAAAATGATTTAGTCTAAGAATGGGTGTAAATGGATCAAAATTACGTGTACCTCCCATACAAAATAGTGTCTTAAAATGTATTTTTTCCAATTTTTAGCATTTATATATAACAATATCAAGCTAAAACTTGGCAAATAATCTTATTTCTATCAACAAATAAACAAGTTTAAGAATGGAGTGTAAATGGATAAAAATCACTTCCACCTCCCATACAAATTTGTATTTTGGAAGGTATTTTTTCAAACTTTTCGTACTGAAATTTAATGTTATCGAACCAAAATCGTGTTCGTATCATTATTTCTACCAATCGATACAATTTTCCCAAATTTCGCCAGATGGTAAAAAAACTACAACTAGATGCCATACGAAATTATGCTTACGAATGACACTTTTTTGATTTTGAGCACATAAATATGAAGTTATCAAAGTGAAAATAGTTACATAAGATTATCTTTACTAATAAATTAGATGAGCTCAAAAAGAGACGATGTCGAATTTGAACTAATCCTACCCGCCATATAAAAATCTGTATTTCCATGCAAATTTGTTGTCTTTTCGCATGTAAATATAATAGAATTAAGCTGAAACTTCGTACTGGATAGTATTTTTGATAAACAAAACAATATCTTTAGAAATAGATATTAATGCATTAAAACTACATGTACCTTCCATACAAAATTATGTTTTCGAAGGTACTTTTTGAGTACTTTTAGTACTTAAATATATTGCTGTCGTATTGAAACTTAGTACAATGGCTTTTTTTTACTATTTTTATTTTGTCTTAAAATTTGACCTAAATCGGATAAAAATTACATATACTTCTCATAGAAAAGTTTGTATACGAAAACGTTTTTTCCACAATTTCATTTAGTAAATATAAATTTTTCGATCTGAATTAAACAAAAATTTAACAATGTGCACAAATGGATACTACGCCTCCTTCCAAAACAAATTTTACTACTGAAGTAAAATTTTCAGAATTTGAATACAGCGATTTAAAGCTATCGAGTTGGAATAAGAACATATAAATTCGACTATGTGTTTTTTTTTTTTGGATGAAACTACATTTTTATTTCATAACTTTGTGTAGCCAATTTATCCTTTCTATTGAGATTGTGACTCAGCTTTAATATTTATATATTTTATTTTGTATTGCTTCCACATACATATGTTCATTGTTGTCGTATGCATAGCAAACCAACATATGCTTGCATTGCATTGTTAATAATACGTACTTAATGTTAATGTTAATGTTGATAATAGTGATTATGATGATGATAATGTGATTATCATCATAGCAATAGCAACATCATCATATTAGGACATTGTAAGTGGTAAATAACAATGGCGACAACATCAAATAGGCATTAACAAAGTCAATAGTCACTGGTTAACTAGTTAAAATATATAAGGCAATAATAATAAATTTTTGAAAATAGCAAAAATATAAAAATAAAACTCGTAATCATCATCAATTGAGTTGAAAACTTAATGATCTGAGAAACTGAGAAGTAAACAAGGCAGTTAGTATTTAGTAGTTTTAAGTACAATTCGTACAAAGTACATATGTATGTAGATATATATATGATATTATGTTAAGATCATTAAAATACCAAAGTGTACATATTTGCTTAAATGAGTATGTACTTTGGAATTTTGTGCAAGTAACAATTGTCGTTGAATAGTCATTGGAAAAGTAACAAGCATCTCTAACTAAAAATCAACCTTATAGAAAACTCGCTACTACAATTACTGCTTACATTATTATAGTATACAGAAGTTGCAAGTGAAGCATAAAGCTGTCAAAATGTTGAAGTTTAAGAATTTTTATAGCATTTTTCTTTTGTTATATTAAGCACGTCCATATGTGCGTAAATGTATAAAGGAGTCGGAATAATAATCAACTTTAATGATGACACTCACCACCATCATCATCATCATCATCATCATACTCTTTGGAAGTTAATCGTATGTATATAAATGTTTGATGTCATGCATGAATATACATATATGCATATGCTTGTCATTATTAAACATATATGCATATGTGCGATTTCATATTGCCTATGCATTGGGTTTCTATTTAGAGTAGCTACCTAAATACATTGAATATTTATGCATTAAAAATCATAAAAATATTTAACAATCGGCAAAATCAAAAAAACGTTAAGCTAGGAAGTAAATATAGTGTTTACTAATTAAATTGCATAGTTCAAGAATTGCTTATTGGGTATTCTATTTTGTGGTTTCATTTGCTTGAGATTAATTAAAGGGAATATTGTGTAAACATATTGTGCATTATTTCAATAAAAATTAAAGCTAAAATTAATGTTAAAATTGATACATACGATTATTGATATCAATGAACGTATGCAGTTGTAAATGGTTAAAGTATGTTCTTGAATGTGTTTTTTCACCCTTTACGTACGAAAATATAAAGCTATCGAACTAAAACTTAGTCTGTAAAGCTAATATGATTACAGAGTAGATATACTTGAGAATTGGTGTAATCGGATAAAAATCTCGCATACCTTCCATACAAAAGTATGTGCTTGAATGTGTCTTTTCATCATACACGAGTGAAAATATAAAGCCATCGAGCTGAAACTTAGTCTGTGAAGTTGACCTAGTTCCAGAATAGGTATGCTCGAAAATTGATGTAATCGGATAAAAAGATCGCATACCTCACATACAAAAGTATGTGCTTGAAAGTGTTTTTTCATCATACACGCATGAAAATATAAAGTTATCGAACTGAAACTTAGTCTGTGAAGTTATCCTAGCCATAAAATAAATAACTTCGAAAATTGGTATAATCGGATAAAAAGCTCGCTTACCTGCCATACAAAAGTATGTGCTTGAAAGTGTTTTTTCATCATACACGCATGAAAATATAAAGTTATCGAACTGAAACTTAGTCTGTGAAGTTATTATAATCACAGAAGAGACATATTAGAAAATTGTCATAATCGGATAAAAATCACGCCTAGCTGCCATATAAAAATCTGATTTTGAATGGGTTTTTCACATTTTACGCACGAAACTTTGAAGCGATCGAACTAATACCTGTCATGTAAAGTTAGTGTGATCACAGAATAAATATTAAAGAAAATAATCAAAAATCTATTGAAAACTACGAGTACCTGCAATTCTCAAGTATGGTAAAAAATATATATTCTCATGCTTGAAGTAGGAAAATATAAAGATATTAAACTGAAAATCAATATATGTACATAAATGAATATTTGAAAAATTTTTTACCCATCTTAATGTCCATCTATTTATTTGTAACTATGAGCTTAAGTAATAAAATTAGAATATATTATGATTGTCATTATTGTTGTTGCATTACATATTTCTTATACTTACAGCTTATTATCTTTCAAATAAGCGCGCTCTTTATCTCATACCTACATATTTTATGTTTTTCTAGTATTTACAACAACTTTCCTTACAACTTTCATGTTAACTGCACAACACACATAGGCAGACTATGTTATGATTGTTGTTAAACATTCTATCCAACAAACAAACAAATAAACATCTTGACTATATAACGTTTTTGTTTTGTTGTTGTTGTCACAGATGTTTTGTGATGGCTTTAATGGCTTGAATGTTTGGTTAGTTGTGGCTCTGGCTGTTGATATTTTTGCTGCTACTCGTATTGCTCTGTTGCTATAAATGCTAACCGTTATGAAATTATTGATTGTATAATAGTAAATGCAAACAACAACAACAACAACAACAACAACAACAACAACAGCAACAAGACTGATCAAAAGAAAATTACATTTAACATTCTCACCGCTACTTTTGTGGTCTTGTTGTTTAAAACAAATACAAAGGTATGTACATACAATATACTTATACATACATATGTACTTATGTACATATGTATATGCATACAGTATAACCATAACTAACAGCTAACTGGCGGTAGCAGTAAGAGTTGCTAATGAAAATTAGCAACACTCTAAAAAAAGGAAAAAGTAATAATAATAATATTAATGAAAATAATAATAATAATAATAATAATAACAAGAACAACAAATACAACAATTAACTATTTATAAGCATAGCATCAGGTACATAAGTACGACTATACATAGATGCATAAATATGCAACAAGCAATATTATACGAATAGGTAGGTATTTGGTAGAAAAATGTCTGTAAAATGTAATACAACAATAATAACAACAGTATTTGTTTATATTTTGTTGTTGTTAAATTGTTAAACAAACAATTTGAAATTTGTTGCGGTTGTTGTTCTGATGGTGGTAGTAGGTAGAGTCGATAGTGTTGTGGACGTTGATGGTGGTGTCGATATGCTGCAGTAGCTGCATGTCTGTTTACTGCTGTCTAATTTTTGATGTTGTTGTTGTTATTATTATCATTACACTATTATATTTATTTTTATGGATTGAAGTTGTGCAGTGCAGTTATTTTATAACCATTTTGAAGAAGAATTGATGTATGAATATTCTAACGAAGAATTCCATACAACAAGAATATTTGTGTGAATTATGGTAAGAAATCAAAATACATTATAGCACATTTAATTAATTGAAAATGATTAACACTTAAATAGAAGCAGTAATATTTAAAGAAAAATTTATATTGTATATATACGTCAAAAGTAATGTAAAATTTTCATGAATTTATATTATAAATGAAAGATTTTCGAGACATAATAGCCATTTGGTTGTACTAAAAACAAATATATTCAAAAATTGCCATATAAAATAAAAACTACACCCACTTCTCATACAAAAGTATGCTTTCAAATGTATATTTCCCCACTATGAGTACGAAAGCATATAGATATTAAGCCGAAATATGGTATATATGACTAAATTTACGTTCAAATTGAGGTGCTTGACTACGAATGAAATCGGTTAAAAACAATGTCTAGCTGTCATACAAAAATATGTTTTCAAATGCATATTTTTACATTTTATCAAGAAAAATATGGAGCTATTTCGCTAAAACTTGGTACATATGATTATATTTATTAAACAATAAATAAAATTGAAAATCGACGAAATTGCATGAGAATCACGCCTACCTCCCATATAAAAGTATGTTTCCAAATGTATTTTTTTCGTAATCTAACAATTATTTCAAACTTTTGTAGTGTTGTACATATTTTTAGCTCATATATAACACTTTTTGTAAAAAAATCCACCTAAGAAGTCATAAATCTATAGTCTTATTCATATACATGCATACGAGTATGTACATAGGATGCTGAATGGAAATAGATTAAGAGAAAAAATTTAATATTAACACAAATGCTTAAAAATGCATGAATAAATTCTAAAATAATCAATTATTTTGAATTTTTTAAAATATGTATATATTTATATAAATTGGATAAATTTCTTTTTTACTTCCCCCTCTCTCGTTGTGCCATTTCAAACAAATCGCACAATTAACATTAAGTTGAATCTTGAATACAAAGTGCTATTATATAAAGCAATCCTGAAACCAATCTGGACTTATGGTATTCAGTTTTGGGGCACCGCATCTCCCTCTAATATCGAAAAATTGCAGCGAATACAATCCAAGTGTCTGCGAATTATTGTAAACGCGCCTTGGTATATGAGGAACGTTAACATCCATCGAGATTTAAATGTATCCACAATTTCTGAGGAAGTTGCAATGTACTGCAGAAGCTACATTCAAAAATTACACAATCATCCGAATCCTCTTGCTAGGCAATTGTTGCTGAGCAAGGGGCATCGTCGATTAAAAAGAAAAGACACACTGAATATGCTGTAAAATTGCTACATCTCGCGACTCACCAAATTGTGATGGAACGTAGGGGATATCACATAGTTTTATTTAGTTTGTAAGATTTGAATACTTATTGTTAGTTTCTAAGTATTTAAGAAAGATTCAATAAAAAAAAATAAGCTAACAAAAAAAAAAAAAAAAAAAAAAAAAAAAAAAATTAACATTAGGAAGTACTGACATACATAACTATCTATACATATGTATATAAATAAATAAGAGTACCAAGCAATAAAAAATTTAAAATGAAATAAATCATAGCAGATAGCAGTTATATTACCGTAATATATTTACTACAACTTATAGTATTAAGCGTAACGTTAATGATACAAAACAAAAACACAAAAAAAAAAAAAACCCTACGACAACATCATTAACCATAGCAGCAATGAGAAGAACAATAACATTAATAATGATATCAGCTAAGTACCTACTATGAGTACTACGAGTACATACATATCTCTGTATTATAATTACCTACAATATTATTATTTTGTTGATTACGCCGACAGCGACAGTGGCATCACTTTCACTACTATGTATTTTCTATACCACAACTTGTTGTTCTTCTTCTAAAAATTTTATTTTTCACTTTTCAAAACGCAATTACCATCATGCACACACACACACATACACGGATAACCTTTGTACTTATAAGATCATAATAAGAGAGAGAGAGAGAGAGAGAGAGAGAGAGAGAGAGAGAGAAAAAACAAACGATGAATAATAATAACAATAACCATAAATTATAACAATGTGCGAGTATACGATGCGGCAACTCTTACGCATACCGACTACGAGTACATTGAGAATATTAAAATTTGTAACATCATCGTCATCAGCAACATGATCATTATTATTATTACATAGAGTATCACACAACATCAATGAAATGACTGCTGTGTGCTCTGTTGTGTGTTATTAAGCACAGCGTGGGATTCCCTTTTGCTTTCAATTTTCAATTGAAACAAAAAAAAAAAAAAAAAATATGATGATAATTATGAAGACGAAGAAGAAATTCGTATTCTTATTTTTTATATTATAAGTTTAATCTAAATATGAGTACCTGTTTGATTTTTTTTGTTGTGTTTTTTGTAAATGAAAATGAATTTTTGTGTAATTCAATTCTTGAGTTTAGTCAAAATGAGTCTTTAGCTTTCGATTTGTTAATGGATGAATTTAAATTAGCTTGAACTAATTTCTTTATTATACTCGTACTTGCACAATATAATCACATCGGTATGAGTGTCGATTTCAATTGTTTTGTTATTCTTGATTGTTGCGATTATTGTTGATATGGCTACCCAATAAAATAACAAGTACAAGTACAATACAACTTCAACAACAAAGACATTTAAGCATGCGCAACGAAAAGGAACCATCTTCCCACATATAAATCATATACACATGTATGTACATATGTATCTTACTTGTAGACACATGTGTATATACATAAAGTACGAGTACTGGATACATGTGTGCCGAAGATATAGCTCATTCTTATGCTTCAGGTGAAAGAGGTGGAACTAACGGTTATTATGCTTAAGCATTTCAGTAATCACACTTTGTTTCCCCCCCTACGTATGTATGTATACGAAATGCATAAGATAGCGATTGCAATATGTTAAATGTTGCATAAAATGTTTATTATATTGGGTTACCTTTTGTATTTATTTTTTTTTTTCAAATTTTTAATGTATATATGTCACGCCTTTTAGCGTAATGCATAGATCTGTAGATTATGAAGATATATGCGTGAACCATCAGATCCAAGACATGCCTTTATTATAATTCACTGGGTGAAAATGTTTATTAAATTGTCATGGGCTTTGATATTGAAGAGAAATATGAGATTTCAATATAAGAAGAATTTTTTGTATGTATTCCTTTGTTCGGAAATGGAACTGGTTTTAATCCACTAAAATTACAATTAATCTGTTAAACGATCTTGAACTTCATTGCAAGAGATAGATAGTTTTCGAAATTTTGTTCACTAGGTGCAGTAATATTTTCTGAGATACGGCTAAAAAAAAGTGCTTTTTTTTATGAAGGCAACATGGTTGCTTGGGAAAGCTATGTTGTAGAAGTTGCTTTGAAAGCTTTTTGAAAAAATAATTTTGTTTGCAAAGATCCATAGTGAAAGCTGTTTTGAAAGTTTTTTTGCAAAAGTCAGCTTTAGTTACAAAGCTGTTTAATAGTGGAAAAACTTTTATGAAACTAAGCAATATTTTTTCTCTAATGTCAAAATGATATTCATAATTTATTTCTGTGAAAATTGTTTAAAATCTTTTTATACATATTTTCGAAACCTTTTGCAATATTTTTCCGAACTTTATTTTATTGGAGAAAAAAGGCCTAAAAATACATTAATTGTTGATATTTTTTGAAAGAGTAATGTTGAAATAATTTTTGGTGAATGATGATAGTTGTTTTGAAAGCTTTTTGGGTTCAAAATTTGAGTGTCAAATTAATTGCAAAACTTTTTTTTATAAATATTAAAATACCGTTTCAATAATTTGACGACAATTTTTTAACTACTTGCTGCAGTAATTTTTGGAAATATTGTGCAAAAGTCATGCATAACTTTTTTTTAGGATACATCGCAGAGTGAAAATTGTTTTGAAAGCTTTTTGGAAAAAAACTTTGCGTGAAAAATTCTTTATACTTTTTTTAATATGAGAAAACTTTTTAAACCCTTTTTCCAGCATATTTATGGTACACGCGGTAATATTTTTTTTTTTTTGAGATCTTTCTAATTTTTGAAAAAAGATACATTGTGAAAGTTGCTTTGAAATCTTTTTGGGTTAAAAACTTGAGTGCCAAAAAATTGGAAAACTTTTTTATTAACATCAAAAGACCGTCTTAATAATTTTTCGACAAATTTTTAACTACTTGCTGCAGTAATTTTTGGAAATTTTTGTGCAAAGTCATACATAACTTATCTTTAGGATACATTGCAGTGTGAAATTGTTTTGAAAGCTTTTTGGAAAAAATTTTGTGTCAAAAATTTTTTATACTTTTCTAATATGGGAAAAGTTTTTAAACCCCTATTTCGAGCAATTTGTGATACATGCTGTAAAATTTTTTTGAGATCCTGCTAATTTTTATTAAAAGATACATTGTGAAAGTTGTTTTGAAAGCTTTTTAGAAAAAAAAAAAACTCAGTGCCAAAAAATATTTAATGTAAGAAGTGATTTTGTTCGAATTATTTTCGAACATATTCCGCTATTCGCTTCAATAATTTTTTGGAAATTCTGCTAATTCGCTGTAGATGTAATTTTAGGTGTTGTTTAGGATGTATTTAATGAAATAAATTAAATCTGAAAACTAAATGTCAACAAATGTTTCTAAAAGCACTAAGAAGATGAAATTTAACAATTTGACCATTGATCTAGTTGTAGAGAATGTTAGAAAAATCATTAAAAAATTGTTTTTTTTATTAATTTTTTTTGTTTACAAGCTTACAACTTATACAAAAAAATCATTTTCAAAAATTTCATATATTTTTTGAAGTTCAAAGACCTTGCAATGTTCAAAATATGAAAATAATGCAGATAAAGTCAAGTTAATTGCTTAAATCGTTTAAAAATTTTTCTTTTAAAATTGCCGCTAATAAAATTATATATTTATAAATATATTTTAAATGAAATTATATACATCAACTGTTTAATAAAGTAAGTTGAACACTTTCTTTTCTTCTTTCTACTACATAAATACATATAATTTCTTAATCATACTTATGTGCACTTATGTACGAGTATATTTCAAATATTATGATTATGATAAATTATGAAAATTATAGTTTTCGAATTAAATGTGAATGAAAAAATAAAATATCTTTAATATGAGAATAATAAAAAACAAAAAAAAAAAAAATAGAAAAGAAATTGAGTAAATTACTGTTAAGGCCTTAGCTAATGCAATTAGTTATTGTTGTTGTTGTTGTTGTTGTTGTTGTTATTATTATTTGTCACAATATAATGTAAAAATGTTTAAAATAACTTTCTATTTATTTTGTTGATGTTGATGTCTATTGACAAGTATGATACTTATGCATGTACTATATTCACAAATAGGCAGACAATGTCATACTCCAATACTTTAGTAGTTGAAAGAAGTGCATATTTGTCGTACTATATATTATTGTATATATTTAATTTCAATGGAAAATAGAAGGGCTAATAACTAACTCACTAATATTTGTGGGTGTATTTTGAAATTATATGCTGCTAGAAATGATAAGTGCCTACAAACATTCATAAACATAGATTTTATAAGTGTTATTTTGTGATGAAAATGAATTATTAATTCAATTATTAAGTCAATAAATTGTTTATAGAAAATTATTATATATCCATGTTATGAAGAAGAAGCAAGTGAAAGAAGAGTGCATTAAATTTTGATATTTATTTAGTTGATTTTCTTTTTTTTTTTTTTTTTTTGCAATACAAGACAAGTGAATTATACCATTGTTAGATGGTTGTTATTATTTGGCCATATTTCCGTACACTATTCATATCATATGTACATTAAACCGTACCACCTTACAGGCAAATTAAAAAAAGTGCGCAGCACAACTTTGAATTAGAAGTATTTTTGCAAGCTGATTTCGAAAAAAAAATTTTTTTTTTATTTCGCCGAACGTAGGGGTTGTTCATTTAAATTAATCGTTATATCATCGACATTTACAGTCGGATCTTATATTGTGATATATCGATGTTTTTGTCTCGAGAAGAACAATTTCTGTCCCAAAGATCATTAACCTCAAGTGTCCCGTTGTAGTATTTACCCACCATACATCAGTTTCTACCACCCTAATGTACCACTCTAATGGCAAAAAATTAAAGCTCATAAAAAATTATTAAACTTTTGCTAAGGCAGTATTTTGATTATTCCAGTAGAACTCTTTAAAAAACATGTTTTAATTTTTTTGCCGAACGTAGGGGTCGCCTTTTTAAAATTTTCGTCATATGTTCGGCATTTATAGACCGATCTTAAAGTATCATATATCAATATTTTTGTCTTAAGGAGACCAATTTTTTGCTTCAACGGTTATTGACCTCAAGTACCCCCTTCTAGTACTTTCCGATGGTGTGCGGCGTACTTTTTTTTTTAAGGTATGGCCTAATGTACACATGACTTTTCGCAACACTCATCTCACATCGACTTCAAGTAGACTCCCACATAAGCAATAAAGCTAGGCATATCACCATTTTTTTTTTTTTGTATTGAGTTCATGCGCTTATTGCACATAGATATATTGTATTGGTGTGTGTGCAACAATTTTTACACTTATTTTCCTCTTCTATGAGTAAATTTTATTTTATTACCTCTTTTATACGTGCAACTTTTTGGTACATACTTTTTTTATTTCATTGTTTTTTTTTTTTTTTTTTGTATTAATGTAAGTACCTACTGCGACGTCATGCACTGATTATATGTATATGTATACGCTATTTATTATTCTTAGCAATATTATGCAGTGATCTCTATGTAAGATGTCTTACAGCGTGTCGGTAAGTGTGCTTGTTTCCTTTTCTTTTTTTTTTTTGTTTGCTTTTAGTTCAATTGTTTTGAACAAAAAAAAAAAAAAGAACAAAAGAGATTTATGTGCTGAGTCCGTGCATATGAATAAATATTATTCAGTATCTTCATAACACCACCATATGCATGTGCTTACAATTAACTTGTCTGCACAAACTATTAAAGCTGTTGAATTCACTTTAAGCAATATTTACTTAATTTTCATTTTTGTTTTTTTGTATGCACAAAAAATGAAAATGATGAAATTTACATTTACATAAGTAGTAAGTACTATTTTTCTAGCTTTAAGTTCATTTTTTTTTTTTTTTGTTTTGCTTATATTGTATTTCGGAGAGAGATAGAGGAAAGTGCAAGTGTCTTAAGAAATTCAGTGACCTAGTTTAATTTTCTTTTTATCTCTTATATGTACATTATATATTATATATAAGTGTGAAGTATCAACATTTTTTACTCTATTTAAATTTACTTTCTATTGTTGTCACGAAATGTCTTCAAGATACACGATAAGTTGATGATGTTTAGGGTAACAATTATTTGGAGCATTAGGATAATCAATAAATGATTCACCAAAAATGTTGAATCGTATATTGTGTTATAAATAAAGCATTAAAAAATTAGAAATTTGAATTTCGGTAATTCTTGTAAAAATAATCGTATGCACAGGCATATATTTGTATGGGACGTATACAAGATTTTTAGCCGATTTCGCCAATATTCATCTTTATTTATTAATTTGCAAAAATAATCCTATATATTTAATTTCATCGTGATAACTTTACATTTTTGTTCTTGAAAGTGTGAGAAATTACATATGGGCAGCATACGTTTGTATGTGTGTTAAGTACAATTTTTCTCTAATTTGACACATTTTCGAATATATGTACTAATTAGAAAAAATAATTTGTATATCATGAATATTATCTATATAATTTTTTGTTTTCGTACCTAAAGTATGAAATCATACCTTGCGGAGGCATAAATTTGTATGAGACGTATAGGAGATTTTTATCCGATTTAGACTATTTTCATGCGTGCTTATTAATTAGTCAAAATAATCCGATATACGAAGTTTCAACGTGATAACTTTACATTTTTGTTCTCAAAGTGTGAATTCATACTTATCGAATCATAATTTTATATGGAAAGTAGGCCTGGTTTTTATCGGCTTCATCCCATTTTTAAATATGTTTATGTATTAGTAAATATAATCGTATATACCAAATTTCAGCTTAATAACTTTACACATTCGTGCGGAAAGTGTAAAAAATCACATTCAACAGCAGCTTTTGTATGGGAGGTAGTCATGATTTTTAATCAATTATTTTCATTTTCAAAAAATTTCCATTCTATAATCAGAATAATTTTATGTGCCAAATTTGAGTTTAATAACTTCATATTTTCTCTTGAAAAATATAAAAACATGCATTCAATAATATACTTTTGTTTGGAAGGTTGCCGTGATTATCATCCAATTATCGAAATTTGTTGTTAACTTTATTCTATGGTTCAAAAGATTGAAAGCCTAATATTTTCGTGCAAGAATTGTGAAAATTGACATTCAACTACATACTTTTGTATGGGAAGTAAGTGTGGTGAAACAATAGTCAGCTCGATTGTTCTATAATTGTGGCAGTTGTCATGAGAACAGGCAGGCATAACTGAATAGACAAATATTGTGATTCTAATAAATGTTCTTCATATCTATTAACTCTCCTTATGAGTGCAACAAACAAAAACACAAATTAAATACACTTTAAACTCTTTGATTGGAGTATAGAAAATTATGACAATTATTGCCAAATATGTCCATTAACTTGCCGTGAATGTCGTAAAGTTTGCAATTCAATCAAAATTTAGAATTCTATTACTCGTAAAATATCAAATATTCATATGAAAATATTTAGCTATTTAAATTTATTAACCCGCAAACATTTTATATGATATAATGCCTTGTATGAAAAGTATGGTGAAATTCTATCGACAAAAGAATTGACAGCAAATGCTTATTTGTAAGCAATAGTTTAGTGAGACTTTAGTACTCAAAATTAACTATTATGAATTATTTTCACATTCAAAATATTAACAAGCTTATTATTCGGTTAAAAAAAAAAAAACAATGATTCGGTGAAATTCGATGACAAAGATTGGAAAAATCTTATTTTCTTGTAGGGGCATAATAAACATTTTTATTGATTATTTTTTTTAAATTGCAATAAATAAGATTTTTGTTGAACAAATTTATAATATGTCATAAATATTACTATTGCAATGAAAATTTTCCAAATTTCCAAAATTTTTTTGCACAAAAAGTACAATCAACTTATCATTGCATCTTCATAACATCATCAAGAAGTATATACAATAATAATAATTTATGATGCTATTAAATTGCAATAAATTTTAATTTTTTTGACAAATTTATTTTCTTGTTGTTTTTCTCATTATTCCATTTATTTGCTTTGATGCAAAATAAAAATAAAAAATCTCCTTACAGTCGGCTGGGGCCGACCAAACTATACCCTGCATATGTAGATTTATATATAAAAAGTTTACTCGAATATCCAACTTTTCTTTTATTTCCACTTTTCGAGAAACAATTTTTGCATATACTACTAATTTACACCCGAAATATGGTTGACTTTGACGAAGTAAAAGGATTTTAAGATAATTCCGAGGCTTAGTATGGGAGCTATATAAAAGTGGGCGTGGCTTACCACTTTCTAGTAAATCCAATTAATTTTTCAATGTTAATCCACACCTTAAATTTGGTGTCCTACGTTGAATAGTTTCTAAGCTATGGTGGTTAACATTTTTGTTTAATTTCCTCAACTTTGTATGGGAGCCCCAATAAGAAGTGGGCGTGGTACGCTGATTTTTCGCCAGATTATTTCCGACTACGATATTAATTTAAGTGTCAATTATGGTTATTGTAGACAGAAGATTGCCGAAGTTACAGCTGTTTCAATTTAAAATTTGTATGGGGGCTACGATAAACACTGGGCGTGGTGCGCCCATTTTCTGTGAGCCTAGGTGCTCGTACAATACTAATCCATACCCTAAGTCTCGTTGTCCTAGGCTAAATGGTTTGTAAGCTATGGAGCTTAACATTTTAGTTTAATTCACTCGACTTTGTATGGGAGACCCATGAAGGAGTGGGTGTGGCACACTGATTTTCTGCCAGATTTTTGCCGACTACGATATTAATTTAAGTGTTAATTATGGTTATTCTAGACAGAAGATTGCCGAAGTTACAGCTGTTTCAATTTAAAATTTGTATGGGGGCTACGATAAACACTGGGCGTGGTGCGCCCATTGCTCGTACAATACTAATCCACACCTTAAATCTCGATATTCTACGCTGAATAGTTTGCAAGTTATAACCGGTAACATTTTTTTTAATTTCCGCAACTTTGTATGGGAGACCCAAAAAGGAGTGGGCGTGGCATATTGATTTTCTGCCATATTATTTCCGACTACAGTGTTAATCTAAGTGTCAATTATGGTTATTCTAGACAGAAGATTGTAGAAGTTACAGCAGTTTCAATTTAAAAGAAGTACAGACACTTTGTATGGGAGCTACGCTAGAAAGTGGGCGTGGCTCACCCACTTTTGGCGAGGTTATATAGTAGTATAATGTAAGTCTATGTGCTAAATATTGTTGTCCCAAGTGGTATATTATGTGAGTTATATCAAGTTAAAGATTTTGAAAATTTCGAGGTTAGTCGCTTTGAATGCTTGGTGTGGGCGTGGTTATTGACCGATCATTCCCAATATCAATCCCCTCCGTACCCTTGGATCATAGATTACTTGTGCCAAATTTCATCGAAATAGCTCAATATTTACTCAAGTTATCGTGCGAACCAGCCAGGTGACAGACAGACAGACGGACGGACGGACGGACGGACGGACGGACGGACGGACGGACGGACGGACATCGTTAAATCGAAAATTTAATCGACGCTGATCACGAATATATATCTATGTCTATATCTCCGGAGATTCCTTCAAGTGGACACAAACATCTGACCGAAATGAATATACCATGCATATTGCATTATGCAGGGTATAAAAAGCTAATTAAAAAATCATAATAAATAAAATCTCTAAATTAATTTGCATATTTTCAAAAAACAAAATAAAATAGATTATGGAAAATATTAAAATTAAAATCATAAAAAAAAAATATGCAAAAAGGTGTCTCTTTTTTTTCATTTTAACAACATCATCATTAACAATTCGCTAATAATCGTGGGTAAGTGTCATTCAAAGTTTGGATTTTTTTTTTTGTTTATTTTTTGTATATTTATCTGTCTTTCTGTCTATTTGATACGAGTATGAGGAGGTATATCATTTTATAATAATCACTATGTATGCAGTGTCTTCTTTTTGTTTGTTTGTTTGTTGGTTGAATTGGTTTGCTTGCCTAATAAATTATTAGCTTATTTTTGACCTACATACTTGAAGTTTGCTAACTTTTGCTGAGTGAGGATTATATTGATTATGATGATGATGAAGATAATGATGATGATGATGATGATGATGATTAGATGATTGTTAGTGAAAATTAAATGGTTAAAAATAATGATCATCATGTGTTGATGTTGCTATTGTTTTATTGCTGATTTTTATATTCTTAAACTATTAAGCGGCTTCTCTATGAAGAAGTCGTCGTTGGTTATAGAAATAACGGCAATGAGTTATTTTTGTGTTTTAAGTCATTATATTCATATTCTCATTCTGATTTTCAAATCCGAATTGTGATCATCAATATGAAAAGAATCAATAATAAAACTTTTAGCTTCTGACTTTTATTTAATGCATAGAAGTAAAAAAATTGTTTAAAAAATTTTTCATATTTTTGGCTTTTTTACAAGATTCAATAATACAACATCTTAAAATCACCAATATTATTGTAGCTTGAAAAATAATTGCACTCTAAAAGCGCATCAACATTTAAGCAACTGTTAAGCAGTTAAATGTTAATAATTAAATTGCACTGAAAAATATAACATACCCACCACCAAAATACATATTTAATTTGAAATAGAAAAAAAAAAGACTAAGACTAACAAAAAAAAAAAAAACAGTTACTAAACGTTTTTCCACACTAGCAAGTTCATTGCTTAAGCCTTGTGATGTTAATGTGAATTGCAACGCCTTTCCCACTTAACATTTCCGCTGTTAATGTAAATCATCATTTCTGAAAAGTATTATCTTATTTTTTTTTTTCGTTTGCTGATTTTAACACTTCATATTTTAGCTTAGATACAACACACACACACACACACACACACACACACATAGAAGTAACACTTATAGCCATAAGTCATCACTTGAGTATATGAGCATGCCATGGCATGGCATGTCACAGCTTGGCATGCTTATATGTAAGTAGTAAATACATATATACATACGAGTATATGATCTGTAAATTAATTGCGCATAAAAATTGCCATTCATCATCATTAAATGAGACATCAAACTAATAAACACACACATAGACACACATAAGTAAACCCTCGTTAGCACTTATAGACATATGCTTTAATGTATATATAGTTGTTTATTTCTGTGTGTATGCTAAAAAGACATAAGTAAAAAATAAATAATAACAACAACAACAACAACAACACGTGTAAAAGTCAACTAACGTTACAAGAGCACATCTTCATCGAGTGAAGACATTGACGTGCATACGCAATACTAACGGTGCATAGTGAAGTGAAGATACATGAATACATATCATACAATATGAAAAGATGCTGTAAAATAGTAAGTGAGCTATTTAAACAGAACTACACATACATAGATGTATATAACCACTTTTATTTACATATATATTTCTATGCATAGAGCTTCTAGGTATATAAAGAAGTATTTCATATAAATTTATGCATAAATATAAAAGTAACAGATGAAGCTTTATTATCTCATTTGCTTAAGGATAAGAAGGAAGTCTTTCTATTTCTTTGAGTATATCATGTTGAGTTTGAAGAAAGAAGAAGAAGAAGAAGTTACAAAATAAGAATATTAAGATAAAGCACAAAACAGGGTCTTTTTGAGTTTGAAGAAAGAAGAAGAAGACGTTACAAAAGATGAATATGAAAACAAAGCAAAAAACAGGGTCTTTTTTATAGCGAGGACAAACCTTAATTGGTTAATTAATGAAATCGGCTGAAAACTAGACCTACCTCCCATATGAAAGTATCTTCCCGCAAGTATATTATGGAATTCTGTACCCTTAATTTTAAAGTTATCAAGCTGAAATTTAATTATTTAAAACTATTTAAACTAATAAACAAATAAGTGTGAAAATAAGTGCAATTGAGCTGGATTTACAACTACCTCCCATACAAAAGCATGTTTTCGAACATACGTTTTTATACTTTACGCCCGAAAATATTAATCTTATTTGAATGAAATTTGTTGTATAGTATTATTTTTAGCAATGAATCTAGAAATTTGAAAAATAATTGCAATCGAATAAAAACTTCAACTACCTACCATACAAAAGCATGTTTTCGAACATATGTTTTTAGACTTTACGCGCGAAAACATCAATCTATTCGGATAAAATTTGTTTTATAGTATTATTTTGACCAATAAATCCAGAAATTTGAAAAATAATTGTAATCGAATAAAAACTTCAACTACCTACCATACAAAAGCATGTTTTCGAACATATGTTTTTAGACTTTACGCGCGAAAATATTAATCGATTCGAATGAAATTTGTTGTATAGTTCTAATCTGACCAATGAATCTAGAAGTATGAAAAATAATTGTAATCGAATAAAAACTTCAAGTACCTTCCATACAAAAATTTGTTTTCGAACATATATTTTACATTTTTTTTTTTTTTTTTGCAAGTAAATATGAAATTAACCAGCATCATATAAAAATATATTTTATAAATGAGCTGAGAACTTAAAAAATGTGCAAATTTGATATCAATCATACCTATTTCACGTTGAAAAATATGATTTCGAAAATACGTTTTTGAATGCTAGGCATTTAATTATAAAGTTTTGAAGCTAAAACTTTGTACATACAATTTTTTATATCTATGTAACAAATAAATAAATTTAAAAGTAAGCATAATTTACTAATACTTATAGTCACAGAGTAATTTAACTTGAATAAAAATGGCAGAAGCCTTAAAGCTTTAAAAAACCGTTAAAAATATTTGTACAAAAGATGGACATTCATGGTGTACATTAAAAAACCATATATGTATATATTGCAAATACTTATTTACTCTTAAAATGCTATATTCTTAAACACACACACACACACACGAGCGTATTGTAACAAGTGATTTTGCTACTATGAACAACAACGTCAACAATAATTGAAATCGTAACGAAAGAATTTTTTTGCCTGCCATCAACATGTTTGCCATGATCATTAGACAATTTAATGTATACAGACTCATACACACACAGCAATGCAATGAAGATAACTGGAAGCAATGTTCTAGTATTATTGCTGTGAGTATAGTATGTTGAATGTTGGATAACGAATTTTTAATGGTTAAGTTGAATGCCCACTGATATGTGATTCGATGAATGGATACATGAATGGATAACATCGTAACATTGTGGTCGTCCACCATACCATCATGATGATGATGATGATGATGGTGCTGGATATTAGTATATTGCATATTTGATGTTATTGTGATGATGTTGGAGGTTGAAGGTGTTTTTCCATATACTTATTTTGTAACTGAAATCATACACTATTCAAGCAGTAGCTATGAAATTCTTACTACATGAAATAAAAATGAATTTTCAAATCTATACGATGACCGTTAATTCTTTCGGCTTCAATTTCAATCAATTTCAAATCAATATCGGTCAATTGTTGCGGTTTATTTATCTAACTGACCGCATTTCGATTGCTACGACCAGCTAGGTACATTTACTCAATCTAATCGAATTTTGATGAATTTTGATTATTTCTTTATCAAAGTGAAACGTATAGATTGCATAAAATTGTAAATTGATCAAATAGAATAATGATAATAAAATAATTGAGTGTGGTGGTATTTTTGTAATTGAGAATACCAAAAAAAAAAAAAAGACATGAAAGAAATTGGAAATTACTAAGAAAGTCATAAAAAAAAATAAATAGGTACCTACATTATGTTAACGCTTGCATGAAGTTGTTGCATCAATTACTTGTTTCAGTGTCAATGCTGGTATGTAATTTTAATAGATGCTGTACCATAGGCCATAGAAAAGTCATAATATAATCTTGTCTTATATAGACAAAATTAAATAAATTTTATTATCATTACTATTGATGGAAATCCTAATTAGTTTTTTTTTTTTATTTCAAATTTTATTGGAATTCATAGGAAATGTTTACTTTGGAAATGAAATATACTACATATGAGATAGAGATGTTAATGCTTCATGCTAATGAATTTGTGGTACACACACATTTCATTTTAAGAGTTTCGAGAAATCAAAGCAAATGTACCTTTCTTCTTAAATCCCATTATTATAGAGTATTTGGATGAGTTTTCAGAGAAATTGACAATTTTTGGTTAAAGTAATAAGTACCAATTGCAATGATTTAAGGGGGGAATAGGGCTTTTTTTCGAATGAATTTTTTAAATGAATGCATAATATCTCAAGACTATTGTGTCTGAATTTCAAGTCGATCGGAGCAACATTGACCAACTTATGACTATTTTTATACCTATCGGATTATATCGCTCATAAACGTTTCATCCTAAATTTTTTAGTGTTCAAAACGTTAAAGTGTTTTTCCCACAACTCACGTTTTCAAAGTCGGTGTCCCTCATAACTTGAAAACTACTTCAGCGATCGTTTTGAAATTTTTGAACACTATTTCTGTACATAATTTATGAGGTAACGCTAGAGTTTTTTTTTCAAAATTTTCAAATATTTTTAATTTTACAATAACAAATTAACCGAATTTTTTCCCCAAAAAATTGCGTTTTTTCCTTCAAAGTGTTACCAAAAAATGAAAAATGGAAATTTCGAAAAAGCCCCCAAGCGTTACCTAAGCAAAACGATTATCTAACGATATAATTTTGAGTTTTTGATTTCAGTTGATCCATCACCGATTTATGAGGGACACCGCAATTCAACCTTTTTCCCGAGACGCTTCAGTATAATTGCTGCCGAATATTCTTCAAATGTCATACTATAATGTACCATTGGTTTTAATAAATAGCTTTTAACTGTTTCATAAAAACAAAAATCACAAAAATTTGGCTTTTTTCACACAAATTAACCCTATTCCACCCTTAACTACGACTTAGATTTGTATGAGAAAACTCAAAATTTTCTAATATATTTAGCAACATCGAGTCACATACATATGATATCGTATGTATATATAGAACAATTTATAAAAAAAAAAAAAAATTTAAATTGAATGTGTTTTTAATAATTTCTGTGCAACTAATAACTTTATGTCATTGTCATTACAAATTATTCTATCTATTGTACAATATACATGAATCAATACGCTACACTGGTCACTGATGATATTTGTTAATATTTGTAATAATAATTTATCCAATAATATTGAATAATAAAATCACAAAATTTTATTTACATAAAACTTATTAAATCATAAATTATACACATGCATACCTAAGCATGTATTGTATAAATTGCAAAAGCACATTTTCAATATAAATGATCAAATAATGTCCTTCCAAACATGATGTACACATGTAAGTTCGATATAAAATAATAATATCAACAACAATATCAACATTAAGAAAATTAATAATAATAATAAAAAATTATATTATATGTATGTATAAATAAGTAAGTTTTAGTTCACACGCTAAACTGGGTCATGCTCAATGGATGACACCTTTGCTTTACTTGCTTTACTCTATTCATTGTGAATTCTTTCTAAATGCAAACATATGCATACAAATGCCACCTGCAGCAATATAGTAAGGTCTAATCGTATATATATTTTTTCTCAAATTGCATTACATTTACATTCAAATAACAAACTAACTAGTCAGCTTGTGAGATAATCTAAAATACATATACTCGTACATAATCTTATAGTACAATTCAGCATTTATATATATGTATTCGTATGATGATACATCTTAGTTGTATGAATAGACAATAGAAACCACAATAAACTGTTCTTGATGATTTGTATTTGTTGTTGTTGGTGTTGTTATTATTTATTCTTATTCATATAGCGCTGATGTACATACACCTGTAGCCCCGTACATTTTGTTGTGTAGTAAACAATATGAGCATAATTATATATCACACTTAGATTGCTTTAATGTTTAACATTGTATTGATCGCATCGAACATGTGTGGTGGGAAAAGGAAAGGCACATTTTGAGAGAAAAGTAATGAATTCTTGGTGCTATTGATTTCTACAAAAATTAATAACATTTTTGAAGAAAATCACTATGTGCGACTTTCCTTTGCCAAAAGCCCATCACTTTTTCCCCAATGATTATATATTGATATGACGTATGCATAAATTGCATTAATCAACTGATGGATGTTGAATTACTAAGCAATTTTTCATGGTTTTATGCAATACGACGATGTTGACCACAAAAATCTATTTCAATAGTTGCGTGCAATAAAAAAATTAAAACAAAAAAATTATAAAAAATCTACATTAATATGCATGTATTGATGTAAATATTTTTTATTTATTTTTATATTGTCAATAACAAGCGGGCAATTAGTACATACAACATTCTTTAAGAATGTATTTGTACAGGGTGATTTTTTAGTAACTTTTTTGTTGGCAACAATGTTTTTGGCAGCTCAGCTGTTTTCGTGTAACATGTTACTATTAAACATGTTCAGTTTGGTTTTTAATTTAACCATGAATCCACTTACAAATGCCCAACGTTGCAGATTATTGAATTTTATTATCAAAATTCATGTTCGGTTCATTCATTCATTCATTTTATGATCAGTTTGGGCGACCTTCTGAGGCGGCTATACGGAATCTTATGACTAAATTTTGTAACAAATTTACATTATTGGATATTAAACCACAAACATGCATATGTAGTGCAGTGTTGTTGATGACCGTGAATTATCGATTTAATCGTGAGATACCGGCCGATATATGGGAGAGAGTAATACAAAATTGGACCCAGCGTATGAACCATTTGAGGTGCAGCCGCGGTCAACATATATATGAAGACTCTTAAAAAATCACCCTGTATATGCATGCATGTATGTGTTTCATATGCGCTCTGTGGTTATGTGGCATGTATGCATAAGTACGATGATTGATTTGATTGATTTCAATCACATTTATAGATTTGCAGAATTTGTACTTGATGTGCAGAAACTATGAATTGGAAATGAAATTTAATAGATTTAGAGAGCAAATTTAAATAAATCGAATAAATCGAAATCGCAATCTTTAAAAGATTTCTCTTATTAGTCTTGTCAGTTAACTTATGTGGCTCTACTATTAATCTGTCTGAACTTCTTATAATTTTGTATTCTCTTCGCACCAAGTCACAATATTCTGTTGTCTCAGATAATGCATTTCGTTGGTTTTCAGTACAAAATGCCTGCTAGCCCTTACAATACATTCTGTCAAATAAGTATCCGGAAATTCTCATTTTTAATTTTCCCTCTGAGAATATTTCAACAAATTTTTTTCCCAGGTTGGCACAACTGTCAGCCACTATTCTGTGAATTTTTATTACTATGTGTCATTTAGTTTGGTTACGGCGTCATTAGGAACAAGTCAACCTTTTGTGTGCGTTGCGATTTCTTCTCGCCCCTCTTTGAACGATTTATACCAATCGTAAACTTGAGTTTTCGACATGGTTGAATCACCAAATGTTTTTTTTTCAACATATCCAACGTTTTGGCACAAGAAATTTCGTTTGAAACACAAAATTTCACACAAACTCTTTGTTCGATATTTTTATCCATAGTAAAAATCGCAACGCACACAAAAGGTTGACTTGTTCCTAATGACGCCGTAACCAAACTAAATGACACGTAGCAATAAAAATTCACAGAATAGTGACTGACAGTTGTGCCAACCTGGGAAAATTTGTTTTTTGAAATATTCTCAGAGGGAAAACTAAAAATGAGAATTTCCGATTTCCGGGTACTTATTTGACAGAATGTACATCAATAATAAAAGCAATTAATAGAAATAATAGCAAATTGCAATTCTTAAAAAAATTATGTATACTCCAATCACATCACCAACAATAATATAACATATTGTATTATAGTTTTATGTAAAAAAAAAAAAAAAAAAACAACAAATATTTCTTGTAGTCATGCATAAGTAACTTAATAGTAATAGATCGCATAGCAATATAATTTCGTAAGTAGCAAACAATTCATTAATAGCTTAATTAAAATGCAGTCAGCATTTAATTTTATAAATATTATTTGCTCACTTGTGTGGAATTGCAAATATTTTCACATATATATATTTTTTCACCATTATTGTGCAAAATAATTGCAAATTCACGAATAACTACATGTATATGCATACATTTGCAATATATACAATATATGTATAAATAGATCTGGTGACAAGTTTGTCGCCAAAGTCTTTCATATTCCCTTTACTATTCACTATTCATTATTCACATTGTGATGTATGAGGGATTGGCAATCAATTATTGTTTTTATTGCAATAAGATTTCAATTTTTTTTCTTTTTCTTTTTTCAATAACTATATTAATTTTCAATTTTATTTAATATAATACGATAATCATTTTTAGAGAATATGAACATTTTTTTAAAAGTTCGAAAAAAGTATGCAGTACCAATTGGAATATTTATTTTTTCAAATATGCATTAACTAATCACTAGTTTTCTCATCAAAAGTATGTGTAAATGTGAATTTCATTTATTTCTAATTTTTACCCCAATTTATGATTAAGGTATTTTATAAGATCATGCTGAAAGTAAGAAAACAGTAGTCCAGCACCATCCATTTGTATGGCAAATAGTTGCAATTTTTATTCATTCATGCCCATTTTTCAACTAACCTGTTTGTTGATAGAAATAATGTTATATACCTGGGATTCATCTTGGATGCTTTGTCTTTAAGTGCATAGAATAAAAAAATATATGTTCGAAAGCTTGATTTTGTATGAGAGATAAGAGTGGTTTCCCTTGGATTTCCTTAATTTTCTCCATTTTGTATTTATTGCTTCAAAAATTAGTACACACTTAATTTCAGAGTGATATCTTCATATTTACTATCAGACCATCTGCAAATATACGTATTCGAAAACATACTTTTATATGAAAGCTAGTCGTAGTTTTCATCTGATCGCAGTAATTTTCAAACATATTTGTATGCTAATAGAAATATTGTGATATATCAAGTTTCAGCTCGACCGAGTTGATTTTACTTGAATAACATCAGAAGATATCATCAGTTCGAAAATGTATTTTTGTATGGAATTTAGATGTGGTTTTCATCGGATTAATCTCATTCTTGAAATTTGGGTTTTATTGGTATAAGAATGCTTATAAACCTAATTTGAGTATGATATCTTCATATTTAATTTCAGACCACCTGCAAATATATGTATTTAGAGACATACTTTTATATGGAAGCTATGTGTATTTTTCATCCGATCATAACTATTCTCAAATATGTTTATTTGCTGGTAGAAATAATACGATGCATCAAGTTTCAGCTCGGAAGTTTTAATTTTTCCCTAATAAAATATAAAAAACATATATTGGAATATATACTTTGATATGGGACCTGAGCGTTATGTTTGTTTATCCAATTACACCCATTCTTATGCAAATCTATATTGTGGTAGAAATATCATGATGTATTGAATTTTAGTACATAAAATTGAATTTTACATGAGAAAAGTGTCAAAACATATTTTCGAAAATGTCATTTTACATGGAATGTACTTGTTATTTTCATCCAAATCACTCCCATTTTTGAATGTGTTTGTATTTTGGCAGAAATATCATCATATACTTATTTTCAGTTTGACAAATTTAAATTTTCGCTAATGAAGTGTGAAAACATATTTTCGAAAATGTATTTTTGTATGGGAAGTAGACATGATCATCAGATCACGACTAATCTCGAAATCTGCTATTTGTAGTCTAATGGCCAGACTTTCAGATTCATAGCTTAATATTTATCTGTGGTTAGTTTGAGAATTTTATATTCAAAAGCATAATTTAGTACGGGGAATAGTTACGTCACATTGAACTATATTCAAGTAGACATTTTGTTGTTTTGAAGTTTCAAATTTGTCTTTAGCTTAACCCAATTCAATTTTTAAATATCCGCTAATTTAATTAGAGTTGTGTAAATAAATTGTAAATCTCCAAAAATATATTCTAATTGCATGTAGAGCTTCAAAATATAAAAATCAAATATACCTCTCTCGAAATAACCGTTACAACATAAATGTATGTATGTATTGATATATTCTTGCATACCAACATTTACTCGTATATACAAGCCTATAGAGTGTTGAAATTTACAATATTATCAAATCTATTCCATTGTATCGAATAGTAGAATGTATAGGCACAATGTATATAAACAGAACAATGTTAAATTATTATAGCACGACATGTGTTTATTATAACAATTATATAGGACTGTGTGTGTGTGTGTGTCTGCATAGATATGATTTATATGTTCAAAGCAAGAGAATTGTAGAATCTGAAGAATTAAATTGTCTTTTTTTTTTGTTTATTTGTTTATTTGAAATTCGTTATAACAGAATAGTTGTAATTTGAATACAAACATGTGTTTATAGACATATTGATACCTCTCAACATGTATATGGGGGGTATCATAAGGTATCATATTATCAGAGATGTATATGTATATAGATTTCCATATTGCGTGTCTACATTTAGAATATATTATAGAATAGAGAAAAAAATATTGTACATTCTAACGGATTTTTTAAAGAATGACTAGAATGAATGACATCAAATATATAGATATGCATACTCTAGAGTTTATTGATTCTCTAGTAAATGTACAAGCACACGTTCATAACTACACGCATTAATATATGCCAGCATATAAAGAACATTTTTAGAAAGCTCAAAAAAAAAAAAAAAAATGAGAAGTAAAATAAAGAAAAAAAAAAATTATAAATGATTGGATCATCATCATTATAATCATCATTGTGGACGACGGGTCATAGAAGTAGAGATGAAAGCAAGTGAAGTATTGTATTCATAGTATATAAAAATAGAATAGTTTGACATAGAAATAGATAAAGAATATTTAAATTATGCAAATTAGTTTTACATTGAATCGATTGGTTACAAATTTTTTGTATTTTACAAAATATGATGAAAAAGTAGAAAAACGAAAAAAAAAACAAATTTAACAAACAAATCAATAATAATAAACAACGAATAACTGTTAAATTCATTACGATAATTATTGTCAATAATTTTTATTATTGTTATTTTCATCATATAATAGCGACGGAAATATGTTATGTGGCATGTGGGTAAAAGTATTATGAAATATGTGCTTAAAGATTGCTGTGTGCATTATAAAAGAGTGTACAAAGCAATGATTTTTTGAAAAGTGTTTAGCAAAAAATAAAAAAAAAAATAAAATAATAAATTAAAAAAAAAAAAATAAAAAAAATTCAACGTAAATTTATAAAAAAAAAATTTTTTGGGTAAAAATTCCACACTATAAATTTTTGCATTATGGAAAATCTCTAATATTTAATATTAATATATTTATTTAAATTACATTTAATGATAACTTGTTAAGTAAAAGTATCACATTTGATTATATGATATTATCAATCAATTATTGTTGAATTTTTGCTTTTTTTTTTTTACTTTCATTGACAATGGAATATAATTTGAAGTTAATTTAATAACTATCTACATGCTTTTGTATAGTCACTCTCTCTAATCTCTAGCTTTACATACAATAAATTCAGTGCTTTACTTGCATTGTAATAATTAAAGTTGTCTTATTTTCTCATTCAAATTAATTATACTTAAATAATGTACATACATATGGGTAGTGAGTATATATGTATATAGAAGTGATGGCAATCATTAGTAAGTAATTAAATGAAAGTAAGTACTTTTTTTTTTTTTAATTAATTAATCAAGTCGGTAAAAATGAAAGAAATAAAAAAAATAACAAATTAAAAGAAAAAGCAAAAAACAAAACAAAAAAAAAAAATTGTAACGATACTAACTTTATTGCAAATATAGTAAGCTTGATGAAGCACTTTTTCAATTCGTTTATTAAAATTCATTTTGCAAAGATCTATAAAAGTACATACATATATCTAATTACTACGCAATATCAGCATAATTAATAGTGAATGAGTAATAACTATAGGTACGAGTAACTACATAACATATAAACATATAATGTGATACCCGCAGACAATAGCAATGATTACAGACACATGTGTGTACTCGCATATATGTTTCTATACAAATTACCGATAGTAATCCATGTTGCTTCATTATTCGCCACATCAAATACATATGATGATGAAGTTTTTCTTTTGAAAATACGCAAAAAAAAAAAACACAAAGTGCAAATACCATTAATCGTATGTGTTACTTATGTCATGATACACTATGAAAAATTAACACATTGAATTAGATTGTGCTACAGTTTTTTATAGACTACATTCCAAGAGTAAAATGTATATTGGGTTTGTGCGTGCATTTGTAGCATACATAAAGAGAGATGGGAGTATAATATTGATCAGAATTATGATCCGAGAAGATTTAGTCATGTAGCTCTGTCTATCTGCCTGACTTACGTTAACTGCTGGAAGAGCCTATCAAACATACAAAACTATGTTGTCGAATCGATGTTTTCACACTTTGCGTGCAAAAATGCAAAGCTATTGACTAGTGTATGAAACTATTTTGACCACAGATGGGAAATATTAAAAATGGGCCTAATCGGATCAAAACCAAGCCTACCTCTCATTCAAAAGCTTGTTCTTGGGTGCTTCTTTTCAACTTTTGTGCACGAAAATTTAGAGCTATTGCATTAAAACTTGATACAAAGAGTTAATTGAACCTCAGAATAGATAAATATTTAAAAATGGGCTTAATAGAATAAAAACTAAGTCTATCTCTCATACAAAAGCATGCTGTTGAACGTGTGTATGCACACTTTGTTAGAGAAAAAATAAAGCTATCGCTCTAAAACGTAGTATTTAAAGTTATTTTGATCACAGAATAAATATTTGAAAAACGAGGTAGAATCGCTAGGAAATCACATTTACCTCCCATACAAAAGTGTGTTGTTGAATGTGTGTTTTCAAGCTTTGTGCACTAAAATACAAAGTTATTTAAATCGGATAAAAATTATACATGTTCTCATACAAATTTCTGTTGCTGTAAGTATTTTTGTACATTTTGGGTACGAAAATATAAAGTACTCAGTATTTGGAACTCGGTACCCGGTACTCGGAACCCGGTAAATGCAATTAAATTTGTTAAAGAAATTATGAGATCAAATAACCTAATAATGTATTCAAAGAGTATTTTTCGATTACATCAAATAAGTTTATCCGGATAAGCTTGAAATATAATCGAGCCCAGCGGTTTTTAATTGTAAAAAAATAAATGTAAAGAAATAAATATTTCAAAATCAAGGCATAATCGATAAAAATCACATTTACCTCCCAAACAAAAGTATGTTGTTGAATGTGTGTTTTCAAGCTTTGTGCACTAAAATATAAAATTATTTAAATCGGATAAAAATTACACATGTTCCCATACAAATTTCTGCTTCCGTAAGTATTTTTGGACATTTTGGGCACGAAAATATAAAGTGATCAACTCGGTACTCTGTACTCGGTACTCGGTATTCGGTACTCGGTATTTCGAACTCGGTAAATGTAATTTAAATTTGATAAAGAAGTTATGAGATCACTTAACCTAATAATGTATTCAAAGAGTATTTTTCAATTACATTAAATAAGTTTATCCGGATAAGCTTGAAATATAATCGAGCCCAGCGAATTTTAAGTGTAAAAAAAAAAATTTTTAATCTAAAAATTTTCTCAATGTATTTGATTAAAAACCAAATGCATAAATCACTGTAAGAAGCTCTTCATATAAAAGTATATACATATATGAATATACTTTTATTAAAAACGCCAGCCATTGGTAAGACAATACCAATCGAAACAAAGTCCAATGAACTTTATTGTAAAAATTATTTCTTTTCTTTTTATTTTACATTTATCTACATACACATATGTACTCGTATATGTACTCGAATATATGTATGCATATATATTTGTTATTGTATTTATTTAATAATAATTTTGTAATTTTGTTGTGCGCATGCGTGAATCCGCGCATCCATCTATAATACACATATGTATGTATGTACATACTTATTTGTACAATACGGTTGTTGATTGTTAATGTTATGTTGCTATATAATAAATTATTATTATTAATAAAACAAAAATTGCAAAATATAATTTGATACATAAGTAATTGTACATATGCTTATGCATTCATTCATTTTACCCTTATTAGTTATTCGTTTTATTATTAAGCAATTTTTAGGTACTCATTTATACTTTAGCTATAGGCGCTCATACTAATTCATATTTAATGTTGCTAACTGCATGCTATAATGTTCCTACATTTATTTTCTCTTTCTCTCTGGCTGTTGTAATGGGTATTGCTAACCAAGAAGCATTGATTAAATCATACATACACTCATTGTATGACCATGATGAGCATTTGAAGTGTGAGTAGCATTGTAAGGAAGAATTTTTTCATATATCAAAAATGTAATTGCTTTCCTTATTACCCCAAATGGTATGACTCGTTTGTAAAATTAATTAATTGAATTGAAGTTGCTACATAATTAATGAATTATACTCGCACACATATGCACATATGTATTTGTGATGTATGTAAATTTTGAAATTATTCATTAAAACTCACAAATTACAACTTATTCACATGCTAAGTGGTATTTTAAATGTAATTGCCAGAGGCAATTTATGTATTTATTATTATTTTTTTTTCTGTTTTTATCAAATCTTATATTTTAAATCATACATATGGTGGCTGATGGTAGTCATATGTGTTGATTTTTTTTTTTTGTAATTCATTACATCTATGTACAATGTATCTTATAGCGGAATGGTTTGATGTTTTGCAGTTGGGTTGTTTTTTTTTTTTAATATAATATTTTATAGAATGGATAAATTCTATAGTCAATTTGCTAATAGGGTGATGCCTATAAATATATATATATATATATACTTTTGTATGACGCTTTATATACCTTAGCCCTTAAGTTTAAATTATAAAAATAGAAAAAAAAAATAGCCAATAGTCCCTCATATTTTTTAAATAAATCGACATTGAAAAGCAAAAATTTTAATTAACTTAAAGTCTTCTCACATACACCCGGCTAAATACATAAGTACCTAAATGTATAACCTAATTTTTCAAAAATTGTCAACTATATAATGTCAATGAGAAGTTTACCTTTGATGAAGATATGCCCGAAATATTATACTATAAATAATATTGCGGCAAAAAACGTGTGACGCCGTCAATTGCGACGACATTCATGACAGACATTTGTTGGGTTTACGCAATTGAACGTCTGTTGCATTTAAAGAAAATTGCCTTATTTACTCGTTTAACTATTTATGCTAAATTACACTACTACTTATTAGTATTTTCATTTATTTCATTACGAGTAATTGTCATTTCATAGGCGTACTGTGAGGGTACTCATATGTGAAACGACGTTTTGGAATCTGAAGGGCGTTTATGTGAACATAAACAACAATTGTCTTGTCAAATGTTGCAATTGAAGGAAAGAAAATTATCATAACAACAATAAAACACAGACAATTTTAATAAATAATTTTTAACAATTGCTGCTTTTTTTTTCGATTAAAGCATAAGTATGTCTTTGTGAGGCGTAGCGATTTTATTATATAAGTCTTTCAAATTCATGTATGTATAATGTTTTTGTTTCGTTTGCACTTAATTAAAGTTTATGTAATTTATTTTGATGTAATTTACGAGTACATAAAAACCATATTATTCACCATCATCATCATAATGTATGTATTCTTATAAACACACCTGCCAACACTCCCTTATAGCTTTGTTTTTTATTGTAAGTATAGTTAACTACAGTATCATATAAGTATTATGTAAATATTTTCATTATATCATACTCATCTATGCATTCCTCGTATTTAATTTGTGTTAACAGCATAATTTGTTAATAATTTTAATTAGCCACATGTATATTATTTATACCCTAATACAGTTTGCATGTATGGCATTTAATATAAACGAATGTGAATATAAATGAATTTGAATATTAAAAACATCATAGATTTAACCGTTTACTTCTAAATCATAATTGAATGAAATTTACATGCTAGCATAATATGTATATGATACGATGTATATGTTGCTCACAAAAAATGTTTAATCAACATGTACCTAAGGTAGGTACTGATTAAGATATGTGTATAGGCATGTATTATTGTGTAATTTATAAAGAGTTGTTTGTTCAAATTAATACGAAAAATTAGCTTCATACATTGTGTAATAAAATTATGCATCTCACATGCTTACACTCAGATTCGTGGGTATATGTATTGAGACATTTTTTGTAGAAGAAAAACTAATAAAATATTTTTGATTAATTGAAAAAAAGATATTATTTTTATTGGTATTGCTGATGACTTAATAAACAAACAGCTTGAATGTGCATTCAATTTATTCTGATTTTAACAATTTTGATGATGAGTGTTAGGCAGTGGAAAGCATTTGCTTAAATCATCTGAGTTCATTCAGGCATCTTTCTATCTATTTGCTTGTCTATCAATTTACATGATAACCAATGTAAATATAAAGCAATGAGACTGAAAATAATAAAATTTTCATCAACGAACTCATGAGCATTTAAATCAACATAATCGTGATTAAGATCACGACTATTTTTCATATAAAACTATGTTTTCGGAAGCAATTTTTAGACATATTGTACGTAAATATAAAATCATTAGGCTAAATCTATATACATAAGATTACGTTTACCAAAAAAATATAGATGACTCGGAGAATGAGCGAAATTGTATGAACATCACGCCAATATTGCATACAAAAGTATATTTTCAAAGGTATATTTTTTGGATTTTCCAACTAAATATAAAAGCATTGAGATGATTTTCGGTCTAAATATTTATTTATTTCAATCATTTAATAAATATGACGGAGAATTAATGAACTCTGATGAAAATCACAACATATCTCTCATACAAAAGTACATTTTCGAACATATGGTTTCATACTTTTTGCATGTAAATATACACGCATTGAGCTGAATTTCGGTACATGACATTATTTTAAGTAATAAATCAATAACTATGAAAATGAATGAATTATTTACAAAATTAAACCCATCTCTCATACAAAAATATGTTTTCGAACATTGGTTTTTAGAGTTTTAGCACATAAATATAAACCCAAATGAGTTGAAACTTGGCAAATAATAATATTTTGATAACATAGCTAGTCTGTTTAAGAATAAAGAAGATTAAAAGGAAATTAAGCCTATCCACCATACAAAAATACGTTTTCGAACATATGTTTTTCGATTTCCCGCACGTAAATTGAAAGTTATCGAGCTGAAATCAAATAATTAAGATAATATTTACAAACAAATTAAGAATTTGGAGAATGGCATCTATTGGATGAAAACCTCTTGTAACTCTCATACAAAAATAGATTTTCGAAAATGTATTTTTCACACGTTTTGAAAATAAAGCTATTGAGTTGCAACTCGATATATAAGAAACTTTCTAAAGAAAAAACATTTGAATATGAGAATCAATGCAATTGTATGAATAAGTAAGCCTAACATACGACTCTCCATATATATTTTCGAATTTGGTGTAGTAAAATATGAAGCCATTGAACTGAAAGTCGTCATACGATTCTGTTTATCTCTCATTCATAGTATTTTGGTTGGCAAATAAAATTTGTGGCACTAAAATTGTTTTTTTTTTTCAAAAAAAAAAACATTAAACAATTTTTTTTTTGTTGCTATTACTATCGTATTTTCATATACAAAATAATCATCACAATAAACTAAATATTTTCTCATTAGCAACTAAACATTAGATATGCTCATCATATTGTATTATAGTTTTTCTCTTAAAAATTTATTTTTTTTCCATCAAAATTCTATTGTCATTTCTACTTTTTTCAGTTTTAAAATTTACATAAATTAGGAAAAAGGAATTGCTAATGAAAGTGGTCATAATATCTATCATAATATAGGAAACAGATACAACCATCGATCTTGCTTACACTTTCCTTTTGAAAATATTTGACATTACTATTTATAACTTGTATTTTTTTTTCCTATCATAATTTGAAATAGGTATATACTTGATACTTCCTCATTCATAATGTTAAGATTGTGACACTTTAAGTAGCAATAAAAATGGTTTGTACAAAAATGAATGAACAAAGAAAGGAATGAATGCTAAAAAGTGAATTTTTTATTATTGCATTTTCTATAAGGTAATACCAGCAACAGCAACAACAAAAACAAAAAAAAAAAATAACAGGAGATACTTAGTCATCGTCAACCGCATAAAATATTATGAATGTCTCATAATTATTTACCATCATTATTAAAATAAGGGCCTGTAATCAAAAGAGGTAAATTGAAGAAATATTAAAGAAAAACACAAAAAAAAATTATAGAAAAAATCCACAATAAAATTATTATTTCCGGAGATATTTGGTGTATCTGTGTGTGTGTGTGTGTGTGTTGATTTATTTACTACTTTAGCTACATTGTCAATAAAAGCCACATACCACAAAGGTATATACCGGTATTTGTATGTATTTGTACCAAAAAGGAAGAGCAATGAAAAATCACATTTCCTTATTTAAGCTTTCTATATACATAATGTTAAAAAAAGAAGAAATTGTTCCTCATAAAAATGATGTTCAGTTAGCTTAAATCACAACAATCAAGGCATACATAGGCATACATGTATGATAGGTGCCCATAATGGGTGCATACCTTTCGCGATAGTAATTATGCCGATTTTATTGTAAAGTATTGTAATTGCAAATATTTTGATTAGACACATTTAGTCATATGATGAATAAATGAATTAGTATATGAGCAGTACAATAAAATATTTGCTTATATACATACATATATGGCACCATTTCATGTATTTCACTTGTACTACGTATTAGAGCGCACATCATCAATGTAGTGGTTATAATAAATCGAAGCTATTTCTTTTTTTTCATGTAAAATAGCTTAAAGAAAATTTATTTGTGAGCGTATACTCATAATATTACTACCTACATTTTAATCATAAATAAGAAAGAAAAAAAAAATCTTAATAATAATTTTTGTTCACATCGTATATCAAAAATATTAAAATGATTAAATGAATGGGAGGGTACAAAATGAAAAACAGATATATAGCCAAGTTACTTTTACTTTTCTACATTCATCATCATCATCATCATCATCATTATCTGATTATCATTCACATCATTATTATGATTTATGTCGTCTTCAATATCATCATAATCATGATCATAATCATCATCATCATCATCATCATGTTTATGAATTTCTTCTTTTTGTATATAATCAACATTTCCTTTTTATTTATTGTCATAATTGCATTTTTTCGCTCTCTATCTCTCTCTCTTTCTCCATTACTTTCTTTCTCTCATACAATCTCTACAGCCATTATTAATGCTGCAACGACAACAAAAATAATTACTTTCCCATTTTTGTGTTATCAAGTTTTTTCCCTTACATTGTTGTTGTTGTTGTTGTTGTTATCTACTAAGAGAGGTTGGCTTCTTCTTGTTGATGGGTAAATCGTTGTTGTTATTGCTACTATTGTTGCAGTTGTTTTTTTAAGTTTTTCCTCATTTTATCGACATTGATTATAAATTAATGCGTATGTAGTATGAATTTCAAAAAAAAAAAGAAGTAATAATAATAAATAATAAATGTACATCGGTAAACGTGAAGACTACAAAGCGTCCACACCACAACAACCAAAAAAAAACATTAAAAGTGGGCACAATGAGTTAACTCCCAAGGAAAATCGTTATATTAAACATATTTAATACACTTAAGATATTAATAATTTTCGTACTTATTTATTTATATGACAATTAGAATCGATTTTGATGTTTTCGGTGTAAAATGTTTCGCCAATCACTTTTGTACTTTGCTCGCTGGATTTGGCCATTTTTAAGCAAATATTATCCCATGTACAGAGTTTCAAATTAATAACTTTATAATTTTGTTAGAAAACTATGAAAATATGCATATGAAAGCATAATATTGTATGGCAGGTAGGGGAAGTTTTTATACGATTTTACTCATTTTTACAGATTTACATTCATTAGTAAATATACTTATATATGCTAAATTTAAGCTGGATAAGTTAATATTTTCTTTCAAAAATTGTAAAAACATAAATTCGACAGACCACTTTTGTATGGGAGGTATATGTAGTTTTTACTCGATTATGTAAATTTTTTAGGATATTTATTAAGAGGTAAATATAATCATATGTACCAAATTTAGGCATGATAAGTTTATATTTTCTTTCAAAAATTTCAAAAACATACATTCGACAGCCCACTTTTGTATGAGAGGCATGTGTAGGTTTTATCCGATTATGGTAATTTTTTAGTATATTTATTTGTCGGTAAAAATAATTATATTTACCAAAATTTCAGCTTAATATCTCTATATTTTCACACATAACCTATGAAAAAACACTTTGTACAACATACTTTTGTATGGTGGGTAGGCATACTTTTCATCCGATTAGGGCGATTTTCTACTATACCTATTTTGTAGTCAAATTCACTTTATACACTAAGTTTTAGTTCTATAGCTTTTAATTTTTGCAAGTAAGGATGGGAAAAAAACACATTCAACAACATAATTGTGTATGAAAGGTAGGAACTTGGAACAGCAAACTCTATTTAGTTGTTTTTTCGAACATTTTTCTCAAACATTGTTAACTCCTACACGAGAAATTATCAATTTTTTTCATTGATGTTCTAATTAATTACTTTCCAAATTATGCATAGAAAAGACCTGCCACGTTGGCCTGTTCTATGACGATGAAAAAATTATGAATTAGAAAATTCATAATGACCACAGTCACATTCATTCTTTTCATTCTCATTTTTTTTTAAGTCGTTACTTTATATATTTATGCGTAATAAAATTTCACACATATAAAACCTCAAGGTTCCATAATTGTTTCTAAGACTATAAAATCGAAACCGTTCTAAGGAGGATAATTTATTAAAAGAAAAATTTAACAAAAGCAAAAAAAAAAACAAAAAACATGTTTATAAAAAAGAACAAAAAATCAATAGAATTACAATATTGTATTATAAATTATTCTATAGAGAAACGATATTACTACAAACAAGTTTGTTGCTTAAGTCTTTCCTTTATTTGAGTGCATATGTGCTGCCAATGAAATGTTTGACTATGTTTATGTCGATATGCATAGAGGAAAAATACAATACAATAATTTCAAAGATTATCGAAAATCATTTATTATAGATGATTTGTTCTCAAAATTAACATCTATGGGTATTTCAATTAATTTTAGATTATTTTTAGACAACATTTTCTTTCATTATCCAGTTATTGTATGGATTTTATTTTTATAAGAACATCAATAAACCAAATGATGGTGAGATGGAAAGATGAGAAGTAAAGTGACCAAAGAAAATGCCGTTCAATCTCATAGTATAATATTATTTTATTTATTTTTTTTCATTTTTACTATTCAAAGAAAATTGTAAATGAAAGGAAATAAAAAAAAAAAATTCCATTGCTACTGTTAATGCTAGTATTTGTGTATGTATTATAAATATCATGCAAGTAGATTAAGTAAAAATTTTTTCAAAAACTTAGGTACTACAAAGACGCGTAAAGAAACATTTTGAATATCAAAAGTCTATTGTCTGTTATCTAAATAAAAACTTATAATTGTAATCCAACATGCAAGATATGATGTTGTGAAGAATGCAATAGGAGCAACAATCGCGTAGTAGCAACAGTACGAATGACTGTTATATCTTGTTGATATTGTTATTATTATCACCTAGCATGCATATGAAGCACGTGTGTGTTCTTTCATTCAACACTATGGCCATAGAATGGTAACCCTCTTCATATATACAACATTTGAATGAATGAGTAAAAAAATTGTAAAACTCTTTTTTTTTTTCTTTCATATAATTTTGATGACTTTTTAGCGTGTCAATTGTTCATTGTACTAATGGGTGGAGTGAAGCAGAAGGATATCAGATATAATAAAATAATAATAACTGAAATTACATACCGAATACATCGTATAAGCACGACTATTTCAAATGCAAATTAATTATTGAGGTATTTTTGAGGTTGACTCTTACGCTATAAAAATAATTATTTCATCTAACATTTATTTTTCTTGAAATAAATCATAAAAATAAATGCTTACATGAATTTTTACCATATATACGTTTCTAGTGGAAATTAATGAATTGGAACACAAATTCTTTAATATACAATATAATATGAGCAATTGTTGCTCTACGTTGGTTTGGTTTATTATTATTTGTTTGTTTGAAGAAGAACAACAAAAAGGAGGGCGAGCTTCTAAAACTAATGATGGCTCTATATACACTTGAATGTATATACATTTCTATTACAAAACATATGTATGCATGTTTATGCATATGTTCATATATATTTCTTTGTGCCCACATTAGAGCGGTGGCAAAAAAAAAAATTGCTTCAATTATATTTTGATGTGCACCATGTCTATTTTGTAACATTTTAGTGTATATTTTAATGATTTTTTTTTATCCAAAGCATGTAAAAGTAATAGATTACATGATTTTCTGCAGTGACAGAGAATTGACTGAATTGGCAATTTGGATGCAAATCTCAAGAAAATAAGTTAAAAATAGGAAGGAATCCCAAAACACCAAAATATAATTTAAATAATTATATCTGGCTGGCTCTATTTATGATAGCTGCAGTAATTATGACGCTATCTTGCTGAAAATTGGTATAAAATATTATTTTTGCCAAAGATAATGAAATGATGTGAAAATCATCACTTACGCCCATACAAAAATGTATGGTGGTATCACCAAAACTTGACAAAAGCATAAAAATATTGCAAAATGAATGTAATCAAATGAAAATTACACTCAGCTTCCATACAAAATTATGCTTTGCAGTTATGTTTTCACAATTTGAGCACGAAAATGTGAAAATAAAAAGCTGAAAATTTCCACTTTTGATTATATTTAAAGATTAATAAATATGTCGCAAAATGAAAGCAATCGGATGAAAATTCGCGCCTATCTTCCATACAAAAACATGCTTTCGAGTTATGTTTTCACAATTTTCGCACGAAAATATTAAGCTAAGAAGCTGAAAATTTCCACTTTTGATTATATTCAAAGATTAATAAATATGCCGCAAAATGAAAGCAATCGGATCAAAATTACACCTACCTTTCATACAAAAACATGCTTTCCAGTTATGTTTTCACCATTTTGCGCATGAAAATATTAAGCTAAGAAGTTGAAATTTTCCACTTTTGATTATATTTGAAGAGACTAATAAACATGTCTCAGAATGAAAGCAATCGGATGAAAATTACGCGCCTATCTTCCATACAGAAGTATGCTGGAGGATATATATTTCAACAGTTTACACATGAAATTGTGATGCTATGAAACTGCAACGATCAGCTTATGATTATATTTTTGAATACAAATGATTATGAGAGCAATCAGAATAAAACCACATGTACCTACCATACAAAACTATGATTTCGAATGCATTAGTTGCACACCTGGACCAAGAATACTTCCAGATATATGACTGAAATTTTGTGTAAATTATTATTTTTATCAACGAACAATTATGCTTGAATATGCGTGGTATCGTATTAAAACTTTGCCTACCTACCATACAAGTAAATGTTTTGTTCAGTGTGTCTTAGTTAAGGATATTCAGTAGAATTCACAGTGCGATTTACAGAAGTTTTTCAAAGTTCTTATTAAATAATAAAATGATTTTTAATTTCTTTGCTCATTTTTGGATGATCTAAAAAATAGAAAATCCTTTTTTTTTATACATACCCGAACCAGTCTAATATTCTGAATATATAAAATGAGCATACATACATCAATAAAAACAATATTATTCTACTTATATTATAGTGTAGATTTCTAGATTAAGAAGCTAAACACATGCACACATTTGATTTAAGAGCGGCACATTTTAGCCGCTGTTCCTATTTCTCTAGCAGTTACCATTTATGCTTACATACGTACTATACATGTGCGCATATCAGCATTAAATATATAGAAGTAATTTAAGCGAATACAAAAATATATGTATTAGTAAAAGTAAAAAGAAAATAGTTTTAAAAAACGTTCTAACTATATGCGAACGCGTATTATGTGTGTGTGTGTTTTAGACAAATGCTATATAATTACGAATAAAGTACTCTTCTACAGGATGGAATATAATAAAATAGAGCAAATGTAGTAAACACGTACAATAAAGAAAAACATATAAAAATGAAATGATTGGAAATTTAAATAGAATAGAAGCAGAGGATCAAATGAGATAATAAAAAAGAAAAACTACAACTACAAAGAACATACACACACTTGGATACAAATATATTAGTAGCCAATATAGCGTGTATGAAGTAGTTAAATTAAACCAATTTTATTAGATAAACATCTGCAATAGATTATGTGGCAGTACAGAGTAGAATACTAGAAGAGTATTTTCGAAATCACCTAATTAATACATGTTCTTACGTGGACATACGATTAATTTTATTAGTAACATGTTGCTTAATATAGAAATGTTTACAAACATCTCTCCCTATGCAAAATTGTTTCTAATATTTACAAGAAGGTTTTCTGTAAGAGAATTGAAGAATTCGCATTATAGATTATTATTGGGTTATTCAATAAAGGCATATATCAGTATAATATTTTTGACATTATTAAAGTTTCACTTTGTGAAAAAAAACTTTCGATCCAATCTAGCGTGTATGAAGTAGTTAAATAAAACCAATTATATTAGATAAACATCTACAATAGATTATGTGGCAGTACAGAGTAGAAAACTAGAAGAGTATTTTCGAAATCACCTAATTAATACATGTTCTTCCGTGGATATACAATTAATTTCATTAGTAACATGTTGCTTAATATAGAAATGTTTACAAACATCTCTCCCTATGCAAAATTGTTTCTAATATTTACAAGAAGGTTTTCTGTAAGAGAATTGAAGAATTCGCATTATAGATTGTTATTGAATTATGCAATAAAGGCAAATATCAGTATAATATTTTAGATATTATTAGAATATCACTTTTTAAAAAAAAAACTCTCGATCCAATCTAGCGTGTATGAAGTAGTTAAATTAAACCAATTTTATTAAATGAACATCTGCAATAGATTATGTGGCAGTACATAGTAGAATACTAGAAGAGTCTTTTCGAAATCACCTAATTAATACATGTTCTCCCGGGGACATAAGATTAATTTCATTAGTAACATGTTGCTTGATAGAGAAATGTTTACAAACATCTCTCTCTATGCAAAATTGTTCTTATTATTTAGGAGAATGTTTTCTGTAAGAGAATTGAAGAATTCGCATTATAGATTATTATTGGGTTATTCAATAAAGGCATATATCACTATAATATTTTTGACATTATTAAAATTTCACTTTGTGAAAAAAAACTTTCGATCCAATCTAGCGTGTATGAAGTAGTTAAATTAAACCAATTTTATTAAATGAACATCTGCAATAGATTATGTGGCAGTACATAGTAGAATACTAGAAGAGTCTTTTCGAAATCACCTAATTAATACATGTTCTCCCGGGGACATTAGATTAATTTCATTAGTAACATGTTGCTTAATACAGAAATGTTTACAAACATCTCTCTCTCTCAAAACAAAATTGTTCTTATTATTTAGGAGAATGTTTTCTGTAAGAGAAATGAAGAATTCGCATTATAGATTGTTATAGAATTATGCAATAAAGGCAAATACCAGTATAATATTTTTGATATTATTAGAATATCACTTTTTTTAAAAAAAAACTTTCGATCCAATCTAATGTATTCATAGTCTCATCAGCTATAAAAAAAAGAAGGTACATAAATTCATAAATTGAAGTTCATAAATTCAAAATGCATTGACATTATTAAAATTAAATTGAATGACATTAACAGATTTCACTGAACTTACATGATTTAATGCATGTAATTATAACACATAGGTCATGATTTTATAATTAATTTTAATTACAAAGCAGCTTGTATTTAATATTTTAATGCTAACTTGTATTTAATTTGAACAAAATTCCATATCAACCTCCATGTAGAAATGAGCATATTATAAAAGAAAATTGATTAATATGCAACTCAAAAAAAAAAAAAAATCATTTCCTCTAAAGCAAATAAAAAAGAATAATAAATTAAAAATAATTACAAATTAACAAACTTGTAATAAAATAGAGTATAAATGCAATAAGGCAGCACATGAATATGAATAAAAAGTGCATGACGATTATGATGACCATGATGATGCTGAAACTGATGCTGATGCACACGATGACGTTGCTCTCTGTTCATATGTTCAAGTTCAAGGCACACGTTATTATTATTTTTCTTTTTTTTTACTTTTGTGTTTATTTATTTTGTTTTTTTCTGCCATATAGAATTACAAAATGAAATCAGAGAATGAAAAATAACCAACATATGATGAGGAAAATGTAATAAACCATAACATCTGTAGTAGCAATGGCTCTAGCATCATCATCATCATCATCGTCGTCAACAAGATCATTAACAACAACAACATTACCAGAAGAATGATACATTTGTATAATATATTTTTGTTATTACCCTTTGCTTGTTGTAATTTAAATTATTTGTATTTAGCAAAGAGCTGATGGTGACGATGATGATGATGATAATGATTATGATGATGTTGTATGAAGAAGTAGAAGAAATAAGAAGAACAACAACAACAATTACAGTACCTAAAAGCGCAAACACAATATTGGTTATGCTTGAAATCTGATGCTACTGGAAACAATTGGCTGTCGTGTAAGTAACCAAGCCACTTGCTTGACTACAAGTACAAATTTTATTATTAATACAAGTTATTTAGTAAGTAAGGTTAAGGTTTTTCCTCATATACATATCACCTACATAAATAAAACAGCATTAACCAAAATATATGAAAATCATAGAAAAATCTGACGTCTTGTATGGTTAGATTCTCTTTACCACATACAGAAATATGATAATGTTATGGTGGTGCACTTGCTGCATCGTCTGTGTATTATCTAAATGCATACATACAAATGTGCAACACAAACGTTTGAAAGTGATAGATATGAATGAAGGAATTAAATAAAAGAACGAATAATAGCAATTTACTCATAGCACACAGGTGCAAAACAATAGGAACATAATAATACTAAATATTACCGGTTGACTGATTGACTGGCTGACTGAATCATTAGCGCACTAACTGTCTGGATTAACTTTGCTGTTATTCTTGTTGCTGTTGTTGGCAGTGTTAATTTGTTTTTTTTTTAACATTTTATGATTATTTTCATTAATTTTCTCTTTTTCTTATTTTTTTTTTTGGAACAGCTCCAATTACATTAGAATTTTAAGTGTCATTTTCATTACAAAAAAAAAAAAAAGAAGAGAAAAAAAGGAAACATTTATTTGCCTGTTTAAATGTTTAAATTGTACAATTTATCACTTTGTGATTTCATGATTGAGGAAGTTGACATTTTGTCAATTTCTTTTTTTTTTCTCTCTCTTTTTATATAAAGTAATTTGATAATTATTACTATGAAATTTTAAATTGAAATTGCAGTATGCGATATTTGAAGGAATTTGTTAAAATTTGGATTTTTTCAGTGTGAAACTTATGGTTTTATTCATATTTTTATAATCTGAACATAGAATTACAGTTGTTGAAGGGCATTTAAAGGATTTTTTTTTAGTTTTGTATTTTTTCAGTATTAAACTAATGGCAGCCTGAACACACAAATGTTGTTGTTGATTATATGAAAAATATTACAACTTTGAAAAACTGAATTCATACAAAATTTTTTTTTCGAAAACCTATCAAAAAATTTAAAGATTTTTATTTCTTCATTGTAAAACTAATGGTTTAATACATTTTTATAAAGTCGTAATATTGAGATGTGATTGTTTACTTAAGAAAAAATACGAAAATTTCATAAAAATTTATTAAAACAATAATTTTTAACCGAAAGCTATACGTAATGATGATAAAAAGTCATTTAAATTGTCAAAAAAATTTTTTATAATTTTATTTGTTCAGTGATTGTTTCAATGTAGTTGTTCATCATAGGAAAAATTCTAAAATTTCGTGAAAATAGATTTATATCAACGATACATAGTAATAAAAAAAATCATATTATCGTAATGATATGCCAATATAATTACATAATTAAGTAAATTTTTTACTTTTTTTAAAAATTTAATTCCTAAAATTTTGACATCTATATTTTTATCTTGGGATTCTCTTGTTTATAAATGTATACCTAATTTTTACCGAAGAAAAATTACTCATAGAATTTCTGTCTTCGAAAAATTGATAATATTTTGCATTACTGTGTCATTAGATTTGAAAAAACAATTTTTCAATTCCATATCAAAATTGTGATTCTTGCAATACAAATAAATATTTTATTGATTTGAGGTAAAGTTCATGTATTTTAGTAATGAACAATTTTGCAATAAAATTCTTTTGTTTTACAGTTCCTTCCTTAAATCCTATGGTATCACTAGTACAATTTGCTGCAGTTTAACATTGTTTGAAATTGCATCAAGTTCGTTTCCTAAGTCTTTTACTCTACTCATGTTAATGAATTCTGTAATGCAGATTTAACAGAAATGAAGTCAGGTTCGTTGCCTAAGTCTTTTAAATTACTAATGTTGATCACTACTATATTACATTGAATTCTTTTCCTTAGTTTTTTTTTTAAATCATCACACCTTTTTGTCGCAGTTAATATTAATGTTAATCAATTCTGTAATACTAATGATTTTCATATGAAGACAATTTTGTTTTCCAAGTGTTTTCATATTATTCATATTACATAATTTCTGTAATTTATACAAATGTTCATAATGCACAAATTCAATAAATAAAATATTAAATAAAAGCAAAAACATAACAATAACAAAGATTAAAACTATAATAATCTTATATATTATAAATTATTTAAAGAAAAATATTAATTTTTAATCTTATAAAATGTGTATATATATATATATGAAAATATGAAAATGTTATTGAGAAAATTCCCTTGTAAGATTACATAAAAATTAATTCCTAAAATAAGAAACAACAATTTCAAAATGAAAATATGTAATAATAAATTCAAGTTTTTATGATTTTGGGCTAACTATATTTTAATATTTGCTGGAATGTTGTCTAGTTTTCACAACAAAAAAACAAAAATTATAATAATTTGTATAATACTAATTTGGATAATAATAAATATGGTAATAATTATTATCATAATTATATAATAATAAAAATTACATTAAAAGATTTATAAATAATAATACCAATGTTAATAATAAAACTGAAAATATATTTACAAATATTTTTGATACACCCATTTATCAATGCCATTAAAATTATATATAAAAAAAAAAATATGTCCGCAAATAAAGAGGATTATAAAATATGAAAATGATCGACTGCGTAATGTATGGAATTTCAAATTTCCGGACACTTTTTAATCACAGTAGAATTTGTATGATTTTTAAAATTTAAAATTTTTGCCATCGCATTTTAGAAAATTTCCTATAAATTCTGTTAACATTAAAACACCTTTGAAATAAAAAATTTTTTTTATTTATTTTTACTAGCTGGAATGATGAATAATGAATATTTCCGGCTTTACTTAGAATAATAGCCTTATAATAAAAAGCGAAATAATCGTTTAAGAATATAACAAGAATAAAATAATAAAAAAAAAATTCAAAAAACCTTTAATACTTTACAGCTAAGTGTTATAGTGCGTGGTTCAACACACAAATTTTACAAATTAAATAGAAATAATATTGTAAGTAAGTTCTAGTTGATTAAAAGAGCACCTTTTTGAAATTAAGATATAACATATGTATACGCTTACTCTACAGTGTCTGTCGTTAAGCATTATTAACGTGAGAAACACTGCATGATATATTCATTTGATATACGGACACATGCATATATTACAATGAAATGCTTATAACCGGATTATCCGAATGCAAAAACAAAAATTAAACAACTGTCTGTCTGTAATACAACATAATCGTCAATGATAAGTACTCGTAAATAATAGAATAGAATAGAAGATTTCAATTAATAAATGATTAATTATTATCAACGCAATAACAAATAGAAACAAGAACAACAATGACACACTCACCTATATTTTGTGCATCAATGCGTGCATAATAGCCTAAAAGGCTTATAATCACCAAAATCATTTGTGTTGTTATTTTAGGCATTCTCAGTATTGAGTATGCAATGCAATTGTTGGCTGTTATATGAAGAGTGCGTATGATTTTTAGATTGTCGCTTCTTTGTTTTTGGTTTTGATGTTTTTGATTTTGCAATAAATTGTTTCTCTCCTTTTCTATTCAGTTGAAACACATTTTCTTTAGTTTTTTTTTTCCACTTCTCTGAAGCTTTATAATCTACAATTTTTTTTAGGTGACACTGTAGTATATAACTTTTCGAACTTGTATAGTGAAACTAAGTATGTCACAATATATGTGTGTATTTATGCAATGCAATGAGTATATAAACACGCGCGGTCATTTACAAGTTATTATGACTTTTTTTTTTATTCATTCTTCAAAGTCTAGGTGTTTGTTTTTGAAATACGTTGTGTACATAAATTTAATTATACTTAAGTATATATTGTGCTTTTCTTTGCTAATGTAATAAAATGAAGCCAGACACATATATACTCATATATTTTAACACGTTATTTTCTTATTCTATTTCTTTGACGTTTTCTTCGTACAACTATTTAATACAGAGACACACACACAGAAACACCAAAGACGACACCAAAGAAAATCCAACAATAACGAAAGAACAGGTGAAGTTATATATCAGTATAAACTCTATGCATGCATGTGTTTGACTGTGTGCATATGTGTGTGTGTGTGTTTGAGAAGAGATAAAAGTATGTCACCGTTACACGCGGCAGCAGCAGCAACAACAGCAGTCAGTAAAATCAACAAAAACAACAATGAGTTTGAAAAAATATTAATTTTATTTTTTCATATTTGTATTTGTATTTTGTATTTATTTTATTTTATTTTATTTTTTTTTCTTTTCGTTTGGTGTCTGAAAATAAAACTTTCTTTTTGCTGCTTTATTAATAATGTTGCTGTTATTTTGTTAAAAATTTATTTTTCGTTTCGCAACCGTTTCACGCAAATACTTGTCGAACTACAAATCAATATTACAGCACTTGAATTTTATAATAAACTTTTATTTCATTATCCACATTCAATATATCTGAATGGAAGCAAATTTGACTCTTTTTCGTTTTGTTTCTTTTTCCAGCCTAATATATATGTTGACTTTCTTTTTTATGCTAACGCGACAATACACTTGCGCACCCGTTCGTTTACTAAAGACGACTAAATGTAAAGCGTGTTCACTGCATTCAGTTCAAGTCAAAAAAAGCATATCAAGGAAAAAGAAATAATATAATATTGTAAGTAAATATGTATGCGAATACAAATTCAACAGCTTACATCGTACTATGCTACTATGCTTTAGCTTATAAGAAATGGTAAAAAAAAGCTATGATCAAACATAAATACATGCATATACTTATACATGCTATGTTATAAGAATGTATGTATGTATATGTGTGTGTGTGTGTGCACAAACATACCGTTGTTCATTGAATTTGTCGGAGAGACTTCGTGCCTGCCTGAAGTAAGCTCTTAAATATCGTTTATATACACGACATTGCCTATGTTGATTATTAACAGAGAGCAAGCAACATATTGATGATCTGTTAAGTCATCATGTTAACTGCTGTTAATGTTGTTTACAGTGTGAGTAAAAAAATTCTCTCTATTAGCAGGTGTGCATATTTCTTTCTATGCATATACACATATTGTATATGCACAGATGGTATGTTGAGAAATTGTAATTATGAATGAATTACAGTGAAATATTGATAAATTTGATTGTTGTTGTAAAGAAAGTTTTTTATCGAAAAAATTATGTACAAAATTTTGGATAGAGTTTGATTAATTTTTTTTGTACTTATGATTACATTAAATTCTCATATTATTCAAATGATCGAATTTCTGTATTTTTATATAAATTTCACTACAAGATTGCATCAGTCTAAAGTTGGAAGCTATTTTCAAAATTTCACTTCTTTAGTTACTATTATTCGTTTAGTTACTATATGTGAATATTAAACTTTACAGAAGACTTACTTTTGGCTTTAAATTACAATTGGAAGCTCATGATAGTTTTAAAATACCTCTTCTTCTATCATTCTGGTTTGTAAATTTCAAAATTTTACAGAATATTAACTTTTGGCTTTAGATTAGAATTAAATTTATTCAAAATATAGTTTTTATTGAATTTCTTTACGAAATTGAATCCTTTACATGAAAATCCACTTGTTTAGAGTTTGCTGCTATCGAATTTTTACCATACTTTGTGGTAGGTAACATATATTCAGAGAAAGAGAAAGAGCCAGTAAAATGTTAGTTTAATAACATTACATACGAATGAGTTCAGTGCAGCGAACAAGAGATATCAACATTCTGTACATAACATACGATATGCTGTAAAACATTAACAGAGACTGAGCACTGAGTATTCAAGATGTTATCGTTCATAGTGGGGCTTTACGAAATTTCTACTTAGTTATTCATAAATGTATGCAGTTGTTGCTGTTTTCTTGTCATTGTTGTTGCTGTTGTTGTTGCTATTGGTTTTACTACTGTTGCCATAATTACTGCATTCGAAACACTGAAAATATGTTAACTATTTATTTTGTTTACAAACAATTTTACACGACTAATTGTTGTTATTGTTTATATTAACTGTGATGTAGTAGTGTTGATGGTGGTGGTGGTGGTGGTGTTGTTGTTGGTGATGGTGTCGATGGTAATAGTGGTAGTAATATTAGTAAATATTTTTTACAATAGTATCACATATTTGTTCTTGTTACCAGTTACTAGTTTTGAAATTTTTTGTTGTTGTTGTAAATTTTTCGTTATTTTTCTGAATGAATTGGTGAACCTACACATGCATTTGTGCAAATGCTGTAAATATCATAGTAGTATTAGTTCATGCTGCAATTGTATGAAACTTTTACTTAGAATCTGTTCTGCTGCTGTAAGAACAAATCAGCTCTAGACGAAGTGACTTATGGTAATAAACAAAGAGCAGAGATATATTAAACATTACAATTTACATTTGATACCTTTGAGGTGGTTGATAAAAAAATAAATTAAAATAAAATATTAATTATTAATATTGAAATTTTTTATACTCCTTATAATAATTAAGGCCTCTGCTGCTGCCAACCAAATACTAAACATGTAGAACATATAATATTTTCCTCACTCATAAAAATTATTCACATAAATTGATTGATTTTTGTGATGCTATTATAATAATGAAAAGATTTTTACGATAATCGCTTCAATGCACAATTTTTTTCATTACCTCTGAAGCATCAATAGCAACAGCTATTGTCGTTTTATTATTTTCTATTCAATTTGAAGTGATTGCAATTTGTTTTAAATCGTAATTTTTATACAGAGTACATACAAAATGCAATAGAATGGTTTATAAATAAAAAAAAAAAAAATTGTTGGAATTTTTCCCCTCTGCATTGAAAATTGTTCATAGTTTTTTTTTTCTTTTATATTTTGTTTTTTATAAATTCTAATTTCAATCAGTTAACACATATTCATATTCACATATATACATATAATTAAGCTTACCAAACAGGTTGTTTTATGTACGAATATGTAAGATTGTATGTACGAAAATGCAGCTTGCACTTGTGTGAAGCAGTGAAGCAAAGTGTAGCCTGTAATAAGGCATGAGTATTGCTTGCAATTTATTTATGTACATATTTATTTGTATATATGAAATAATTGTATGTTGCAGTGGACATGCTGCAATGTTGTACACATGCTGAGATTTGTATGGAAATAATATTTTTTTTCTTTTTTGTTTTATCTGATTGTGCATATAAGCTAAAACAACAGTAAGAGTAAAAAAAAAAAAAAAAAAAAATAAAACAAAAATTATTGCTAACGAATTAACCGCATTTTGGGGAATTTGAATTCAGCGAGGCGCAAATTTCATTTTGGGCGGTGAATGCTGGCATTGGTATACATATATGTTTATATACATGCATATGAGCATATTCTTATATGAAATGTATGTAGATACATATTTATATACAAATGTATATTGACTGATGTGTCTATCGTTGCAGTGAGATTATTTTGCATGTATGCACTTGTGGTAGATTTATAAAAATTTTTATTTTTTTTTTTGTTTATATTTATATGAATTATTAAAAAAAAAAATACTTTTATACCACTGGCTTCTAATATTTTTATTTTCACTTGGAGAGGAAATGGCTTAATCGAATGTGAAAAAGATGATTAGAAAGACGTAAATTAAATTTTATGATTAATAAAGAAGAATAATTTAATGTAAAGAAAGAAACTGCATCAACAATGTAGTGGTTTTATACAGCATCATGTGGTTATTATTAAGAAGAACAAAAATATTTCACCAAAGAAGTGGATTTATGCAGCACTATGTGATTGTTGTTGAAAAAGAGCAATAGTAAGTCTTCGTTGGATGTATTAAGTGCTTAAAATCTTCGGAATTTTCAACTAAGGCCTGCGAGTACTCAAAAGAATCGAAATGGACACTACAGCATGGCTACATAAAAAAACATAAATATCTCATTTAAAAGAGAAAAATAGCTAAAAGTTGAAGTGTTCATTAAAATATCCAAAATCTCCTATTGAGGGTACAATTTGTGACAGATCAACACTCACTTTTTTTTTCTCAATATTGTTTCTGAATATACTCCCCTACGAAAAATGTAGTTTTTTTTAATCCCGCTCCCAGTACTCCCGAATTGTCCTTAGAGGACTAAAATGATAGTCCGACTTCCGACTAATTTTTTCTTCACGACATTATTTTAAAATATTTAATGCTTCCACTGTTCCCAGATTACCCCTCCAGAGATTAAATGCATGATCCACTTCCATTAATTTTTCCTCCTCGATATTTTTTGTCAACGCACTTAACTCATATTTCTACCCCTTAGAGGTGGTCTAGTAAGAAATTTAGGCCTTTTTTATTGGAAAATTCATTTCCACCGCTTTCAGAATGTTCCTAGAGTGCTAAATAACCGATTTCCATTAATTTTTTCTCGTCGATATTTTTTTTGGGACCCACTTACCACCTAACTCTACCTATTAAGATAACTTTCCTATGAAATTTTTATTGGACATTTGGCTCCCACCATTTCCAGGTGCCCCTAGAGGGGTAAAATACCGTTATCCGTTCTTTTTTAAATAAATAAATAAATATGTGGCACTTAAAGCACCGAAGGGCTCATTGGCCGTGTTGTGCGTGTTAAATTTTGAACAGTATTAGAAGGGACCTACTTATTCTAGCCGGTTCCGAACGGCATAACACTTGCAACATCACTTTTTCTGAGCTTTGTCACAGAGTTCTTTTAGAAGCTTTTTCATGGCAAGTTGTTACTGTCGGAAGAATTGCCAATTACTTGCCGACAGGTGGGTACCGTTCGTTCTTTTTTACTGATTAAACTTTGTTTAGAACAGACTTTCTCCTACCATTGTCCCTTAGATGTGCTCCCCTACAAAATTAATAGTTTTTTTCAAATATTTTGCTACCACTGCTCCCAGAGGGCCCCTAGAAGCATGAAATATACAACCTGTCACCATTAATTTGTTTTATTTAACATTTTTTTTTAAGCATATGGACCCCCTATTGGAGATCCCTCTTGGGGGTCACCCTTTGGGTTGGCAAAATGAACTTAGAGGTGCCTGAAAATTGATATATATCGCAAAAATTGCAGAAGAATCGTAATTAAAACGGTAAAATATCATTATTATACTTGTGCCAATCATTTGTATGGCATCGAATAAATGTGCTGTCATTTTTCAGTTGATTTCGAGAAATTATCGCATATTTACATTGCTCTGATTATAGTCAAACCTACCTGTGCCATGATAATTTTTGCGGTAAAAAATGATATGAAAATTAAAAAATGTGTATTTTTCTCTCTCTAACTGCTTACTATTCACTGTATATATCATATCTATATATATCATATCTATAAGATATTGATATCCAAATTAAAATTCATTGCTAATGACAGTCGAGAGACGACAATGAGAATTAATGTGATTATTGTCAAGTGCCATTTACGCATGTGCAACATAAAATTATTTGGTAGATAAATAACATTCCACGGTACGATTATTTGTGCTATGTGTGTGTGTGTGTGTGTGCGTGTTTATGAACTGTTGCACATTGTATACTCGTCCTCTTGCAATATATGTACCTACCATACTACGAGTATACTATATTGCATTTATTAATATGCTATTTGATTTTATGAAGCGTGAAAATTGCCGACAATCATAACGTATTGTTGTTGTTCTTCTGTACCAATCACTTGATTGTTAGGTACAAGTATTCATATACATAAGTATATTGATGTTTGTGAGTGGTGGTTGTTGTCTGTGTATTAGTGTCACACGTCACCACCATACATATACACAAATACATAAAATTGTAAGAAACTGGGTTAGTTACTAACAACCATTTAAATCGTCGCTTGTGCTCAAGCAGTGCTGCAATCATAGAAAGGCAACAGCAGAGTCGTGACATGCGTGTGAGTGCATACATATGAGTATACATGCATATAAACATATATTCGTGTACTATAGATACATGTATACATGCACTCATGCAACACGCGTAAGTAAATTGTTGTTAGAGAAGGATGGGAGGTGGAGGGGGGGATTATAAAAATAACAAATTTCTTGTATGCAATAAGCAATAAATGTGACACAAATACGAATATATGCATATGTGCATATATTCAAATTGTGTGTTTGAGTGATGTTGTAAGTCAGTTAGTCGTTTAATAGGTTAAACTTGTTCGTCACAATTTACATATTGCTATTGTTGTTGTTGTTGTTGCGATTGCATATGCAATGCACTCAATATGCTGTTGCACCATCATCATCATCATCATCATCATCATATCATCATCATATGTAGCAATTACTATTATGATGTTGGGCTATTATTATCCATTATTACTATATACATATTATATACTCAGCTACTACTGCTACACTATAGTGTAGTATTTATTAATGACAAATATACATATTTTTTTTTTATCTTTTTAATTCCATATGCACATTTTACTTTACATCGTTGATGATGCTAATGATGGTTTGTTCTGTTTGCAACATTCTATGTATATATACATTTATATATGTAACATAATAGCATTTAATAGCAGTTAATGCAGTAAGT